>CM038113.1:17767514-18967514 GCA_001642375.2 Mentha longifolia | reverse complement strand
ATTGGAAAGAGATACGATTAGGACTGTTGGTGAACTGTTTACGGAAAATACAAAAACAAATAATGTAGCCATTGAATCATATTCAATGGTTAAGGGCGTTTATTTTGAGGGATAATAATGAATTGACTATTTTTATCCGTAGAATCTAATATTTACTCCCAAAATCCTATCGGATCACATAGAGATACTTTAATCATATCTCCTCTTATTCCAAAATTTATTGATCCTACGTAATGCCCCCTAAATTCACCAGTAATTTATTCCTCTAATAGCAGGGGTTGCATAAATAAAATTTTCAAACCAACCAAATCTTGCGTGTACGTAATAATCTACACACAAGCAATCAGTTTTGAGGGACTAATTAAATGGGCATTTTTTGAAATACCCAATTTTCATAAGAGTAAAAAAAAATACTACCAATTTTCATAATATAGTTGCAAAATTACCTACTCCGCACTTTCCAATTGAATTAACTATTTTGCCTCTCAATAATTCGGCTGTCAAAAGGCAGGAGGAGAGAGGCATGTGAAAAAGTTGTGAAGTGATGTGCGTCAATGGTGGGATAGTAGGAAAGTAAAAGAAAAAAACCATCTTTAGCAATTAAATGTTTTTGACCAAATACATCTCCGGTCTCCACTATTTTCCCTTCATGGGTCTCTCTTCCTGATAGGATACGGCCTAGCTCCTAGGCCCAAGCATCAGGCCCAATATAATTGGGCCCTGACAGTTAAGCTCGGCCTACGCAGCTCGGCCCAACTAAAGAAACTTCTTCACCAAGGCAACTCCTACATCGACTACAATTTAAGCTCCAAGAGAGATATAGAAGCTCGGTGTTTATCCACAAAGGAGAAGATCAAGCCAAAGGAGTCCTAATAGGAGAAGACTTTGTATCATAGTCAAACTCCATACCTATAAATAGGGGTTTAGAATAGATTGAGAAGGGGAGAACAATCTTGTAATCACTACTCATACAAGCAATAAAGATCCATACTCTTTCCGCCCGTGGACGTAGATCTATTCCAATAGATCGAACCACATAAATCCCTTTGTGTTCCGTTTACTTTCGTGTTCGTTAATTCCTTGTCTACATGCATTAATTACCTTACGAAAATAAGTTCGATCACTGGCGCCGTCTCTGGGAAATGAAAATTTGTGATTTTCGATCAAAATTTTCTAGGTAATCTACAGCCATGACAGGAAGACTAACGCGATCCCCCCCAAACGCGAAATCACAATTTGTTCGGAGCAACTTCTATTATTCGCCAATTCCGGACTGAAATCACCGCCAAATTGGACGAAACCACCCGGAAACATGTTCTAATCGTCGAGAGGATTCCAACGGTAGGTTGCTCGTCAAAAACCGATCACCGGTGCGGCGGGAATCACGTCTGGAAGTTCGTACTGTTGCACGACTCGCGAAATCACGATTCGTTCGGAGCAGCTTCTGTTATTCGCCAATTCCGGGCTGAAATCACCACCAAATTAGACTAAACCACCCAGAAACATGTTCTACTCGTCGAGAGGATTCCAACGGTAGGTTGCCCGTCGAAAACCGATCACCGGTGTGGCGGGAATTGCATCTGGAAGTTCGTGCTGCTGCACGACTCGTGAAATCATGATTCGTTCGGAGCAGCTTCTGTTATTCGCCAATTCTGGGCTGAAATCACCACCAAATCGGACGAAACCACCCGGAAACATGTTCTACTCGTCGAGAGGATTCCAACGGTAGGTTGCCCGTCGAAAACCGATCACCGGTGTGGCGGGAATCGCGTCTGGAAGTTCATGCTGCTGCACGACTCGCGAAATCACGATTCGTTCGGAGCAGCTTCTGTTATTTGTCAATTCCGGATTGAAATCACCGCCAAATCGGATGAAACCACCCGAAACATGTTCTACTCGTCGAGAGGATTCCAACACGATCAATCGCCGCTGCTACCGCCGCCGCTGCCGCCGCCAACAAGGAAAAGGATATTCAGCAAACCGGACAAGGTCCGACAGCAAATCCACCGGTTCAGGAAGCCGAAATCCACAAAGGCGAGGTAAGCCAGGCGCAAGATCTAAACCTGGCAACATACCGGCTATCTAGGAAGGAACACGCCAGAGGCCAGACTCCAGACAGACACGTTGAGCATGTTAGATAAGCATAGCAAGATTTTCTCCAGCTCGCCAAAAACAACACAACGCTCAGCCGTGAAAAAGGACAACCCTCACGCAAAGATGGTGGAGAGCATGAAGCTTACCTCCGGATCACGGCATCGGCAAAAGTCCCCTAGTGTCAGGATCATAGATGCACGGGACGTCGGGATCCGCCAATGGGGCCACCATCGTATCTCACCTCGCCGCAACGTTATCTTACCTCGGCATGACACCGTCTCACCTCGGCGCGATGAGGACAATTACCTCTCACTACGAAGCCATTATAGATCATAGCAGATCGGTTCGCAAGAGCTGACAAAGCTGATAGGTGCAAGCGCGAAGCCGATAAGGCCGAACTATCAGATCAGAAGGAGGATCAGAACGACCGAGGCCAAAGTCGGCAAAGTGCCTTCAACAGGCTCCAACGTGCACCCCTGGAATCCAGACTCGTACCTCATCAATATTAGGAACGAAGTCAATTCACCCCATTAACGAGGCCGAGGACAGAGATCTACGACCTGCGTCATGGAGTAATTGGTGCGCGACGGCACCCTCAAGAGGTACCAAAGTCGCGGCCGACATTCTGACAAGTACGAAACCCACACTCAAGGCAAAGCGCAATGAAGACGATGAGGATGAGGACCAACCTCAGTTCGACAAAGTCATAATAGCCGTTACATGGCTCCCTCAAGGTGCTCAAAGTCCTCTCTCAAAGCTGAGGCCCGAAGTCCTCAAACGGACGAGCCCTCACATAAGAGGTTCAAAAGGGACGAGACCATCACCTTTTCCGATAAGGATCCGGTACCTAGCCTCTAGGAAAGATTGCACTGGCATTAGTAAACGCTACAAGGAGGTTGCAACCCTGTTTCCAAGCATACCCAAATAGGTCATCACCGACCTGTCACTTCGGCAAGTGCTAATGAAACACCGAAGCCATCTGAGCCCACCTCGAAAAAGCCGAAGCCGAACCTACAAAAGAACCGCCTAAAGATTGGTGGAAAGTATATGTGAACGGGGCTTCGGGAAATTCGGGAAGCGGGGCAGGCATCATACTCCTCGATCCAGACGGACATGAGACAACCTATGCACTTCGGTTCGACTTCCCTACAATAAATAACAAAGTGGAGTACGAAGTTTTAATCGCCGGACTTCGCCTAGCTTAAAGTCTCCAGACACGAGTTGTACAATTTTACAGTCTCTCAAATCATAGTGAGCCACATGTTAGGAGGTTACGAAGCTAAAGGCGACAGAATAAAAAGGTACCTCCACAAAGCCAAGAGCCGACAATAATACTACTCGTATTTTAAGTTAGTTCGCATCCCGAGGGGGCAGAATAGCCGAGCAGATGCACTAAGCAAATTAGCCTCGTCATCCACAATCCCTCCCGTGGAAGAAGTCAAACACCGAAGTGTAGACGAAGCCGAGGTCAACCCAGTAACTGACAACGAGCCTAAATGGATGACCCCTTCAAAATTACTTGGAGAAGGGCGAACTACCCAGCGATAAGCTCGAAGCTAGAAAAATTTTGAGCAAGTCTCCAACCTCATCAAGGGACTTAAAGCTCGCTTCGATAAAGCCAAAGGAGATTGGGTAGCGAACTTACCCCAAGTTATAGTCATACCACACAACTCCCCTGGACCTCGAACGGTGAAACACCCTATAATTTGGTGTATAAATCCGAAGCAGTGATCCCGGTAGAGATCGGCCTGCCGAGCCCGCGTACTCTCAACTTCACAGCCGAAGTTAACGAGGAAAACCTCCAAACCGAACTGGATCTGTTGGAAGAGAAACGAGAGCTCGCCTAGATAAGAGAAGCCAAGTACAAGCAACAAGTAGCTGGGTACTACAACCAAAGAGTGAAGCACCAACAATTCCAAGCAGGCGACCTCGTACTTCAGAACGACGAGGTCAGTAAAGCGGAAAGGCTCGGCAAGCTTGAAGCCACATGGGAAGGACCGTACCGAGTTGAAGAAGTCCTCGGCAAAGGGTCATACAAGCTCGCCCACATATCCGGTAAGCCAATACCTCGTGCACGGCACATTGCTCATTTAAAGAGATACCTTGCATAAGTGGCTGAGAGTAATGTCCAAGTTCATATAGTTCATTTAGGTCGTCTTTTTAGGGTCTTGCATACATCTTGCATTTGCATACATCTTGCACATCTCTCTCTACTCCACTTATGCATATTATCTCGACAAATAAGGAATTTAAAGCCAAAACCTCATCTTATGACGAAGTGAGCCAACCCGGGTCATATTTGTCTTATGACGAAGTGAGCCAACCCGGGCCATATTTGTCTTATGACGAAGTGAGCCAACCCGGGTCATATTTGTTTTATGACGAAGTGAGCCAACCCGGGCCATATTTGTCTTATGACGAGGTGAGCCAACCCAGGCCATATTTGTCTTATGACGAAGTGAGCTATTTAAAGCATTCCGATTTCGTCGAAATCCAATTTCCGAAGGGGCAATGCAAAATTCATACCCATCTCGTCTTAACGAGGTGGCAAGCATTCCGACTTCATCGAAATCCGATTTCCGAAGGGGCAATGCAAATATTATACCTACCTCGTCTTAACGAGGTGGCAAGCATTCTGACTTCGTCGAAATCCAATTTTCGAAGGGGCAATGCAAATTTTATACCCACCTCATCTTAACGAGGTGGCAAGCATTCCGACTTCATCGAAATCCGATTTCGAAGGGGCAATGCAAATATTATACCCACCTCGTCTTAACGAGGTGACAAGCATTCCGACTTCGTCGAAATCTAATTTCCGAAGGGGCAATGCAAATTTCTTACTGACTTTATCTTAACAACACGGTATTATTCTCCTCGTCTTAACGAGGTGGTATTATTTCTCCTCGTCTTAACGAGGCGGTATTATTTCTCCCTCGTCTTAACGAGGCGATATTACTTCTTCCTCGTCTTAACGAGGTGGTACACGATTGACTTCGTCAATTTATTTTTCGACGGGGCAATGTACTTTTCTTCGACCTCATCTTAACGAGGCGGCGCGCGATTGACTTCATCAATTCTACTTTTGACGGGACAACGTACTTTAGACCACTCCTACCTCAACTATTTCCCCTACGTCACACCCTCGCTTCTACATCTTTTTGGGGGGGATGTGATAGGATACGGCCTAGCTCCTAGGCCCAAGCATCAGGCCCAATATAATTGGGCCCCGACAGTTAAGCTTGGCCTACGCAGCTCGGCCCAACTAAAGAAACTTCTTCACCAAGGCAACTCCTACATCGACTACAATTTAAGCTCCAAGAGAGATATAGAAGCTCAGTGTTTATCCACAAAGGAGAAGATCAAGCCAAATGAGTCCTAATAGGAGAAGACTTTGTATCATAGTCAAACTCCATACCTATAAATAGGGGTTTAGAATAGATTGAGAAGGGGAGAACAATCTTGTAATCACTACTCATACAAGCAATAAAGATCCATACTCTTTCCGCCCGTGGACGTAGATCTATTCCAATAGATCGAACCACGTAAATCCCTTTGTGTTCCGTTTACTTTCGTGTTCGTTAATTCCTTGTCTACATGCATTAATTACCTTACGAAAATAAGTTCGATCACTTCCCTTCTTTCAACTCTCTCATTTTCTTTTTGTTCTTGAAATAATTTTGTGCTCCAAAAATTGAAATTTCTCACCGGAATTTTGCTCTATTGATTGAAGGAACCGATCAGCGAAGAACGATTCATGCGCCCAAGGATTCGTTTTCGGTTATGATTAATTCGATTCAATCCTATCATGCTCCTATGAATTAAATACAATCATAGGGTGTTTAATCGATATACCTCTTGGTTTTCGTGTGAGAGCTCGCTTGAAGATCTTCTGATCTGTTTCCCTGCTCGAATCCGATGTTGGATGGACAACACGCTACGAATTCAGCCACGGAAAAAATAGCACACGTCATCCCTTAGCTGTACCACTGCTGCCGCCGTGTTCTCTCTCTCTATCACTTAAACCTAGCCTCTCTTGACTGTGAGATCAATATTTTTATGTATCTAGAGGCATTAACTGAATATATATAAGAGGAGAATGAGCTTAAGTTGCAGTTTTGGCCCACAGACCAAAACATGGCCGCCCATCATCATCTTAGGCGTCCCTCACTAGGCTTTGATGATGATCATACCTTTCTTCCTTAACTGTGACCTATTGAGCTTATTGGGCTAGACCAGGGATCTACTAGCAGATAAAACTAGGCCTCCCAATGTTCTGAATTCTCTATATTCAGCCCAGAATAAAATTCAGATCATAAGTACTAAAACATTCCACTAGAGTAATAATACTGAACTACCTGTTTTATCCCTGTTGAGCTCAGGGCTAGTATTAGACTTCAATCACCCCCGTATTTAAGATATCTTACATCCGTTAATTAATCTAAAGCTTCTGACTGCTTTTGTTAATTAACTTCTTATTAAATTCCTGAGTAGTACCATTCATTCCTTATTCATCATACTGGAACTTAATCCACCTGCAGGGTTTAGTATGATAATCCTTAATGAATTCCTCAGGGGATGTAATCAACCCGTTTTACCAGGATACGGTGCTCTATTGCAGATGCACTAAAGATCGTACTAGTTATAGTTGTTACCCAAGATACAGGTCATATTGGATTGCAATGATTGAACCCTCAGCCATGGTAAATCAAAGTAACAGACCACAACTATACACCCTTAGTCACTCAATTAGAGTTAAGGTGTTACGTTAAATAACATTTAAGTCCCCGAGGTCTTGATTCTTCTACTTAGGTCAGAATAGAAGAATTCACCTCACCGTGATCCTATCAATACGATCAACGTACTAGCATAAACAAGTAACCAAGACAAGCTACTTATCTATTTATGCTACAGTCTATACTGATAGTTTTATCCAAAACTATCTCAACTGTGATAACTGTTTATATCTCAAGAGACACCGGCTACTACGGTCTTCCGTGATCTACTACACACCATATAGCCTATAACTTTGAGATAATGGATAGATGTTTAATGCTTAACAAACAATTCATACATAATCAGATAGGAAATTGTTAGTGAAATATGGAACCACATGTATACAAGCTAAAAGGCCTGCTATCTAGTATACAAATCCATCATTGATGACTAATTTTGCTTGAGATATCGACTAGGATCTGGAATCGGTAGGAATTTGAAGGATTCATATCGTTGTTTGTATTTTCCCAACGGGTAGGTATACAACTTTATTCTTCAAATTTTCCACTGGTAAATTGCTAAAAAACTCGTTGTTTTTATAGGCTATCGGTTGAAATATTGTGATAGCGGCGGGCGGGCTTTAAGCTTCAAAGACAATTGCACAAATAATTTGTGATTTGTAACGGATAATGGCTTCTCCACAAGGAAATGTGTAGGTAAATTAGTTTTTTTTTTGTACTGAACTGTCATTTTCCTATCGATTTATGCTATATTCCTATCGCTGAGACATTATTTTCCCTTCCTCGTTTATTGATTTACTTTGGGATGTTGCTATATTAATTTTAAAAATATGCGAAATATAAACATGTATATGGATATATTTATCTTCTTAAGCAGGCACAATTCATAGCTTTGTAAGAAAAAAATTGTAAGTTCATATTTAATATGCACGAAAATATATAGAATGTAATTATCTACATTTAGTTTGTTAGAGAAAATTTCAATTGATGGCTTAGCATTAGAAAATAATTGTTGAATTCATATTCATGATTTTAGAATTATTGAATAATTTTGTCAAAGAAAAATAATTTATTATATGTGAATTAAAATATTTATGTAGAATGATATTACAATCGTTATGAGTGTAATTACGGTCGTATTTCATTTACATTGAGCATAGTTATGTTGTTTCGATCGTAATTATTCAATATTTCATTGATTATTTTAATCATTCACTAATTATGTTATCATGCATTTTAAATTAGGGTCTATTCAAGATACCAGAGATAATCAACGTAATTTCTATGGTTGGAACATACTACAAGCTCGGGGTCCTACAAAAGGTGAGAAAGACACTGACATCGGTCGGTGGGAGGCAGCTTTTTGATCGTTTTGAAGCCCGGAGAAAATTGTGGTATGGTTGTTCACCATGTTCCTTCCTGTGAGATTAATAGACCCGGGGCGCATGAGCACGAGATGTGGTTTGAGATAAACGGCACGCACGTTCGATTTTTGGCCGTCGAATTTGCATTAATTACATAATTGAGGTTTGGACCTTCCTTTCCACTTGTTTACTGGGGGAGGTAATATCACGATCGCAAGACTGTTGGAAAAAAATTGTGATGAGAAAAGGCAGCTTCATGATCCGAATGGGGAGTGTTACTTTTGGGTAGCTCACATCCTAGCTAGTGCTTTACCTAATCCTATTGGCATACAACCCTAATCATTATGTTTATTCTTGGGCATGTTCTTTAGTGGGTGACATGACTTATTTTAACCACTTTGTTGTAAAATGTTGTAGTAGATAAGAAACATAACTTTTAAATTAAAATCAATGAGCTCCTTCACAGAAATTTCAAAATATATCGCATACACATTTCTATGTTCCAACCGCAAATGCAATATCTATTTCCAAGCAGCAATTGCAATCTCTATTTTTCCAGCCGCATTTGCAATCTCTATTTTCCAGCCAACAACGATTTTAATCTCAATTTTCTAGTAACATTTCACTCTCAATATGCAACAACATATGTTTCAGGAAACTTGGTTTAATTTTTCGACTGAAATCCGAACATGGAAAAATCACATGCATACAGTAGGAAAATAGTACTTCGGAGTCCACGCCTAGAATGAATTCAGGACTAATTATCTTTTTGACCAATCATCACTAACATGATTCCAAATTATTGCACAATACTCTAAATAATTGTACAATGTGTAAGAAATGTCACTTTTAGCTTTATTGGGGGTAAAATAGGCAATTCATTTAAAAAATGGGTAATTTTGCAACTATGTTATCAAAGTGGGTAATTTTGTATACCCCAAATAAAAAAGTGACAATGAACAAAAATAACCATTTTGGATAGTTGTGTATGTTTTATAACCACTAGGATAGTTATGTATGTTTTATAACCACTTTGCACTGAAAATACTATAATACCCTTACTTTTTGGGTCCACAAAATCAGAAAACAAGGAGAGAATAAAATAACATAATATAGACAAAACCTAAAATTCTTTTCTCTCAACAGCTGTCACTTTCATTTAAAAAAAAAAAATCTCTCTCCTCTCTCTCACACATGACTACCCTCACGTGTGTTGGACCGATAGCCATGCACAACGGCGACTCTATTTTTTCTGGCAATGGATCGAAGTAGCATAGACACCGCCAACGAACGTTTGGTTTCTCCTCCTTATTATCCGACGTGCCTCCACCTGTAAATAGCCGTTTTTTTTAATTATTCGCATTTTTATATAATGTAATATAATTGGGATGCTTGTTGAGCGTTTGATATTAAAGTGAATTTATTGTAGAATTGAAACGGTTAGGTGTTAAATAATATTGAAAAATCTAAAAATTAAACTTGTTTCTGAAGGCACGGTTGAAAATGTTATGCAACTATGTCTCACTAACATGGTTGAAGAAGCAAACTTCAACCATGTTGGGATATTATGTTAAGGGGAAACTTGGATCAAGTTAATAAATAATTTGTTTTGATTCGATTCCAAAACCCTAAGTAAAATATTTCCCTTATTATTTTTGATGAATCTGGACAAGTTATACTTAGCAAAGCTTGCATGTTAGGAAGCTTTTATTTTAGTCTAAAAGTGCTAAAGATGAAGCAGTTAGAGTTCACGAAGCGCCAGGAAGCTAAGCAGCTCCAGCAGTGAAGGCGTCAGCAGTAAAGTCTGACAAAGCGTCACTAAAATGCTTTGGATAAAGATGCTTAGAGCAAGCTTCCATTCAGTTGAAGCGAAGCGCTCTCAAGTCAGCTCAACCAAAGCATCTCTGATATGGAGCTATACTTCAAGCGTCCATATTTTCAGTATGATAAGTTGACTCACCAACCCTCCAGTTTGAATTTCAAACTCCGATGTGCGCCGCAATTGTAGTCCACGTGTGATAAACATAATTTTTCTATAATTTATAACGTTGTTGGGCGTTCATGTTTATGGAGATTTTTATGCTTAAATTGTATTTTCTTGTGAAATGTGATACTTGCTCATTGTTTGATTGAATTTGCAGAAATATGGTGAGAATATCTGACATATCGGTCAACACAGGAATGAAGTTCGGTTCGATAGGAGTTCATAGCAACAAGCGGGTCGAAAATCAGAGTTAAAATGAGAGAGAACGAGCCAAAATAAAAATGTCGCACGCAGGGGCGCTACTCGGGCGCCACCCGGGCGCCACCATCACAAAAGAAGGTGAATTTCGGTGAGTTGGGTGCCACCTAGGCACGACAGCGACCAAATGCGCGTTTTCTCGGATTTTTATGGGCTTTTTGATACCTAAGCCCATTCTAACACCAAAACCTCTTCCCCTATATATATGGAAACACTTAGAACGAATTGAGAGACTTTTTATCATTTTTGGAGGAGAACAAGTGCAAAGGTTTGAAGAGAGAGCAACGAACTTCTGACGGTTTTATTGTTTTATGATTTATTCTCTAGATTGTTATGCCATGATTATGTGTGACTAAGTTTTGTTATTCTAGGGTATAAAGTGTTGGGGTTGTTGTATATAGCTAAAGCAAAAACGTGTTTTAGTATATATGACATGTATTCCACTGGTAACAATCACCTATCTGAATAAATATATTAATAAGAATAAGCCCTATATCTCATGTTTTAGAACACGTGGACGGCTCGGGTGTCAGGGAGATCACGCAGCGTTCGACAATAATTATGAGATATAAATAGTGTCACAGTCGAGATAGCTTGGGAAAACTATCGGTTTAGACTGCAACATAACGGTAGTGGCGGGTCTCAGTCGCTAGTTATGTTGGTACGGTGGAACGTATTGACAGGATCGAGTGAGATAAGGTTCTTCTAATACTGACCCTAGCAATAGGTGAAGAACTAGAGATCTCGGGATTTAGAGATATGATCTTAATCTCGATATGCTATTAGAGATATATGTGTTGTTCACTGTTACTTTGACTTGTATAGCTAAGGGTCTATCGCAGCATCCCTGATGACTTGCATCTTGGGTAACATGAGGGCACATAGTATGTCTAATTAGTTATATCGAGACACCGTGTCCGTATTAGGTTGAGAGATATCCCCTCAGGGAGTTCACAAGGTTTATTATACCAAGTCATGCATGCTGATTAAGTTCAGGTATAATAATAAGGGGTGAACGGGTACTACTTGAGGAGAATAAGATGTTAATTAATTATGAGCAGTCAGAGGAGCTCTAATTAATTAATGGATATCGGAGTCATTAAACACGGGGATAGCTCTAAATAAAGTATCAGCCCCAATCTACAAATTGGGACAGAGCGGTGATTCAGTTGTGATTCTTTAGTGGAATGCATCACAACTCTAATGAAATAAATGTTCTGGGTTGATCATGGTTATTTCATTAGGTAAGGCTAAACTCTGTCTGGTACATAGATCCCTGGGGTGGCCCAAGAGCTCTTCAGGAAAGGAATTCAAGGTATTATTGAGGGATATCAGTTTTGGACTGAAAAGAGGCATTATGGGCTTGAGCCCATTAATGTGGCGCCTACTGTAGTGTAGGGGACGTCAGTTTCCTCTTTTAGTGTCCATCTGATCTCAATAATTATACTCTGGTTAATTATATAATTATGGAATACATTAATATCTAATTAATTAAGATTTATTCTTAATTAAGGAATTAGATAATTAATTTAATAATTATATATTATTTTCCTTATAATAATTAGGATTAATTCTAATTATATTTAATTAGAATTTGTTCCAGTAATTATTAACTAAACCGGGCTTTAATTAATTAAAGCCCGTGACTTAGTGGACAAGGAATAGGGGCGGCACTTCTCCTTATAAATAAAGAGGAGGAGATTCTCAAAACCTAAGTTTTGAGTGTAGAGATCGGCGCCTATCATCAGAGGGAGAGTTCCTGGTTCCAAAGTTCCTAGACGCCCACACAGTCGAAGAACTTCGAGGAAAGGGATCACACCTCAGTAATCTAGACCTGTTGATTACTCCGTCGGCACAGATCTGAGGTATAACATTCTAAACTCGATTATATGATTTAGTTGCATTTAAATTATCACATCCAATTCGAAGATCCTGTGGGAAAAAGGAATGCTTTCAAGCAGCAGTTCCAATAGAAAGTAGATGAACAAATTGTGAATTCGAATCTTATTTATTTAAATCCATCTTCATTCATCTTCTTCTTATGTTCTTATGCTTATTGATAATAAATTGATTGATCACCTTTTTATTATTCGTTGGTTTTAATTCGAGATCCGAGAGTGGAGAATTAGAATTAGAACAAGGGAACATAGGACATGTTAGGAATCAACGCCCAAAAGGTTTGAACTTAACGTGGGAGTGTTTGATCTTTGGTTTTGTTGCAAGTTGCATGTTTAATTGTTACTTAGAGATAATTTCAATTGCATGTTAACTTAAGGTTTAATTGCACCCAAAAGGTTGATTAGGCTAATTAAGTGATTGCTTCAGAAGAGAATAAAGTGTGATTAGATAAATAGGAGTCGAGTGTAGAATTGTTCATTAAAATCGAACCCTGGAATATTTGTGTTTGTTGGTGTTTGAATTTATGTGCTTTGCCTGTGATTTTATTTACGTATTTATTTTATTTGCATTGTTAGAATTAGTAAACATTATCTAAATATTGATTAGTCTAAATAGAATCGAGTAATAGGTTAGATAATCACTAGGAAAAACTCAGTCTCTGTGGATTCGTCCTTGTTTCTATACTATTACACCTGTGCACTTGCAGCGTGATAAAAAAAATAGCGAATAAGTTTTTGGCGCCGTTTCCGGGGACTGAGTTGTATTTCTAGTGTTATTTGAACTATTTATTTGATACTAGTTTAGACACTTTTAATTTTTGTTATTTTTATTTTTTTATTGTGATCTCACTTGAAGTTGTGTTAATAGGTGGTGTATGATCAGGAGACAAACGCGTGGAGGATATCTGTCATTCGATCATGAAATTGAAGCTACTGATTAACACGTATTTTATGTGCATGTTGAGTGTGGTTTGCGTGTGTTTAAGTCTCGATTCGTGTGCTTAAAGGTTAGAAACGTTAGGGTTTCTTAACTTGTAGCATACATTCTACTTTTCTCGTTTCTTTTCAGTTTTCGATCTATTTTTGTAAGAATTGGAAAGATCATTCATGTGGCTAAGGATCGAAGGGTAGAAACGAGGAAGAATCAAGCTTAATTAGGGTGAAACCTAGGGTTAAAAATGTGGAAATTGAATTTATGGAGTTAGGTTTTCACTAGTTCAAGTTTGTTTATGTTTTCTTCATTCTCTCGAGTCTCTTTGTGCCTTTTTGCAGGATAATGAAGAACTCATTTGGCTAATTTGATCATTCGATGTCGAAGAGGAGTTCGTAGAAAAAAACGGTTCGGAAATCGGAGTTCGGACGAGAGAGAACGAGCAAAAATGAAAACATCGCGCAAAGAGAAGACGGAGTTGACCGGTCAAGGAGGAGGGCCGGCGGCCTGACCGGCGGTCTGCCAGACTGCCGGCCAAGCTGCCAAACCGCCGTGGCTGGGACAGAGAGTTCGGCGGTCTGGGCCGGCGGTCTGCCAGACCGCCGGCGACCTCCCAGACCGCCGGTTGGCCGTGCTCCCTCAACTTAAGGGGCGAGTTTGGCTAGCCCAAACTCGCCCCGGTTCGTCCCGTTTCGTCTTGATTTGACTCAAACTCGATTTTGAATGTATTTAATCCCAAAATTCACCCCATTTGTACATCTTTTGCATACTTTAATATTTTAGAACCCTAGAAATATTTCCCTCTTTTGTAATATCCCGTATTTTAGTTAGCTTAATTAATCGTTATTAGATATTATTATACTAATAATAATATTATTATTATACTAATAATAATATATAATACTTTTTAATAAGAGAAAATATTGAGATAAGGATGAAGACGAAAATTATTACGAATTATTTTTAACACGTAATATTTTCCCGTTTAATTCTTGACTATTAAGATTTAGAATGTTAAATCTTCTAATTTTGAAGTCTAGAGATGTGTGAGATGAGAAGTTATTTATTTATTTTTGATGAGGAATTAGAAATTGAATATTTAGTTAAGTTTATATCTAAGTTTCAAGATACATTAATAAGTAAAGAAAGAAATAAAGAAACAAAAAGAAAGAAATAAGAAATAAAAAAAAGGGGGAGATCAGGGGTGAGCCGGGCCTCCTTTTTCTTTCTTTTCTTTGTTTTTTTATTTTCCTTCTATTACCTGTCACTTTCTCATCTCCTCTCATTCTTTCTTTCTTTTTTTTTTACGCACGCATACAGCCATATATACATCTCCATCCTTATTTTTGGAAGCTTTCTAGATAAAGTAAGTCAAGATTTCTATTTAAGGTAAAGTTCTTTTGTTTAATTAGTAATTGAAGGAAGTAGAGAGAATAAGAACTTAGTTGGGTATACAGGGTTTCGATTTTTCTAGGATGATATGGGGATTTGAATTCGTAATATTATTGATTAAGAATCTGCTCCAAGATGGTTAGTGAGGATTGAATCAAAAGAAACACCTCTTATTTTCATTATTGAAATTCGAATTTATTGAGGATAAAATTTGGGGATTTTTGATTTTGATGATATTTTGATAAGTTGAGTTTGATTGTGTGTTTCTATGATTGTTAGAAGCACGGGTTTAATTGGTGAGAATTTTTTTAGAGATCAATTTCACGATTTTTGGAATTAGTGTTCTTGACGAAATTGGGGAATTTTTTATTATGATTTTATTTCTTAAAAGTGAGAAGGGGGATGTGAAACTGATATTGTGTGATGCTTAAAATGAGTTTTTGGGAGATTTTTGGAGCTACCTTATGACAAAAACGAAAATAACAGGTTGAAGTAGTTGAGGTTTTTAAATCCTTAAGAGTGTTATATTCATATTGAAGCTTGGAAATTATTTCCTAGCATACCTTAAGCTTATCTGAAATTATTTGAATTAGAATAGACAAGGTTTGTAAACTTTTCTATTTTCTATGATTTTTAGAGTTTGATAGTAGTTGAGTTCCAATGACCGAGTATGAGAAGTGAGCATGTAAATGAGTTCAACTATTAGATATAAGTTATAGAGATTTTTCCTAAGTTCTGATGAGTTAAATGAACTTGATGAATGATAAGAATACATGTTCTATGGGAAGATATACGCCTATTCGAGTAGGATGAGTTGATGCTGCAACTTTATTTCTTTTTAGTTACAATGAAAGATGAAAGAGATGAATTAAACTCTCTTATAGGATGAATATTTTTGGATAGGGATATAAGTTAAGATTATTGGAAAAAAAATTAGAGAATAAGATAAGGAGATAAACTAAGTATATAAAGTTATTTCCAATTACTTCTCTGTTTCTTATTACTTATAGTTAAATTATTATTTTTAATGAAGGAACGAGCAGTAATCCGAAGCTTGGGAATAATTAAGGCAGAGAAAGTAATAAGTGGAAGCTAGACGGAGTCAGGTGGGCTTTCTAACTAAATGATGATGCGATATGCATACGTATATGAAGCATGATATATTTTAAGAAAATGATTAACTTGCCAATATTTGAGTTTTGTATGATCATCTACTTGATGGAAGACGAATTCGGTAATGTGATTAGCATGATATGTGTACACTGAGGTGACTGTGAGCCGTCCTTTCGGTCGGCCAGTCAATGTGTTTGAGAAGGAAGCCTACTTCTCAACACGCTATTTGATGTTGTAGATGTTATTCATACATAATAAATGACTGCAGTCTTTAATGTTTGATGATGAGGAAACTAAAAAGTATATTAGCATGTCTTGTGTTATTTTAAAGTAAATCACTCGTGACATGCTTATCGAGGCAAGTTTAATCTATAGCTCTAAGAAGCAACTTTCACTGTTTTGGGATGTGTTCACTGAGTACTTAGTATGTACTCAGCCCTGCATGTTATTTCTAAAATGTGCAGGCAAAGCTAGGATGAAGACGGGAATGTGCTGAGCGGAGCTTTTGTTGTGATGTGAAATAATACTCTCTTATACATATAATAATGTAAATAGTTCGAGTTCTAGGGTTATGTGTCTGCATACATGTAACCCCTTTTTGATAAATTCCGCTGCAACATTCTGAGGTTGATGTTTCGAAGTCTTGAAGTCGTGTATATTCAGTTGTTGTGTTCACCTGAACTCCGAGGATGTTATCCATGTTAATGGAAGTTAACTCGTTTTACCAATGTATAAAAAGGGTGCTAGTTCTTGACGACTTTTAAATTATTGTTCAAAAGTTGTCTATATTTTTCTTATCCTCGATTCAGTCTTGGAATATTCTTGTATACGAGTTATTGATTATTTTCATATAATAGAGGATATGCTGGTGTAGTTGTCTTATGGTCAGGATTTAATGATTCATTATTGACAAGTTATTAAGAATATTATTTTATTTTATTTATATTTTCTATAGTCACGGTTTTTCTGGCTTAATCATCTTCATTTTAAGTCGGGCCGTGACATCTTTCCTTTTTAGTAAATTCAAGATTGTTGGAGCTTTACTTTGTGGATTCAAGATTCAAGACCATTTTCTTCTTCCTCTTTAAATTCTCTATCTTTTAAGCATGATTTCATTTATTTTTCATGGTTTAATTTCTTCAATTATGTCTGTCTAGCTAAATTTTCTTTGGTTCCAATATATGAAGATATGATGTAGATATTTGGTTTTTTAGGTTTTGTTGTTGGATTTACCTTCTAATTCATATGTCTTGTGGTTTGGGACTTAATTTTATTGCATGATTGATTGGCCATCATTGAGTGCATACAAGGTGTTTGGTTAAATGCTTAGTAGGCTTTAATTCATAGCACTTAGCACAAATCACACCATATTAGTAATTCTTACTAGTAGGAGCTTCTAGATAATTAATTGAGCTATTTGGAGTTAATTTATGCATCTTGAGTCTTAGTCGGAGATAGATGTCATAGGTTAATCCACTAATATTGGTTGCTTCGAGAGAAGAATTGATGTTTATTATATATACAACTCCCATATGAATTAGATTAAAATGGCTAATCCATGCAAATCCTAGAACCTAGGCCTCTAGTGATTACCAGATTATATTTGGAACCAAGCTTTCTACTATTGTTTGTTAACTTTTGCTATTAGTTGTTATCTTGTTTGTTGCTTTTCCAATTGCATTACTTAATAGGATTAAGAAAATACAAAAACATGTCACTTGTAAGCTTGAATAGTAGTTAGATAATTAGATTACTACTTGAATCTTAAACGACCTAGCATTCCTTGAGGATTCGACTCAATTATACTATAATTGATTATTATTGCATTCTCCCTCACCCCTAAAGTGAGGGCGGATCAGTTAATAGCGCCGTTGCCGGGGAATGCTTAGTTTGAGTTTCAATAGTCGATTTAGTTATTAAGTTACTAATTCAAGCATTGTTTCTTTTAATTTTTATTTTGTAGGTTTATGCACACAAGGTCCAAAGGAAGACTCGTTCAACCTTTGATCTTGAATTTTAAAAGACGACATACAATAAGGAATTCTAGTTCTAGTGAAGATCAAGAAATGGCCAACAATCAAGCAATGGAAGCTCTTATGAAAGAAATGGAGGAGTTTAGAGAATGGAAGGATGAGCAAGAAAGAAGGGCAAATGAGGCTCAACCACATCCTCTCAACCATATGTTCCAATCTCCAACGGAACAATTTTAAGGAGGAGAATGGAGGACGATCAATGCCAATAATTTTGAGCTCAAATCCGGACTCATTCAAATGGTTAAAGATGAGCAATTTGGTGGAAGTCCTATGGAGGATCCGAACGCCCATCTCAACACGTTTCTTGATATTTGCGACCATTAAGCTAAATGGAGTCTCAAATGATGCTATTCGCATGCGAATGTTCAGGTTTTCTCTAAGGGACCGGGCCAAAGATTGGTATAAAGGATTGAACAAGGCCAACATTCACACATGGGATGATTTGTGCAAGGCCTTTCTCTCCAAATACTTTCCACCCTCTAAAGCTCAAAAGCTCATTTCCGAAATCTCACACTTCTCTCAACAAATGGATGAGCCATTATTTGAGGCATGGGATAGGTATAGGGAGTTGCTATGCAAATGTCCTCAATACGGTTTTAGCGAAACTCAACAAATCATCAACTTCTATAGTGGTCTATTTCCTCACACAAGAAGCATTGTAGATGCAACCTCCGGGGGTTGTTTGGTGAATAGGAATGCAAATGAGGCATTGAGGATTATAGAAGAAATGACATCCAATAGCTATCAATGGCCAATTAAGAGAGGGCCTACAAAGAAGGTGAACTTAATCCTTGAAGATGCAAGATATGATGAGTTGGTTTCAAAATACAATCTTCTCAAGAGGGAATTTGATGAAGTGAAGAAATCAAAGAAGGAAGTTCAAGTTTATCAAGCTCAAGAATGTGTGGATTTTGATGGGAGTGAGAGAGTAAACTTCGTGGATCAAAGGGGCTATAGCAACTATAATAGGGAAGACTTTCAAGGAGCTCAAGGAGGATACCAAGGAAATTATCAAACTCAAGGAGGTTTTCAAGGGAAGCAACAAGGTGGTTATTCATATGGACAACAAAGAGGCTATCAAGCCTACAATCCCAATACTAGGAATCATCCCAATCCCTTTTATGGAAATCCTAGCAATGCTCACGTTTCACATTCCGGAGTCTTCTTTTCTCAAGGGGTGATTGAAGAACCTAAGAAGACATCCCCTTCTCTTGAACAAATTGTTCAACAAATGGCCAATCAACAAAGTGCTTTTATCTCTCAAACCAGGCAAAAGGTTAATGCATTAGAAAATTCACTCACCTCCTTGACAAAGCAAGTGAAGACGATGGAGAATTCCCGAGCAACACTCAAGTCAATCCGAGGCAACAATGTAACGCAATCCATGTAGTGAGTGAGGTATCTTCCAAACCCTCACAAGAGATCCAAGAGGACAAAAAGTCATATGTGCCATTCTATATGAGGAAAAAGTGGGGTGGTCAAAGCGTCCCTCCTTGGGATCCGTCTCACAATCATAGCCTTTATGAGAAGAAATGGACACTAAAGAGTTTCGCTAATGATATATACTCTGTGACGGTCCCGGATTATTGGCCTTCTTTGGAAGACATTGAAAGCAAGTCGAAGGAAGAGATTCATGAATATCATAAAAGGACGAAGCTCAACAATGGAATTCCGCGGTCGGAGGACAAGAATTTGATGGAAAGAAGAAGAGGTGCTTATTATGTTTCCGAGATAAAGAAGTTACTTGGAGAAGAGAAGTTTAATGAGAAGGCAAAGTTCTACAAGAAACCACAAGGTACTACTCCTACTTCAACTCCAAAGGCTTCTCAAGATCAAGTTGAGCCGAATTGTTTGAAAGATTTAGCATTACATCTTGATTCGGATGATGAGAACTTGTATGAGAGGAAGGGTAGTAATGCCATTACTTTGAGTAAGAGCTTACGAGAATCATGCAAAGCTTGGAGAAGAAATGGGAGCACCGGTTGTTGAAGACATTCCGTATGAATCGAGCCTCGTATGAGATGAAGAAAAAGTCTAAAGGAAAAGCTATTCAAGATGAAAGTCAAAAGAATGAAGCAACAAAGGAGGCCCCTCCTCCCACCAATGATGTGAGCCCTCATCGTCTAGCAAAGTCGAAGGTTGATGAGAAGATGAAGAGGTTTCAAGACATCTTCAATAAGGTACAAATCAACATCCTCTTACTTGATGCATTGAGGGATATGCCTAGCTATGCCAAGTTTTTGAAAGAAGCCATTTCTAACAAGCAAAAGTTTGGTAAATTTGAGACCATAAATTTGACGGAGGAGTGTAGTGCTATCTTGCAAAGGAAACTTCCGTTGAAGAAAAAGGATCCGGGAGGTTTTAATATCGCTTGTGAGATTGGGGTTTGTGATTTTAGGAATGTTTTGTGTGATTTGGGCTCCGGTGTGAATTTGATGCCTCTTTCCATCTTCAACCGTTTGAAGATTGGAACTCTTAAGCCTACTTCACTTACTCTTCCAATGGTGGATCATTCAATTTCATATCCAAGAGGCATTGTGGAATATGTGCTTATACGGATAGGGAAACTCGTTTACCCCGTAGATTTCATTGTCCTTGATATAGCGGAGGATCAAGACATCCCTTGAATACTTATGAGACCCTTTTTGGCCACAAGTAGAGCCCTCATTGATGTTTTCGAAGGAATTATCACCCTTCGAATGAATGGAGAAAAGGAAACATTCCATATGTCGAGAGTTATGGATGAACCGGATGAGTCAAGAATGGATGAACCGGAGCTTGAAGAACTTGATGTTGGGTTGGCATTTGATTGAGGTTGGAAGTCATTTCAAGTCCATTGAAAGGGCAATGAGGTATCGTCGAGCTAACGACGTTAAACTAAGTGCTCGTTGGGAGGCACCCCAACAACTATCTCTTTATTCTTCATTTTTAGTTAGTTTTAGTTCATTTTTGGTTTTTGATCTTTATTTGTGATTAAGTCATTTTTCTTAATTTGTCTGTATTTTTGTGTTTGGAACAAATGAGGGAAGAGAATCAACTAATCAAGCAAGCAACGGAGTGAAAGACTTTCAAAACCATCATCAACCTAGCTTTGGACCGTTGTAAGTGTAATTTAAATTTCTTATTATTCTTCCCTCCAAACTCAGTTTAGACCTTATGTTCTAAAATAATTTTGGGGGAGGGGGGTAGGATAAGGAATTTAAATTACTTTACTTTTGGTATTTTTCAAGCTTCTATTTGATGTGTTTGTTGATTATATGCTTAGGCTTGCTTGATAATTGTGGTTGATTTGGGGTGAAATGGATGATTCTTGCTTGTTTAAGTTGGTTTGGTGATGAGTTTGGGTCGATGAGCTTAATTGATGAAAATTTGTTGGTTTATTGAATGTGAGCTTACAATGGAGAATCTTTGGTGAGGATGATTTTGTTGATTGATTGGAGCTTGAGTGCGAAATTCTTGAAAAATTGAAAAGTTTTTGAGTTGAAATGATGAATGAATGCTTGCATGTGTGAATGCAAAAGCACGTGTTTAATTGCTCATGTGCATTAGAGTGAGATGCCAATGATTAATGCTAAATGGTGACATTTTTGAAATTTCTCAAGTTTAAGTCAAGCATGATTAGGGTTATTTCACTTGAATGGCTTGGGATGATTGAACTTAAGTACTTAGGCTCTAGACACAAAGCTTGAGAGGATTTTGAGCCTAAAACTATGCATTTTACATAGTAATATCCTTTCTTGAGAGCTTGATCTTGCATTGCATATTCTTTACTAGAACTTGCCTTGATAATCTAGTTAGAAATATTACATGTTTGCATGATTAGGAGATGATCTTAGGCCATCATTGCATAGCCTATTTTCTCTAAACACTAACCTATCTTTCATTAACATTGTCGTCCTATTTTAAGCCTTGAATAGAGCCTTTTCTTCTTGAACCGGACGATAGGGGGTGAAGGATGGTTAAGGAAACCTTGGTGAAGTTGAAAATTCATGAAAAATGGTGGGTGATGGTGAAAGGTCTTGAGATTGGTTTTGAGTTGAAAGAACACGCCTATAAGTTCATGTTAGAAAAGAAAAGAATAAGAACAAAGTTCTTATTGGGAAAAAAAAAAAAAGAGTAGTAAGAACAAAGTTCTTACAAGAAAAATAAAAGAATAAGAGCATAAGGGAGTGTTTCTTTTGATATGATGAGATTTGGTAGAAGCTTGGGATTCATTTGAGAAAAAGGGGTTGGATAAGGTGGAAGATGAAAAAATTCATACTTAGAAAGGTGAAGAAAAGAGGTGAAAGAGCTTAGATGAAAATTTAAGTCACTTAGCCTAAAATTCCCTACCTTAACCAATGTCCCTACATTACAAGCTTAATAAAGACCTTTTTGATCCTAATTTGTGCATGCATTGTAGTATTGCATGATTTCGATGAGTGTTTACCTTTCTTATATAATGAGTGCTTGAGTGATACACACTTCTTGTGAGGTCTAGGGTTGAATGTGCTTGAGTGATTGATTTCTAAGTTAGGATGGTGAGTGATCTTATGAATGTTTGGCTTGACTTGAGAATTTCCTTGAACTAAAATAGTTTTTGAGATGATATGAGGCATCGAGGAACTCATAATGCACACTCCATACGTGTTAAATGTTTTGATTGTTCGTTTCATTGTTCGGGACGAACAATGGCTTAAGTTTGGGGGAGTGATTAACTCGTATTTTATGTGCATGTTGAGTGTGTTTTGCGTGTGTTTAAGTCTCGATTCATGTGCTTAAAGGTTAGAAATGTTAGGGTTTCTTAACTTGTAGCATACATTCTACTTGTCTCATTTTTTTTCGGTTTTCGATCTATTTTTGTAAGAATTGGAAAGAGCATTCATGTGGCTAAGGATCGAAGGCTAGAAACGAGGAAGAATCGAGCTTAATTAGGGTGAAACCTAGGGTTAAAAATGTGGAAATTGAATTTATGGAGTTAGGTTTTCACTAGTTCAAGTTCGTTTATATTTTCTTCATTCTCTCGAGTCTCTTTGTGCCTTTTTTCAGGATAATGAAGAACTCATTTGGCTAATTTGATCATTCAATGTCGAAAGGAGTTCGTTAGGAGTCCGTAGCAAAAAGCGGTTCGGAAATCGGAGTTCGGACGAGAGAGAACGAGCGAAAATGAAAACATCGCGCAAAGAGAAGACGGAGTTGACCGGTCAAGGAGGAGGGCCGGCGGCCTGACCGGCAGTTTGCCAGACCGCCGGCCAACTTGCCAAACCGCCGTGGCTGGGACAGAGAGTTCGGCAGTCTGGGCCGGCGGTCTGCCAGACCGCCGGCAACCTCCCAGACTGCCGGTTGGCCGTGCTCCCTCAACTTAAGGGGCGAGTTCGGCTAGCCCAAACTCGCCCCGGTTCGTCCCATTTCGCCCCAATTCGACTCAAACTCGATTTTGAATGTATTTAATCCTAAAATTCAACCCATTTGTACATCTTTTGCATTAATATTTTAGAACCCTAGAAATATTTCCCTCTTTCCTTTTTAGTAAATTCAAGATTGTTGGAGCTTTACTTTGTGGATTCAAGATTCAAGACCATTTTCTTCTTCCTCTTTAAATTCTCTATCTTTTAAGCATGATTTCATTTATTTTTCATGGTTTAATTTCTTCAATTATGTCTAGCTAAATTTCCTTTAGTTCCAATATATGAAGATATGATCTAGATCCTTGGGTTTTTAGGTTTTGTTGTTGGATTTACCTTCTAATTCATATGTCTTGTGGTTTGGGACTTAATTTTATTGCATGATTGATTGGCCATCATTGAGTGCATACAAGGTGTTTGGTTAAATGCTTAGTAGGCTTTAATTCATAGCACTTAGCATCAAATCACACCATATTAGTAATTCTTGCTAGTAGGAGCTTCTAGATAATTAATTGAGCTATTTGGAGTTAATTTATGCATCTTGAGTCCTAGTCGGAGATAGATGTCATAGGTTAATCCACTAATATTGGTTGCTTCGAGAGAAGAATTGATGTTTATTATATATAGAACTCCCATATGAATTAGATTAAAATGACTAATCGATGTAAATCCTAGAACCTAGGCCTCTAGTGGTTATCGGATTATATTTGGAACCAAACTTTCTAATATTGTTTGTTAACTTTTGATATTAGTTGTTATCTTATTTGTTGCTTTTCCAATTGCATTACTTAATAGGATTAAGAAAACACAAAAACATGTCACTTATAAGCTTGAATAGTAGTTAGATAATTAGATTACTACTTGAATCTTAAACGACCTAGCATTCCTCGAGGATTCGACTCAA
This sequence comes from Mentha longifolia, assembly GCA_001642375.2. Taxonomy (NCBI): domain Eukaryota; kingdom Viridiplantae; phylum Streptophyta; class Magnoliopsida; order Lamiales; family Lamiaceae; genus Mentha; species Mentha longifolia. The sequence goes on along the minus strand of CM038113.1, from coordinate 18,943,426 downwards.
TTATACTATAATTGATTATTATTACATTCTCCCTCACCCCTAAAGTGAGGGCGGATCAGCTACCTGTCGGTGCAACAACGCAAAGAGAAGATTTCATTTAAGAGAAATGGCCGCAAACGAGGTGAATGCTCAGACTCTGCAGTGGCTGCAAGCTCAGATGGGTGAGATCAGAGCAGAGATGAATCGACAAGAGAAATCGATCAAGGATACCTTTCAGCCTGTGGCTACTGAAAGAGGAGTTTTGGGACCAGCAATTCAAGCTAACAATTTTGAGACTGATTCCTATGGTACAACAGAATCAGTTTGCAGGGAGACCAGCTGAAGATCCTCATGCTCATCTGGCCCATTTTGAAGAGATTTGCAATACCATCAAGCTGAATGGGGTTTCAAGTGATGCTATCAGACTTTGGCTATTCCCGTTCTCCTTGAGAGACGATGCTCGATCGTGGCACCATTCTTTGACAGCCGAAGAAGTGGAGTCTTGGAATGATTTGGTGCAGTTGTTTCTTACCAAATACTTTCCTCCGAGCAAGATCATGAAATTGAGAGCAGCCGTCACTCAATTTCAACAGTTTGATGAAGAATCCTTTTATGAAGTTTGGAAGAGGTACAAGGAGATGCTGAGGAAATGTCCTAACCATGGAGTTGATCCTGATTAGAAAGTTTGGTGGTTCTATAATGGTTACAATATAACCATTAAAAACCTCTTGGATGCAGCAGCTGGAGAAGACATCATGGATCGTGATAATACCTCTGCGTTGGCTATAATCGAGAAGATTGCAGCCAACAATCATCAGTGGCCCAGTGAGAGATCATCTACCAAGAAGGTGGCTCTGTTGACTAATGATGATCTAGTTTCCAAGTTAGCAGCTCAGATTCTCAACTTACCAACAAGATAGATGCTCTGACTCTACCACAACCACATCCTACTTTGGAAGAGCCTGTTATTGAAGATGTTAATTACATTAACAACAATAGGAATTATGGATATCAAGGTGGAAATCCAAGGTATCAAGAGAACAAGAATTATGGAAATCTCTCGTATGGTAATCCAAATAACGCACTGCAGCCTCCTCTAAATTTTAGCGTGACGAATGGAATGTACAATGAAGAAAAGGAGATGGACTTTGAAGGCAGAATGACTAAGTACATGGTAGATAATACCAAGTACATGGCTGAGAGTTAGATTCGTTTGGTGAAATTAGAGAGCTTGGTGTTGCAAGGTTTGACAAGCACTAATAGTCGTCTTGATCAGCTAGAGCCTCAGATGAAGATATTCGAGAAGAAATTGTGGCAGATAGCTGAAACAATCAACAAGCAGCATCAGCCAGGATAGTTTCCTAGCAATACCATTATTAATCCTAGAGAACACTACAAATCAATCATGACAAGAAGTGGTTTGAGTTATGAAGGTCCGATGATGCCTGAGGAGGAGCCACAAGTTGTAGATGTTGAAATAGAAGAGGAAATGTCTCGGGAAGAAAGTGCAGCGAAGAATGGAACGAAGAAGGATTCGACCACAACCAAAGCTAAAGAATCTACACTTATTCCTACTAAGTCAACTTTGCCATTTCCTTAGAGGCATCAGAAAAAGAGAGACGAGGAGCAGAATACATGTATATTTGACATTTTTAGGAAAGTCCACATCAACATCCCATTGGTGGAAGCTCTCCAACAAATGCCAAAGTATGCTAAATTCCTCAAAGATGTGGTGTCGAAGAAGAAGTGATTAGGAGAGTTCGAGATTGTAGGTTTTAATGAAGAGTGCAGTGCAATACTACAGAGGAAACTCCCCGGCGAAGCTCAATGATCCGGGTAGTTTCATGATTCCATGTGTTATCGGAGAAAAGCAGTTTGGACGAGCTTTATGTGATTTGAGGGCTAGCATCAATCTCATGCCCTTATCCATTTTTAACAAGCTCGAGATTGGCAAAATACACCTACCACCATTTCTCTTTAGATGGCAGATCGATCTATCACATTTCCTAGGAGTGTTGTCAAGAATGTTCTCATGAAGGTGAACAAGTTTGTATTTCCAGTAGACTTCGTGGTGCTCGATATGGAAGAAGACAATGATGTGCCAATTATACTTGGGAGACTGTTTCTTGCAACAGGAAGAGCTATCATCGATGTAGCCAATGGAGAGCTAACATTGAGGGTGAACGACGAAAGTCACACATTCTCTATCTACAAAGCTCTGAAATTCTTTGAGGAGGTAGATTCCAATGGCATGAAAGAGTGCAAGGTGCTTGAGGTGGTAAATTCATGCATAAACACGGATCATGTGCATGAAGCTGGTGATCTGTTAGAGTATTGTATTTCTAACTCTAGCTTTTCTTCCTCATTTGATTTGAATGTTAATACCACTGCTTTTAATGAGAGTTTGCTCAAGTCTTGTGTTATTGTAGATGGAATGCAGGAAATTCACAGGAGGAAGACTCGAGGATTGGAGTTTGAAAAAGACAGTGAGAAGAATATCAAGGATGGAGAATCACTCGCATTGGAACTAAAGCCTTTACCTGAGTGTGATAACTACACGAGCGAGTGGATAGATCGTGCCCCACCTTTCCATTAATTTCAAGGTGTGTTTGACCCAATTTCACTCTCTTCTACTTTCAAACTTATCCTTCCTAGTGTCGAATAAGTTTGGGGGGATGGAGAAGAGTGTTCATTATGGTTTCTATCTTTAGTTTTCTTGTTATTTATTTATTTTTATTTTTTTCGTATTTGATTAGTTTGGTTTTAAATGTGGAAGTTGTTGTGCTCATTTTTTTTGCTCATTTTATTTGAAGTTTGTGTTTGGCATGTAGAGAGTATGAAAAATGGATATGGTATAGGTGAACTCATGATGATGCCTATGATGATTTCTTGTGATATGATGAGGAGATGAGTGTTGAGTTACTTGAGATGTTGATCATGCTTTGATGATTTTTTGAATTATAGCCTCCATGATTTGAATAAAAAGTAAGCCGTTTGTGAGATTTGAGCCTTGACTGTCATATTAATACGGTCTTATTTGTTCTTGAGTGTGATTATTCTTGCATATTCTGTTGTCACTAGAACTTGCGTTAGTTTCTGCTTTGAGGTTGTCTAGTGTACTATAAGACAAAGAGATGATTTAAGGCCGTCATTTCTTAACCATTTCTATCCCATTTGTTTTATCCTGAATATCTTTTATCCTTGCTAACCCCTTTGAGCCTTTTTAGCCAATTTCTTTGTTAACCTTGGGTTGAGATGAAAGTATGATCAAGAGGATAAGGAGGATTAGAAAATAACAGAGGAGAAGAATAAGTTTTGTTTGCCACTAGAGTTTTGGTCCGCCCTCACTTTAGGGTGACGGTAGAGAGCAATAATAATCGATTGAATAATCGAGTCGAACCACAAGGAATGCAAGGGCGCTCAAGTCTCAAGTAGTAACCTAGCTACTAAACCTACTATTCAAGCTACCGACAAGCATGTTTTTGTGTTTTTGATTAACTAATGACACCAAAAAGTAATTATCAACTTAAAACTTAACTAGACAAGCAACAAATAAGCAAAGGATATAAAATCAATAGGAAATAAACGTGATTCCAATTATACTTCGATTAGGCTCAAGTGATGGGTGATTAGAACTCTAACTAGAATTAACCAATTTAATCCAATTTCATGTGGGAAACCTCCTAACTATGGTTCACTCAATTCTCATTGCAATGAAGACATGTAGATTAATGAAAGGCCTAATTCCGACTAAGACATCAAGCAATTCATTAACTCCCAATAGCTCATGGAGTTCCTTAACCCTACTATACTCTAGCATGCAAATCTCTTGATCCTAGCATCTAATCTAAGCCTCTTAAGCATTAGATCAAACACTTGGTATGCAACTATGGTGATCAATCACAATTACATAATAAAACATAGCCCCAAGAGAAATGAACATGAAATTAGAAGGTAAATTCATAATTAAAGCCTAAACCCAATCACTTAATCCTAATCTACATATAATTGAAATCACAAAGAGAACTAGCTAGACATAATTAAGGAAAATAAACCATAAGAAGTAATTGAAATCATGCTTAAAAGAAAGAGAATTCAATAAGGAAGAAGAAGATGGTCTCCAATTGCAAATCCAATCAATGTAGCTTCAACAATCTTCAAAACACTAAAAAGGAAAGAGAGAAAATGTTCTAGGGTTCTTGGGAGAATAAAATATGTTCTAGATACCCCAAATGAGGAATATTTTGGACTTTTAAATATATAATTGATGAGTATTGGGTCGAGTTGGACCGAGTTGGACGAGCCAACTCGGTCAAAACACTAAGGGGAGGAGGGATGGCGGCGCCCTGGCCAGCGGCCTGGCCGGCCGCCATCTGGGTCGCCGCCTCGGTTGCCGCCAACTATGAAGTTTGGCCAGCCAGCCGGTGCCCTGGCCGGCGGTCCAGCCGGCCGCCGCCTGGGTCGCCGGCGCCCCTTGTCACGTGCGGTTTTTCCTCCGTTCGATCCCTTCTTCGGTTCTTTCTTCGATTCTCGATTTTCTTTCCACCAACCGGCTTTTGACCTTCTAATTCTACCTCTTGAAGCTCGATTCATCCTTGTTTCCCGGCCTTCATTCTTTAAACACTTCCATGCTCTTTGATTCCTACAAAAATAGATCGAAAACCGAAAGAAAATGAGAAGAATAGAAAATATGCTATAAGTTGGAAAACTCTAGCATTCTAACCTTTAAACACACAAATCAAGCTTCAAACACATCCACAATACACTCAACATGCACATAAAATACGTGTTAATCACTCGCCCAAACTTAAGCCATTGTTCGTCCCGAACAATGGAACGAACAATCAAAACACTTAACACGTATGAGGTGTGCATTTTGAGTTCCTCGATGCCTCACATTATTTCCAAACACCAATTTATTTCAAGAAAATTCTCAAGTCAAGCCAAACATTCATAAAATTAATCCCCATCCTAACTTAGAATTCAATCCCTTAAACACATTCGACTCTAGACCTCCCACGGAATAGGTGTATCACTCAATCCCTCTATATATGGAAAGGTAAGCACTCATCGAAATCATGCAAAACATAACTTTAGCCATAAGCTTGCTTATCGACACAAGTTTCCTATACTACAATGCATGCACAATTTAGGATCAAAAAGGTCTTTAGTAGGCTTGTAATGTAGGGATATTGGTTAAGGTAGGGAATTTTAGGCTAAGTAGCTCAAATCTTCATCTAAGCTCATTCACCTCTTTTCTTCACCTTTCTAAGTATGAATTTCTTCATCTTCCACCTTATCCAACCCCTTTTCATCAAATGTACTCAAGCTTCTACCAACATTTAAAGAAACACTCCCTTATGCTCTTATTCTTCTGTTTTTTAGTAAGAACTTTGTTCTTACATATATATATATTTTTTCAAAAAGAACTTTGTTCTTATTCTTTCTTTTCTCACTTAGAGCTTATAGGAGTGTCTTTTCATTTCAAGATCAATTTTTAGACCCTTCACCACCACCCATCATTTTTTATGAATTTTCAACTCTCACCAAGGTTCCCTTAACCATCCTTCACCCCCTATCATCCGGTTCATGAAGAAAAGGTTCTATTTAAAGCTCAAAATGGGACGAAAACGGTAATGAAAGATAGGTTAGTGTTTAGGGAAAATGGGCTGTGCAATGATGGCCTAAGATCATCTCCTAATCATGCAAACATGTAGTATTTCTAACAAGAGTCTCAAGGCAAGTTCTAGTAAAGAATATGCAATGCAAGATCAAGCTCTCAAGAAAGGATATTAACTATGAAAAATGCATAGTTTCAAGGCTCAAAATCCTCTCAAGCTTTTTGTCTAGAGCCTAAATGCCTAAGATCAATCCTTCCAAATCATTCAAGTGATATAACTCTAATCATGCTTGACTCGAACTTGAGAAATTCCATAAAAATGTCACCATTTAAGGATCGATCATTGGCATCTCACCCTAATGCACATGAGCAATAAAACACGTGCTTTCGCACTCAAGCATGCATGCATTCAAATTTTTCCCATCCAAAAACTCTTCAGTTTTTCCTTTAAAAAATTTTCACATTCAACTTCCAACCAACATTTCTCACTCTAGAAACAACCATTTCAATCCACAAACTTCTCCATCACTTCACCAATCATACCAAGCATACCAAACTAAACCAATGACACACAAAGTCATGGATGCCCAAAGTCATGAAACATCAACCAAATGAAGCAAACAAGAAGAAAACAAGTAAATGAATGAAAAAGACATGAGAATGTAAGTAATTTAAATTTCTTATCCTACCCCCTCCCCCAAACTTATTTTAGAAAGTCAATTCTAAAATAATTTTGGAGGGAAAGATATATAAGAGATTTAAATTACACTCACAACGGTCCAAGCTATGATGGAGGAAGAAGGGGCCATGTCACCCCTTGGTCGACTTGGTGCCTCCGAAAGGTCTCCAATAATGCCATCATTGCATTTGCTTGCTCTTCCATCCTTTGACTTCTTTGTACTTCCTCAAGTTGGGTAATTCGCATGGAAGTGACTTCTTGCCTCATCACGGTGACTTGTGCATCAAGGGACTTGAATCCATGCTCCATGCTATCCATCCGACCTTCAAGGGCTTCAAACCTTTCTTCATATCCTCTTCCACTTGGAACTTGCTCTCGTCTTGAATTTGGATTAGCTCTTGACATTGGCTCACCCCTTGTAGAATCTTCCATTTCCTCATCTTCTCTAGCAAAAGGCATCCCCTCACCCCCCATTGTATACTCATCTCCTTCTCCATAATTGAAAATATGGTTCTCCTTGATGAATTTGTGAGTGGGGGTGTTCAAATGCCAATTTGTACGATCTTGTAGATCGGTTACCATCACACTCGAGGCATTTGGAAGAGGGAATGTCTCTTCCTCTTCTTGGATGAAATAGAATGGAGCTCTAGATGATACTAGAAACCGTATGTTTCTTAGCTTCTCCAAATCAAGCAAATACGAGCCCTTCATCGGAGTATTTCCATTGAGATCATCTTTAATCTTCTTGGCCAACGGAGTGAGCATTCCTCCTATGTTGATCCTCCCATTCAGAGCATTTGCTTGCTTCATGACTTGAGCAAGGAAAATACGAGAAAAGCTAATTGGCCTCTTTGTGAGCATAGCATGGACAATGAAGAGATCATCTACTCGAACCAAAGTATTTTCCGCTCGAGCCACCATTGTGTGAGCAAGAATCTTCAATACTATTCGAAGGACGAGATTTCTCACTTCATTCGACTTCGAGTATCCCGGTCTAAAGCCTTCCATTGTGAGTGGAGCAATTTTATTCCACATGGAAATATGATCAAAGGCTCTTTCCACTAGCACATCTCCTCCATGCGGTACTCCAAAGATGTCATCTATCTCTTCCAAGCTCAACTCATGACACTCTCCAAATAGTTGAAACTTGAAACTGTGCATAGTGTGGATGCTATCATCTTCCAATGTACTCATGACCTCAAGAACCACCTTTTCATACGTTCTCCGATCTTCAAGTGTATCCTCCAAAATACTTCCCCACCCTATGTTATCAAATAGGGCTTTGATGTTGTCAAAGAGCCCTAGATCCTTCAATGTCTCCTTAGATGGGAAGTGAGTCGGTATTATGGTTCTTGACACAAGAACGGCGAATCGTGCTCTTTCTTCATAAGATTCCAAGTGTATACCATGTGCTTCCGGTGTTTTTGGATCTCTTCTTGGTAGTTGTGAAGATGAAGAGGCATCATTTTTCCTCTTTTTGGAGAGAGAGTCAATCAATTCCTTGGAAGTGATGGTGGCTTTTCCTTTCCCTGTAGCATCCTTCTTCCTACAAACCAAAAACAATGCCAAGTAAGATTTTAGACAATAAACCAATCGGTGTCAATATGTAAACACTCCTTCACATAGTCATTACCCCCCATTTGGCATTCAAAGTTCCAAGAAATGAAATTTCCAATGAAAAATGCATTTAACAAGAATAATGCTATGAATTTCACTTTGCAAATCAAGACTTCATGAATTCATGCTCAAGAAAGAAATTTCTAACAAAAAGAAAATATATCCCTCAAGAATTCATGAATCATGCCCCTTTTCATTCAAGTTCATTTCGAGTGTGCCCATGCATATAAAGAAAGATAATCCAAAAGAGAATGCATTTTCAAGGATTATTCTAGCATGATTCCTCAAAGAAAGATGAAATACAAGTCAATGCATGCTCATTTCCACATGGTGCATCCTTAAATTTCTCCAAGAATCAAGAAAAACTCTAGGTAAGAATTTCTACTTAATTCCATCAAAACAATGAAGTAAAAACTCATACCACTTCATATCTTGCAAATAGAAACTCATATGTACAAGGGTAAAGAATACATTACCTCATCTTCTTGAAGAAACTCACTCTTTACCCCAAAAGACCCAAAATTTTCGTTTTTGAAGCTAAAGTGGGTGAAAAAGTGAATTGTTCGGTTCAAAATGTAGATTTCGGGATAGGTAATGAACCTATGGAAGGAATTAAAACAATTCAAAGTGATTTGAGAGTAATTAGAGAAGCAAAATCTAGGTTTTTAGAGTGAGAAAGTGTGGTGGTTCTAAGAAATAAAATATGAAAAACATAAAATGAAAGGAAGTGGATAAAAAAAATCACAAAAATAGCATTTAAAAGGGGAAAGGGCCGGCGGCGCCCTGGCCGGCCCCGCCTGGGTCGCCGCCAACTCTGCATGTTGGCCAGCCAGCCGGTCGCCGTCCGGGTCGCCGGCAGCTCGACCATCGACTTGTTTCGACCATTTCCGAGGCATTTCTCACCCTTTTTTGACCCTTTTCGAAGCACCGGGTCCTTCTCGACTTCCTTTTGAGTCTCCCTAAGTATTTTTCACCCTTCATTTTCAACATTTTCTATTTTTTATGGTTTTTCTAAAAATTGGAACGAAAATTGCAAAAAAACTCAAAAATTGAAAAATGAAATAAACACTCACAAAAACGAAAAAGAAAAGGATACGTGTTGAGGTGCCTCTCAACTAGCGCTTTGTTTAACGTCGTTAGCCCGACATAGCCTCCAAATCAAGCATCATTAAGAAGAATGGTTGACTCCTCCTTAAACTTCTTCGAATTGAAATAGAGCTTGAGTCGATGTCCATTAACAACAAAGGTAGAACCATCATTCTTGAGAAGTTCAAAAGTGCCATTCTTGAAACTCCTACTCACAATATAAGGACCGGTCCACCTTGATTTGAGTTTTCCGGGGAAAAGACGAAGACGAGAGTTAAAAAGAAGAACCTCGTCTCCCGGAATGATCACCTTGCTTCGAATCTCCAAATCATGAAACTTCTTGGCTCTTTCCTTGTAAATCCGAGAATTTTCATAAGCATCGTTTCTCCATTCATCCAATTCCACAAGAGGATTCTTCCTATTCACTCCGGCCTCCTTAAACTCAAGATTAATTCTCTTCATAGCCCAAAATGCCTTATGCTCAATCTCCAAAGGCAAGTGACAAGACTTTCCAAAGATAAGTTGATATGGAGACATACCAATGGGGGTTTTGTAGGCGGTTCGATAGGCCCACAAAGCATCATCGAGTTTCTTCGCCCAATCCTTTCGAGTAGTGATTGTCTTCTCCAAAATTTGCTTGATTTCCCGGTTTGCAAGCTCGGCTTAACCATTGGCTTGAGGATGGTATGGAGATGTAATCTTGTGCTTCACTCCATACTTAGCGAGAACACTTCCCAACCATTTATTATTGAAGTGGGACCCCTCATCACTAAGCAAAGCCCTCGGAGTTCCAAACCGAGTCAAAATATTCTTCTTTAAAAACTTGATCACAACTTTGGAATCACTAGTCGAAGTAGGAATTGCTTCAACCCATCTTGAAACATACTCAATAGCAAGAAGAATGTAGGAAAAACCACAAGAATTTGGGAATGGTCCCATAAAGTCTATCCCCCAAACATCAAACAACTCAACCTCAATCATAATGTTTTGAGGCATCTCATCTTTCCTTGTGATATTCCCCATTCTTTGACATCTATCCCAACTCTTCTCAAAAGTTTGACAATCCTTAAAAATCGAAGGCCAATAGAATCCGCTTTGAAAAACCTTCCAAGCAGTACGATTAGTCCTAAAATGACCCCCATTCGGTCCCACATGACAATCTCCAATAATCTTGAGCCATTCATTATCCATAGCACATCTACGAATAATTCCATCGGCACACCTCCTCCATAGATACGGATCTTGCCAATAATAGAACCTCACATCTATAAGGAACTTGGCCTTTTGATAATCCGAGAGATTTGGTGGCAATTCTCGAAGCACAAGGTAATTAGCCAAGTCGGCAAACCAAGAATCTTTGCACTTCAACACCATAATCTTCTCATCCGGAAAACACTCATTGATACACAATCTCAAATCTTCACCTTCAATTGGCTTTTCAAGCCTTGACAAATGATCGGCTAGCACATTATCTACCCCTCTTCTATCATGAATCTCCATGTCGAATTCTTGTAGAAGGAGGATCCAACGAATCAAACGAGGCTTTGCATCCTTCTTCGCCATGAGATGTCGTATAGCCATATGATCCGAATAGACAATAGTGTGATTCCCGACAAGATATGACCGGAATTTGTCAAATGCAAAGACAATGGCTAAAAACTCCCTCTCGGTTGTTGTGTAGTTCTTTTGAGCACCATCCAATATTCTACTAGCATAATGAATGACTCTAAACACCTTATCTTTCATTTGCCCCAAGACCACTCCTAAAGCATAATCACTTGCATCACACTTTAGAATGAACGATTCACTCCAATTAGGCTTGATGAGAATAGGAGTAGAGATGAGGGCTTTCTTCAATATCTCAAAAGCTTTCAAACATTCTTCATCAAAGACAAACTTCACATCTTTTTGCAAGAGATTGTAAAGTGGCTTGGTAATTTTTGAAAAACCTTCAATGAATTTTCTATAGAACCCCGCATGACCAAGGAAGCTCCGGATTGATTTCACATTTGTTGGAGGCGGAAGCTTCTCTATGGCGACAATTTTGGCTCTATCAACTTCCAAACCATCTTTAGAGACCTTATGTCCAAGCACAATTCCATCTCGAACCATAAAGTGACACTTCTCCCAATTCAAGACAAGAGAAATATCCTTACATCTTTGCAACACTTTGGTGAGATTATCCAAACAAGAATCAAAACTTTCCCCGAAGACCGAGAAGTCATCCATGAATACCTCCATAATATTTTCAATCAAACCTCCGAAAATAAACATCACGCACCTTTGGAAAGTGGCTGGAGCATTACACAACCCAAAAGGCATCCTCCTATAAGCAAATATCCCATAGGGGCATGTAAAGGTCGTCTTGTGTTGATCCTCCGGGACTATGGCAATTTGATTGTATCCGGAATACCCGTCAAGAAAACAATAGTACTCATAACCCGCCAAACGGTCCAACATCTGATTAATAAAGGGCAAAGGAAAGTGATCATTCCTTGTTGCCGCATTTAGAGCCCTATAATCAATGCAAACTCTATATCCGGTGGCAACTCTTGTAGCAATAACCTCTTCCTTCTCATTCTTGACCACAATCATCCCTCCTTTCTTCGGAACCACTTGGGTAGGACTCACCCATTCACTATCTGAAATAGCGTAGATCATTCTCGCATCTAATAGCTTCAACACCTCTTTTCTCACTACTTCTTGCAAGACCGGATTCAACCTCCTTTGAGGTTGAACCTTAGGTCGACAATCATCCTCTAACAATATATGATGCATGCATATAGATGGACAAATACCCTTGATATCATCAATAGACCAACCGATAACATCTTTAAACTCCCTAAGGACTCTCAACAACTTGTCCAATTCGGACTCTGACAAGTGTTGTGACACTATAACGGGTAAAGAGTCATTATCACCAAGAAAGGCATGCCTTAGATGATCGGGAAGAGGTTTCAATTCTTGAGAGGCACTTGAAGAAGATTCCGCCTTAGTTGAACTCCCACTCTCCCCCGGTTGGTTGATGTCAAGGTAATGAACCTCATCCTTCAATGATCCTTGATTTGCTTCCAAATAAGCAATGGACTCCAATAAGTCATCACAAGCATCATCTAAATCGGAATAGGAATAGAAAGAATTGGAGATGATTTCCTCCGTGAGGTCTTTTGCCATAGATGTAGGCAAAGTGGTAATTGCATTGCACTCCTCATAAGTTGAGTCATCTCCTCGCTTCATTGCATCGAAGATTGAAAGAGTGAGGGTCTCTCCATTCACTCTAAAAGTGAGATTTCCGTCTTGTACATCAATAAGAGCTCTTCTGGTTGCTAGGAAAGGACGCCCAAGAATGAGAGGCATATCCTTGTCCTCCGGCATGTCTAAGATTACGAAATCCGCGGGAAATATGAATCCCTCCACTTTTACCAAAACATCTTCAACAATTCCTTGAGCATATGATATAGAACGATCGGCCATTTGAAGACAAATAGATGTAGGTTTGATCTCTCCAATATCTAACCTCTTAAAGATAGACAATGGCATCAAATTGATACTAGCTCCTAGATCACATAATACATTTCCAAACTTTTTTCCTCCAATCACACATACTATTGTGAAGCTTCCGGGATCCTTCTTCTTCAAAGGCAATTTTCTTTGAATCACCGCACTAACTTACTCCTGAGACTAATTGTGTCAAATGAACCAAACTTCCTCTTTTTAGCCACGGCATCCTTCAAAAACTTCACATAGCCGGGCATATCACGAAGTGCATCAAGTAAAGGAATGTTGATTTGTACCTTATTGAATATATCCAAGAATCTCATCAACTTCTCATCAACCTTATGCTTGGCTAAACGATGAGGGAATGGAGCCTTCGTAATAATATCCTTGGTAGGAAGAGGAGCCTCTACTAGCACCGCCTTAGGAGCTTCTCCTTGAACTTCTTTCCTTGATTCTTCATCAATAGTTGGAGACAATTCATAAGGTCTGTCTTCAACAAGAACTTCCTCTTCTTTACTCTTGGATGTAGCTTCATTCTCATAAGCCCTTCTACTCCTCAAGGTGATAGCATTACACCCTTTAGGATTCATCTCCGTGTTGCTTGGAAACTTTCCTGGTGTGTGTTGCGTGGTGGCTTGGTTAGCCATTTGACTTATTTGGACCTCCATCATCTTCACTTGCTTTGTTAAAGAGGTAAGTGAATTCTCCAAGCACTCACCTTTTGCCCAGTTTGTGTGATGAAATTTCCTTGTTGAGAAGACATTTGAGCTTGATTTACCAACATTTGTTGCATCATTTGCTCCATTGATGGAGAGTTCTTCTTTGGTTCCTCAATAGCTACTTGAGATACTGAAAATCCGGGAGGTGGCAAGTGAGCATTGTTATGATTACCATAAGAGAGATTAGGATGAGGTCGATTGTTGGAATTGGTCCGCCCTCACTTTAGGGTGAGGGTAGAGAGCAATAATAATCGATTGAGTAATCGAGTCGAACCACAAGGAATGCAAGGACGCTCAAGTCTCAAGTAGTAACCTAGCTACTAAACCTACTATTCAAGCTACCGACAAGCATGTTTTTGTGTTTTTGATTAACTAATGACACCAAAAAGTAATTATCAACTTAAAACTTAACTAGACAAGCAACAAATAAGCAAATGATATAAAATCAATAGGAAATAAGCGTGATTCCAATTATACTTCGATTAGGCTCAAGTGATGGGTGATTAGGACTCTAACTAGAATTAACCAATTTAATCCAATTTCATGTGGGAAACCTCCTAACTATGGTTCACTCAATTCTCATTGCAATAAAGACAAGTAGATTAATGAAAGGCCTAATTCCGACTAAGACATCAAGCAATTCATTAACTCCTAATAGCTCATGGAGTTCCTTAACCCTACTATACTCTAGCATGCAAATCTCTTGATCCTAGCATCTAATCTAAGCCTCTTAAGCATTAGATCAAACACTTGGTATGAAACTATGGTGATCAATCACAATTACATAATAAAACATAGCCCTAAGAGAAATAAACATGAAATTAGAAGGTAAATTCATAATTAAAGCCTAAACCCAATCACTTAATCCTAATCCACATATAATTGAAATCATAAAGAGAACTAGCTGGACATAATTAAGGAAAATAAACCATAGAAAGTAATTGAAATCATGCTTAAAAGAAAGAGAATTCAATAAGGAAGAAGAAGATGGTCTCCAATTGCAAATCAAACCAATGTAGCTTCAACAATGTTCAAACCACTAAAAAGGAAAGAGAGAAAATGTTCTAGGGTTCTTGGGAGAATAAAATATGTTCTAGATACCCCAAATGAGGAATATTTTGGACTTAAATACATAATTGGTGAGTATTGGGTTGAGATGTACCGAGTTGGACGAGCCAACTCAGTCAAAACACTTAGGGGAGGAGGGATGGCGGCGCCCTGGCCGGCGGGCCAGCCGGCCGCCGCCTGGGTCGCCGGATTTTCTGAAAGTTGGCCAGCCAGCCGGCGCCCTAGCCGGCGGTCCAGCCGGCCGCCGCCTGGGTCGCCGGCGTCCCTTGTCCGTGCGGTTTTTCCTCCGTTCGATCCCTTCTTCGGTTCTTTCTTCGATTCTCGATTTTCTTTCTTCCAACCAGCTTTTGACCTTCTAATTCCACCTCTTGAAGCTCGATTCATCCTCGTTTCCCGGCCTTCATTCTTTAAACACTTCCATGCTCTTTGATTCCTACAAAAATAGATCGAAAACCGAAAGAAAACTAGAAGAATAGAAAATATGCTATAAGTTGGAAAACCCTAGCATTCTAACCTTTAAACACACAAATCAAGCTTCAAACACATCCACATAAAATACGTGTTAATCACTCCCCCAAACTTAAGCCATTGTTCGTCCGGAACAATGGAACGAACAATCAAAACACTTAACACGTATGAGGTGTGCATTTTGAGTTCCTCGATGCCTCACATTATTTCCAAAAACCAATTTATTTCAAGAAAATTCTCAAGTCAAGCCAAACATTCATAAAATTAATCCCCATTCTAACTTAGAATGCAATCCCTTAAACACATTCGACTCTAGACCTCCCACGGAATAGGTGTATCACTCAATCCCTCTATATATGGAAAGGTAAGCACTCATCGAAATCATGCAAAACATAACTTTGGCCATAAGCTTGCCTATCGACTCAAGTTTCCTATTCTACAATGCATGCACAATTTAGGATCAAAAAGGTCTTTAGTAGGCTTGTAATGTAGGGACATTGGTTAAGGTAGGGAATTTTAGGCTAAGTAGCTCAAATCTTCATCTAAGCTCATTCACCTCTTTTCTTCACCTTTCTAAGTATGAATTTCTTCACCTTCCACCTTATCCAACCCCTTTTCATCAAATGTACTCAAACTTCTACCAACATTTAAAGAAACACTCCCTTATGCTCTTATTCTTCTGTTTTTTAGTAAGAACTTTGTTCTTACATATATATATTTTTTTTCAAAAAGAACTTTGTTCTTATTCTTTCTTTTCTCACTTAGAGCTTATAGGAGTGTCTTTTCATTTCAAGATCAATTTTTAGACCCTTCACCACCACCCATCATTTTTTATGAATTTTCAACTCTCACCAAGGTTCCTTTAACCATCCTTCACCCCCTATCATCCGGTTAATGAAGAAAAGGTTCTATTTAAAGCTCAAAATGGGACGACAACGGTAATGAAAGATAGGTTAGTGTTTAGGGAAAATGGGCTATGCAATGATGGCCTAAGATCATCTCCTAATCATGCAAACATGTAGTATTTCTAACAAGAGTCTCAAGGCAAGTTCTAGTAAAGAATATGCAATGCAAGATCAAGCTCTCAAGAAAGGATATTAACTATGTAAAATGCATAGTTTCAAGGCTCAAAATCCTCTCAAGCTTTTTGTCTAGAGCCTAAATGCTTAAGATCAATCCTTCCAAATCATTCAAGTGATATAACTCTAATCATGCTTGACTCGAACTTGAGAAATTCCATAAAAATATCACCATTTAAGCATCGATCATTGGCATCTCACCCTAATGCACATGAGCAATAAAACACGTGCTTTCACACTCAAGCATGCATGCATTCAAATTTTTCCCATCCAAAAACTCTTCAGATTTTCCTTTCAAAAATTTTCACATTCAACTTCCAATCAACATTTCTCACCCTAGAAACAACCATTTCAATCCACAAACTTCTCCATCAATTCACCAATCATACCAAGCATACCAAACTAAACCAATGACACACAAAGTCATGGATGCCCAAAGTCATGAAACATCAACCCAATGAAGCAAACAAGAAGAAAACAAGTAAAGGAATGTAAAAGACATGATAATGTAAGTAATTTAAATTTCTTATCCTACTTCCCGGCAACGGTGCCAAAAATTGGTCCGCCCTCACTTTAGGGTGAGGGTAGAGAGCAATAATAATCGATTGAGTAATCGAGTCGAACCACAAGGAATGCAAGGACGCTCAAGTCTCAAGTAGTAACCTAGCTACTAAACCTACTATTCAAGCTACCGACAAGCATGTTTTTGTGTTTTTGATTAACTAATGACACCAAAAAGTAATTATCAACTTAAAACTTAACTAGACAAGCAACAAATAAGCAAAGGATATAAAATCAATAGGAAATAAACGTGATTCCAATTATACTTCGATTAGGCTCAAGTGATGGGTGATTAGAACTCTAACAAGAATTAACCAATTTAATCCAATTTCATGTGGGAAACCTCCTAACTATGGTTCACTCAATTCTCATTGCAATAAAGAAAAGTAGATTAATGAAAGGCCTAATTCCGGCTAAGACATCAAGCAATTCATTAACTCCCAATAGCTCATGGAGTTCCTTAACCCTACTATACTCTAGCATGCAAATTTCTTGATCCTAGCATCTAATCTAAGCCTCCTAAGCATTAGATCAAACACTTGGTATGCAACTATGGCGATCAATCACAATTACATAATAAAACATAGCCCCAAGAGAAATGAATATGAAATTAGAAGGTAAATTCATAATTAAAGCCTAAACCCAATCACTTAATCCTAATCTACATATAATTGAAATCACAAAGAGAATTATCTAGACATAATTAAGGAAAATAAACCATAGAAAATAATTGAAATCGTGCTTAAAAGAAAGAGAATTCAATAAGAAAGAAGAAGATGATCTCCAATTGCAAATCCAACCAATGTAGCTTCAACAATTTTAAAAATACTAAAAAGGAAAGAAGGAAAATGTTCTAGGGTTCTTGGGAGAATAAAAATATATTCTAGATATACCAATGAGGAATATTTTGGACTTAAATACATAATTGGTGAGTATTGGGTCGAGTTGGACCGAGTTGGACGAGCCAACTCGGTCAAAACACTAAGGGGAGGAGGGATGGCGGCGCCCTGGCCGGCGGGCCAGCCGGCCGCCGCCTGGGTCGCCGAATTTTCTGAAAGTTAGCCAGCCAGCCGGCGCCCTGGCTGGCGGTCCAGCCGGCCGCCGCCTGGGTCGCCGGCGCCCCTTGTCATGTGCGGTTTTTCCTTCGTTCGATCCCTTCTTCGGTTCTTTCTTTGATTCTCGATTTTCTTTCTTCCAACCGGCTTTTGACCTTCTAATTCCACCTCTTGAAGCTCGATTCATCCTCGTTTCCCGGCCTTCATTCTTTAAACACTTCCATGCTCTTTGATTCCTTCAAAAATAGATCGAAAACCGAAAGAAAACGAGAAGAATAGAAAATATGCTATAAGTTGGAAAACCCTAGCATTCTTACCTTTAAACACACAAATCAAGCTTCAAACACATCCACAATACACTCAACATGCACATAAACTACGTGTTAATCTAGTTTTCAAAGAAAAAAAGAAATTTAGTCTCATATAAGCTCTATTTTAGAAAAGCTCGAAAAAAAAGATGAAAAAAAAAGAAAAAAAAAGAAGAGAGCATAAATGAGATATAAGTTCTAGTGAGCATGTTGGTGTTTGTTGGTATGAGTTTGGAGTTGAAAAGAAAAAGGTTGGGTGGATATGAGGGTGAGAATGAGGAAAAGGGAAATGTTGTAAAGAGATTTAGTCACATGGCCTGAATGTTCCCTACCTTACCAAAGAGCCAACATTACAACCAAAAGAAAAGTCCTTTTTGATCTTTGTCTAGAAGCACAAATTTGTATGATGGAGAAGATAGACGATATGCAAGCCTATGGTAGGACACTGAATTGTTTAAATTGAGTGAAAATTGTCCTATGTATACACTTGAGAGTTGTGAGTCATTTAAATACTTCCCATTTTGTGAGGATTTGAATTGAAGAGGCTAAGATCGAAAGTTGTTGAAGTGTGTGAGATGTTGATAGTGTCTTGATGCTTGTTTGATTTTTGAAAAATTTCTGAGGCATAAATCATCGTGAGTTTTGCTTAGAACCATGTTTATTTGATTCATTTCTCTATTTTGTTTGAAGACAAATAATCGTTCAAGTTTGGGGGGTTGATAACATGGTTTTTCTATGATTTATAACGTTCTTGGGCGTTCATTTAGAAAGAGAAAATCATGTTTATGGAGATTTTTATGCTTAAATTGCATTTTCTTGTGAAATGTGATACTTGCTCGTTGTTTGATTGAATTTGCAGAAATATGGTGAGAATATTTGACATATCGGTCAACATAAGAATGAAGTTCGGTTCGATAGGAGTTCATAGCAACAAGCGGATCAAAAATTTGAGTTAAAACGAGAGAGAACGAGCCAAAATAAAAATATCGCGCGCAGGGGCGCTACTCGGGCGCCACCCGAAGGGGCCCCTTCCATTGGCCATTGATAGCTATTAGCCGCCATCTCTTTAATGATTCTCAAAGCTTCCTTTGCATTTCGATTGAGAAGGCACCCACCGGAAGTAGCATCTACAATACTTCTTGTATGCGGTGTTAACCCACTGTAAAAGTTGGTCATTTGCTGACCCTCATTGAAGCCATGTTGAGGGCATTTCCTTAGGAGCTCTCTATATCTTTCCCATGCTTTAAACAAGGTCTCGTCACCTTGTTGAGAGAAATGTGAGATGTCAGAAATAAGCCTTTGAGCTTTGGAGGGTGGAAAGTATTTGAAGAGGAAGGCCTTGCACAAATCATCCCAAGTGTGAATATTGGCCTTGTTCAATCATTTGTACCAATCTTTGGCCCGATCCCTTAGAGAAAATCCAAACATTCGCATGCGAATAACATCATTTGAGACTCCATTTAGCTTAATGGTGTCGCAAATATCAATAAACGTACTAAGATGGGTGTTCGGATCCTCCATAGGACTTCCACCAAATTGCTCGTCTTTAACCATTTGAATAAGGCTGGATTTGAGCTCAAAATTATTGGCATTGATTGTCCCCCATTCTCCTCCTTGAAATTATTCCGTCGGAGATTGGAACATATGATTGAGAGGAGGTGGTTGAGCCTCATTTGCCCTTCTTTCTTGCTCATCCTTCCATGCTCTAAACTCCTCCGTTTCTTTCATAAGAGCCTCCATACCTATAAAATAAAAATAAAAAGAACAAATGCTTGAATTAGTTACTCAATAACCAAATCGACTATTGAAACTCAAACTAAGCATTCCCCGGCAACGGCGCCAAAAATTGATCGCCCTACTTTTTAAGAGTAGGGAGAGAGCAATGATATCGAATAGTATATTCGAGTCGAATCCACAGGGAATGCTATGGCGTAGGAATTTCAACTAGTAATCCGATTATCTAACTACTATCCAAGCTACTGAATAACATGTTTTTGGGTTTTTCCTTTCAATGATCAAATAAACTAAATAACAATGAAAAGTAAGAAACTAGATAACAACAACTAATGACAAGCGATTAAAAATCAATAGGAAAGAGTTTGGTTCCAAATATAATCCGATAATCACTAGAAGCCTAGGTTTAAAGATTTGCATGGATTAGCCATTTTAATCTAATTCATATGGGAGTTCTATATATAGTAAACATCAATTCTTCTTTCGAAGCAATCAATATTAGTGGATTAACCTATGACATCTATCTCCACTAGGTCTTAAAATGCATAAATTAACTCCAAATAGCTCAATTAATTAACTAGATGCTCCTACTAGCAAGAATTACTAATATGGTGTGATTTGATGCCAAGTGTTATGAATTAAAGCCTCCTAAGCATTTAACCAAACACCTTGTATGCACTCAATGATGGCCAATCAATCATGCAATGTAAACAAGTCCAAAACCACAAGACATATGAGTTACAAGGTAAATCCAACAACAAAATCCAAAAAACCTAGTTTTCTAGATCATATCTTCATATATTAGAACCAAAGGGAAATTTAGCTAGACATAATTGAAGAAATTAAACCATGAAAAATAGATGAAATCATAGGGAAAAGAAAGAGAATTGAATAAGGAAGAAGAATCTATGCTTGAATTTAAATTCCGACAAGTGTAGCTCATACAATCATGAAAATACTAAAGAGGAAAGTATAAAATCTAATTAGGGTTCTTGGGGTGTTAAAGTATGAAAAGATCCCTCCAAAAGGGAAGAATTTGGGGTTAAATACATAAAAAATCAAGTTTGGGTCGAGTTGGGTTGAATCGGGATGAACCGGGGCGAGTTCGGACGAGTTTGGGCGAGCCGAACTCGCCCCTTAGTTGCATTTTCGCGCGGCCGATGGCCCATGGGAGGGGCACCGGTGGTCCAGTGGGTCGCTGGGCTGGACCGCGGATTCTCTTTGGTAATTGGCGGTCTGAGGCCGGCTGACCGGCGGTCAGGTGGCCCGCCGGTTTGGGTCGCCGGTTTGCCGCCCCTCCGTCGTCTCTTGTGCAATATATTTGTTTTCGCTCGTTCTCTGTCATCCGAACTCCGATTCTCGATACGCTTTTTGTTATGGACTCCTAACGAACCCCTCTTTGACATAGAATGATCAAATTGGCCAAATGAGTTCTCCATTATTCCTGCGAAAAGCATAAAGAGACTCGAGAGAACAAGGAAAACATAAGTAAAATCAAACTAGTGAAACCCTAACTATATAACTTCAAATTCCAAATTTTTGTCCCTAGGTTTCACTCAAATTAAGCTCGATTCTTACTCGTTTCCGGCCCTCGATCCTTAGCTACTTGAATGCTCTTTCAAATTCTTACAAAAATGGATCGAAAACCGGGGGAGAACAAGAAAAGTCTAAAGTTTGCTACAAGTTAAGAAACTCTAGAATTTCTAACATTTAAGCACATAAATCGAGACTTAAACACATGTGAAATACACTCAACATGCACATAAAATACGTGTTAATCACTCCCCCAAACTTAAGCCATTGTTCGTCCCGAACAATGAAACAAACAATCAAAACACTTAACACGTATGGGATGTGCATTTTGAGTTCTTCGATGCTTTATATCACCTCAAAAACTATTTTAGTTCAAAGAAATTCTCAAGTCAAGCCTAACATTCATAAGACCAATCACTATCCTAACTTAGAACTCAATCACTCAAGCACATTCAACCCTAGACCTCACAAGAAGTGTGTATCACTCAAGCACTCATTATATAGAAAAGGTCAGCACTCATCGAAATCATGCAAAACATAACTTTGACCATAAGCTTGCCTATCAACTCAAGTTTCTAATACTACAATGCATGCACAAATTAGGATCAAAAAGGTCTTTATTAAGCTTGTAATGTAGGGATATCGGTTAAGGTAGGGAATTTTAGGCTAAGTGGCTTAAATTTACATTCAAGCATCCTTACCCCTTTTCTTCTCCTTTCAAAGTATGAATTTCTTCATCTTCCACCATATCCAACCCCTTTTTATCAAATGAACCCAAACTTCTATCAAAATTCTAAAGAAACACTCCTTTATGCTCTTATTATTTTCTTTTTATTGTAAGAACTTTGTTCTTACATTTTTTTTTTTCAACAGGAACTTTGTTCTTGTTCTTTTCTTTTCTAACTTTGAGCTTATAGGAGTGTCCTTTAATTTCAAAATCAATCTCTAGACCCTTCACCATCACCCACCATTTTTCATGAATTTTCAACTTCACCAAGGTTCCCTTAACCATCCTTCACCCCCTATCATCCGGTTCAAGAAGAAAAGGCTCTATTCAGGGCTCAAAATGGGACGACAATGGTATTGAAAGAGAGGTTAGTATTTAGGAAAAATGGGCTATACAATGATGGCCTAAGATCATCCCCTAATTATACACACATGTAATATTTCTAACAAGAGTATCAAGACAAGTTCTAGCAAAGAAAATGTAATGCAAGATCAAGCTCTCAAGAAAGGAAATTAACTATGTAAGATGCATAGTTTAAGGCTCAAAATCCTCTCAAACTTTTTGTCTAGAGTCTAAGTGCCTAAGATCATTACTTCATGCCATTCAAGTGAAGTAATCTAATCATGCTTGACTTTAACTCGAAAAATTTCAAAACATTTCATCATTTTCCATCAATCATCGGCATCTCACTTGAAAATACTTGAGTAGATAAACACGTTCATTCACAACTAAGCATGCAAGCATTTGCTTCAAAACATAAAATTTTTTCAAAATTTTCCAATGATTCTCCAGTATTACCTCATCTCCACAATTCATAAAGCAAATAAAGAATTTCTATCTATTAAGCTCATCAATTCCCAAACTCGACACCAAACAACTTAAATAAGCACAAATCATGCATTACCCCAATCAACCACAATCATCAAGCAAAATTAAGCATACAATCAATGAACACATCAAATAGAAGCTTGAAAAATACCAAAAGTAAAGTAATTTAAATTCCTTATCCTACCCCCTCCCCCAAACTTATTTTAGAAATAACTTCTAAAATGAGTTTGGAGGGAAGAATAATAAGAAATTTAAATTACACTTACAACGGTCCAAAGCTAGGTTGATGATGGTGTTGAAAGCCATTCAATCCTTTGCTTTCTTGATTGGTTGATTCTTTTCCCTCACTCGTTCCAATCACGATTCGACCTCGTGCATAAACCATGAAGCTCTTGGAACTTGAAACAAAGAAACAAACTTAACAATGGGAAGTATTAGCATTTGGACAATGAAAGATGTAGAAGGAATGACTTGAACAAAATAATAAACAAATTCAAACGAAAGAAACTAACTAAAATGAAAAATAAAAGGATAATTGTTGGGGTGCCTCCCAACGAGTGCTCAGTTTAACGTCGTTAGCTCGACGATACCTCTTTTCCCTTTTCATGGGACTTTGAATGAAGTCCAACCTCGATCAAGAACCAACTCATCCTCAAGCTCATCAAATATCGGTTCATCCACTCTTGACTCATCCGGATCGTCCAAAGCACCCGACATATGGAATGTTGTCTTCTCTCCATTCATTCGAAGGGTGATACTCCCTTCGAAAACATCAATGAGAGCTTGACTCGTGGCTAAGAAGGACCTTCCAAGTATCATTGGGAAGTCCCGATTCTCCGGTATGTCGAGGACAATGAAATCCACCGGAAAGATGAGTTTCTCAACCCTTATGAGCACATCTTCAACTATACCTCTTGGATAGGATAATGAACGATCCGCCATTTGAAGAATAAGTGAGGTGGGCTTAAGAGTTCCAATCTTCAAATGATTGAAGATGGAAAGGGGCATCAAATTCACACCCGAGCCCAAATCACACAAGACATTCCTAAAAGCTTGGCCTCCTATCTCACAAGATAAAGTGAACTTCCCGGGGTCCCCTTCTTTGTTTGGAATCTTCTTTTGTAGACGAGCACTACATTCCTCCGACAACATAATGGTTTCACCCTTATAAAATTTCCTTTTCTTTTGAACCACATCCTCCAAGAATTTCTCATGATCCGGAATTTCACTCAACAAACCAATCAAAGAAGCATTTATCTCCAATTTTTTGAAAGCATCTAACAAATCACCTTTCCTCGCATGCAATTTCTCATCAATTGGCCTAATGGGAGATGCTAGACCATCCATGCTATTCGACTCAACATGCTCTTTAGAGACTTTAAAAGATGGAGTAGAAAGAGTACCTTTTTGATTCTTCTTATGAACACTCTCCTTCTCTAAAGGTTCTTGAGCACCAAGTTTACTCCTCAACTTTGAAGCTTCATAAGCATCCTTCCTTCTTTGAAGATCTTTTAGCGTATCAAGACGCTCATCAAAGGGAATTACCTTAGACAACCTCATTCTTGAATAATAATCATGAATGTCCCAATTTGTCCAACCTTCTATAGATGGAATAATTGGACAAAGATCTATGATTCTTGGATCGGACTCATCAAATTCTACAAGATTGCTCTTAGTGATATTCAGAGATTTCCCACAAGGTATATGTGAAAGTGTCGAAGAAGCTTCACTCACTACATGAATGACATTGCATTGTTGCTTAGAGTTTTCTTGAGCTTTGCTAGAGGATTCTCCAAACTTATGTTGAGTGATAGCTTGGTTAGCCATTTGGCTAATTTGGCCTTCCATCATCTTTACTTGCTTTGTCAAAGAAATGAGGGAATTCTCCAATGCACTCACCTTGTGCCCGGTTTGAGTGATAAATGTGCCTTGTTGAGAAGACATTTGAGCTTGATTCGCCAATATTTGTTGCATCATTTGCTCCATTGATGGAGAATTCTTCTTTGGCTCTTCAATGACTCCTTGATAGACGGAGAATCGGGGAGGTGGAATTTGAGCATTATTTGGATTTCCATAGGAAGGATTAGGGGGATTCCTAGTGTTCGGATTGTAGGCTTGATAGTCCTCCTTGTAGATCATATAAATAACCACCTTGTTGAATGCCTTGAAATCCCCCTTGGTTTCCTTGAAAACCTTGCTTGTTGTAATTGCCATAAAGCCCTTGATTGACATAGCTCACATCTTCCCATCCATAGAACTCCACATTCCCTTGCGATTGAACACTTTGAATGTGAGCTTTTCTTTCCTCTTCATACTTCTTCTTCATATTAGCAAGCTCCCATGCTAGAGCCTCATACCTATCATCCTCAATCGAAACAATCTTTCAAAAAGGGGCCCTTTCCATTGGCCATTGATAGCTATTAGCCGCCATCTCTTTAATGATTCTCAAAGCTTCCTTTGCATTTCGATTGAGAAGGCATCCACCGGAAGTAGCATCTACAATGCTTCTTGTATGCGGTGTTAACCCACTGTAAAAGTTGGTCATTTGCTGACCCTCATTGAAGCCATGTTGAGGGCATTTCCTTAGGAGCTCTCTATATCTTTCCCATGCTTCAAACAAGGTCTCGTCACCTTGTTGAGAGAAATGTGAGATGTCAGAAATAAGCCTTTGAGCTTTGGAGGGTGGAAAGATTTGAAGAGGAAGGCCTTGCACATATCATCCCAAGTGTGAATATTGGCCTTGTTCAATCCTTTGTACCAATCTTTGGCCCGATCCCTTAGAGAAAACCCAAACATTCGCATGCGAATAACATCATTTGAGACTCCATTTAGCTTAATTGTGTCGCAAATATCAATAAACGTACTAAGATGGGTGTTCGGATCCTCCATAGGACTTCCACCAAATTGCTCATCTTTAACCATTTGAATAAGGCTGGATTTAAGCTCAAAATTATTGGCATTGATCGTCCCTCATTCTCCTCCTTGAAATTGTTCCGTCGGAGATTGAAACATATGATTGAGAGGAGGTGGTTGAGCTTCATTTGCCCTCCTTTCTTGCTTATCCTTCCATGCTCTAAACTCCTCCGTTGCTTTCATAAGAGCCTCCATACCTATAAAATAAAAATAAAAAGAACAAATGCTTGAATTAGTTACTCAATAACCAAATCGACTATTGAAACTCAAACTAAGCATTCCCTGGCAACGGCGCCAAAAATTGATCGCCCTACTTTTTAAGAGTAGGGAGAGAGCAATGATATCGAATAGTATATTCGAGTCGAATCCACAGGGAATGCTATGGCGTAGGAATTTCAACTAGTAATCCGATTATCTAACTACTATCCAAGCTACTGAATAACATGTTTTTGGGTTTTCCCTTTCAATGATCAAATAAACTAAATAACAATGAAAAGTAAGTAACTAGATAACAACAACTAATGACAAGCGATTAAAAATCAATAGGAAAGAGTTTGGTTACAAATATAATCCGATAATCACTAGAAGCCTAGGTTTAAAGATTTGCATGGATTAGCCATTTTAATCTAATTCATATGGGAGTTCTATATATAGTAAACATCAATTCTTCTCTCGAAGCAATCAATATTAGTGGATTAACCTATGACATTTATCTCCACTAGGTCTCAAAATGCATAAATTAACTCCAAATAGCTCAATTAATTATCTAGATGCTCCTACTAGCAAGAATTACTAATATGGTGTGATTTGATGCCAAGTGTTTTGAATTAAAGTCTCCTAAGCATTTAACCAAACACCTTGTATGCACTCAATGATGGCCAATCAATCATGCAATGTAAACAAGTCCAAAACCACAAGACATATGAGTTACAAGGTAAATCCAATAACAAAATCCAAAAAATCTAGTTTTCTAGATCATATCTTCATATATTGGAACCAAAGGGAAATTTAGCTAGACATAATTGAAGAAATTAAACCATGAAAAATAGATGAAATCATAAGGAAAAGAAAGAGAATTGCATAAGGAAGAAGAATCTATGCTTGAATTTAAATTCCAACAAGTGTAGCTCAAACAATCATGAAAATACTAAAGAGGAAAGTATAAAAATCTAATTAGGGTTCTTGGGGTGTTAAAGTATGAAAAGATCCATCAAAAAGGGAAGAATTTGGGGTTAAATACATAAAAAATCAAGTTTGGGTCGAGTTGGGTTGAATCGGGATGAACCGGGGCGAGTTCGGACGAGTTTGGGCGAGCCAAACTCGCCCCTTAGTTGCATTTTCGCGCGACCGGCGGCCCATGGGAGGGGCACCGGCGGTCCAGTGGGTCTCTGGCCTGGACCGCCGGATTCTTTGTGGTAATTGGCGGTCTGAGGCAGGCTGAACGGCGGTCTGGTGGCCCGCCGGTTTGGGTCGCCGGTTTGCCGCCCCTCCGTCGTCTCTTGCGCAATATTTTTGTTTTCGCTCGTTCTCTCTCGTCCGAACTCCGATTCTCGATCCGAGTTTTGCTATGGACTCCCAAAGAACCACTCTTCGACATAGAATGATCAAATTGGCCAAATGAGTTCTCCATTATTCCTGCAAAAAGCATAAAGAGACTCGAGAGAACGAGAAAAACATAAGTGAAATCAAACTAGTGAAACCCTAACTATATAACTTCAAATTCCACATTTTTAACCCTAGGTTTCACTCAAATTAAGCTCGATTCTTACTCGTATCCGGCCCTCGATCCTTAGCTACATGAATGCTCTTTCCAATTCTTACAAAAATAGATCGAAAACTGAAAGAAAACGAGAAAAGTAAAAAGTATGCTACAAGTTAAGAAACTCTAGCATTTCTAACATTTAAGCACATAAATCGAGACTCAAACTCATGAAAAATACACTTGACATGCACATAAAATACGTGTTAATCACGCCACCTGGGCGCCACCATCACAGAAGAAGGTGAATTTCGGCGAGTTGGGCGCCACCTAGGCGCGACAACGTCCAAACGCGCATTTTCTCGGATTTTTACGGGCTTTTTGACACCTAAGCCCATTATAACACCAAAACCTCTTCCCCTATATATATGGAAACTCTTAGAACGAATTGAGAGACTTTTTATCACTTTTTGGAGAAGAACAAGTGCAAGGATTTGAAGAGAGAGCAACGAACTTCTGACGGTTTTATTGTTTTATGATTTATTCTCTAGATTGTTATGCCATGATTATGTGTGGCTAAGTTTTGTTATTCTAGGGTAGAAAGTAGATGAACAAATTGTGAATTCGAATCTTATTTATTTAAAGCCATCTTCATTCATCTTCTTCTTATGTTCTTATGCTTATTGATAATAAATTGATTGATCACCTTTTTATTATTCTTTGGTTTTAATTAGAGATCCGAGAGGGGAGAATTAGAATTAGAACAAGGGAACATAGGACATGTTAGGAATCAACACCCAAAAGGTTTGAACTTAACGTGGGAGTGTTTGATCTTTGGTTCTGTTGCAAGTTGCATGTTTAATTGTTACTTAGAGATAATTTCAATTGCATGTTAACTTAAGGTTTAATTGCACCCAAAAGGTTGATTAGACTAATTAAGTAATTGCTTCAGAAGAGAATAAAGTGTGATTAGATAAATAGGAGTCGAGTGTAGAATTGTTCATTGAAATTGAACCATGGAATATTTGTGTTTATTGGTGTTTGAATTTGTGTGCTTTGCCTGTGATTTTATTTATGTATTTATTTTATTTGCATTGTTAGAATTAGTAAACATTCTCTAAATATTGATTAGTCCAAATAGAATCGAGTAATAGGTTAGATAATCACTAGGAAAAACTCAGTCTATGTGGATTCGACCTTGTTTTACTATTACACCTGTGCACCTGCAGTGTGATAACCAAGTCTATTGTGTTAGATTGAGTTGTAAGGTTATAAAGTTTTTATAGCAAAGTTTGTTGTTGTAAGGTTTCTCGAGAGCCCGTGAAATCTCTGAGGATTCAAGTGCAAGTTAGTTAGTAGCCTTGAATCACTTCCCTTTGGAAGTATAAAACAAGAGATACCGAGTGAAGGTATTCATCCCGTTGTGGATAGAGTGGACGTAGGAGAGGTGCTCCGAACCACTATAAATTGTTTGTGTTTCTTTACTTTAAGTTATTTATCACTTTGATTATTTGCATACACACACACGCGCTTTAAATATCAAGTTGGTTTTAATTGCAAGAAAAGCTTTAAAGTCTCACCACATTCCGCACATCCTTCACACAAGCGAGAAGCTTCGAAAGCCTCACTAGCATTCGAAGCGTCTACTCGGTTAAAAGGATGAAAACAAAAGAGAAGTTAAACACTTCTCAACACACGTATTCACTAATTAACACGTATTTTATGTGCATGTTGAGTGTATTTTGAATGTGTTTGAAGCTTGATTTGTGTGTTTAAATGATAGAATGCTAGGGTTTTTCAACTTATAGCATAGTTTATATTTTTCTCGTTTTCTTTTGGTTTTCGATCTATTTTTGTAGGAATTGAAGAGCATTGAAGTATTTAAAGATAAAGGGCCGGAAACAAGGATGAATCGAGCTTCAAGAGGTGGACTTAGAAGGTTAAAAGCCGGTTGGAAGAAAGAAAATCAAGAATCGAAGAAAGAACCGAAGAAGGAATCAAACGAAGAAAGAATCGACCGGGACAAGGGGAGCCGGCGACCCAGATGGCGACCGGCTGGACTGCCGGCCAGGCCGCTTGCTGGCCGGCTGAGGGACAGAATGTGCGGCGACCTAGGCGGCAACCCATGCGGCGGCCGGCCAGAGCGCCTGATTAACACGTATTTTATATGCATGTTGAGTGTGTTTGAATGTGTTTGAGTCTCGATTTATGTGCTTAAATGTTAGAAATGCTAGGGTTTCTTAAGTTGTAGTATACTTTTTACTTTTCTCATTTCTTTTCGGTTTTCGATCCATTTTTGTAAGAATTGGAAAGAGTATTCATGTGGATAAGGATCGAAGACTAGAAACGAGGAAGAATCGAGCTTAATTAGGGTGAAACCTAGGTTTGAAATGTGGAATTTAAATCTATAGAGTTTGGGTTTCACTAGTTTGAATTCAATTATGTTTTCCTCGTTCTCTCGAGTCCCTTTATGCTTTTTTTAGGAATAATGGAGAACTCATTTGGCCAATTTGATCATTCCATGTCGAAGAGGGGTTTGTAAGGAGTCCATAGAAAAAAGCGGATCGAGAATCGGAGTTCGGACGAGGGAGAACGAGCGAAAACGGTGGAGCTGCGCAAAAATGGCCGAACCGACGGCGACCGGACGGCGACCGGCTGGACCGCCGGCCAGGCCGCCGGCTGGCCGGCTGAGCTACAGTGTCTATGGCGACCCAGTTGGACCGCCGGCCAGGGAGCCACTGTCCCTTCTCCTTTGTGTTTTGGCCGAGTTGGTTCGTCCAACTCGGTCCAATTCGACCCAAAACTCACATATTATGTATTTAACCCCAAAATCTTCATATTTTGTGGATCTTTTACATATTTTAACATTCTTAGAACCCTAGAAACATTTCCCTCTTTCCTTTTTAGTATTTTGAAGATTGTTGAAGATTTATGTTGAAGATTTGAAGACCCTTCCACCATTCTCTTCCTTATTGAATTCTCTATCTTTTGATCATAATTTGTTCTATTTTCTATGGTTTAATTACTTCAATTATGTCTAGCTAAATTTCCATTTGGATCCGATATATGAAGATATGATCTAGATCACTAGGTTTTTGGATTTTGTTGTTGGATTTACCTTCTAATTCATATGTCTTGTGGTTTGGGACTTAATTTTATTGCATGATTGATTGGCCATCATTGAGTGCATACTAGGTGTTTGGTTAAATGCTTAGGAGGCTTTAATTCATAACACTTAGCATCAAATCACACCATATTAGTAATTCTTGCTAGTAGGAGCTTCTAGATAATTAATTGAGCTATTTGGAGTTAATTTATGCATCTTGAGACCTAGCGGAGATAGATGTCATAAGTTAATCCACTAATATTGATTGCTTCGAGAGAAGAATTGATGTTTACTATATATAGAACTCCCATATGAATTAGATTAAAATGGCTTATCCTAACAAATCCTAAAACCTAGGCCTCTAGTGATTATCGGATTATATTTGGAACTAAGCTTTCTACTATTGTTTGTTAACTCTTGCTATTAGTTGTTATCTAGTTTATTACTTTTCAATTGCATTACTTAATAGAATTAAGAAAACACAAAAATATGTCACTTGCAAGCTTGAATAGTAGTTAGATAATTAGATTACTACTTGAATCTTAAATGACTAGCATTCCTTGAGGATTCGACTCAATTATACTATAATTGATTATTATTGCTCTCTACCCTCACCTCTAAAGTGAGGGCGGATCAGCGCCGCCGTCCCTTCCCCCTTTTGTTTCTTGACCGAGTTGGTTCGTCCAACTCGGTCCAACTCGACCCAAAACTCACCTTTTGTGTATTTAACCCCAAAATCTTCCTAATTGGTGGATCTTTTGCATACTTTAATATTTTAGAACCATAGAAATATTTCCCTCTTTCCTTTTTAGTATTTTGAAGATTTGAAGAGCATTACTTTGTGGATTCAAGATTGAAGACCATCTTCTTCTTCCTTATTAAATTCTCTTTATTTTCATCATGTTTTTATCTCTTTCTTATGGTTTAATTCCCTCAATTATGTCTAGCTAAATTTCTATTTGGTTCCAATATATGAAGATATGATCTAGATCACTAGGTTTTTGGATTTTATTGTTGGATTTACCTTCTAATTCATATGTCTTGTGGTTTGGGACTGATCCACCCTCACTTTAGGGGTGAGGGCAATAATAATCAATTATAGTATAATTGAGTCGAATCCTCAAGGAATGCTAGGTCGTTTAAGATTCAAGTAGTAATCTAATTATCTAAATACTATTCAAGCTTACAAGTGACATGTTTTTGTGTTTTCTTAAATCTATCAAGCAATGTAATTGAAAAGCAACAAACTAGATAACAACTAATAGCAAGAGTTAACAAATAATAGTAGAAAACTTGGTTCCAAATATAATCCGATAATCACTAGAGGCCTAGGTTTTAGGATTTGTTAGGATTAACCATTTTAATCTAATTCATATGGGAGTTCTATATATAATAAACATCAATTCTTCTCTCGAAGCAACCAATATTAATGGATTAACCTATGACATCTATCTCCGACTTTGACTCAAGATGCATAAATTAACTCCAAATAGCTCAATTAATTATCTAGAAGCTCCTACTAGCAAGAATTACTAATATGGTGTGATTTGATGCCAAGTGTTATGAATTAAAGCCTTCTAAGCATTTAACCAAACACCTTGTATGCACTCAATGATGGTCAATCAATCATGCAATGTAAACAAGTCCCAAACCACAAGACATATGAATTAGATGGTAAATCCAACGACAAAACCTAAAAACCCAAGGATCTAGATCATATCTTCATATATTAGAACCAAAGGAAATTTAGCTAGACATAATTGAAGGAATTAAACCATAAAAAATAAATGAAATCATGTTTAAAAGAAGAATGTGGTCTTCAATTGCAAATCCAACAAGTCTAGCTTCAACAATCTTCAAAATACTAAAAACGAAAGAGCGAAATATTTCTAGGGTTCTACACAATTAAATTATGCAAAAGATATCCAAATGGGATGAATTTAGGGGTTAAATACATCACAAATCAAGTTTGGGTCGAATCGGGATAAAACGGGATGAATCGGGGCGAGTTTAGACGAGCCGAACTCGCCCCTTAAGTGCAATTTTTGCCGAACAGGCGGTCTGTGGGAAGGGGAGCCGGCGGTCTGGCAAACCGCCGGCCAGACCACCATCTATGCTTCCAAATTAGGTGGTGAACTGGCGGTTTGATGTTGGTTCTCGGCGGTTTGACAAACCGGCGGCCAACCCGCCGGTTTTCCTTCTCTTGTGCAACTTCACCGTTTTCGCTCGTTCTCTCTCGTCCGAACTCCGATTCTCGATCTGCTTTTTGCTATGTGATAGGGAGTAATCTGTCAGCTCCCTAACACGCTTCTGAAACACAGGGACAGCAGATACGCAGACGCCGGATTTACACCAGATCACCAAGGATCTGATGAGTAGGAGAATTAAGTATAGCGGATCCAGATCGTTTCTTATCCTGGATCCGGATAGGAAAGGCGCTGAGCACTTCCGTATGGGATCTGAGTATATGAGATGCAGATCACCTCCCGTTGTTATCATTTTCTTAACCCCAGATCCCTATATGCGGTGTAGAAAAACGTGACCCTGGGGACCACTTCGGGGACCACTAATCATAACTAAAATATTCTCTTTAACTACTTTGTCTCCCTCAAAAAGACTAACTTAACCTCATAGTATAGATGTAATTACCCTTTTACCCTCACTCTCTGCGCTACTATAAATATGCAACCTTCTTCACCAAGGAAAGGTACGCCTTCTTCATTAGCACTTTACCTCCGCTGCAAGCTTTGCTGAAGCGGATTTTTACAAAAACTCATACTGACTTGAGCGTCAGAGTGTCTTCCCGGAGGACCCCTCCCCATTCCTCCGGTGCTGTTTTGCAGGCTCATAGCTGGAAGGCGGTGACCGGAAAGGCATTATTCAGGTAGCAAGGTTAACGAAAAGGAAAGAATTAATACCATAAAGCGAAACGGTGGAAGATCATTCGGAATGATTTTCTTAGCGTCTTTTATTTATTTGTATTACTGATTATTGTAAAAATCTATTGATGGAAAATAACCCAATCTATCACTATGGCTTCCTAACGAGCTCTTCTTCATCATGGAATAATTAATTTGGCCAAGTAAGTTCTCTATTATTCCTGCAAAAAGCATAAAGAGACTCGAGAGAACAAGGAAAATATAAATGAAATCAAACTAGTGAAACCCTAACTATAGAACTTGAAATTCCACATTTTTAAACATAAGTTTCACTCTAATAGAGCTCGATTCTTCCTCATTTCTGGCCCTCAATCCTTAGCTACTTGAATTCTCTTTCAAATTCTTACGAAAATGGATCGAAAACCGGGGGAAAACGAGAAAAGTCTAAAGTTTGCTACAAGTTAAGAAACTCTAGCATTTCTAACATTTAAGCACATAAATCGAGACTTAAACACGTGCAAAATACACTCAACATGCACATACAATACGTGTTAATCACTCCCCCAAACTTAAGCCATTGTTCGTCCCGAACAATGAAACAAACATTCAAAACACGTAACACGTATGGGGTGTGCATTTTGAGTTTCCCGATGCCTCATATCATCTCAAAAACTATTTTTGTGCAAGGAAATTCTCAAGTCAAGCCAAACATTCATAAGATCAATCACGATCCTAACTTAGAACTCAATCACTCAAGCACATTCAACCCTAGACCTCATAAGAAGTGTGTGTATCACTCGATCACTCAATATATGGAACAAGGTAATCACTCATCGAAATTATGCAATACACAACTTTAACCATAGGCTTGCCTATCAACTCAAGTTTCCAATACCACAATGCATGCACAAATTAGGATCAAAAAGGTCTTTCTTAAGCTTGTAATGTAGGGACATTGGTTAAGGTAGGGAATTTTTGGCTAAGTGGCTTAAATCTTCATCTAAGCTCCTTCAACTCTTTTCTTCACTTCTCTAAGTATGAATTTCTTCATCTTCCACCTTATCTAACCCCTTTTTATCAAATGAACCCAAGCTTCTACCAAATATCTAAAGAAACACTCCTTTATGCTCTTATTCTTTTCTTTTTCTTGTAAGATCTTTGTTGTCACTACTATTTTTTTTTTTTTAATAAGAACTTTGTTCTTATTCTTTTCTTTTCTAACATTGAGCTTATAGGAGTGTTCTTTCATTTCAAAACCAATCAATCTCAAGACCTTTCACCATCACCCACTATTTTTCATGAATTTTCAACTTTCACCAAGGTTCCCTTAACCATCCTTCACCCCCTATCATCCAGTTCAACAAGAAAATGCTCTATTCAAGTCTCAAAATGGGATGACAATGGTAATGAAAGATAGGTTAGTGTTTAGGGAAAATGGGCTATTCAATGATGGCCTAAGATCATCTCCTAATTATGCAAACATGTAACATTTCTAACAAGAGTATCAAGACAAGTTCTAGCAAAGAAAATGTAATGCAAGATCAAGCTCTCAAGAAAGGATATTACTATGTAAAATGCATAGTTTAAGGTTCAAAATCCTCCCAAACTTTTTGTCTAGAGCCTAAGTGCCTAAGATCAATCCTTCCAAGCTATTCTAGTGAAATAACCCTAATCATGCTTAACTCAAACTTGAGAAATTTCAAAAATGTCACCATTTAGCATCAATCATTGACATCTCACCCAAAAGCACTTGAGAAATTAAACACGTTCTTTCACACTCAAGCATGCAAGCATACATTCATTCTCAACTTAAAAACTTTTCAATTTTCCAAAAGTTTCACATTCAAGCTCAAATCAACAACAAAATCATCCACACCAAAGATTCTCCATTACAAGCTCACATCCCAAACCAACAAACCAAAGAAATAATTTTCATCAATTAAGCTCATCAATTCCCAAACTCGACACCAAACAACTTAAACAAGCACAAATCATTCATTTACCCCAATCAACCATAATCATCAAGCAAGCCTAAGCATATAATCAATGAAATCATAATGATACCACATCACATAGAAAATTGAAAAACCAAGAGTAAAGTAATTTAAATTACTTATCCTACCCCCCTCCCCCAAACTTATTTTAGATCATAAAGTCTAAAATGAGTTTGGAGGGAAGAATAATAAGAAATTTAAATTACACTCACAAAGGTCCATAGCTATGTTGAAGGTGGTTTTGAAGGCCATTCAATCCATTGCTTGCTTGATCGGTTTGATTCTCTTCCTTCACTCGTTCCCATCACGATTCGACCTCGTGCAATGACAATGAAACACATGGAACTTATGAAGTAGAAATGAACTTAAGAATATGAAGTATTAGCATAGAGATAAGGAAAATAACTAATTAAAAAAAAAAAGAAACAAAAACCAAATTCAAACTAAAGAAACTAACTAGAATGAAAAAGAAAAGGATAGTTGTTGGGGTGCCTCCCAACGAGCGTTTTGTTTAACGTCATTAGCTCGACATAGCCTCCAATGATCAAGCATCATTAAGAAAAATGATCGACTCCTCCTTAAACTTCTTCGAATTGAAATAGAGCTTGAGTCGATGCCCATTAACAACAAAGGTAGAACCATCATTCTTGAGAAGTTCGAATGTGTCATTCTTAAAACTCTTACTCACAATGTAAGGACTGGTCCACCTTAATTTAAGTTTTCCGGGGAAAAGACGAAGACGAGAGTTAAAGAGAAGAACCTCATCCCCCGGAATGATAACATTGCTTCGAATCTCCAAATCATGAAACTTCTTGGCTCTTCCTTGTAAATCTGAGAATTTTCATAAGCCTCGTTTCTCCATTCCTCTAACTCCACAAGATGGTTTTTTCTATTCAATCCGGCCTCCTTAAACTCAAGATTAATCCTCTTTATAGCCCAAAACGCCTTGTGTTCAATCTCCAAAGGTAAGTGACAAGACTTTCCAAACACAAGTTGATACGGAGACATACCAATGGGAGTTTTATAGGCGGTTCGATAAGCCCACAAAGCATCATCTAGTTTCTTTGCCCAATCTTTTCGAGTAGTGATTGTCTTCTCCAAGATTTACTTGATCTCCCGGTTTGCAAGTTCGGCTTGACCATTGGCTTGAGGATGGTAAGGAGAGGTAATCTTGTGCTTCACTCCATATTTAGCAAGAACACTTCCCAACCACTTATTATTGAAGTGAGACCCCCAAACTGAGTTAATATGTTCTTCTTCAAAAACTTGATCACAACCTTGGAATCACTAGTCGAAGTTGGAATGGCTTCGACCCATCTTGAAACATACTCAATGGCAAGAAGAATATAAGAAAAATCACAAGAATTAGGGAATGGTCCCATGAAGTCTATCCCCTAAACATCAAACAATTCAACCTCAACCATGATGTTTTGAGGCATCTCATCCCTCTTTGTGATATTTCCCATCCTTTGACACCTATCACAATTCTTCACAAATGATTGGCAATCTCTAAAAATCAAAGACCAATAGAATCCGCTTTGAAAAACCTTCCAAGTCGTACGA
This sequence comes from Mentha longifolia, assembly GCA_001642375.2. Taxonomy (NCBI): domain Eukaryota; kingdom Viridiplantae; phylum Streptophyta; class Magnoliopsida; order Lamiales; family Lamiaceae; genus Mentha; species Mentha longifolia. Next base: position 18,906,713 of record CM038113.1, on the reverse strand, counting down.
TTTGCCCCAAAATGACCCCCATTTGGTCCCTCATGATAATCTTCAATAATCTTGAGCCATTCACCATCCATAACACATCTTCTAACAAGTCCATCAGCACATCTTCTCCATAAATATAGATCTTGCCAATAATAGAACTTCACATCTTTAAGGAACTTGGCCTTTTGGTAATCCGAGAAATTTGGTGGCAACTCTCGAAGCACAAGATAATTAGCAAAATCGGCAAACCAAGAATCCTTGCATTTCAAGACCATGATTCTCTCATCCGGAAAACACTCATTGATATTCAATCTCAAGTCTTCACCTTCAACCGGATTTTCAAGCCTTGACATGTGATCGGGTAGCACATTATCAACTCCTCTTCTATCACGAATCTCCATGTTGAATTCTTGTAGAAGGAGAATCCAACGAATCAAACGAGGCTTTGCATCCTTCTTCGCCATGAGATGTCGTATAGCCATATGATCCGAATAGACAATAGTGTGATTCCCAACAAGATATGACCGGAATTTGTCAAAGGCAAAGACAATGGCCAAGAATTCCCTCTCCGTTGTTGTGTAGTTCCTTTGAGCACCATCCAAGGTTCTACTAGCATAATGAATGCCCCGAAATACTTTATCTCTCATTTGCCCCAAAACCACTCCTAAAGCATAATCACTTGCATCACACTTCAATATGAAAGATTCACTCCAATTGGGCTTGATTAGAATAGGAGTAGAGATAAGGGCTTTCTTCAATGTCTCAAAAGCTTTCAAACATTCTTCATCAAAGACAAACTTCACATCTTTTTGCAAGAGATCACAAAGTGGCTTTGTGATCTTTGAAAAATCCTTAATGAATCTTATATAGAACCCTGCGTGACCAAGGAAACTTCGGATTGATTTCACATTTGTAGGGGGTGGAAGCTTCTCTATAGCAACAATCTTGGCTCTATCAACTTCCAAACCATCTCTAGAAACTTTGTGGCCAAGCACAGTTCCATCTCTAACGATGAAGTGGCACTTCTCCCAATTCAAGACAAGAGAAGTGTCCTTATACCTTTGCAATAACTTTGTGAGATTATCCAAACAAGAATCAAAGCTCTTCCTGAAAACCGAGAAGTCATCCATGAATACTTCCATAATATTTTCAATCAAACGTCCAAAGATAGACATCATGCACCTTTGAAAAGTGGTCGGAGCATTACACAAACCGAAAGGCATCCTCCTATAAGCAAATACTCCATAGGGGCATGTAAAGGCCGTCTTGTGTTGATCCTCCAGGGCTATGGTAATTTGATTATATCCCGAATACCCATCAAGAAAGCAATAGTACTCATAGCCCGCTAAACGATCCAACATTTGATCTATAAAGGGCAAAGGAAAATGATCTTTCCTTATAGCCGAATTCAAAGCCCTATAATCAATACAAACTCGATATCCGGTGGCAACCCTTGTAGCAATAGTCTCATCATTCTCATTCTTGACCACTGTCATCCCCCTTTCTTCAGAACAACTTGGGTAGGACTCACCCATTCACTATCCGAAATGGCGTAAATCATTCCCACATCTAGTAACTTCAACACCTCTTTTCTCACCACTTCTTGCAAGACCGGATTCAGCCTCCTTTGAGGTTGAACCTTATGATGACAATCATCTTCCAATAGAATACGATGCATACATATAGATGGACAAATACCCTTGATATCATCAATAGACCAACCAATAACATCTTTAAACTCCTAAGGACACACAACAACTTGTCCAATTCGGACTCTGACAAGTGTTGTGACATAATTATGGGTAAAGAGTCATTATCATCAAGGAAGGCGTACCTTAGGTGATCAGGAAGAGGTTTCAATTCTTGAGAAGTGTTTGAAGAAGATTCCACTTTAGTTGAACTCCCACTCTCTCCCGGTTGGTTGATATCAAGGTAATGAACCTCATCCTTCAATGATCCTTGATTTGCTTCCAAATAAGCAATATACTCCAATAAGTCATCATAAGCATCATCCAAATCGGAATAAGAATAGAAAGAATTAGTGATGATTTCTTCCCTGAGATCATTTGCCATAGATGTAGGCAAGGTGGTGATTGAATTGCATTCCTCATAGGTTAAGTCATCTCCTCGCTTCATAGCATGAAAGATTGAAAGAGTGAGGGTCTCTTCATTAACTCTAAACGTGAGATTCCTATCTTGCACATCAATAAGAGCTCTTCCGGTTGCTAGGAAAGGATGCCTAAGAATGAGGGGCATATCCTAATCCTCCAGGCATATCCAAGATAACGAAGTCTGCGGGGAAGATGAACTCCTCAACTTTCACTAATACATCTTCAACCACTCCTTGAGCATAAGATATGGAACGATCGGCCATTTGGAGACAAATAGAAGTAGGTTTGATCTCTCCAATATCCAATCTCCTAAAAATAGACAATGACATCAAATTGATGCTAGCTCCAAGATCACATAAGACATTTCCAAACTTTTTCTCTCCAATTACACATGCTATTGTGAAGCTTCCGGGATCCTTCTTTTTCAAAGGCATTGTCCTTTGAATCACCGCACTAACCTCTTCCGTTAGGCTAATTGTTTCAAATGAACCAAACTTTCTCTTGTTAGCAACGGCATCCTTCAAGAACTTCACATATCCGGGCATATCTCGAAGTGCATCAAGCAAGGGAATGTTGATTTGTACTTTTTTGAATATCTCCAAGAATCTCATCAACTTTTCGTCAACCTTATGCTTGGCTAGACGAACTTCTTTCCTTGAATTCTCTTCATTGGTATGAGACTCCTCATAGGGTATATCTTCAACAAGGACTTCCTCTTTTCCACTTCCGGATGTAGCATGATTCTGATAGGCTCTTCCACTCCTCAATATGATAGCATTGCATTGGTTCTTTGGATTGACCTCCGTATTACTTGAAAACATTCCCGGAGTATGTTGAGTAGTGTCTTGGTTAGCCATTTGACTTATTTGGCCCTTCATCATCTTCACCTTTTGTCCGGTTTGTGTGATAAACGAGCTTTGTTGATTTGCCATTTGTTGGACAAGTTGCTCAATAGAAGGAGATGTTTTCTTCGGTTCTTCAATAACTCCTTGAGAAATGGAGAATCCGGGATGTGGCAATTGAGCATTGTTAGGATTTCCGTAGGAGAAGTTAGGATGATTCCGGTTGTTTGGATTATAGGCTTGATAGACTCCTTGATAACCATAAGAATTGCCTCCTTGTGGCCTTCCTTGGAATCCTCCTTGTTGTCCTTGGAAACCTCCTTTGTTGAAATTTCCATATTGCCTTTGGTTCACAAAATTCAAATCTTCACTTCCACTAGGCTCCAAGTTCTCTTGATATTGATGAACACTTTGAACTTGAGCTTGAGATTGAGCTTTCCTCTCTTCTTCATATTGCTTCTTCATATTAGCAACTTCCATTGCCAATGCATCGAACTTCTCATCATCAATAGAAGCAACCTTCCTAGAAGGGGCCCTTTCCATTGGCCATTGATAGCTATTGGCGGCCATCTCTTCAATAATCCTCAAAATTATTGGCATTGATCGTCCCCCATTCTCCTCCTTGAAATTGTTTCGTTGGAGATTGGAACATATGGTTGAGAGGAGGTGGTTGAGCCTCATTTGCCCTTCTTTCTTGCTCATCCTTCCATGCTCTAAACTCTTCCATTTCTTTCATAAGAGCTTCTATTGCTTGATTGTTAGCCATTTCTTGATCTTCAATAGAATTCCTTCTTCTATGCCTTCTTTCAAAGTTCAAGATCAAAGGTTGAACGAGTCTTCCTTTGGACCTTGTGTGCATAAACTTACAAAACAAAAATTAAAAGAAACAATGCTTGAATTAGTAACTTAATAACCAAATCGACTATTGAAACTCAAACTAAGCATTCCCCGGCAACGGCGCCAAATAATGATCCACCCTCACTTTAGGGGTGATGGTAGAGAGCAATAATAATCAATTAAGTATAATTGAGAAGAATTCTCAAGGAATGCTAGGTCGTTTAAGATTCAAGTAGTAATCTAATTATCTAACTACTATTCAAGCTTACAAGTGACATGTTTTTGTGTTTTCTTAATTCTATCAAGCAATGTAATTAAAAAGCAACAAACTAGATAACAACTAATAGCAACAGTTAACAAACAATAGTAGAAAACTTGGTTTCAAATATAATCCAATAATCACTAGAGGCCTAGGTTTTAGGATTTGTTAGGATTAACTATTTTAATCTAATTCATATGGGAGTTCTATATATAATAAACATCAATTCTTCTCTCGAAGCAACCAATATTAGTGGATTAACCTATGACATCAATCTCCGACTAGGACTCAAGATGCATAAATTAACTCCAAATAGCTCAATTAATTATCTAGAAGCTCCTACTAGCAAGAATTTCTTCCTTGTATGCACTCAATGATGGCCAATCAATCATACAATGTAAACAAGTCCCAAACCACAAGACATATGAATTAGAAGGTAAATCCAACAACAAAACCTAAAAACCTAAGGATCTAGATCATATCTTTATATACTGGAACCAAAGGAAATTTAGCTAGACATAATTGAAGGAATTAAACCATAAAAAATAAATGAAATCATGCTTAAAAGATAGAGAATTTAATAAGGAAGAAGAAGGTGGTCTTCAATTGCAAATCCAACAAGTCTAGCTTCAACAATCTTCAAAATACTAAAAAGGAAATAGGGAAATATTTCTAGGGTTTTACAATATTAAATTATGCAAAAGATATCCAAATGGGGTGAATTTAGGGGTTAAATACATCACCAATCGAGTTTGGGTCGAATCGGGGTGAAACGGGACGAACCGGGGTGAGTTTGGACGAGCCGAACTTGCCCCTTAAGTGCACTTCTCGCCGAACCGGCGGTCTGTGGGAAGGGGAGCCGGCGGTCTGGCAAACCGCCGGCTAGACTGCTATCTATGCTGCCAAATTATGAACCGGCGGTTTGATGTTGGTTCCCGGCGGTTTGACAAACCGCCGGCCAACCCGCCGTTTTCACTCGTTCTCTCTCATCCGAACTCTGATTCTCGATCTGCTTTTTGCTATGGCTTCCTAACGAGCTCCTCTTCGTCATGGAGTGATTAATTTAGCCATGTATGTTCTCCATTATTCCTGCAAAAAGCATAAAGATACTCGAGAGAACAAGGAAAATATAAATGAAATCAAACTAGTGAAACCCTAACTATAAAACTTGAAATTCCACATTTTTAAATACAAGTTTCACTCTAATAGAGCTCGATTCTTCCTCGTTTCCGGCCTCGATCCTTAGCTACTTGAATGCTGTTTCAAATTCTTACAAAAATGGATCGAAAGAAAAGTCTAAAGTTTGCTACAAGTTAAGAAACTCTAGCATTTCTAACATTTAAGCACATAAATCGAGTCTTAAACACATGCAAAATACACTCAACATGCACATAAAATACGTATTAATCAGGGACTTAATTTTATTGCATGATTGATTGGCCATCATTGAGTGCATACAAGGTATTTGGTTAAATGCTTAGTAGGTTTTAATTCATAGCACTTAGCATCAAATCACAACATATTAGTATTTCTTGCTAATAGGAGATTCTAGATATTAATTGTGCCATTAGGAGTTAATCTATGCATCTTGAGTCCTAGTCGGAGATGGATATCATGGGTTAATCTACTTACATTGATTGCTTTGAGAAAAGAATTAGTGTATACAATATATAGAATTCCTATATGAATTAGATTAAATTGGTTGATCCTAACAAATCCTAGAACCTAGGCCTCTTGAGATTATCGGATTATCTTTGGAACCAAGCTTTCTACTATTGTTTGTTAACTCTTGATATTAGTTGTTATCTAGTTTGACACATTTCAATTACATTGCTTGATAGAATTAAGAAAACACCAAAATATAAAGTTTGTTAGTTTGGATAGTAGTTTTAGTAGCTAGATTACTATTTAAAACTTTTACGCCAAAGCATTTCTTGAGGTTCGACTCGATTACTGTTGGTCCCAAAAGGCGTTTACACACGTAGAGGGGAGGGGGTGAATACGTGTATAGAGAAGTGTTTAAGTTCTCTTGCGATTTTCAGCTTTTTAGACGAGTAGACGCTTTGAAGCTAAGTGATGCGTTCAAAGCCTCTCGCTCGTGTGATACTGTGCAGAGTGTGGTGAGTCTTTAAAGCTTATCTTGTATATTAAAACCTTGTTAATATTAAAGGGGTGAGTGTGTGTATGCGAATAATCAAAGTAATAAATAACTTAAAATAAAGAGAACCAATTTATAGTGGTTTGGAGCACCTCTCCTACGTCCACTCTATCCACGACGGGATGAATACCTTCACTCGGTACTCCTTGTTTTATACTTCCAAGGGGAAGTGATTCAAGGCAAATAACAAACTTGCACTTGAATCCTCAGAGATTTTACTGGCTCTCGAGAAACCTTACAACAACACACTTTCTCACAAAAAAACTCAACAACCTTACAACTCAATCTATTCACTCTAGACTTGGGTTTTGGGGTTTTGGATTTTCGTAAGTATGAGAATCCTTTACAATGAAATCACAAGTAAAGGATAAGGATTCTCAAGAGTCTAGGCTATGGATATAAGAGATTGAACCTAGAAAGTGAGGTAGTTGCAATACTTAAGAATCAAGTTCTTAAGGACACACTTAAGTAAAACACTTTGAAAGAACTGAGTACTAGAAGGAAATTTGCTTGAGTTCTTGCAAATGTGAATGTTTGAATCGTTTGTATGTGCGTTAGTTTTAGTGTGTGTTCAACTCCTTCTATTTATAGTAAGGAACCCTACTTGCCGTTGAGAGAGAAGAGGTTGAGTGTTCCTTAATTTTTGGATAATTCGGCGTGTCAGCCTGTAAGAGTCAGGAAGGGATGTCTGCCGCCCCTATAGGTATGACAGCTTCACCTAACCTTGACTTTTCGAACTGTAGCTGTATCCGTTGTGCAATGGCGTGTTGACACGTAAGCTTTAATGAGGTGCTTGTCAGAAATTTAAACTTCGAATTCTGGGTCAACTTATCATCTGCACTGATTGACGCTTTTAAGTACAGCTCCTTCTCAGAGTCGCTTTGGGTGGGCTGACTTGAGAGCGCTTCGCTTCCACTGATCGGAAGCTCGCTCTTAGCGTCTTTATCTGAAGCATCTCCAAGACGCTTTGTCAAAACTTCATTGCTGACGCTTTCACTGCTGGAGCCACTTTGCTTCCTGTCGCTTCGCGAACTCTGACTGCTTCATCCTTGGCGCTTCTAGACTAAAAGAAAAGCTTCCTAACATGTAAGCTTATCTAAGAGAAACTTGCCTAGTTCATCAAAAATAATAAGGGAAATATTCTAAAGAGGGTTTTGGAATCGAATCAAAACAAATTGTTTATTTAACTTGATTCAAGTTCCCCCTTAACATTATATCCCAATAATTTCCCCCTTTTTGATGATGCCAAAACCCGACGTCAAGTGCTTACACAAATCTAGAGAATTCTAGGCTCAGTATAAGAATCAGAGTGGATTAGGCAAAATGCAATATTAATGCAGTTATAGGCGGTTAACTGAAAGCGTATAAATAAATAAAGATAATGAGAAATTGTCTTAAAGCAGTAAAAGATATCATTGTATTAGTGAGATGAAAAAGTGAATACAAATACAATAAGTATCTATTTGAAGCATTTTCAAGGGACTTGAGGGATAATGCCATAGGCATTGTAGACTCTATCCTTGATGGCAGCTAGAGAGTGGTTAGGACGATCGTTCTGTTCAAGCCATTTTGCACATTCCTTGATCTCCTTTCTGATTGCCTCCTCATCAGGGATAGCGCCTCCAATGAGTAGAAGATTGTAGCTCTCTTTCTTTGGCGGTTTGAGAGTTACTCCGTCTGCCAACTCCAAAATTTTGTTGAAGAGAGAGGCTTTGCAATGATCCATATATGCAACGAAGCAGTCCATGGCGTACACAGTGTGAAAGCCTTGCCAGTAGTAGAAGCGTTTGACAAACTTTACCTTGGCATCATTCCACTCCTCCTTGAGGTCAGCTGGAATAATCTCATCAACAAATTTTGTATAGGAGCCTCATCCCTCAGCCTCTTTCTATCGTGTTCGTCCCTGGCAAACAACTGCTTCCTGTATTTCTCAAAATCGGTTGTTCGCAGGCCATCAACGAAAATTCTCTTTCCTTCAAGCGCTTCCATCTTCAACAGATGAAGCGCCTGCTATGAGTCGGTCACCACTTCTTCATTAATAACTTCATTCCTGCACTCCGACACTGCCTTATATTTTGCCATCACTTCCAGGCATTCCTTTTCAGCGGCGTTGGTCGGAGTGTACTTCAACAGATACCTACGGAGGTGGAAGTTCGTTTTGTGCAGCAAAATCACATCCAACTCCTCCTGGAATTCGCGTTGTGCTCCAGCCTCCTTGGTCATCGTTGCGAGAGTCAGTTTAATCTTTTTCTTGGGGTTGGTGTCAGCAGGCCCTTTGATCTTGCGCTTCTCTTTTTGTGGCGCTGCTGACACTGCTTGAAGTGGAGCTGCATCGATTGGCTCATCCAAGATGATCACCTGCTTCTCCGCTTCTCCCTTCTTCTGTGCTTCCACTTTCTTAGAAGCGTCCCCTTTGGCCTTGGCTAATGTGGATTGACCACTTGGCGTCCCAGTCGCTTCTCCCTTTTTGGCAGCATCAAAAAACAGGCTTGGAGGGAGCGCACTGTACGTTGGCGCTTTCGCTGGCGGCTCCTGGCAGAGTGATGTTCGGCTGATTAGGCTTCAATAGACCTTGTGCCAGGAGAGCGCTGAGGACTTGTGCTGAAAGGATTGGAGCTGGAGAGCGCGCATTGGTCAGAATGACCGACCGTTCCAAGATTGTGCGATACACGCGGAACTCAGATTGGACGAAGGTCGCTAGAGCCTCCACTTTGTTGGAGATGCCCTCTAGTGCTGTGGTTGGCACAACCTGGCTCGATCTGTTTTGCGCTTCAGCCGCTGATTGGCCCAGCATGGCCACTGCCTGCTTCAATTGTTTTTCAGAATCCGCAAGTTTCCTCTCCATGAATTCTAGCTTTGCATTGAGCTGTTGGGTGACAGAAGCGGCTTCGAAATTTTCTGCTCTTGCCACTTTAAGCTCTCTCTCCAGTTGAGCAACCTTGTCAGTGGTCGTGGAGAGTTCAGCTTTGACAACTTCGAGCTCTCTATGGACACGCTCCCTGTCATCCAACTCCGTAGACAGCTTCAGCACTTCCGAACGTAAGGCTGGAATTTCTAGAAGCTGTGCCTTAACGGTCGAAAGCTCATCATGAGCTAATTCTATGTGCTCTCTCTCCTCAGCCAACTGCAACTCCACAGCCGCTGATTTCACCTTCAACTCTTCCACTGCTGCTAAAGCAGCAGTGGAAAGCTCTTCTGCTTTCTTCACCATATCCTCCTTCAGTGCTATCAACTCTATGATAGCAGTTGAAAGCTCATCATTCACCTGCTTCTTCTCCTCTTCAGCTTTAGAAAGCTGGCTCTCTTTCTCCTTTATCTCTATCTTCAGCTGGGCGCACTCACGCTCCACTTCGTCGTGAGCGGTTTGAAGAACCGAGAGTCGTTCTTCAAACACACTGACAGGAGCGCCAGCTGGTGTTAATGGAGTGGGTGTATAGGAGGGAACAAGTTCCTGGACCTTCCTCTTAATGCGTCTCCACACTTCTGGCTCATCGATTAGGTCGTCGAAGCATTCCAACTTAAAGGTGCTAAGGATCGAGGCCTCCTCCTCGACTAGCGCTTTGGGGTCGTTAGCCCGCACCAACTGGCAAACTTTGTACACGTTGGTGCCGCGGCTTCGGACGTACTTCAAGAAATGTGAAGTAACCTCCAGCACGGATGGAGGTAGAAAGAATTCTCCAAAGAATTCCCTGATTTCTTCTTCAACCCACAAGAGCTCTCTGTCAACAGTCCTCATTACCGGACTGGACACTTTGGGAGATTAAGGCGGGGGTGCGTCAGCTTGGACTTCCTCGTCTGCTGATGAGCTGGACGCTTCGTCAGTGAAGTGGAGAGCGCCGATGCGATCAGCATCCTCTCCTGGCGCTTCAACTTCCTCTCTTTCATCTTATGCAGCTAGGGCACCGGCTTCCAGATCCTGACTTAAAGTCTTGTCAGAGTCAGAAGCGTTGTAGGAGGAAGCGGCGCTTTCCTCGTCATCTTCATCTATCAGTCCACACATCCCTGCCGTGGAAGGGACTGATTTCTCTGACACACGATGGTGCTTTGGCTTCTTTAGGCCTATTCGACCCTTCTTCCTTCTCTTCTCCTCCTCCTCCTTCAATATCAATGCTTCGGCACTGGTATATTCAATGTCCGAAGCGGGAGGGGCGACCGTTCCAAACTCGTCGCCTAGAAGCGCCTTTGTGAAAAGCATACGAGTGTACTTGCTTTCCACGGGCCATTCTTGAGCTGACCAGGACACCTCTAAAAAATAGGAGAGCCTCATCCCATACTTGAGTTTGCCAAGAAACCCAAGTTGGCCTTTGTGTTCCCCATCATTCACTTCTCGGACAGCTTTGCTGGCCTCAACCAACTACTTTACAAACCACGCTCTCTAGTTGTAAAGCGTATGGTTGATCGTGGTATCACAGAGTGCCGACAGAAGATGAATCTTCTGTTCCGTGATGGTGGACCAGCTACCGGTGTGACAAAGTAGGCACCTTGTCACAATGTTGATCATGTTGTCGAAGGATGGTCGAAATGATGTTGCCTTCGACTGCTTGTGGATGAAGATGGTGCGTGGATCCGATGAGAAGCGCCTGAACTCCTTCTGGATATCTGGATCTCCAGCAGACTCCGGATCTTCCCTAGAGTTAGGAATGGGGACATAATCCTCAAATAGAGCGTCGAGCTCTAGGGTTTCGGTTGTCACAGATCAAACCATGCCTTGTTCATCGAACTATTGTAGTGACATTTTGGTAGTTAGGATTTCCGAGTTCAAGTTGGAGAGGAACTCGACGACCCCTACCGGATTAATGTACTTGGGATGCTGGAAAAGAAGATTTTCCAGGCCGGAATTGAGGATTGCTCTCTTGATGATTCCGCCATCGGTCAGTAAATCAAAATCGACATGAGCCTACGTATATACAAATTCTCCGTAGCGGCTTCTAGGAGCAGGTTGCCATTTTGCATTAACCATTTTGAATTTCTACAAGGGTAAAAAAATATTCAGTAGAGAGAGTTCTGTGAGTTGTAGAACTTGAAGAATTTGCAGAAATGGCGAAAACAATCTATATGAGGGTGATGAGTGAAAAAGTTTTAATATATGCATAGATAATAAATATAGAATATTAAAAGGTTAGTGGGGCATCGTGTCTTAGTGAGTGGCTAAGATCATAATCCTAAAAATGAGTGAGTGGCTCTGATCGTGTATAGATCGTGCTTGACAGTTATTAGATCGTGCGGTTAGGGAAAAAGTAATTCAAAACGTCCGACGGCCAAGATTAAAAGTTTTTTGCGGTTCGGTAGCGCGAGTGAGAAGCACACGCGAGTGGGTCTCGAGTCTTATAACTGCAGCAGTCTTTGCATTAAATGCAAACATATCACACGCAAACTATACTTGAGTGATATCTTGCTTTATAGATATATAGCATATAAGTAAATTAATGAGATTAATTTCTAGAAAGATTCAAAATTTGGCTGATTGCCACGCTTCAAAAATTTAGACGAGAGCGTCTAGTTCGGAAAGCATCTAGATCAACACTTTAATATTTTTGGTAGGTCACGCACAGGGTTCTTGAAGACGCTTTGCGTTGACTCACTTACTTAAATTGAAAGACGCGAAAGAGAGACTTACCAGTCAGTCAAAATTGTAAATGACTGATACCACGCTCTGACGATCCACGTACTCAAATGTTAAAGCTTCAGCTGAGGGACAAAACGTTCACGCTTTGAAAGTGTGAGAGCGTCTGTTCTCATCTAGGCGCTTTCTCTCGAAGACGAAGTGCTTCCCCCTTAAACATAGCCTTGGACTATCTTTTAAAGAGAGTGTCAACTCTATAGGGGTAGTGTTCCACTTATGTTGAGAGATGAAGGTAATGTAAAGTCCTCTTACTAGGGTAGGTCTTTCTCAGTGAATTCGATAACATGAGATATGAGATTACAAAATCCACGAGGGACCCTGTTGGGGATGAGTGTCTTCATAGATTTTAATGGAATGATATGAGTTGCCTCATGCTTTACTAGGGATATACCGTTTGGACATGAGATTCACATCATTTATGAAAGATCTATGAATTCACTTCCTTACTATGGCAAGCTATCTCATATTTTCATGAAGCGAGATTCTCGAGAATAGACACTAACCTTTGTAAAGTTGGTGCTTCACATTACTCAAAACAAATGAGGCTTTCACAATCAGCAGTGGTGAAGATCTTCAGCATGCTTTGCGCTTCTGGCTCCATCTCCACCATGAAAGCTTGTGAGAATTGAGTGAGAATCATTCAAGCAACTCCATACAATACGTCCCAAAAAAATTACGTACGCGTATGTTAACTTGAAGATGATTATCAGCTCAATGCTTTCATGTTTCTTCAGCCGAAAGGATTTATAGAATTTGGGAGTGGAACTCAAGATTGTACCAAGTTCTAAAGCTTAAAAGCTGGACTCTCAAGAGATCCACAAGGTATCACTTGTGCACCGCTCTGACAAGATAGAATAAGTTTTATGAATACCGTGGCACGAGTAACAACCTTAATCAAATTAATCCGAGATTAACTCATCCAGGAAGAGCACTCAGCCGTGCTTTCACAAAAGCTGTGGAAGCGTGTAGAGGTCGATGCTCCTAAAGGGAACTCCATCCCTTCGGTTTAATTATCATCCCATGAAAAGGGGAGATAAAGTCTTCTCTTTCACACCACCTGCAAAGACCGGTTCCCCCTTAACCAATGATCCCAACAATCTTTCCCATAAAGGAAAGCGTGAGAGTAGGTAGGGAATACGCTTTGCCTTCTCTACCTTTACTCGAGCTTCTCCTCACCAGGGTCTAGCAACCCTAGTTCTAGACACAATTTGTTGAAGCGTGCTTGAGGAAGCGGTTTGGTGAGAATATCCGCTTTCTGATCCTCAGTTGGAATCTTTTCCACCTTGACATCTTGTTTCTCACATGATCTCGAATAAAATGATGGCGAATTTCAATATGCTTACATTTTGAATGAAGCACGGGATTGTGGGTGATGGAAATTGTGCTTGTGTTGTCACAATAAATTAGAGCCTCTGAACATTCCACTTTATAATCCTTCAACTGTTGCTTTAGCCAAAGGATTTATGAACAACAGCGTCCCGCAGCCATGTATTCCGCTTCGGTGGTAGAGGTGGCAACAATAGTTTGTTTCTTTGAGAACCATGAAACCAACTTGTTGCCAATGAATTGACATGTTCCACTAGTTGATTTCCTATCACCTTTGCATCCACCGAAATCGGCATCGGAGTAGCCACTAAGCGTGAGATCATCTTCCGCCGGATACCAAAGGCCTAAGTTGATGGTCCCTTTAAGGTATCGAAGAATGCGCTTAGCTCCCTCCAAATGGCTTTGCTTCGGATTGCTTTGAAATCTAGCACAGACGCCTACAACAAAAGTGATGTCGGGTCGGCTAGTTGTAAGATATAGCAGAGAGCTAATCAATATACAGTAATCCGTAGCATTGACTGACTTGCCATCCAAGTATGGATCTATCTTGAAGTTTGTGTTCAATTGAATTTTGACGCTTTTGCAATTTTGAAAAGTTCTTCTTTGGTTTGATGGCTTTTGAATATGAGCTTGAGTGTGAAAATTTTTGAAAAAATTGAAGAGTTTTTGAATTGGAAAAAGGTTGAATTAATGCTTGCATGCTTGAATATGAAAGAACGTGTTTAATTGCTCAAGTGCTTTTGGGTGAGATGCCGATGATTGATGCTAAAATGGTGACATTTTTGAAATTTCTCAAGTTTGAGTCAAGCATGATTAGTGTTATTTCACTTGATTAGATTGGAAGGATTGATCTTAGGCACTTAGGCTCTAGACAAAAAGCTTGAGAGGATTTTGAGCCTTAAACTATGCATTTTACATAGTTAACATCCTTTCTTGAGAGCTTGATCTTGCATTGCAGTCTCTTTACTAGAACTTGCCTTGATACTCTTGTTAGAAGTACTACATGTTTGCATAATTAGGAGATGATATTATGCCATCATTGCATAGCCCAATTTCCCTAAACAATAACCTATCTTTCATTACCATTGTCGTCCCATTTTGAGCCTTGAAAAGAGCCTTTTACTTCTTGAATCAGATGATAGTGGGTGAAGGATGGTTAAGGGAACCTTGGTGAAAGTTGAAAATGTAAAAAAAAAATGGTGGGTGATGGTGAAGGGTCTAGAGATTGATTTTGAAATGAAAGGACACTCCTATAAGCTCAAAGTTAGAAAAGAAAAGAATAAAAACAAAGTTCTTATTGAAAAAAAAAATATAAGAACAAAGTTCTTACAAAAAAAGAAAAGAATAAGAGCATAAATGAGTGTTTCTTTAGAATTTTGATAGAAGCTTGGGTTCATTTGATAAAAAGGGGTTGGATAAGCTGGAAGATGAATAAATTCATACTTTAAAATGAGAAGAAAGGGGGTAAGGATGCTTGAATGTAAATTTAAGTCACTTAGCCTATAATTCCCTACCTTAACCAATGTCCCTACATTACAAGCTTAATAAAGACCTTTTTGATCCTAATTTGTGCATGCATTGTAGTATTGGGAACTTGAGTTGATAGGCAAGCTTATGGTTAAAGATGTGTATTGCATGATTTCGATGAGTGTTTACCATTTCCATATATCGAGGGATCGAGTGATACACATTTTCCTTGAGAGGTCTAGAGTTTAAGATGCTTGAGTGATTGAATTCTAAGTTAGGATAGTGATTGATCTTATGAATGTTTGGTTTGACTTGAGAATTTCTTTAAATAAAAATAGTTTTTGAGGTGATATGAGGCATCGAGGAACTCAAAATGCACACTCCATACGTGTTAAGTGTTTTGATTGTTCGTTTCATTGTTCGGGACGAACAATGGCTTAAGTTTGGGGGAGTGATTAACACATATTTTATGTGCATGTTGAGTGTATTTTGAATGTGTTTGAAGCTTGATTTGTGTGTTTAAATGTTAGAATGCTAGGGTTTTTCAACTTATAGCATAGTTTATATTCTTCTTGTTTTCTTTCAGTTTTCGATCTATTTTTGTAGGAATTGAAGAGCATTGAAGTATTTAAAGATAGAGGTCTAGAAACAAGGATGAATCGAGCTTCAAGAGGTCGAATTAGAAGGTTAAAAGCCGGTTGGAAGAAAGGAAATCAAGAATCGAAGTAAGAACCGAAGAAGGAATCGAATGAAGAAAGAATCGACCGGGACAAGGGGAGCCGGCGACCCAGACGGTGACTGGCTGGACTGTCGGCCAGGCCGCTGGCAGGCCGGGTGAGGGACAGAATGTGCGGCGACCTAGGCGGCGACCCAGGCGGCGGCCGGCCAGGGCGCCGCCGTCCCTTCCCCTTTTATTTCTTGACCGAGTTGGTTCGTCTAACTCGACCCAAAACTCACCTTTTATGTATTTAACCCCAAAATCTTCCTAATTGGTGGATCTTTTGCATACTTTAATGTTTTAGAACCCTAGAAATATTTCCCTCTTTCCTTTTGAGTATTTTGAAGATTTGAAGAGCATTACTTTGTGGATTTAAGATTGAAGACCATCTTCTTCTTCCTTATTAAATTCTCTTTATTTTCATCATGACTTTATCTCTTTTTCATGGTTTAATTCCCTCAATTATGTCTAGCTAAATTTCTATTTGGTTCTAATATATGAAGATATGATCTAAATCACTAGGTTTTTGGATTTTGTTGTTGGATTTATCTTCTAATTCATATGTCTTGTGGTTTAGGACTTAATTTTATTGCATGATTGATTGACCATCATTGAGTGCATACAAGGTTTTTGGTTATATACTTAGTAGGCTTTAATTCATAGCACTTAGCATCAAATCACAACATATTAGTAATTCTTGCTAATAGGAGATTCTAGATATTAATTGTGCCATTAGGAGTTAATCCATGCATCTTGAGTCCTAGTCGGAGATAGATATCATGGGTTAATCTACTTACATTGATTGCTCTGAGAAAAGAATTAGTGTATACAATATATTGAATTCCCATATGAATTAGATTAAATTGGTTGATCCTAACAAATCCTAGAACCTAGGCCTCTTGAGATTATCGGATTATATTTGGAACTAAGCGTTCTACTATTGTTTGTGAACTCTTGATATTAGTTGTTATCTAGTTTGACACTTTTCAATTACATTGCTTGATAGAATTAAGAAAACACCAAAATATGAAGTTTGTTAGTTTAGATAGTAGTTTTAGTCGCTAGATTACTATTTAAAACTTTTATGCCAAAGCATTCCTTGAGGTTCGACTCGATTACTCGATCGATTATCATTGCATCCTCTCACCCTTAAAAGTGAGAGCAATCATTTACCCTCCCCTCTACATGTGTTAGTCACTTTCGGGACCAACAAGTGGTATCAAAACTGACCTCAGTTTCTGAATACTGATAGCGCGAAAGTGTTATAGTAGGTCTACCTGAACCCATGCTTTTAATCTTGCATTAAAACCCCACTCACTGCATATTGCATTTTTCTAACCTCTTTTTCAAGATGTCTTCCTTAGCACAACTTCCTCAGTTCTCGATTGAGGGCTACACCACGTGGAGCTTCCGTGTGGAGTCCCATCTTGCTTCACTTCATGACCGCATGCATGAAGTTATTGAGAAAGGACCCATCGTTATCATGAAGTGTGCCACGAGGAACAGAGAAAATGAGAGAACCGCAGACCAAGACGGCAACACAGTTGACGAGGATAAAAGCGCTTCCACCGATGTCTATATCGTGAAGCCAAGAGATGAATATAAGGCCAACAATTTCAAAGCTGATAATCTAGATCGTATGGCACGCAACGTGATCCAGTCAACCATCTCCGACTCCTATCTTTCAAGAATTATGAAATGCAAAATGGCAAAGGAGATGTGGGAAACTCTTGCCCTAATCTCACAGGGCACGGAGAAAATAAAAGAAAACAAACTCTCTGTACTAATGCAGGAGTTTGACGCTCTCACGTTGAGGAGCAATGAGAACATGGAGTCTTTCGAGACTCGAGTTCTGGGAATCACCACAACTGTGGCTTCCCTTGGGAAAGATCTCACCTCCAAAGAGATCAATCGAAAGGTGGTTCGCACTCTATCTGGAAAATGGCAGACGATGAAGGACCTTTTCCTCTCATAAAAGGAACTGGGAGACATGTCTCCAGAAATGATGTTCTCCGAGCTTAAAGCGATTGAATTTAACCTAGTCAAGAAAGTTATTCGTGAGGATGAGGAGGAACTTCTAGCGAAATCAAAGAGTCTGGCTTTTAAAGCCACTGAGGAGACCACCACCATCGAAGTCGACATTTCCAACAGCGATGTTGCAGAAATGTCGAGAGAAGAACTGGAGGATTATGCTCTTTATCTGGTTAGAAGGTATAACAACTCCAATGCTCGAGCGGCCAAGTATAAGAGATTCTACAAATCTCAAGGCCAAGGCTCGCGCTTCACTCCATATGATGGAAAGAGGGATGACAAAGCTGCAGCCATCCTAGAGACAAATCCAACATCGAGTGCTTCGAGTGCCACAAGATGGGTCACTATCAAAGTGAATGTCCGAAGCTCTCAATCAAGGAGAAGGACGAGGTTAAAGCTCGTCGTGAAGATAGCCGTCGCACTCTCATAACCGACGCTCCCGTTGAATCCTAAAAGCCCATCGACCATGATGGAGATCAATTTACTGATGATAAATATGATTATGGCTGCATGGCCATAGAAGCTAAAATGGAGGAGGTAAAAATTTCTGAACTTAATACTCTTCCATTATCACTAGGTAGTGAATGTGGTGACGGTGAGGATGAGGCTTTCAGCTTGGAAGATGATCTCTTTGACGACTATTTAGAGTTGCTCAAAAATCATCAATCCTTGCAGGAAGTTCTCGTTCGGTTCAGAAAAGAGAATGACAGATTAGCCAATACACTCGAGTCCAAGGAAAATGACTTATTCGAGTTGACGGCTAAGTTCGATGACCTTCTTGAACGCCACCAACGTACCATATCCACTTCCAAGGAATGCAAAGCCACTCTCGATCATCTCAATAGTGCTTATGTAGTTATTAAAATGATTGAAAGTTCTTTCAAACCCTCAAAAAGTTTGAAAAGAATCGGCTTTGGTTCTACTCTCACAACTTCATCCGATGCTAGTTCCGAAGCGTCGTTGAAAAGCCCCAAAGTTGATCAACACTTAACTACTAGCAAAGGAAATGAGTTACTCGGGTTTGTAGCTGAAACTTCAAGGCAAGCTTCCAAGGCGCCTTTGAAGGTTCAACTCGACGCTTTGAATAAGTCAAAGACTAAAGAGCTTAAAAGCTCTAAATGTAATTTAAAGCGTGTCAAGTCTGCGACAAACCCGAAGCACCAACAAGAGCGTAAAGCTGACTTGCATAACTCCATATCTTATGGAGGGACACAAATATGCTTTATCCCCGACGCTACTCATAACTTTCATGATCGAAGCCTCATCGATCAATTTATACAAGATGGAAGCAATCCTTCACGCTCTTAGAGAAGAAGGAACCATAAGTATTTTCACTATTACACACACGATTACACTCAGGGTTTTTCCATTAAACAAAACCCTATTTGTTTTGTTCAGGATCTTGAGAAGGGAGTCACTCTCTCAGTGAATCCAACTCGAGCTCCCAAGTCCACTAACATTAAGGAACCCAATGCAAATTGGGTACCTAAAAACTGTTGATCTTATTGATTAAGGCGGCAAACTCGAAAAGCATGGCCCAAAGGAAGGAAGAAGCTATTTGGTACCTAGATAGCGGGTTCACATCACATGATGGGTGAATGATCTTTCCTTGACGAGTTCGTTAAGAATCCGGGTCCATAAGTAATTTTTGGTGATGATGCAAAAGGTACCACCATCGGATACGATACATTTAGCATTGGAAATATGAGACTCCCTAACGTCTCATATGTCCAAGGCCTCAAGCATAATTTACTTTCTATTTCCCAATTCTGTGACAATGGTTTTGTGGTAGAGTTTATCTCTAACCAACGTGTTGTCAAGAACAAAGAGTCTATGCAGGTTGTTCTTACAGGTATTCCATAGCCAACTGGAGCAGCTGTCAAGTCAGAGCATGTCTAGTTGCTAGAAGCACCTCAGAAGTCGGGTGGTTATGGCATCATCGCCTAAATCATTTAAACTTCAAAACGATGAACAAGATTTCCAGGAAAAATCTTGTACAAGGCATCCCTCATGAAGTCTTCAACAAGGACATTGTGAGCCAAGCTTGTCAAGAGGGCAAGCAAATCAAGAAGTCCTTTCAAAGCCTTGAAGGACATGTCTCATCTCAAATTCTAGAGCTCCTTCACATGGACCTCTTCGGTCCTATCATACCTGTCACCTTAAGTGGAAGAAAGTATGCTCTTGTAGTTATGGATGACTATTCACGCTACACCTGGGTACTAATTTCGCTTAAGAAGAAAGACACACTTCGGGAGCTCCCAAAGCTCCTAAAGCAACTAACAGTACAAAAAGGAGAGACTGTGATAAAGATACGCTCCGACAGAGGAACATAATTTCTCAATCAATTCATCGAAGCGTATTCCACAGAGAATGGGATTCTACATCAAACTTCAGCAGCTTGAACTCCGCAATAAAATGGCATTGCAGTGCGCTGGAATAGAACCATCAAAGAGGCTGCACGTTCAATGCTCGCGGATGCTCAACTGCCAAAGAAGTTTTGGGAAGAAGCGACTTTCACCGCTTGCTACACCCAGAATCGCACTCTAATCAACACACGCCACAATAAAACCCCGTATCAATTATGGAAAGGAAGAACTCCTACTCTCTCTCATTTACACATTTTTGGTTGCAAGTGTTTCATTCACAACAATGGTAAAATGCAATTGAGAGTGTTTGATAGCAAAGCTGATATGGGAATATTTCTTAGATATTCCCCTACAAGCAAAGCTTATCGCATCCATAATTGTCAAACTCTTGTTGTGGAAGAAACACCCCATGTTGTTTTTGATGAAGCTGCTTTCAAGACTCCGCAGGTACATGTAAATACTGAAAGCATGAACGCTAGACTTGGAAGCATAATCGAAACTTCTAAAGCTTCTTCTAGACCAATAACGCGTTCCATCTTGAAGCGAGTAGATCTGGTGGATGCTTCCGTAGAAGAAGAGCTTGAAGACGGAGTTGAAGCATGGAACAGGATCTCAATAAGCTCTCTCTCGATAAGGGGGAACCAAACTTGGGAATAGCTGATCCTCTGACCTCATTAGTTCCAAACAGTATGGAAGCTCCATCCAGTCCAGTGGTTTATGATCAAGGGAACGGTGACGATCACACACCATGCTCCAAAACGGATGATATGGAGGCTCTCAACTAGAAGAAGCTTTGGTTGAGATATCATCCACAAGAAGGTGTTCTAGGTGACCCTGGTCAAGGCGTCAAGACTAGGAGCACCTTATTCCATGGTGAGAGTTGCTTATTTAGCTGCTTTCTTGCAAACACGGAGCCTTCATCGGTGGAGGACACTATAAACAATTCAAATTGGATAACTGCCATGGAAGAGGAGTTGAATGAATTCGCAAGGAATGGCGTTTGGTACCTAGTGGATCGACCTTCTCATCAAAGCGTCATCAGTACCAAATGGGTCTTCAAGAATAAGACCGACGAAAGCGGCAACGTCATTTGCAACAAAGCTCGCTTGGTCATGAAAGGATATTGCCAGGAGGAAGGCATCAATTTTGATGAGACCTTCGCTCTCGTAGCTCGTCTCGAAGCCATAAGGATGTTCCTTACATATGCCGCATCCAAGAAGTTTAAAGTATATCAAATGGATGTGAAGAGTGCCTTCATCAATGGAGATTTGAAGGAGGAAGTGTACGTCGAACAGCCCCCAGGCTTTGAAAAGAGTGATCAGGTGTACCGGCTTGTCAAAGCTGTTTATTGCCTCAAGCAGGCTCCTAGAGCGTGGTATGAGACTCTTTCAAACTTCCTTGTTAAAAGCGGCTTTCAAAAAGGGAAAGTAGATCAAACCCTCTTCACTATCAACGACGGTGAAGACATGCTTTGGGTACAAATCTACGTCGACGACATCATCTTTGGCTCTCCAAATCAAAGCCTAAGTGAGAAGTTCGCGGGTTTGATGAAGAGAAAATACAAGATGTCTATGATGGGGCTAATAACATGCTTTTTGGGATTGCAAGTGAAGCAAACGAGTCGAGGAATCTTCATCAATCAAGCCAAATACACTCGTGATATGCTCACTAAGTTTGGAGTACAAAATTGCAAAAGCGTCAAGATTCTAATGAACACAAACTTCGAGATAGATCTAGACTTGGATGGTAAGTCAGTCAATGCTACGGATTATCGTATGTTGATTGGCCTCTACTCTATCTCACAGCTAGCCGACCCGACATCACTTTTGTTGTAGGCATCTGTGCTAGATTTCAAAGCAATCCAAAGCAAAGCCATTTGGAGGGAGCTAAGCGCATTCTTCGATACCTTAAAGGGACCATCAACTTAGGTCTTTGGTATCCGGAGGAAGATGATCTCACGCTTAGTGGCTACTCCGATGCCGATTTTGGTGGTTGCAAAGTTGATAGGAAATCTACAACTGGAACATGTCAATTCATTGGCAACAAGTTAGTTTCATGGTTTTCCAAGAACTAAACAAGTGTTGCCACCTCTACCACCGAAGTGGAATATATGGTTGCGGGAAGCTGTTGTTCACAAATCATTTGGCTAAAGCAGTAGTGATGGATTTGTATACTAGAAAGCAGGCCTTTTAGCTTGTATACATGTGGTTCCATATTTCACTAACAATTTCCTATCTGATTATGTATGAATTGTTTGTTAAGCATTAAACATCTATCCATTACCTCAAAGTTATAGGCTATATGGTGTGTAGTAGATCACGGAAGACCGTAGTAGCCGGTGTCTCTTGAGATATAAACAGTTATCACAGTTGAGATAGTTTCGGATAAAACTATTGGTATAGACTGTAGCATAAATAGATAAGTAGCTTGTCTTGGTTACTTGTTTATGCTAGTACGTTGATCGTACTGATAGGATCACGGTGAGGTGAATTCTTCTATTCTGACCTAAGTAGAAGAATCAAGACCTCGGGGACTTAAATGTTATTTAACGTAACACCTTAACTCTAATTGAGTGACTAAGGGTGTATAGTTGTAGTCTGTTACTTTGATTTACCATGGCTGAGGGTTCAATCATTGCAATCCAATATGACCCGTATTTTGGGTAACAACTATAACTAGTACGATCTTTAGTGCAACTAAAATAGAGCACCGTATCCTGGTAAAACAGGTTGATTACATCCCCTGAGGAATTCATTAAGGATTATCATACTAAACCCTGCAGGTGGATTAAGTTCCAGTATGATGAATAAGGAATGAATGGTACTACTCAGGAATTTAATAAGATATTAATTAACAAAAGCAGTCAAAAGCTTTAGATTAATTAATGGATGTAAGATATCTTAAATACGGGGGTGATTTAAGTCTAATACTAGCCCTGAGCTCAACAGGGATAAAACAGGTAGTTCAGTATTATTACTCTAGTGGAATGTCTTAATACTTATGATCTGAATTTTATTCTGGGCTGAATATAGAGAATTCAGAACATTGGGAGGCCCAGTTTTATCAGCTAGTAGATCCCTGGTCTGGCCCAATAAGTTCAATAGGCCACAGTTAAGGAAGAAAGGTCTGATCATCATCAAAGCCCAGTATGGGACGCCTAAGATGATGATGGGCGGCCATGTCTTGGTCTGTGGGCCAAGACTGCACCTTAAGCCCATTCTCCTCTTATATATATTCACTTAATGCCTCTAGATACATAATACATTGATCTCATAATCAAGTGAGGCTAGGTTTAAGTGAGAGAGAGAGAGAGAGCACGGCGGCAGCAGCAAGGATGAGAGACGACGTGTGCAAGTTTCTTCCGTGGCTGAATTCGTAGCGTGTTGTCCATCCAACATCGGATTCGAGCAGGGAAACAGATCAGAAGATCTTCAAGTGAGCTCTCACACGAAAACCAAGAGGTATATCGATTAAACACCTTATGATTGTATTTAATTCATAGGAGCATGATAGGATTGAATCGAATTAATCATAACTGAAAACGAATCCTTGGGCGCATGAATCGTTCTTCGCTGATCGGTTCCTTCAATTGGTATCAGAGCCAGGTTGCTTATTTTCGGCTCTATGGCTGATTCGATTCATATTATGCATGATTTTAATCGATGGATGTTGTCGTATGTCGCTTTTCGTGGTGTAAGTCATTTTTCGGTGCCGGTTTGGCAATTAAATTGTAATTTTAATCACGAGATAATAAGGTGCAATTTAGTTTAGGATTTTATTTTGTTTTTCGTTGTAAACTGCTGTATGGAGACGAAGAACACGAAGAACGAGGAAGAACATCGATCGGACAACCGCCGCACACGGCGGCGCGTGTGGCACACGCGCCGATAATAGCGCGTACGATTGACAAATTCAGCGGCTGTTCGTCTTCTTCTTCATGATGGAACCCTAGTTTTAGACCAAGGTTCAGGTCGTTGATGTTGGAGTAGGCGGACGGTGGGGCTGAAGGCGTCGGAACATGCGGAATAAGGCGGGCTGCGGCAGAACCCTAAGACGCCTGCAGCAGCTCCGCTGGCGTGTATGGTGGTTTGAGGAATGCTGCTGCAGAGCCCAGACAAGGACTCGATACAACAGCAGTCGACCACGGGAGCTGCAGCGCTGCAGATCGTCGGCAGCGGGGAAAATCATGGCGTAACCCTATTTAGGGTTCCAGCCGTGAATCTGCTGCAGATCGACGGCGGTGATCCTAGCGGCGGTGAAAGTCAAGACGAGGAGCAGTGGCTGAACAAAGCAACAACACAGCAACAACAGTAAAACGGAGGCGGCGATCGGCGGTGAAGCCTCAGCTGACCGATCGCAAATCGCGAATCGCGATTCAAGCCTGTGCGTCTGTGCGCGAACGGCTGAGCCTCTGCTTGTACGAGGCTGGGCTCGGGTGCGATGAGGTGGGTCTGCTTCGGGGCCTGCTCATCGTGAGTTCGGTGGACAGCGTACGAGGTGGATGAAGGGCTGAGATCGGCAGCGACTTCGCTGTGCCTGAGGTCACTTCGGCAGCCCTTCTGAGCGTTCGAGCTGGGCTCGAGTTCGACGGGTGAGCTCGGCTTGAGCTTACTCATTACGAGATCAGCAGATCGGACGCAGTTCGGGCTAGGGCGAGAGCTTCGGGTCGTATGGTGTCGGCCCGGTTCGGTCAGCTCGGTCCGAAAATTTTAGAAAAATTAGATAATAAATTATTTAATAATTTATTTATTTTTCGGAATGGAACGGGAGATCGAGACGATGGATTTTGAAGACCGGAACCTAGTTCCGAAATTTATTTTATTATTATTGTAATAGAATAGATTAGACAGGAGTAGTCACACCACGAAAAGTGAGTTTTATTTTTGTTTTTATCTTGTTTTTCTTATCAAAGCATGCTATGGATGCAATTTAAAATTAGCATGTTTTGCCTGTCAAGTTGGATAAATTGCGCATAGTCGAGCATGTTTTAGGATTGTCAATATAAGCATGTTTAATTTTCTTGCGAGCATGTTTATTTGCTACGTTTAGAAAATTATGCTTAGGTTTATGTGACAACATGATCTAGCATGTCGACAACCTTTTGAAAGAAAAATACTAAGCGGATAAAAACATTTTATTAAAAATGTTAAGACCTCCATAATTTGATCTTAATGTGAAGTTTCAGTAAAAGTGTGTAAATGTCCACACGAACGTGGCTTGCACATTTTATCGAAATAAGTTCACTAGAGTTAAGATTTCTTAACAAAAATGTTTTAATCAAAATGAGTAGTGGGAGCCATTTTAAGTAAACATCAACACTAACGTGGTTTGCTTAAAATAGTAACTACGGATTTCTCTAGAGTTTTGATTAATAACAAAGATAGCTTAAGGAAAATGGTTTAATTTTCTAAGTTAAGCTAAAATTATGGTTAATAGCTTAGATATTAATTATGATACAACTCCCCAACGGAGTCCCTTTCTTAATTAATATGGTCTAGTAAGGTTCAACTATTAATTTTATTTGCCATAAGGAAGTAAGGTTGGCTAGAGAATAAAATTAAAGATCCTTGATCTGGTCAAGTAACGAGAACGTAAACGTCCACACGAACGTGGCTTGCGGTCGGCGTTACTTGGGCTGTTGAAGGTTTCGTTAAATATTGGTTTATTAAAAGGTTACAATATTTAGGTTACGAATTTATGCTTACTCATTTCTTACGAGTGTCTACGTGTTTATTATTTTCAGATATGACTTTAGGCCCGCTTGTTAATGTTCTTACTTCGAAACCTCTCACGAGTTCCAACTATTTGGAATGGAAGAGACATCTCAAATACGTCCTTGTTGCTGAAGAGTACAACTTTGTACTCACAACTCCTGAACCTGCTCCCTTGACGGATCAGTCCACTGAGGAAGAGAGAGCCGAGCATAAGAAGTGGTACAAGGCCAATGATATGGCGAGGTGCTACATTATGACTTCTATGTCTAGCCATATGCAATTGGAGCATAAAAGCTTCACTAATGCGGCTAACATTATGCTCAATCTCAAGGAACTCTTTGGAGAGAAAGATAGGGCCGCCCGTTTTGAAGCCATGAGGAAACTCATGACTACTAGAATGACGGAGGGGACTTCTGTGCGGGATCATGTTCTAAAGATGATGAACGCACAGAATGAATTGGATGAGTTAGGTGGAGGTATCGAGGGCGAGGCCAAGATCGATATGATACTCCATACTCTTCCTAAATCTTTCGAGAATTTCCGTCTGAACGTTGTCATGAACAAAAAGGAGTATACTTCTAATGAACTCCTTAATGACCTTGTAACTGCCGAAGCTATGATGAACGAAGGTGCTACGACATTATCATCGGTAAAGGCTGGTTCTTCTGCACTGAAAGGTGGGAACAAGAAGAAGGTGTGGCCTCCACGCAAGAAATCGGCAGCAACTAGTGGGAGCAAAGGACTGAAGCCTACCGGCGGTGTTAAAAAGCCAAAGGAGAAAGGCAAGTGCTTCAAATGCAACGAGACGGGACATTGGAAGGCTGACTGCCCTCTAAAGAAGAAGAATGGAGGTACGTCTCACTCATTTGTAACTGAAACATGTTTAGCTGCTAATTCTACCCAAACTTAGGTAGTAGATACGGGCGCAACTGACCATGTATGTTACACCTTGCTGGGTTTTCTGCAGAAAAGGGAGCTGAGTGAGGGCGAGATTACCATCTCCATGGGCGATGCATCGAGAGTTGCAGCTGTCGCAATTGGAGATTTTCATTTTAGTTTTGGACATTTTATTTTTGTTTTGAGAGATGTTTTATATGTGCCGGTGTTTCGGCGAAACTTGATTTCTGTTTCGAAACTTTATGACGATGGTTACTCAGTAGTTTTTGATAGTGGTGTTTCAATCATGAAGAACAATGAGATTATCATTTCTGGTACATTATCTGGTTCTCTCTATACTATAAATTGTCCAATAAATGCACCTTCTTCTTCAAATAATGCAATCTCATCATCAAACCCTAAAAAGAGAAAGAGTTCTTCTCAAATGAATCAAACCTATCTTTGGCATTTACGATTGGGTCACATCAACTAAAAGAGGATTCAAAGGTTGGTTAGTCATGGTATTTTGGAACGATTCCAAATAGAACCATTACCAACATGTGAATCTTATTTGGAAGGAAAGATGGTGACTAGACCTTTCAAAGCCAAAGGAAATAGAGCTTCCGAGTTATTAGAATTGATTCATTCTGATCTATGTGGACCGATGTCAACACAAGCTCGAGGAGGTTACGAGTACTTCGCTACTTTCATTGACGATTACTCAAGATACAGTTATATTTACCTACTTCGCCGCAAGTCCGAATGTTTTAACAAGTTCAAAGAGTTCAAATCGGAAGTGGAGAAGAGATTAGGTAAAAGTATCAAGTCATTACGATCTGATCGTGGTGGCGAGTACCTCAGCACTGAGTTCAAGACTTATCTGTCAGAAAATGGGATGACGTCCCAATTAACTACACCAGGAACACCCCAACAGAATGGTGTAGCTGAGAGAAGAAATCGAACTCTTTTAGAGATGGTTAGATCGATGATGAGCTATGCACCTCTGCTAATTTCGTTTTGGGGATATGCCCTGGAAACAGCAGGTTATCTCCTCAATCTAGTACGTTCTAAATCGGTAAGTAAAACTCCTTCCGAATTATGGACAGGGCGCAAGCCCAGCTTAGGTCATATTCGGCTTTGGGGAAGTCCAGCACATGTGCTGAATAAGGAGGCCGATAAATTAGGTTCTAGAACTGAGGTCAGGCTGTTTATTGGATATCCGAGAGGAACGAAAGGTGGCTACTTTTATAGTACTCAGGATCAGAAGGTCATTATGAGCACTAATGCCCGATTCCTAGAGGAGGACTATATAAGTAAGCACCAGGCGAGGAGTGATATTGTGCTCTATGAGTTGAGAGCAATGGCAGCCAGTGATTCAACTCAGCCAAGTGTACAAGAGAATGTACCACAAGTAACTGCACCGATTTCCGACACTGAAGTTCTACCGGCGCCTCGTCACAGTGGGAGGGTTGTTCGTCAACCCAATCGGTTCATGTTTCTAGGCGAGTCCACTGATATTCTCGCTGGTCTTAAACATGAAGAGACCGACCCCTGGACTTACAAGGAGGCAATGAAGGACGAAGATGCGGATTCTTGGCAAGAATTCATGGATGCTGAGATTGAATCCATAGTAGACATGAATGTGTACGACCTTGCGGAGCTGCCAGATGGCAAGAAGGCCATCGGTTGCAAGTGGGTGTACAAGAGAAAGAGAGATTCTGATGGAAAGGTTACGGCCTTTAAATCTAGATTGGTGGCGAAAGGATGCACTCAGCGTGAGGGCATAGATTATGAGGAATCATTTTCGCCGGTTGCCATGATTAAAACCATCAGAACTATCTTATCCAAGGCAGCGCATTTAGACCTAGAGGTTTGGCAGATGAACGTCAAGACTGCGTTCTTGAACGGTTATCTTGAGAAAGATAAGCATATTTATATGCGCCAACCTGAAGGTTATGTGTCTAAAGGCCAAGAGCATCACGTATGGAAGCTCAAGAAGTCTTTGTACGGACTTAAGCAAGCTTTGAGATCCTGGAACATACGTTTTGATAGTGTGATCAAATCTTATGGATTTGTTCAGTGTTCATACGAGAGTTGTGTTTACAGTTTCAGTGCGGATGGAAGCGTGGTAATCTTAGTACTGTACATAGATGACATACTTCTCATTGGCGACAATGTGAACGTGTTATCAGGCGTAAAGGGTTGGTTGTCTGAACAGTTCAAGATGAAGGATTTGGGAGAAGCTGCTTACATCTTAGGGATCAAGGTGATCAGAGATCGCCAGAAGAAGATGTTAGGCTTAAGCCAAGCTTCATATATTGATACTGTGATTGCCCATTTCAGCATGCAAAATGCCAAGAAGGGATTTCTTCATTTCAGGCATGGCATCGCTCTATCGAAGGAGATGTGTCCAAAGACACAAAAGGAGATAGACGACATGAAGGCTGTACCGTATGCTTCAGCGGTTGGAAGCCTCATGTACGCAATGCTGTGTACAAGACCGGATATCTGTTATGCCGTGGGATACATGGCAAGATATCAGTCTAACCCTGGTCAGGGACATTGGACGGCGGTAAAGCACATCTTGAAGTACATCAAGAGGACAAGGGATTATGTGCTGACTTACCGGTCCGATGAGATGATCCCGAGAGGGTATACGGACTCAGACTTCCAGGCTGATCGAGATGAGAGGAGATCTACCACCGGTTATGTGTTCACCTTGGGAGGTGGAGCTATCATTTGGAGGAGTGTGAAGCAGAAATGCATCGCAGACACCACCATGGAAGCCGAGTATGTAGCTACTTGTGAGGCTGCAAAAGAGGCTGTGTGGCTCAAGAACTTCCTTCATGAGCTAGATCTGGTCCCGAGTTTGCCCAAATGTATCGCAGTGTATTGCGATAATTCTGGTGCAGTTGCAAACTGTAAGGAACCCAGAGCTCACAAGGCGAGTAAACACATTGACAGAAAGTACCATATCGTGCGAGATTTCGTACAACGAGGTGATATAGAAGTGAAGAAAATCCCTTCAGCGGATAATCTGGTGAATCCATTCACAAAGAGCTTGGCAGCCAAGGTTTTTGACAAGCATGTCGATGGATTAGGGCTGCGGAGCCTCCCACACAATTAAACTTTGAGTATAAGTGGGAGAAGATGTGTAATAGATGCTAGATATAGACACTTGCCTATTGTCACATTGTATACTAAAAGTTTGCTTTAGTATAAGTGGGAGATTAATGGATTTGTATACTAGAAAGCAGGCCTTTTAGCTTGTATACATGTGGTTCCATATTTCACTAATAATTTCCTATCTGATTATGTATGAATTGTTTGTTAAGCATTAAACATCTATCCATTATCTCAAAGTTATAGGCTATATGGTGTGTAGTAGATCACGGAAGACCGTAGTAGCCGGTGTCTCTTGAGATATAAACAGTTATCACAGTTGAGATAGTTTCGGATAAAACTATTGGTATAGACTGTAGCATAAATAGATAAGTAGCTTGTCTTGGTTACTTGTTTATGCTAGTACGTTGATCGTATTGATAGGATCACGGTGAGGTGAATTCTTCTATTCTGACCTAAGTAGAAGAATCAAGACCTCGGGGACTTAAATGTTATTTAACGTAACACCTTAACTCTAATTGAGTGACTAAGGGTGTATAGTTGTAGTCTGTTACTTTGATTTACCATGGCTGAGGGTTCAATCATTGCAATCCAATATGACCCGTATTTTGGGTAACAACTATAACTAGTATGATCTTTAGTGCAACTACAATAGAGCACCGTATCCTGGTAAAACAGGTTGATTACATCCCCTGAGGAATTCATTAAGGATTATCATACTAAACCCTGCAGGTGGATTAAGTTCCAGTATGATGAATAAAGAATGAATGGTACTATTCAGGAATTTAATAAGATGTTAATTAACAAAAGCAGTCAGAAGCTTTAGATTAATTAACGGATGTAAGATATCTTAAATACGGGGGTGATTTCAGTCTAATACTAGCCCTGAGCTCAACAGGGATAAAACAGGTAGTTCAGTATTATTACTCTAGTGGAATGTCTTAATACTTATGATCTGAATTTTATTCTGGGTTGAATATAGAGAATTCAGAACATTGGGAGGCCCAGTTTTATCAGCTAGTAGATCCCTGGTCTGGCCCAATAAGTTCAATAGGCCACAGTTAAGGAAGAAAGGTCTGATCATCATCAAAGTGTAGAAGGCAAAGTGTGTTCCCTACCTATTCTCACGCTTTCTTTTCTTGGAAAGATTGTTAGGATAATTGGTTAAGGGGGAACCGGTCTTTGCAAAAGGTGTGAAAGAGAAGACTTTATCTCCCCTTACCAGGAATGATAATTAAACTGAAGGGATGGAGTTTCCTTTAGGAGCATTGACCTCTACACGCTTCCACTTTTATGTGAAAGCGCGGTTGAGTGCTCTTCCTTGATGAGTTAATCTCAGATTAACTTGATTAAGGTTGTTACTTGTGCCACGGTATTCATAAAACTTATGCCATCTTGACAGAGCGGTGCACTAGTAGTACCTTGTGGATCTCTTGAAAGTGTAACTTTTAAGTTTAGAGCTTGGCACAATCTTGATGGTCCACTCCCAAATTCTTAAAACCCTTTCAGCTGAAGAAATATGAAAGCGTTGAGTTGATGATCCTCTTCAAGTATATGCGTATGTAATTTTTGGGATGTATTGTATGGAGTTGCCTGAATGGTTATCACCTCAACTTTCACAAGCTTTCATGGTGGAGATGGAGCAAAAAGTGAAGCGTGCTGAAGACTCTCACCACTGCTTGTTGTGAAAGCCTCACTTGTTTTGAATAATGTGAAGCACCAACTCTACAAAGGTTAGTGTCTACTTTTGAGAATCTCACTTCATGAAAATATGAGAGAGCTTGCCATAGTAAGGAAGTGAATTCATAGCTCTTTCATGGATGATGTGAATCTCATGCCCAAACGGTATATCCCTAGTAAAGCATGAGGCAACTCATATCACTTCATTAAAACCTATAAAGACACTCCTCCCCAACCGGGTCCCTTGTGGACTTTGCAATCTCATTTTCTCTCATATTATCAAATTCACGAGATAGACTTACCCCAATAAGAGAAAAGGACTTGCATTACTTCATCTCTCATCATAAGTGAAGCGCCTCCCCTACAGAATTGACGCTCTTTTTAAAGATAGTTCGAAGCTCTGTTTAAGGGGGAAGCACACTGATAGGATATGGCCTAGCTACTAGGCCCAAGCATCGAGTCCAATATAATTGGGCCCCGACAGTTAAGCTCGGCCAACGCAGCTCGGCCCAACTAAAGCCCTATGCAGCTCGGCCCAGTCAGCTACAACCTACTTTAAAGAGACTTCTACACCAAGACAACTCCTACATCGACTACAATTCAAGCTCCAGGAGATATAGAAGCTCGGTGTTTATCCACAAAGAAGAAGATCAAGCCAAAGGAGTCCTAATAGGAGAAGACTTTGTATCATAGTCAAACTCCATGTAATTACCTAGAATAGATTGAGAGGAGGAGAACAATCTTGTAATCACTACTCATACAAGCAATAAAGATCTATACTCTTTCCGCCCGTGGACGTAGATCTATTCCAATAGATCGAACCACGTAAATCCCTTTGTGTTCCGTTTACTTTCGTGTTCGTTAATTCCTTGTCTACATGCATTAATTACCTTACGAAAACAAGTTCGATCACACACTAACTTAGAGAGAAAGCACCTAGATGAGAACAGACGTTCACACTTCCAAAGCGTGAACGTTCTTGTTTCTTAACTAACCCTTTAACATTTAAGCATGTGGATCGTCAAAGCATGGTATCAGTCAATTACAATATTGACTGACTGGTAAGTCTTCCTTTCGCGTCTTTCAATTCAAGTAAGTGAGTCAACGCAAAGCGTCTTCAAGAACTTTGTGCGTGACTTACCAAAAATATTAAAGTGCTGATACAGACGCTTTCCGAACTAGATGCTCTCGTCTAAATTCCAAAGTGTTGCAATCAGCCAAATTTCAAATCTTTTTGAAAATTAATCTCTCATTAATTTACTTATATGCTATATCTCTATAAAGTATGATATCAATCGAGTATAGTTTGCGTGTGATATTTTTGTATTTAATGCAAAGACTGATGTGGATACAGTACTCGAGACTCACTCGCGCATGTATTTCACGCGCGCTACCGAACCGCCAAAAACCTTTTAATGTTGACCGTTTGGACGTTTCAAATTACTCTTTGCCTAACCACACGATTAAAGTAACTGTCATGCACGATCTTAACCACTCACCCCATTTTTGGGAAGTTATCACAGCCACTCACTATGACACATCACCCCACTAACCCATTAACACTCTTACATTTCTATGTATATATACTATTTCATTCTCATCATCTTCTTCACTTATCTTTTTCGCCATTTATGCAACTTTTTAAGTTTTTTATCTCAGATAACTTCATCTCTTTACTAAAACTTATTCGTTTTCCAGAATTTCTTCAGATTTCACAATGACAAATGCCAAAACAAAGACAGTTACTCGAAGCCTGCTTCGCTGATTTTATCTTTATAGAGGCTCACCTCGATCGTGATCTTCTTACAGATGGCGGAATCATCAAGCGAACCATTCTCAACTCCGGATTGGACAGTCTGCTTTTCCAGCATCCAAAATGCACCAACCCTATCGGGGTGGTTGAGTTCTTCACGAACTTGAATCCCAAAACCCTAATCACCAAGATCGCACTTTGGAAGACCGATGAAAGCGGCCTCATTCATCTAGTCAATACGGATGATCTGAATCTCAACGACCTGTTCGAAGACATCATCCCTCTCCCCAACAGCGGCGAGTTCCCCCGCTTCACCACAAACCCCAGGGCGCTCTTCCTTCTGAAGAAAACAAGGGTTTCCTCTCTCCGACCGCCTTTCAACCATCTCATCAATATTATGACAAAGTGCTTACTTTGTCACACTCGTAGCTGGACCACTCTCACAGAGCAGAAGATCCGTCTTCTGTCGGCGCTCTGTGAAACCGCCATCAACCAAACCGCTTTCAACTGGAGAGCATGGTTTATCAACCAACTCTTGGAAGCTAAGAAAAATGTGAGTGAAATCACAGAGGGAGAAGATCACGGTAAGTTCACTTTCCGTGGAAAGCTTAAGTACGGCATGAAAGTGTCGATGTTTTTGGAGCACGCCTGGTCCGCTCAAGAATGGCCAGTGGAGAAAGCGTACACGAGAGTGCTCTTCAGCAAAGCGTTTCTAGGTGACGACTTTGGCGTATCCCCTCCAACCGCTACCACCATTGAATACACGAAAGATGAGGCTTTGCTTCTCAAGAAAGCATTGGAGGCTGGAAAAAAGAAGAAGGGTGGAAAAGCCCCAAAGAATCCGAAGCGCCCTCCGCTGTCAGAGAAATCAGTCCCTTCCACGGCGGGAAAGCGCCGCTTCCTCATCCAACGCTTCAGATTCTTATAAGACGCTAAGTCAGGATCTAGAAGATGGTGCAAAAGCCGCACATGAAGAAGGAAAGGAGGTAGATGCACCTGATGCAGACGCATAATAGATTGGCGCTCTCAATTTTAATGATGGAGCGACAAGTCCATCAGTGGATGAGGAGCTGGAAGCCGACACTCCTCTATCTCCCAAAGCGTCCAGCCCGGTAGTGCAGGCTGTTGACATGGAACTCTCGTGGGCTGAAGAGGAAATCCGGGAATTCTTCGGAGAATTCTCTCTACCTCCACCCGTACTGAAGGTTATTTCCCATTTTTTGAAGTATGTCCGAAGCCGTGGCACCAACATCTACAAAGTTTGCCAGTTGGTGCGGGCTAACGATCCCAAAGCGTTGATCAAGGAGGAGGCCTTGATCCTTAGCCGCTTCGGACTGGAGCGCTTCGACAACCTAATCGATGAGCCAGAGGTGTGGAAGCGCATTGGGAGAAAGGTCAAGGAGCTTGTTCCCTCCTACACCCCCGCTCCATCAACACCAGTTGGCGCCACTGTCACAGTGTTTGAAGAATGGCTCTCAGTTCTTCAAACCACACACGATGAAGTAGAGCATGAGTACGCCCAGCTGAAGATGGATATAAAGGAGAGAGAAAACCAGCTTTCTAAAGCTAAGGAGGAGAAGAAAAAGGTAGGTGACGAGCTTTCAACTGCTACTACAGAGTTGGAAGCGCTAAAGGAAAAGCTGGCCATTGCTGAAAGCTAGTTGGACATGGATAAGGCAAATCTCCAGAAAGCTAATAAAGAGCTTTCGAATGCACACTCACAACTTCAAGAAATTCCTAAATTGCATTCAGAAGTACTGAAGCTTTCTGACAATTTAGTGATTGCTCTCGACGACATCGATCAAAGTGCGGAGCCACTGGAAGCTGAGATCGATCGATCGGCAAACGAGCAGGATGAGTGAGAGCGTGTCAAGAGAGAGCTCGAATCCACTGAAGCGGAGCTCTCCAAGATAAACGCGAAGCTTGTCCAAATGGAAAACGAGCTGAAAGCGGCAAAGGCTGAGAAATTCAAAGTCGATTCTACTGCCCGCCAGCTAAAGGAAAAGCTGGAGTCCATGGAGAGGAAGCTGGCTGACTCAGAGAAGCAAAGGAAGTAGGCTGTGGCCATGGTAGGCCAAGCCACAGCTGGAGTGTAAAGCGGATCGGGCCAGGTTGGGTCAATCGCAAATGAAATGTTGGAGCGCATCTCTAACCAAATCGGGGCGCTCTCAAACTTGGTGTAATCAGAGCTCCGCATCTTCCGCACTAGCTTCAAATAGTCAATCATTTTGACCAATGCACACTCTCCGGCTCCAATACTTTCCACACAAGTCCTCGGCTATAACATATTGAAGCCAAAATAACCGAATATCACTTTGCCAGGAGCTGCCAGCCAAAGCGCCATCATACAGTCTGCTCCTTCCTAACCTGTTTTTGATGCTGCCAAAAAGGAGGAAGCGACTGGAACGCCAAGTGGTCCACCCACTCGGCCAAGGCAAAAGAGGACGCTTCCAAGAAGGTGGAAGCACCAAAGAAGGGGGAAGCAGGGCGGCAAGTAATCATTTCCAAAGAGCTAATCGATGCCACGCCACTTCAAGCGGTGTCAACAGCGCCTCAACCAAAGAAAGAGAAGCGTAAAACCACAGGGCCTGCTGACATCAACCTTAAGAAAAAGAAGAAGCTGACTCCCGCAATGATGACCAAGGAGGCTGGAGCACAGCGAAATCCATAAGGAATTAGACGCGATTTTGGTGCATAAAATGAAATTCCACCTCCGTAGGTATCTGTTGAAGCATACACCGACAAACGATGCTGAAAGAGAATGCCTGGAAGTGATGGCAAAGTATAAAGCGGTGTCAGAGTGCAGGGAGGAAGTTTTCAATGAAGAGGTGGTGATAGACTCGGAGAATGCGCTTCATCTTTTGAAGATGGAAGCACTTGAAGGGAAAAGAGTCTATGTCGAGGGCCTGCGTACAGATGCTTTCGAGAAGTGCAGGAAGCAGCTGTTTGCTAAGGACGAATTCGAGAGGAAAAGGTTGAGGGATGAGACTCCTAATGCCAAATTTGTTGATGAGATTATTCCAGCTGACCTCAAGGAGGAGTGGAATGATGCCAAGGTGAAGTTCGTCAAATGTTTCTACTACTGGCAAGGCTTTCACACGGAATACGCCATGGACTGCTTCGTTGCATACATGGATCATAACAAAGCCTCTCTCTTCAACTTAGAGTTGGCTGACGCAGTGACTCTCAAACCGCCGAAGCAAGAAAGCTACAAACTCCCACTCATTGGAGGCGCTATCCCTGATGAGGAAACAATCAGAAAGGAGATCGAGGAATGTGCTGAATGGCTTGAAACGAATGATCGTCCTAACCGCTCTCTAGCTGCCATCAAGGATAGAGTCTACAATGCCTATGGCATGATCCCTCCTGCCCCTCGAAAATGCTTCAAATAGATACTCATTGTATATGTATCAGTTCTATATCTCATTTATACAATGATATCTTTTACTGCTACAAGGCAATTCCTCATTGTCTTTATTTTATTTACGCTTTTAGTTAACTGTCTATAACTGCATTGATATTGCGCCTTGCCTAACCCTCTCTCTTTCTTATACTTAGTCTAGAAATTGTCTAGATTTGTGTAAGCACTTGACGTCAGGTTTTGGCATCATCAAAAAGGGGGAAATTGTTGGGATATTATGTTAAGAGGGAACTTGGATCAAGTTAATAAACAATTTATTTTGATTCGATTCTAAAACCCTAAGTAAAATATTTCCCTTATTATTTTTGATGAATTTGGACAAGTTATACTTAGCAAAGCTTGCTAGGAAGCTTTTATTTTAGTCTAGAAGCGCTAAAGATGAAGCAGCTAGAGTTCACGAAGCGTCAGGAAGCTAAGCAGCTCCAGCAGTGAAAGCGTCAATAGTAAAGTCTGACAAAGCGGCACTAAAACGCTTCGGATAAAGATGCTTAGAGCAAGCTTCCGTTTAGTTGAAGCGAAGTGCTCTCAAGTCAGCTCAACCAAAGCGTCTCTGTTATGGAGCTATACTTGAAGCGTCCATATTATCAGTATGATACGTTTACTCACCAACCCTCCAGTTTGAATTTCAAACTCTGACGTGCGCCGTAGTTGCAGTCCACGTGTAATCACATTATTGCTCAATGGAGCGGTTTGGTAGAAAAGTCACGATAAGGTGCAGACCATCATACCCTGATTCAACCACCATGCAGTGACTTTCCAGTACTGTAGGCGATGATAAAGCACCTGACAAATAGCAACTTTCCCATAATTCACGGGAAAGTGAGGAACACGCGCCACTTCTCTCCAATGGGAAGTAAGATTCTTATTGCTATAAATAGAAGGAGTTGCGCACACTAAAACTAATGCACGTATAAACAATTCAAGCATATTACTCGAAAGAACTCAAGCAAATTATCCTTTACATTATTTTAGTTCTTTCGAAGCGTTGTCCTTTAGTGTGTCCTCAAGAAATATATTTTCTTGAGTATTGCAACTACTTTCTTTCTAGGTTCAACCGCATATATCCAAAGCCTAGCTTCAAGAATCTTTATCCCTTTACTAGTGATCTTCATTGTAAAGGATTCTAATTTAAGAAAACCCCAAAACCAAGTCTATTGTGTTAGATTGAGTTGTAAGGTTGTAAAGTTTTTGTAGCAAAGTTTGTTGTTGTAAGGCTTCTCGAGAGCCCGTGAAATCTCTGAGGATTCAAGTGCAAGTTAGTTACTAGCCTTGAATCACTTCCCCGTGGAAGTATAAAAAAAGGGATACCGAGTGAATGTATTCATCCCGTTGTGGATAGAGTGGACGTAGGAGAGGTGCTCAGAACCACTATAAATTGTTTGTGTCTCTTTACTTTAAGTTATTTATTGCTTTGATTATTTGCATACACACACACACGCTTTAAATATCAAGTTGGTTTTAATTGCAAGAAAAGCTATAAAGTCTCAAGATTAACACGTATTTTTTGTGCATGTTGAGTGTGTTTTGTGTGTGTTTAAGTCTCGATTCATGTGCTTAAAGGTTAGAAATGCTAGGGTTTCTTAACTTGTAGCATACATTCTACTTTTCTTGTTTCTTTTCGGTTTTCGATCCATTTTTGTAAGAATTGGAAAGAGCATTCATGTGGTTAAGGATCGAAGGCTAGAAACGAGGAAGAATCGAGCTTAATTAGGGTGAGACCTAGGGTTAAAAATGTGGAAATTGAATTTATGGAGTTAGGTTTTCACTAGTTCAAGTTCGTTTATGTTTTCCTCGTTCTCTCGAGTCTCTTTGTACCTTTTTGCAAGATAATGAAGAACTCATTTGGCTAATGTGATCATTTAAAGTCGAAGAGGAGTTCGTTAGAAGTCCGTAGTAAAAAGCGGTTCAGAAATTGGAGTTCGGATGAGAGAGAACGGGTGAAAACGACAACATCGCGCAAAGAGAAGACGGAGTTGACCGGTCAAGGAGGAGGGCCGGCGGCCTGACCAGCGGTCTGCCAGACCGCCGGCCAAGCTGCCAAACTGCCGTGGCTGGGACAGAGATTTCGGCGGTCTGGGCCGGCGGTCTGCCAGACCGCCGGCGACCTCCCAGACCGCCAGTTGGCCGCTTTTCTTCAACCTAAGGGGCGAGTTCAGCTCGCCCAAACTCGCCCCGGTTTGTCCCGTTTTGCCCCGATTTGACTCAAACTCAATTTTCAATGTATTTAATCCCAAAATTCACCCCATTTGTATATCTTTTGCATACTTTAATATTTTAGAACCCTAGAAATATTTCCCTCTTTCCTTTTTAGTAAATTCAAGATTGTTGGAGCTTTACTTTGTGGATTCAAGATTCAAGACCATTTTCTTCTTCCTTATTAAATTCTCTATCTTTTAAGGATGATTTCATTTAATTTTTATGGTTTAATTCCTTCAATTATATCTAGCTAAATTTCCTTTTGGTTCCAATATATGAAGATATGATCTAGATCCTTGGGTTTTTAGGTTTTGTTGTTGGATTTACCTTGTAATTCATATGTCTTGTGGTTTGGGACTTAATTTTATTGCATGATTGATTGGCCATCATTGAGTGCATACAAGGTGTTTAGTTAAATGCTTAGTAGGCTTTAATTCATAACACTTAGCATCAAATCACAACATATTAGTAATTCTTGCTAATAGGAGATTCTAGATATTAATTTTGCCATTAGGAGTTAATCCATGCATCTTGAGTCCTAGTCGGAGATAGATGTCATAGGTTAATTTATTTACATTGATTGCTTTGAGAAAAGAATTAGTGTATAGAATATATAGAACTCCCATATGAATTAGATTAAGATGGTTAATCCTAACAAATCCTAACACCTAGGCCTCTAGTGATTATCGGATTATATTTGGAACCAATCTTTCTACTATTGTTTGTTAACTTTTGCTATTCGTTGTTATCTAGTTTGTTACTTTTCCAATTGCATTACTTAATAGGATTAAGAAAACACAAAAACATGTCACTTGTAAGCTTGAATAGTAGTTAGATAATTAGATTACTACTTGAATCTTAAACAACCTAGCATTCCTTGAGGATTCGACTCAATTATACTATAATTGATTATTAATATATTCTCCCTCACCCCTAAAGTGAGGGCGGATCAATTTTTGGCGCCGTTGCCGGGGTATGTTTAGTTTGAGTTTCAATAGTCGATTTGGTTATTAAGTTACTAATTCAAGCATTTGTTCTTTTGATTTTT
The DNA here is from genome assembly GCA_001642375.2 of Mentha longifolia. Classification (NCBI taxonomy): domain Eukaryota; kingdom Viridiplantae; phylum Streptophyta; class Magnoliopsida; order Lamiales; family Lamiaceae; genus Mentha; species Mentha longifolia. The sequence continues at coordinate 18,867,185 of CM038113.1, read as the reverse complement.
GTTTTGTAGGTTTATGCACACAAGGTCCAAAGGAAGACTCATTCAACCTTTGATCTTGAATTTTGAAAGAAGGCATAGAAGAAAGAATTCGAGTGAAGATCAAGAAATGGTTAACAATCAAGCAATGGAAGCTCTTATAAGAGAAATGGAAGAGTTTAGAGCATGGAAGGATGAGCAAGAAAGAAGGGCAAATGAGGCTCAACCACCTCCTCTCAACCATATGTTCCAATCTCCAACGGAACAATTTCAAGGAGGAGAATGGGGGACGATCAATGCCAATAATTTTGAGCTCATATCCGGACTCATCCAAATGGTGAAGAGTGAGCAATTCGGTGGAAGTCCTATAGAGGATCTGAACGCCCATCTTGGTATGTTCCTTTATATTTGCGATACTATCAAGTTTAATGGAGTTTCAAATGATGTTATTCACATGAGGATGTTTGGGTTTTCTTTACGGGACCGGGCCAAGGATTGGTACAAAGGATTAAACAAAGCCAACATTCACACATGGGATGATCTATGCAAGGCCTTCCTCTCTAAATACTTTCCACCATCAAAAGCTCAAAGGTTTATTTCTGATATTTCCAATTTCTCTCAACAAGGTGATGAGACTTTGTTTGAAGCATGGGAGAGATATAGAGAGCTTTTGAGAAAATGTCCTCAACATGGCTTCACAGAAGGTCAACAAATTACCACTTTTTATAGTGGTCTCACACCACACACAAGAAGCATCGTGGATGCTACTTCCGGAGGATGTCTAGTGAATCAAAATGCCAAGGAAGCCTTGAGGATTATTGAAGAGATGGCCGCCAATAGCTATCAATGGCCAATGGAAAGGGCCCCTTCTAGGAAGGTTGCTTCTATTGATGATGAGAAGTTCGATGCATTGGCAATGGAAGTTGCTAATATGAAGAAGCAATATGAAGAAGAGAGGAAAGCTCAATCTCAAGCTCAAGTTCAAAGTGTTCATCAATATCAAGAGAACTTGGAGCCTAATGGAAGTGAAGATTTGAACTATGTGAACCAAAGGTAATATGAAAATTTTAACAAAGGAGGTTTCCAAGGACAACAAGGAGGATTCCAAGGAAGGCCACAAGGAGACAATTCTTATGGTTATCAAGGAGGTTATCAATCATACAATCCCAACAATAGACCTTATCCAAATCTCTCTTATGGAAATCCTAACAACGCTCAGTTGCTACCTCCCGGATTCTCCGTTTCTCAAGGAACAATTGAAGAACCAAAGAAAACACCTCCTTCTATTGAGCAACTTATCCAACAAATGACAAATCAAAAAAGCTCGTTTATCACATAAACCGGGCAAAAGGTGAGTGCATTGGAGAATTCTTTTACTTCTTTGACAAAGCAAGTGAAGATGATGGAGGGCCAAATAAGTCAAATGGCTAACCAAGCCACCACTCAACATACTCCGGGAAAGTTTCCAAGTAATACGGAGGTCAATCCAAAGAACCAATGCAATGTTATCGCATTGAGGAGTGGAAGAGCCTATGAGAATCATGCTACATCTGGAAGTGGAAAAGGGGAAGTTCTACTTGAAGACATACCTTATGAAGAATCTCCAACTAGTGATGAAGACTCAAGGAAAGAAGTTCAAGGAGAAGCTCCTAAGGCAGTGCTAGTAGAGGCCCCTCTCCCTACCAAGGATGTTATTATGAAGGCTCCATTTCCTCATCGTCTAGCCAAGTATAAGGTTGACGAAAAGTTGATGAGATTCTTGGAGATATTCAACAAAGTACAAATCAACATTCCCTTGCATGATGTACTTTGAGATATGCCCGGCTATGTGAAGTTCTTGAAGGATGCCGTTGCTAACAAGAGAAAGTTTGGTTCATTTGAAACAATTAGCCTAACAGAGGAGGTTAGTGCGGCGATTCATAGGAAAATGCCTTTGAAAAAGAAGGACCCCGAAGCTTCACAATAGCATGTGTGATTGGAGGGAAAAAGTTTGGGAATGTCTTATGTGATCGTGGAGCTAGCATCAATTTGATGCTATTGTCTATTTTTAGGAGATTGGATATTGGAGAGATCAAACCTACTTCTATTTGTCTCCAAATGGCCAATCGTTCCATATCTTATGCTCAAGGAGTGGTTGAAGATATATTAGTGAAAGTTGAGGAGTTCATCTTCCCTGCGGACTTCGTTATCTTGGATATGCCAGAGGACAAGGACATGCCCCTAATTCTTGGGCGTCCTTTTCTAGCAACCGGAAGAGCTCTTATTGATGTGCAAGATGGGAATCTCATGTTTAGAGTTAATGAAGAGACCCTCACTCTTTCAATCTTTGATGCTATGAAGCGAGGAGATGACTCAACCTATGAGGAATGTATTCAATCACCACTTTGCTTATATCTATGGCAAAAGATCTCACGGGAGAAATCATCGCTAGTTCTTTCTATTCTTATTCCGATTTGGATGATGCTTGTGATGATTTATTGGAATCTATTGCTTATTTGGAAGCAAATCAAGGATCATTGAAGGATGAAGTTCATTACCTTGATATCAACCAACCTGGGGAGAGTGGGAGTTCAACTAAAGTGGAAACTTCTTCAAACACTTCTCAAGAATTGAAACCTCTTCCCGATCACCTAAGGTACGCCTTCCTTGGTGATAATGACTCTTTACCCGTAATTGTGTCACAACACTTGTCAGAGTCCGAATTGGACAAGTTGTTGCGTGTCCTTAGGGAGTTTAAGGATGTTATTGGTTGGTCTATTGATGATATCAAGGGTATTTGTCCATCTATATGCATGCATCGTATTCTATTGGAAGATGATTGTCGTCCTAAGGTTCAACCTCAAAGGAGGTTGAATCCGGTCTTGCAAGAAGTAGTGAGAAAATAGGTGTTGAAGTTACTAGATGTGGGAATGATTTACGCCATTTCGGATAGTGAATGGGTGAGTACTACCCAAGTTGTTCCGAAGAAAGGGGGGATGACTGTGGTCAAGAATGAGAATGATGAGACTATTGCTACAAGAGTTGCCACCGGATATCGAAGTTGTATCGATTATAGGGCTTTGAATTCGGCTACAAGGAAAGATCATTTTCCTTTGCCCTTTATAGATCAAATGTTGGATCGTTTGACGGGCTATGAGTACTATTGCTTTCTTGATGGGTATTCGGGATACAACCAAATTGCCATAGCCCCGGAAGATCAACACAAGACGGCCTTTACATGCCCCTATGGAGTATTTGCTTATAGGAGGATGTCTTTTGGGTTGTGTAATGCTCCTGCCACTTTCCAAAGGTGCATGATGTCTATCTTTGGAGGTTTGATTGAAAATATTATGGAGGTATTCATGGATGACTTCTCGGTTTTCGGGAAGAGCTTTGATTCCTGTTTGGATAATCTCACCAAGGTGTTGCAAAGGTGTAAGGACACTTCGCTTGTCTTGAATTGGGAGAAGTGCCACTTCAATGTTAGAGATGGAATTGTGCTTGGGCACAAGGTTTCTAGAGATGGTTTGGAAGTTGATAGAGCCAAGATTGTTGCTATAGAGAAGCTTCCACCCCCAACAAATGTGAAATTAATCCAAAGTTTCCTTGGTCACGTGGGGTTCTATAGAAGATTCATTAAGGATTTTTCAAAGATCACAAAGCCACTTTGTGATCTCTTGCAAAAAGATGTGAAGTTTGTCTTTGATGAAAAATGTTTGAAAGCTTTTGAGACATTGAAAAAAGCCCTCATCTCTACTCCTATTCTAATTAAGCCCAATTGGAGTGAGTCATTCATTTTGAAGTGTGATGCAAGTGATTATGCTTTAGGAGTGGTTTTGGGGCAAATGAGAGATAAAGTGTTTCGAGTCATTCATTATGCTAGTAGAACTTTAGATGGTGCTCAAAGGAACTACACAACAACGGAGAGGGAATTCTTGGCCATTGTCTTTGCCTTTGAATGTCAATGAGTGTTTTCTGGATGAGAAGATTATGGTGTTGAGGTGCAAAGATTCTTGGTTTGCCGACTTTGCTAATTACCTTGTGCTTCGAGAATTGCCACCAAATCTTTCGGATTATCAAAAGGCCAAGTTTCTTCGAGATGTGAAGTTCTATTATTGGCAAGATCCGTACTTATGGAGGAGATGTGCCGATGGTCTTATTAGAAGATATGTTATGGATGGTGAATGGCTCAAGATTATTGAAGATTGTCATGAGGGACCAAATGGGGGTTATTTTGGGGCAAATCGTACGGCTTGGAAGGTTTTTCAAAGTGGATTCTATTGGCCTTCGATTTTTAGGGATTGTCAATCCTTTGTGAAGAATTGTGATAGATGTCAAAGGATGGGAAATATCACAAAAAGGGATGAGATTCCTTAAAACATCATGATTGAGGTTGAGTTGTTTGATGTTTGGGGGATAGACTTCATGGGACCATTCCCTAATTCTTGTGGTTTTTCTTATATCCTTCTTTCTATTGAGTACGTTTCAAGATGGGTCGAAGCCATTCCAACTTCGACTAGTGATTCCAAGGTTGTGATCATGTTTTTGAAGAAGAACATATTAACTCGGTTTGGAACTCCAAGGTAGTGATGGGGGATCTCACTTCAACAACAAGTGGTTGGGGAGTGTTCTTGCTAAATATGGAGTGAAACACAAGATTACCTCTCCATACCATCCTCAAGCCAATGGTCAAGCCGAGCTTGCAAACCGGGAGATCAAGCAAATCTTGGAGAAGACAATCACTACTCGAAAGGATTGGGCAAAGAAACTAGATGATGCTTTGTGGGCTTATTGAACCACCTATAAAACCCTCATTGGTATGTCTCCGTATCAACTTGTGTTCGGAAAGTCTTGTCACTTACCTTTGGATATTGAACACAAAGCGTTTTAGGCTACAAAGAGGATTAATCTTGAGTTTAAGGAGGCCGGATTGAATAGGAAGAATCATCTTGTGGAGTTAGAGGAATGGAGAAACGAGGCTTATGAAAATTCTCGGATTTACAAGGAAAGAGCCAAGAAGTTTCATGATTTGGAAATTCGAAGCAAAGTGATCATTCCGGGTGATGAGGGTCTTCTCTTTAACTCTCGTCTTCGTCTTTTCCCCGGAAAACTCAAATCAAGGTGGACCGGTCCTTACATTGTGAGTAAGAGTTTCAAGAATGGCACATTCGAACTTCTCAAGAATGATGGTTCTACCTTTGTTGTTAATGGACATCGACTCAAGCTCTATTTCAATTCGAAGAAGTTTAAGGAGGAGTCGACCATTCTTCTTAATGATGCTTGATCATTGGAGGCTATGTCGAGCTAACGACATTAAACAAAGCGCTAGTTGAGAGACACCTCAACACGTATCCTTTTCTTTTCGTTTTCTTTAGTTTTTATTTCATTTTTGATTTTTGAGTTGTTTGTTTCATTTTTCGTTTCATTTCGAAAAAAACCCATAAAAAAATAGAAAATTAAAAAAAAAATTAAAACATACTTAGGGGGTCTCGATAGAGGGTCGGGAGTCGGCCCCTCCCGTTGGAAGGGCTGAAACATGGCCAAAAATCAGCCGGAGGAAACCGGCGGTCTGCCAGACCGCCGTGAGGGAGCACAGGTCGCTGGCTGGGACAGAGACTTCGGCGGTCTGGGCCGGTGGTCAGCCAGACTGCCGGCGGCCTTCCAGACCGCCGGTCCCCCTTGTTTCTCCCTTAACCCTATTTCTTTGCTTGAACAACTTATTTCTTCATTTCTTCCACTTTTTGTTTTCAACATTGAAGAACATAGCTCTTTTTCTCTCCAAAAACTTCAATTTTCATCCACCAATTACTCTCAAATCACTTTGAATCAAGCTTAGTCCTTCTATAGGTTCATTACCCATCCCAAAACTTGCATTTTGAACCAAGAAAATCACATTTTCACCCACTTCTTCACAAAAAACGAAAATTTATTTTTCTTTTGGAAGAGGTGAAATTCTTCAATTCTCTTCAAGACAATGAGGTAATGAGTTCTATATCCTTGCTTTTATGAGTTTCTACTTGTTTTATATGAATGGGTATGTATGTTTTTGCTTATCAATTTCATGAAAATGGGTAGAAATTCTTGCTAGGATTTGCTTGAATCTTGGAAATTCTTGAATGAAAAATGTAGATTTGGTCATGAATTGGATAGCATTAATTCTTCTCTTTAGGATTTATGCTATATCAAGCCTTGAAATTTGTATTTTTAGATGAACCATGTCTCTTTTGCACTTGACCATAATTGGAGTGAATTTGGAATATTTTTGATCTCTTGATGAATGAATAAATGCATATGCTTGATTCTTGGATATGAAATTCATTTCTTGAATGTTTCATTGCTTGAAGAAGATGTGTTTTCATAGATTCTTGAGGTGAAATATGAGAATTCATGGTTTAAGTCTCTTGAGTTGAATTTCCATATGCATTTGAATTTATTTTCACTTGGATATGCATGAATGAAGTGAGATGAATTTTTCTTGAACTTAGGGGAGTTATGGTAATGAAGGGCTTGATGTTTGCTTGAAACTCACTTCTTGAATGTTTAAAGGCAAAATGGGGGGTGATGGTTAGAAACAAATGTGATTGTTTATATAAAAATCCATTGATGTAGTTCCTTGAATCTTAGTTTGGATTTTTCACTTGTTGTAGGGATAAAGGAGCTAAAGGAAAAGGGTCTTCTAAGGCACCTTCGAAAGCATTGGTAACCTACTCCTATAAGAGGCGAAAAGATGGTTCCTCTTCATCTCACCCGTCAGAAACCACTTCAAGAACGATGGATCCGAAAGTCCCAGAGACTCACAACTTACACTTGAACACTGATGAAGAAAGGGCCGCCTTCGCTACTCTAGTCACCAAAGGAATTGAAGAGACAAGATTTCCATCTCGTGAGGTGTTGGAAGAATTGTGGCTTTATGAAAATGTGAAGGCTCTTTTCGACAATATTGGATTGGAAAATTTTCTTGATGATAACATTCAAGACCAAATGACATATTCGAAGGTTGTACTTGAGATGTTAAGTACATTGAACACCACTCATGTGAATGTCATGAGGAGCATTGAGTTTCAATTGTTTGGAGACAAGCATATGATGACTTATGAGGAAATCGATAATGCCTTTGGTGTGCCACATGGAGGAGATCAACTCGTTGATAGAGTGTTCGATGTAAAGGCTATTTGGAAGAAGCTCGTGCCAAATTCGGAAGAGGGGTATAGATCCGGGTATTCCAAGCCAAATGAAGTGAGGAATCCGGTGCTTCGGATAGTGTTGAAGATCTTGTCGCATACCATCATTACAAGAAGAGAGAACACTTCGGTGAGGAATGATGATTTGTTTATCCTTCATGCTATGCTCACCGGGAAGAGAATAAGTTTTTGTGATTTATTTCTTCTTCAATTGAAGAAGCATGCTCGAGGTGAAGTAGGAAAGATCAATATTGGAGGCATGCTTACTCCAATTGCAAGGAAGATAAGAGGAAATCTTGGTGGCTATCCGCCAATGGGAGGTGATTTTCTCTTTGATTTTGTCAAGCTCCGGTACTTGCATTTCCTTAGTTCGAGTACCCCTCCTTACTACTTCCGAATTAATAGCAAGGAATTGTACCCTTTACCAAATTCTATGAGCGTATTAGTTACAAATTTCAATGAAAGGATAAATTGGTATTTGCACACTCTCTTACATATGATGATCATGAGGGTTCGAATGTTCAAGTAAGGTAAGGGAGATGAGCATGCTCTTGGTGAGGTAAACCGGGATAATTTTGAAGGAGGACACTGGGGGTGGAGGAAGAGGAAGGAATGGAAGATAATGATGATGAGTCTAGAAGGAACGATCAAGGTCCAAGTGGTGCTTGCTATGATGAGAGGTTTGAGGCTCTCGAGAGTAGAATGGAAGGAATGGAGGATAGCTTCAAGGCTTTAGATGCCCAAGTAATAGTAATGAGGAGAGAGGTCACTTCGATGAGAGTCACACAACTTGAGGACTTGGAAAGGAGTGAGAGGATGGAGAAGCAAGCAACATCGATGATGGAGCTATTGGAAAGCTTCCGGGATTATCAACTTGCTCAAGGGGCGACTTGGCCCCGACCGCCATCATCATCATAGCTTGGAATGTTTGTAAGTGTAATTTAAATGCATTATTTATCTTTCCCTCCAAACTTATTTTAGAGTTATTTTCTAAAATAAGTTTGGGGAGGGAGGGTATGATAATGAATTTAAATTGCTTTCATTTCATGTTTTGCTACTTTCTATTAAGCTCTTGTCCTTAGTTTTCCTTGCTTTTGTTGTTATTACTTGGGTTACTTGGTTTGAAAGAATTACTTGGTGCCATAGTTGAGAAGGGATTGTGAAGGTTTGATTGGTGTGTATTTGATTCAAGGTGTGAAAGAAGTTTGTTTGAATATTGGGTTTGCTTAAATTGTGGATGAGAATTGGTGGTTGTTGGAGAGGAAATTGTTTTGAGATGAGTTTGAATGGTGGAATTATTTGGGAGTTTTGTGGTCATTTGATGAGTTGTGTTGTGATGTGTGAATTTGTTGTTTTGATACTTTTAGGGGATTTATTGTCTCTAGGGGATGAATAGGGATTGAGTGAATTTTTTTGGGATTCATGAAGTTTGTGTCGAGTTTGGTGGTGTGATGTGCGAAAATTGTGAAAATTGAAAAAAAAAATTGAATGAAAAAAATGCATGTATGCTTGCATGTGTGAATGCAAAAGCACGTGTTTAATTTCTCATGTGCATTAGAGTGAGATGCCAATGATTAATGCTAAATGGTGACATTTTTGAAATTTCTCAAGTTTAAGTCAAGTATGATTAGGGTTATTTCACTTGAATAGCTTGGGATGATTGAACTTAAGTACATAGGCTCTAGACACAAAGCTTGAGAGGATTTTGAGCCTAAAACTATGCATCTTACATAGTTGATATCCTTTCTTGAGAGCTTGATCTTGCATTGCATATTCTTTACTAGAACTTGCCTTGATACTCTAGTTAGAAATATTACATGTTTGCATGATTAGGAGATGATCTTAGGCCATCATTGCATAGCCCATTTTCCCTAAACACTAACCTATCTTTCATTACCATTGTCGTCCCATTTTGAGCCATGAATAGAGCCTTTTCTTCTTGAACCGGACGATAGGGGGTGAAGGATGGTTAAGGGAACCTTGGTGGAAGTTGAAAATTCATGAGAAATGGTGGTTGATGGTGAAGGGTTTTAAGATTGGTTTTGAGTTGAAAGAACACTCCTATAAGCTCAATGTTAGAAAAGAAAAAGAATAAGAACAAAGTTCTTATTGAAAAAAAAAAAAGGAATAAGAGCATAAAGGAGTGTTTCTTTAGAATTTTGATAGAAGCTTGAACTTTCATTTGATGAAAAGGGGTTGGATAAGGTAGAAGATGGAAGATAAAGAATTTCATACTTAGAAAGGTGAAGAAAGGGGGTAAGGGTACTTGAATTAAAATTGAAGTCACTTAGCCAAAAATTTCCTACCTTAACCCATGTCCCTACATTACAAGCTTAATAAACACCTTTTTTATCCTAATTTGTGCATGCATTGTAGTATGAGGAACTTGAGTTGATAGGCAAGCTTATGGTTAAAGATGTGTATTGCATGATTTCGATGAGTGTTTACCTTTCTTATATAATGAGTGCTTGAGTGATACACACTTCTTGTGAGGTCTAGGGTTGAATGTGCTTGAGTGATTGAATTCTAAGTTAGGATGGTGAGTGATCTTATGAATGTTTGGCTTGACTTGAGAATTTCCTTGAACTAAAATGGTTTTTGAGATGATATGAGGCACCGAGGAACTCAAAATGCACACTCCATACGTGTTAAGTGTTTTGATTGTTTGTTTCATTGTTCGGGACGAACAATGGCTTAAGTTTGGGGGAGTAATTAACACATATTTTTTGTGCATGTTGAGTGTATTTTGCATGTGTTTATGTCTTGATTCATGTGCTTAAAGGTTAGAAATGCTAGGGTTTCTTAACTTGTAGCATACATTCTACTTTTCTCGTTTCTTTTCGGTTTTCAATCCATTTTTGTGAGAATTGGAAAGAGCATTCATGTGGCTAAGGATTGAAGGCTAGAAACAAGGAAGAATCGAGCTTAATTAGGGTGAAACCTAGGGTTAAAAATGTAGAAATTGAATTTATGGAGTTAGGTTTTCACTAGTTCAAGTTCGTTTATGTTTTCCTCGTTCTCTCGAGTCCCTTTGTGCCTTATTGTAGGATAATGAAGAACTCATTTGGCTAATGTGATCATTCAATGTCGAAGAGGAGTTTGTTAGGAGTCCGTAGCAAAAAGCGGTTCGGAAATGGAGTTTGGACGAGAGAGAACGGGTGAAAATGAAAACATCGTGCAAAGAGAAGACGGAGTTGACCGGTCAAGGAGGAGGGCCGGCGGTCTGCCAGACCGCCGGCCAAGCTGCCAAACCGCCGTGGCTGGGATAGAGATTTCGACAGTCTGGGCCGGCGGTCTGCCAGACCGCCGGTTGGCCACTTTTCTTCAACTTAAGGGGTGAGTTCGGCTCGCCCAAACTCACCCCGGTTCGTCCCGTTTCGCCCCGATTCGACTCAAACTCGATTTTTAATGTATTTAATCCCAAAATTCACCCCATTTGTATATCTTTCGCATACTTTAATATTTTAGAACCCTAGAAATATTTCCCTCTTTCCTTTTTAGTAAATTCAAGATTGTTGGAGCTTTACTTTGTGGATTCAAGATTCAAGACCATTTTCTTCTTCCTTATTAAATTCTCTATCTTTTAAGCATGATTTCATTTACTTTTTATGGTTTAATTCCTTCAATTATGTCTAGCTAAAATTTTTTTTGTTCCAATATATGATGATATGATCTTGATCCTTGGGTTTTTAGGTTTTGTGGTTGGATTTACCTTCTAATTCATATGTCTTGTGGTTTGGGACTTAATTTTATTGCATGATTGATTGGCCATCATTGAGTGCATACAAGGTGTTTGGTTAAATGCTTAGTAGGCTTTAATTCATAGCACTTAGCATCAAATCACAACATATTAGTAATTCATGCTAATAGAAGATTCTAGATATTAATTGTGCCATTAGGAGTTAATCCATGCATCTTGAGTCCTATCCGGAGATAGATGTCATAGGTTAATCTACTTACATTGATTGCTTTGAGAAAAGAATTAGTGTATACAATATATAGAACTCCCATATGAATTAGATTAAAATGGTTAATCCTAACAAATCCTAACACCTAGGCCTCTAGTGATTATCGGATTATATTTGGAACCAAGCTTTCTACTATTGTCTGTTAACTTTTGTTATTAGTTGTTATCTAGTTTGTTACTTTTCCAATTGTATTACTTAATAGGATTAAGAAAACACAAAAGCATGTCACTTGTAAGCTTGAATAGTAGTTAGATAATTAGATTACTACTTGAATCTTAAACGACCTAGCATTTCTTGAGGATTCGACTCAATTATACTATAATTGATTATTATTGCATTCTCCCTCATCCCTAAAGTGAGGGCGGATCATCTCACCACATTCCGCACATCCTTCACACGAGCGAGAAGCTTTGAAAGCCTCACTAGCATTCGAAGCGTCTACTCGGTTAAAAGGATGAAAAACGAAAGAGATGTTAAACACTTCTCAACACACGTATTCACCCCCCCCCCCCCTACATGTATTAGTCACTTTCGGGACCAACAAACCATGTTAGTGAGGCTCAGTTAACCATTATTTTCAACCGTGTTAGTGCTTCTTCAACCGTGTTAGTAAGGCTCGGCTGACTAGCATTTTCCACGTTTAAATAGCATCTCAACCGTGCCAATGCTGCACGGGTGATGCATCTCTGACACGTTTGAACATGCTTCACTAACACGGCTGAATTTGTACTTACTTGCACGGTTATGATCTGTGATTCATCTGTAATTTTTTTGTTTTCCTTGTATTCTTATTTATTTATTTATTTCATTGTTCGTTTGCAGTCTAAGTACAATTGGGTTATTATTAGAATCATCTTTGCTGAATAGAAGTTGAGGTGTACGATTCCTTGGAGCACAATGTTGCTCACAAAAAGTCTCTAACGAATGCATTGAAGCCTATTACTCGTCTGATGGCCCGTCTACTTGAGAAAGCCGACTGGTGGACGCAAAATCCACATATGGAGAAATGGGTTGATGAATTTGAATTAGTTATTGTGCCACAAGAAAAGCATATGCTAATAAACGCCACTGAATCGAATTATCGGTACCGTGAATTAAAACTTGTTATATCTAACTAGAACATATTCTAATTGAGGAGTATTGAAATTTTTAACAAGACCGTGTGAACACCTTCATTCAACCGATTACACTAAGTTCTTACTCTTCGTCTCATAATGTAATGATTCGAATAAATTCATGTGTGATTTCAATTTTGATTTTTTTTTTTATCGATTTGAGTGTAATGTTGATTAATTAGATCCACATTACAGTTATATATAACAAAACCGTGAATCGCTAATTTAAAATCGTGATTTTCAACAAAGTTTGATTGTTACACCATCACTACTAGAAAAATGACTATAGATAACACTTCATAGATGACAGTTAACCGTCATCAATGTGCGTGCTTCTAATATAGATGACTGTTTTTAAAAAAACTGTTATCTATGTACTTTTACATTTACTAAAAGATGACAGTTTTAGCATTATACATCACGCTTTAAACTAAAGTGTCATCTATGTGTGTTTTTTTACTTATAAAAAAAATAGGTGTTTCACCCAAAATAGTGCTAGCAATAGGAATAGGTCTATCGTAGTACTAGTAAGATGAACCCTAAGTCGAATCTCAAGGTAAGCTTAACAGGGAAACCAATTGAATGATTATCTACCCTAACAAAGCAAGTAAAAATAGGGGGGTTTGGATTTGAATTAAGTCCTAGGCTTTAAAAATAAAAGAAACCAATTAAAAGCAATTAATCTTAAAACTTAATTTAAAAACTATGTAAAAGCAATAAATATACCTAGACATGAATTGAAAAGAAAGCAATAAAGAAAGCAAATAAATCTACACTAGTGCAAAGAAACCTAAACATGCTTATAAAATTAAATCTAAAGAAATTAAATAAATTTGAATCTTAAAAATTAAATAAGAAAAACAAAGAACATGAAAAACACTAAAAAAATTGAATCTAAGAATTTTAACTAAGCTTACGAGAATTTAAACGAATGGAAATTAAAGAACGAACGAAGAACGAAGAACTAAAGAAAAACGGAAACTTGAATTAAACTTGCAAGATCTTGAATCCGGATTCTCAATCTTCAAAAGCAATGCTCTAAACTAAACTAGGGTTTTTTGAAAGCTAAAATCTAAGGAATCTAAATATTTTTTCATTCATAAGAGTTTTACATATATATAGGCCTTCAAAAACCTAAACGAACAAGGAAAATAACAAAACAAGTCGGCTCAGCCCAGCGGCCCGCTGGGATACCCTTTCGCGATTTCTTACATACTGACGGGTCCAGCGGCCCGCTGGCCCGTCTCTTCGGCCTTCATGTCTCTTTTCTTCATTTCCTCTCCTCGTTTCTTCTTCTCTTCAACGAGCTTCGCATCTTTTTGTCCTCTTTTTTCCTTTTTCAAATAATTCTCCTCTCGGCCCCAACTTCGCCTAAAACACAAGAAAATAACAAGAAAGATGAACCAAAAGGACTAAAAACAACTCATAAAATACTAGAAAATTCACACAAAAACATACTAAACAAATCCCCCACGCTTAATCCTTTGCTTGTCCTCAAGCAAACTATACAAGATATGATATCAAGCAATGAATTATGGAGTGACAATGTATTAGGCTTCAGTATTTTCTACAAATCATACAAGTGAAACATGCAACTTCCCAACAAAGTTTTCATAGCAAACTTCAACATTTAGCCTCTTTGAACAAGAATCCTCACAACATGGAAATTATATGAGTGAACCCTCATCTCTCAAGTGTATAGGTAGGAAAACAAATCACTCAATTCACAACAAACACAATGCCTACCATAAGCTTGCAAATCGTCTCACGTCTCCATTGCTTAAGTGTGTGCTCAAAACAAAGATCAAAAAGGACTTATTATTGGTTGTAATGTAGGCTCTTTGGTAGGTGAGGAATTTTTGGCTAAAGTGAGTTAATCCCAAAAGTTTCAATTCACTCAACTTTCTTCCTTTTCAACAACTCTTGATGGCCCCACACTACTTCAAACCATGGCAAAAACTTTGAATTCATCACCAAACTTATTTCAAAAACTCTATTTTACTTCTTACTCATTTATGCTCTTATTCATTTTTATTTTATTTTATTTTTATTTTTTATTTTTTTTTACATATGTATAAAGATATATAGAGCTTATATGAGTAGGAGGTTCTAACTTCTCAATCCAATTTCCTAATCCTTTTCTTCTCTTTTTCAAAAGATTTTTCTAACAACACACTCCCAATCCAAACCAAAACTCAATCCCAATGTTAATTCCTTGCCCAAGGCTTTCCAAAGAAATTAGATCTAAGTAATAGATCTTCAAGGCTCAAAGGGGCTAACTAGGATTTTAGTGTTTCAAATTTGGACAAGGTAAAAGGGAAAGAAAAGGCTATGAAAGATGGCCTAGAATCATTTCTTCATTTTTAAGCACACGATGCAACCTCGAGGGAGAAACCAAGGCAAGTTCTAGAGACAATTATGCATGCTGGAACATTCACACACAAGAAAGGAATTTGACTATCATCATGCATTTAGTCAAGGCTCAAAATCTCACAACATAGGGTAAAGAGGTGATTCATGTTCGTGGAGGCTAAAGTCTATATTTACCAATCAAATTTATCGAGTCCTAACATGCTCACAAGTAAGTTTTCAATCAAAACAAGCAATCATCATTAACCTCATCATCACAACAAAACTCATGCTTGACCAATCCACATAGATGTTGAAAGACTCACAAAAGGATTAAACAAACAAATCACAATTAAATCACAAATAAATCCTAACACAAAAGTTATATACCCCCCCCCCCCATACTTAAATGCATGCAATGTCCCCATTGCAATAAAAGTAAAGAGAAAGGGATGAGAAAGCTTCACTAATGACGACACAATTCGGCAATCAAGCTTCAAATCCTCAAAGGACGCCATAAGCAAGTTACCTACACAAACAAAAACAAAGAAAATCAAGCATAATACCTACTAAAGAAAATAAAACAAAGTAAAAACCAAAAACTAAAATAAAAAGAAAAATAAAACTAACAACTTACCAAACTTACCAAAACTACAAAGGTGGGTTAGAGGGATTAGAGGGATCGGAGGATAAAGCCCAAGGAGTAACGGCCCAAGGATCCGTCTCGGTACGAAGAGTAAGGTTAATACCGGACCAACGAGAAAATTATGTCTCCAAATTCGAGACTCTCCTATCAAGGCTACTCACACTCGTATTGATGGATCCCATATGTGTGTTAATAGCCTGAAGTGTAGTACCATGCTCATCAATAGGCTCCATGATACGGGCTTGAAAAGAAGCAAAGTCCGTTTAGAACCCCTTATAACCAAAACCGGAGCGATAGTCATAGGTAGGACCCTCCGGTGGGGACTCAGGCTCGTCATAAGCATCTTCTTCCATGGTATCCTCGTGTGATGATCCTCCTGCTCCCGATGGTCCTTCTCCACCATCTCTTGATCCTCTAGCAATCCTCATTTCATCATAAACACAAGGACGGTTGGCAACGGGGAAAAATTCGGTAGCCGACTTCAAGATTTTTCCTTTCACAAATTTAGCTAAGCTAATCGACACACTTGGCACTTCATTCATATTAGCTCCCAGAATTACCATGCCAAAGTGCCTTGCCAAACCGGTAGCGATGTGAGTCAAGGACGGGTGGCTCTTGCTCGTCTTCTTGATGCTATCAATTTGAGCCCAAACAAAAGGTGAAAGACACACCTTTTTATTGTTCTTAGCACACCAAATGAGGAAAACCTCATTGCTATTAACTCTATTCGCCTCTTTCTTCCCCGAATTATTATATGCAATAAACTTATGCACAAAGGAAAGAACACCATCTTGAATAAACCCGGCTTGTGTGCCACTAGGATTCCAATTATTAAATCCTGTCAACTCCTTCCAAGCCGAATACACATTAAAACTCTCAGGCACACCCATAAAAGCCCCCTCATCAATGGAAAATCCAAATGCATCATGCATATCCTTAACAGTGACTTCATACTCAAGCCCCCCAAACTGACATCTCATACTCGAATTCCCGGACCTATAATCAAAAGTAACAAGCATCTCCCAACACAAAGAATTATACCCAATATTCACATGCTCGGCTAATTTAAACAAGCATAAATTCTTCAAATATCTAACCAATTGGGCTCTAATTCTCAAACTATTCACCAAACTCCAATCAAAATGATGTGGAGGAGTAATGGATAGAGGCAAAAACGAGCTATAAAGTTTACCTTCCGCATGAGATAAGAGTGGGAAAGGGGATCGGTACATTCTTGAGAGAGTAGGGTCGATGTTGTGAGCTTGGGAATGCGAGCTCTCTTCGGGTTCTTGAGAACGAGCTGGACGTTTGCTACCACGAGCCATCTTCAATGGTGGATGAGGAATGAGAAGGGGAGGTAAAAGAAGGTGTAAAATCCGGCGGCTAGGAATGATTTTGAGAGAGGAGGCGGCGGTTTCTTGTGTTGTCGAAGAAGGAGGTGTCGATCGAGGGTTTAAAAACCCGCTGGAACTGATTTTGACCAGGTCCAGCGGCCCGCTGGGACTGGCTCTCGTGTTTTTTGGCCAAAAATTAATCCAGCGTCTCGCTCGGGCCTAGCGACCCGTTGGCCCGAGCTCTCAAATTTCTGACATTTTTTTTTTAAAAAAAATTCCTGCAAAATAATTTAAGAAAAATTAGTAAAATTAAAGAAAACAAAATAAAAAGAAAAAGCAAGAAAAATGAACAGAACGCGGGTTGCCTCCCACGAAGCGCTTGTTTAACGTCATTAGCTCGACGAGAATTAAGTGCTCATTAACGAGGTGGGTCGGACACCAAAGTCGTCTCCACCGTGTGAGGCATCATTCCCTCCATGTAAATTTTTAGTCGATGCCCATTGACAGAAAATGTGTACCCCGTCGCTTCGTTCATGATTTCCACATTACCATACGGAAACACCTTTGTAACAGTGAATGGACCACTCCATCTTGACTTCAACTTGCCCGGAAATAACTTGAATCGCGAGTTGAACAACAACACCTTCATTCCGGGCTTGAATTCCTTGAAAGCAATCCTCCGATCATGAATCCTCTTGACTTTGTCCTTCTAAATCTTGGCATTTTCATAAGCTTCATTGTGAAGCGCATCCAATTCCTCCATTTGCAAGACTTGACGATCATGAGCTTCGGTGAGGTCGAAGTTGATTTGCTTGAGTGCCAAATACGCCTTGTACTCAATTTCTACGGGCAAATGGCATGACTTCCCAAACACCAATCAATAAGGGCTCATTCCCAACACTCCCTTGAATGTCGTTCGGTATGCCCACATTGCCTCATTCAACCTTTCAAACCAATCTTTTCTCGATGGCTTCACCGTCTTTTCCAAAATCCCCTTAATTTGCCTATTACTCGTCTCAGCTTGCCCTGAAGTTTGTGGATGATATAGAGTTGCCACCTGTGAGTCATCCCATTTTTCATCATAAGCTTCTCGAAAAGCCTATTGCAGAAATGCTTCCCTCCATCACTAATGATTGCACAAGGAAATCCAAACCTACAAAGAATGTTAGCTTGCACAAACTTCAAGACAACATGAGAATCACATGTTCTAGTGGGGATAGCCTCAACCCACTTGGACACGTAATCAACAACAAGTAAAATATATTCAAAACCATTAGATTTAGGAAAAGGGCCCATGAAATCAATACCCCATACATCAAAGATCTCGACAGTCAAGATGGGATGAAGTGGCATCTCGTTCCTCCTTCCAATTGATCCTACTTTTTGACATCGATCACAAGCCAAATAGAAGTCTTGGGCATCCTTGAACAACGTCTTCCAGTATAGCCCACTTTGAAGAACCTTATGTGCAGTCTTTTGGCCACCAAAATGTCCTCCACATGCATCTTCATGGCACATCCTCAACACATTGACTTGTTCATGATCCGGAACACAACGCCGAATAACATCATCTTTCCCAATCTTGAACAAGTGAGGATCCTCCCAAAAGTATTGCCTACAATCATGAAGAAACTTTTTCTTTCCTTGCTTGGTTAGTACAGACATTTTCTCATTATCAGTTAGATAATTAGCAATATCCGCATACCAAGGCTCAATATCAATTGCACACACATTTTCAAAAGGAAAAGATTCATGAATAGCATCATCATTCAAGCATGGAGGGATATTATCAAGACGAGACAAGTGATCAGCCACCAAATGATCGTTCCCTTTCCTATCCTTGATTTCAACATCAAACTCTTGCAATAACAAAACCCACCTAATAAGTCTAAGTTTGGCTTGTGCCTTAGTCAATAAATGTTTGAGAGCACCATGATCACCATAGATAATTACCTTAGACCCTATGATGTAGGAATGAAATTTATCTAAAGCAAAAACTACAGCAAGCATCTCTTTTTCAGTGGTGGTGTAATTCACTTGAGCAAGATTTAAAGTCAAACTCGCATAGTAAATCATACGCAATATCTTATCGACTCATTGTCCTAAAACAGCCCCTACAACAGAGTTTGATGCATCACACATAATTTCAAAGGGAAGTGACCAATCAGGACCAACTACAACAGGTGCAGACACTAACTTCTCCTTCAGTGTGGTAAAAGAGGCTAAGCATGCATCATCAAAGTGAAAAGGAACATCTTGAGCAAGTAAATGGTACAGAGGTTGGCTTAACTTAGAAAAATCCTTAATGAAACGCCGATGAAAACCGGCATGACCTAAGAAACTTATAATTCCTTTGACATCACGAGGCGGGGGCAACTTTTCAATCACCTCCACTTTTGCTTTGTCGACCTCTATCCCACGACTCGAAACAACATGACCCAAGACAATTCCACTTTTTACCATAAAATGACTCTTTTCCCAACTCAAAGTGAGACCACTCTCAATACATTTCTCTAAAACTCTCTCTATCTTACACAAACAATCATGAAAAGAAGACCCAAAGACAGAGAAATCATCCATAAACACCTCAACAAAATCACCTATCATCTTCGAAAAGATAGACATCATACAACGTTGAAACGTACCCGGTGCATTGCAGAGTCCAAATGGCATCCTCCGATATGTGTATGTTCCAAACGGGCTTGTAAATGCCGTTTTCTTTTGATCTTCCGGAGCGATGGCAATTTGATAGTAGCCTGACAAACCATCAAGAAAACAATAAAAATCTTGTCCTGCTAATCTATCTAACATTTGATCAATAAAAGGAAGAGGAAAGTGATCATTTTTGGTGGAAGCATTCAACTTCCGATAGTCAATGCACATCCTCCATCCAGTGACAGAACGAGTAGACACCAACTCATTCTTCTTGTTAGTCGAAACGGTGATGCCTCCTTTCTTTGGCACAACGTGCACCGGGCTAACCCACTCACTATCAGCGATAAAATAGATAATTCCCTCCGCCAATAGCTTATAGATCTCCTTTCGCACAACCTCCATTAAAATTGGGTTGAGCCTCCTTTGACCATCTCTTGTAGGATGAGCTCCTTCCTCAAGGTTGATGCGATGCATACATGTGGTAGGGCTGATTCCTTGAATGTCCGCCAAGCTCCAACCGAAGGCAGGCTTGTTCTTTTTCAAAACTTGAAGAAGATCACCCTCTTCTTCCTTGCTCAACGAACTTGAAATGATCACCAACTTCTGCTCCTCATTTTCCAAAAAGGCGTACTTTTAGTGTGATGGAAGCTCTTTCAACTCTAGTTTCTCTTCCTCTTCTTGATTTGTTCCCTCTCCTCCGGTGTCGGCTCAGGTAAAGGAAGTGGAACGGATAAACCAAGATCTTGCTCCATTCTTTGCCATTCTTCCTCATCACCGGAACCCCAGAACACCTCTTTCATCTCATCATCATTTCCCTGCACAAAAGAACTCTCGGCCAAGGCATCAATCATATCAATGTAAGAACAATTATCATTATGATTAGCCGAAGATATAGCATTTTTATGCACAGAAAAAGACACATCCTCTCCTAACACAGACATCTTAATAGTTCCATTTTTCACATCAATCAAAGTGTTAGTAGTAGCCATGAATGGTCTACCTAGTAAGAGTGTGTGTTCCTTACCATCCTCATGGACTTCCCCTATCTCTAGCATAACAAAGTCAACCGGTATAATTAACCCACCCACACAAACCAAAACATCCTCTACAACTCCCTTAGGATATCGAATAGAATGATCAACAAGTTGCAAAGTCATGCGAGTGGATTTCTAATTACCTAACCCTAATTGTTTAAAAATAGAGTAAGGCATGAGATTTATTCCAGCACCCAAATCCAACATACCTGAAGCTTGCTTACTGTTTCCCAAAGCAATGTGGATGACGAAACTTCCCGGATCACGTTGCTTTTGAGGTAGAGGTTCTTGCATGATCGAACTTGCAACTTCTGACACGGTCACTTGCTCAGCCTCCTCATACTTCCTCTTCTTTGATGCCAACTCTTTGAAGAATCGAACATATGCCGGAACATTTCGGATGACATCAAGCAATGGCAAGTTCACATTCACTTTGGACAGCATCTTGTAAAAGTCCTTGAATTGTTGATCTTGCTTCTTGTTCTTGAGCCTACTTGGGAATGGAATGGGAGGAACATACGGATTTGGAGATTTGTGAAGCTCAGAATTAGGCGTTGAAACAGCCTTCTCGCTAGAATCATCCAGGGCCAGCGTCCCGCTGGGGTCCAACGGCCCGCTGGGAAATGTTCTCGGCAAAAAAAAATTCGGGGGCCCAGCGGCCCGCTGGGATAGGCTCTCGGGAAATTCGACTTTATTGTCGAAAATTTTTCCATTCTGCAAAACAGTCACTGCTTGAACTTGATGTGGTTGAAGGCCTTGAGCTGGGATCTTTCCGGATTGTGCATCTTGTTGCAATTAATTCAAAGTTCCGGAAATTTGACCAAGTACTGTCTTGAGTCGTTTCATTGTTGCCTCTTGACTATCTTGCCTCAAAAGCACTGTCGCCAACGGATTTTGAGCTTGGGGTGCCGGCAGGGCAAGTACAGCTGGTGGGTTGGGCAAGACGGGTTGTTGTTGCAGTGGTGGAGTTTGATGAGGTCGAGTGTTGGGTTTATAGGGTTGATAGGGTTGTTGTGGAGGGTAGTAAGTTTGGTTTTTAGGTGGTTGTGATGAGTATGGTTGGTTTTGAGGAGGGTAGTAGGTATGGTTTTGAGTGGTGTAGGGTTGAATTTGAGGTGGATATTGTTGGTATGGGGGATAGTAGGTTTGATTTTGAGGGTATTGGGAAGGTTGGCGACGTTGTTGAAAGTTTTGATTCGTACCTTGCCCTTGCGGTCGATACCCCGTTCCTTGTTGATTTCTCCTTGGTTGAGTTTGTTGAGGAGGTGCTTGTGGTTGATAACCTTATGCAGCAAAAACTTCCGCTCCTCCCTCAAAAGTAAAATTGCCCATGTTCGGGCAGAAATCAGCAAGGTACCCCAATTGTTAACAAACATTGCACACCTCTATTTCGGGCTCTTGAACATATGAGACAGCCTTTTGCCCCGGAGGTGTAGTGGGCTTGAGAATTGAACTGGAGGAGTGGATGGTGTTTGTGGTTGAGTTGAGAATGCCTTCATCTCGAGATCCTCCAACTTTCTAAGTACCGCGGCCATTTGCTTCTTCATCTCAGAACCGATGTTACGTTTCCCTTACTATTTGATCCTCGAGATGCCTTCCTTTGTGAACTCTTTGCCACAGTCTCGAAAATTGAAGTCGATTCCCTAGCTGTTTTTTCAGTAATGTCTCCTCCTGCTGCACTGTCCACCAAGTTTTGAGTTGTTCGGTTGAGTCCCTCATAGAAAAACTATTGTAGCATCTCATTCTCAAACTTGTGGTGTGGGCACTTTTGCAGCAATCCTTGGAATCTCTCCCATGCCTCGTGGAATTCCTTATCGGGAGCTTGCGAGAAATGCATGATCTTGGATCGGAGCTCAAATGTTTTCTTGCTAGGGAAGAACTTAAGCATGAACTTCTAACAGACAGCGCCCCAAGTAGTCACTGAATTGGGCGTAAGGGACCGGTACCATGTCTTTGCTCGATCCTTCAATGCTAATGGGAAGCACTTCATCCTCAATTGCTCCTCAGTGATTTGACCAGATGGGAAGTTGTGGACAATCGAGTAAAATTCCTCAATGAAATCCAGGGCGTCCTCATTCTCCATGCCATGGAATTCGGGGAGTAGCTTTTGGTGTTGCGGTTTGAGCTCATGATCCCTGACCGGAGTAGTCAGGGCAATCGCCGACGTAGCGGTGATGACTGTGGGTCTTCCAAATTGGCAAATCAGAAGTTCTGCCATCTCAGGATCTACTACCACGACCGGCTGTTCCAACGGTTGCTCTAGCTTTTCCTCAAAAATTAATGTATCGAGAATGCTAGACTCGTCATCGGAGTTCTTAAATTCACCTCCTTCCTTGGATGTTGAAACTGCTGCCAGAATGTCCTTTTTCCGGTTGATGTTCGCAATGTAAGGTGCCAATGGTTCATCTTGACTTCGGGTACCTCGCATGCACAACACTCAACAAATAGATCAAACGCACCGATGGGAGAAGAGAGAATCAAAAACAAAAAAAAAATATTTTTTAAAACAGAAAATAAAATCACACAATTAATCGCCTAAAGTTGTCCCCGGCAACGGCGCCAAAATTTGTTTCACCCAAAATAATGCTAGCAATAGGACTAGGTCTATCGTAGTACTAGTAAGATGAACCCTAAGTCGAATCTCAAGGAAAGCTTAACAGGGAAACCAATTGTGTGATTATCTACCCTAAGAAAGCAAGTAAAAGTAGGGGGGTTTGGATTTGAATTAAGTCCTAGGCTTTAAAAATAAAAGAAAGCAATTAAAAGCAATTAATCTTAAAACTTAATTTAAAAACTATGTAAAAGCAATAAATCTACCTAGGCATGAATTGAAAAGAAAGCAATAAAGAAAGCAAATAAATCTACGCTAGTGCAAAGAAACCTAAACATGCTTATAAAATTAAATCTAAAGAAATTAAATAAATTTGAATCTTAAAAATTAAATAAGAAAAACAAAGAACATGAAAAACACTAAAAAAATTGAATCTAAGAATTTTAACTAAGCTTACGAGAATTTAAACGAATGGAAATTAAAGAACGAACGAAGAACGAAGAACTAAAGAAAAACGGAAACTTGAATTAAACTTGCAAGATCTTGAATCCGGATTCCCAATCTTCAAAAGCAATGCTCTAAACTAAACTAGGGTTTTTTGAAAGCTAAAACTAAGGAATCTAAATATTTTTTAGTTCACAAAATAACTAGAAAATTCACACAAAAACATACTAAACAATAGGAAAATTGGAAAGGGAAATAGAAAATAGGGAAGAATTAAACAAGTTGCACCGCAAACTTTCCCTGCTAAATTGAAACCCCCAAAATGGAGCCCTAAAATCGAAAATATCCCTCTCTCGTATATTTCTCTCGGAAATCCGGCGAAGCACCACCGCATTACGATGCCTTTATCGGCACTTTTCTCATGCCGCCTTTGAGGTCGGCGTGGTCAACGTCTCCCTGCCTCCACAGCATCAGGGCAGAAGGATGCCATCGCTCCCCAGTCATATAGAAGTTGTCGCTGCCACCGTCTTGTAGTCTTATCCTTTCCGGCACAACACGAGCAGCAAGGCTACTTTCTCTCTTCCTATTTTGAGTTTCTGTGAACCTCCTTTTCATTTGTACCACCCGTCGGGGAACTTTGTGTGCACGCTCGCTCAAATTGTGCGGCGGGAAGAGGAGTTCAGAATTGAAGGTATCGACGGTGAGCTCTAGAACATCCATCAAAACCTGGTATCTGGAGAATTGATGATTTTTCAATATCAGTACGAGGTGATGAAAGTCAGATATTCTTCTACTCCATTCGGAGGAATATTTTCAATATTTTATTTTGGTGAAATTGTTGGCCTGTAAGGCTGTAATTGCAAGTCATAATTGTTAGGTTTTTCCTTTCAATGATCAAATAAATTAAATAACAATGAAAAGTAAGTAACTAGATAACAACAACTAATAACAAGCGATTAAAAATCAATAGGAAAGAGTTTGGTTCCAAATATAATCCGATAATCACTAGAAGCCTAGGTTTAAAGATTTGCATGGATTAGCCATTTTAATCTAATTTATATGGGAGTTCTATATATAGTAAATATCAATTCTTCTCTCGAAGCAATCAATATTAGTGGATTAACCTATGACATCTATCTCCGCTAGGTCTCAAGATGCATAAATTCACTCCAAATAGCTTAATTAATTATCTAGAAGCTCCTACTAGCAAGAATTACTAATATGGTGTGATTTGATGCCAAGTGTTATGAATTAAAGCCTCCTAAGCATTTAACCAAACACCTTGTATGCACTCAATGATGGCCAATCAATCATGCAATGTAAACAAGTCACAAACCACAAGACATATGAATTAGAAGGTAAATCAACAACAAAATCCAAAAAACCTAGTTTTCTAGATCATATCTTCATATATTGGAACCAAAGGGAAATTTAGCTTGACATAATTGAAGAAATTAAACCATGAAAAATAGATGAAATTATAAGGAAAAGAAAGAGAATTGAATAAGGAAAAAAAATCTATGCTTGAATTTAAATTCCAACAAGTGTAGCTCACACAATTATGAAAATACTAAAGAGAAAAGTATAAAATCTAATTAGGGTTCTTGGGGTGTTAAAGTATGAAAAGATACATGAAAAAGGGAAGAATTTAGGGTTAAATACATTGAAAATCGTGTTTGGGTCGAATTTGGTCGAACCAGGACGAAACGGGATGAACCGGGACGAACCGGGGCGAACCGGAAGGGTTTCTCGCGCGGCCGGCGGCCTAGGTGGGTCGCCGGTCCAGGTTGCCGTCCTCTCTGCAGCCACCAGCGGTCCAGGGCTGGTGACCGGCGGCCCAATGGGTCGCCGGTCCTCCGTGCGTTGACCGGTCAACTGGTTTCTTCATCTTACGCGACTTTGCCGTTTTCGCTCGTTCTCTCTCGTCCGAACTCCGATTCTCGATCTGCTTTTTGCTATGGACTCCTAACGAACTCCTCTTCGACATGGAGTAATTTAATTGGCCAAATAAGTTTTTCATTATTCCTGGAAAAAGTATAAAAAGACTCGAGAGAACGAGGAAAACATAAATGCGATAAAACTAGTGAAACCCTAATTATATAACTTGAAATTCCACACTTTTAGCCCTAGGTTTCACTCAAATTAAGCTCGGTTCTTACTCGTTTCCGGCCCTCGATCCTTAGCTACATGAATGCTCTTTCCAATTCTTACAAAAGTATGCTACAAGTTAAGAAACCCTAGCATTTCTAACATTTAAGCACATAAATCGAGACTCAAACACATGCAAAATACACTTGACATGCACATAAAATACGTGTTAATCACTCCCCCAAACTTAAGCCATTGTTCGTCCCGAATAATGAAACGAACAATCAGAACACTTAACACGTATGGGATGTGCACTTTGAGTTCCTCGATGCCTCATATCACCTCAAAAACCATTTTAGTTCAAAGAAATTCTCAAGTCAAGCCTAACATTCATAAGACCAATCACAATCCTAACTTAGAACTCAATCACTCAAGCACATTCAACTCTAGACCTCACAAGAAGTGTGTATCACTCAAGCACTCATTATCTAGGAAAGGTAAGCACTCATCGAAATCATGTAAAACATAACTTTGACCATAAGCTTGCCTATTAACTCAAGTTTCTAATACTATAATGCATGCACAAATTAGGATCAAAAAGGTCTTTCTTAAGCTTCTAACGTAGGGACATTGGTTAAGGTAGGGAATTATAGGCTAAATGACTTAAATCTTCATCTAAGCTCCTTCACCTCTTTTCTTCACCTCTCTAAGTATGAATTTCTTCATCTTCCACCTTCTCCAATCCTTTTTTATCAAATGAACCCAAGCTTCTACCAAACATTTAAAGAAACACTCTTTTATGCTCTTATTCTTCTCTTTTTCTTGTAAGAACTTTGTTCTTACTACTCTCTTTTTTTTTCTTTTTCTTTTTTCAATAAGAACTTTGTTCTTATTCTTTCCTTTTCTAACTTTGAGCTTATAGGAGTGTTCTTTCAAGTCAAAACCAATCTCAAGACTCTTCACCATCACCCATCATTTTTCATGAATTTTCAACTTTCACCAAGGTTCCCTTAACCATCCTTCACCCCCCTATCATCCGGTTTAAGAAGAAAAGGCTCTATTCAAGGCTCAAAATGGGACGACAAGGGTAATGAAAGATAGGTTAGTATTTAGGGAAAATGGGCTATTCAATGATGGCCTAAGATCATCTCCTAATTATGCACACATGTAGCACTTCTAACATGAGTATCAAGGCAAGTTCTAGCAAAGAAAATATAGTACAAGATCAAGCTCTCAAGAAAGGATATTAACTATGTAAGATGCATAGTTTTAGGCTCAAAATCCTCCCAAGCTATTTGTCTAGAGCATAAATGCCTAAGATCAATCCTTCCAAGCTATTCAAGTGAAATAACCCTAATCATGCTTGACTCAAACTTGAGAAATTTCAAAAAAAATGTCACCATTTTAGCATCAATCATTGGCATCTCACCCCAAAAGCACTTGAGAGATTAAACAAGTTCTTTCACATTCACACATGCAATCATTCATTCATTATTCAACTTAAAAACTTTTCAATTTCCTTAAAAAATTTCGCACTCAAGCTCCAATCAATCAACCAAATTATCCTCACCAAAGATTCTCTCCAATAAAACTTCAAACAACAAAACAAACAACCAAAGAAGGAATTTGCATCAATTAATCTCATCGACCCAAACTCATCACCAAACCAAAATAAACAAGAATCATCCATTTAACCCCAAATCAACCACAATCATCAAACAAGCCTAAGCATATAATCAATGAAATCATAATGATACCACATCACTTAGGAAATTGAAAAACCAAGATTAAAGTAATTTAAATTCCTTATCCTACCCCCCTCCCCCAAACTTATTTTGGAAAATAAATTCTAAAATGAGTTTGGAGGGAAGAATAATAACAAATTTAAATTATACTCACAAAGGTCCAAAGCTATGTTGAAGGTGGTTTTGAAAGTCATTCAATCCTTTGCTTGCTTGATTGATTTGATTCTCTTCCTTCCCTCGTTTCCATCATGATTCGACCTCATGCATTGACAATGAAACACATGAAACTTGTGAAGTAGAAATGAACTTAAAAATAGGAAGTATTAGCATAGAAATAAGGAAAAGTAGAAGGAACGATTAAATCAAAAATAAGAAACAAAAACCAAAATCAAACTAAAGAAACTAACTAAAATGAAAAAGAAAAGGATAGTTGTTGGGGTGCCTCCCAACGAGCGCTTAGTTTAACGTCGTTAACTCGACGATACCTCTTTGCCCTTTTAAGGGACTTTGAATGAAGTCCCTCCTCAATCAAGCATCAACCTCTCACTTTCCTCTCCAATCTTGCTTGGCTTCTTGACCTCACTTGAACCATTTGACATATAGAATGTCTCATTTTCTTCATTTACTCGAAGAATGAGACTCCCTTCAAGCACATCAACTAAAGCTCGACTTGTTGCAAGAAATGACCATCCAAGAATGAGTGGAGTCTCCCAATCCTCCGGCATGTCAAGGATAACAAAATCCACTGGAAAAATGAACTTCCCGACCTTGATAAGCACATCTTCTACAATCCTTCTTGGATGTGTGATTGAGCGGTCCGCCATTTGAAGTGATAATGAAGTAGGCTTGAATTTACCAATCCTCAAATGATTGTATATGGAAACGGGCATCAAATTCACACTTAAGCCTAAATCACACAAAGTTTTGCTAAACGTCCAACCGCCAATCTTACAAGGTATTGTGAATTTTCTGGGATCATTCTTCTTGTTTGGAATCTTCTCTTATAAACGAGCACTACATTCTTCCGACAACACAATGTTTTCTAGATCATCCAACTTCACCTTCCTATGAATCACATCATCCAAGAACTTCTCATGATCCGGCATCTCACTCAACAAACCAATCAAAGAGGCATTTATATCTAGTTTCTTGAATGCATCCAACAAATCACCCTTCCTCTCATGCAAATTCTCATCAATCAACTCAAAAGGAGATGTTAAACTATCCATGCTATTCAACTCAACATGCTCTTGAGAAACTTCAGGAGCAGAAGGGGTACCTTTTTGATTCTTGTGAGCACTCTCCTTCTCTATAGGTTCTAGAGCACCAAGTTTACTCTTCACTTTTGAAGCTTCAAAAGCATCCTTCCTTCTTTGTAGATCTTTTAGCATATCAAGACGCTCATCAACGGGAATTGCCTTGGAAATCCTCATTCTTGAATAGTAATCATGAATGTCCCATTTTGTCCAACCTTCTATAGATGGGATAATTAGACAAAGATCTATGATTCTTGGATCGGATTCATCAATTTCCACAAGGTTGCTCTTAGCAAGATTTGGAGATTTCTCACAAGGTATATGTGAAGGTGTTGAAGAAATTCGTATTCACTTGAGCTTTGCTAGAAGCTTCTCCGGCCTTTTGTATAGCATTCACTTCATTGGCTATTTGCTTTACTTGACCTTCAAGCGTCTTTACTTGCTTGGTAAGAGTTATCACCAATGTAGCAATTGTTGACACTGAATTCTCTAATGCATTCATCTTTTGGCCGGTTTGAGCTATGAAATTTTGTTGTTGAGTAACCATATGACCTTGATTACTCACCAATTGTTGCATCAATTGCTCTATAGAAGGAGATGTCTTCTTATACTCTTCTATCACCCTTTGAGAGACGGAGAATCCGGAAGGTGGAATTTGAGCATTGTTCAGATTTCCATAGGAAAGATTGCGTTGATTCCTATTGTTAGGGTAGTAAGACGAGTCACCCCCTTGATTTCCATAAGAATGGCCTCCTTGGAAATTTCCTTGGTACCCTTGCCTATTATAATTCTCATAGGCTCTTTGATCTACAAAACTCACTTCTTCCCTTCCATTGAACTCCCAATTCTCTTGAGATTGAACCCTTTGAGTTTGAGCTTTTCTTTCATCTTCATACTTTCTCTTCATAATAGCAAGCTCTAATGCTAATGCCACATACCTCTCATCCTCAATCGAAGCAACCTTTCTAGAAGGGGCCCTCTCCATTGGCCATTGATAGCTATTAGCCGCCATCTCTTCAATGATTCTCAAAGCTTCCTTTGCATTTCGGTTGAGAAGGCACCCACCGGAAGTAGCATCTACAATGCTCCGTATATGAGGTGTTAGCCCACTATAAAAGTTGGTCATTTGTTGACCCTCAGTGAAGCCATGTTGAGGACACTTCCTTAGAAGCTCCCTATATCGCTCCCATGCTTCACACAAGGTTTCATCCCCTTCTTGAGAAAAATGTGAGATGTCGGAGATGAGTCTTTGAGCTTTGGAGGGTGGAAAGTACTTGGAGAGGAAGGCTTTGCACAAATCATCCCAAGTGTGAATGTTGGTCTTGTTCAATCCTTTGTACCAATCTTTGGCCTGATCCCGTAGAGAAAACTCAAACATTCGCATGCGAATAGCATCATTTAAGACTCCATTTAGCTTAATGGTGTCGCAAATATCAATAAATGTGCTAAGATGGGTGTTCGGATCCTCCATAGGATTTCCACCAAATTGCTCATCTTTAACCATTTGAATAAGACCGGATTTGATCTCAAAATTATTTGCATTGATCGTCCCCCATTCTCCTCCTTGAAATTATTCCGTTGGAGATTGGAACATATGATTGAGAGGAGGTGGTTGAGCCTCATTTGCCCTCCTTTCTTGCTCATCCTTCCATGCTCTAAACTCATCCATTTCTTTAATAAGAGCTTTCATACCTATAAAATAAAAATAAAAAGAACAAATGCTTAAATTAGTAACTCAATAACCAAATCGACTATTGAAACTCAAACTAAGCATTCCCCGGCAACGGCGCCAAAAATTGATCTTCCTACTTTTTAAGAGTAGGGAGAGAGCAATGATATCGAATAGTATATTCGAGTCGAATTCACAGGGAATGCTATGGCATAGGAATTTCAACTAGTAATCCGATTATCTAACTACTATCCAAGTTACCGAATAACATGATTTTGGGTTTTTCCTTTCAATGATCAAATAAACTAAATAACAATGAAAAGTAAGTAACTAGATAACAACAACTAATAACAATCGATTAAAAATCAATAGGAAAGAGTTTGGTTCTAAATATAATCCTATAATCACTAGAAGCCTAGATTTAGAGATTTGCATGGATTAGCCATTTTAATCTAATTCATATGGGAGTTCTATATATAGTAAATATCAATTCTTCTCTCGAAGCAATCAATATTAGTGGATTAACCTATGACATATATCTCCGCTAGGTCTCAAGATGCATAAATTAACTCCAAATAGCTCAATTAATTATCTAGAAGCTCCTACTATCAAGAATTACTAATATGGTGTGATTTGATGCCAAGTGTTATGAATTAAAGCCTCCTAAGCATTTAACCAAACACCTTGTATGCACTCAATGATGGTCAATCAATCATGCAATGTAAACAAGTCCCAAACCACAAGACATATGAATTAGAAGGTAAATCCAACAACAAAATCCAAAAAACCTAGTTTTCTAGATCATATCTTCATATATTGGAACCAAAGAGAAATTTAGCTAGACATAATTGAAGAAATTAAACCATGAAAAATAGATGAAATCATAAGGAAAAGAAAGAGAATTGAATAAGGAAGAAGAATCTATGCTTGAATTTAAATTCCAACAAGTGTAGCTCAAATAATTATGAAAATACTAAACAGGAAAGTATAAAATCTAATTAGGGTTCTTGGGTGTTAAAGTGTTGGTCCCGAAAGGCTCTTACACACGTAGAGGGGGGGTGAATACGTGTGTAGAGAAGTGTTTAACTTCTCTTACGATTTTCAGCCTTTTAGACGAGTAGACGCTTTGAAGCTAAGTGAAGCGTTCAAAGCCTCTCGCTCATGTGATACTATGTGCGGAATGTGGTGAGACTTGAGTTTTTCTTTTAATTAAAACCAGTTGGTTATTTAAAGCAAGTGTGTGTGTATGCAAATAATCAAAGCAATAAATAACTTAAAAGTAATGAGACAAACAATTTATAGTGGTTCGGAGCACCTCTCCTACGTCCACTCTATCCTCGACGGGATGAATACCTTCACTCGGTACTCCTTGTTTTATACTTCCAAGGGGAAGTGATTCAAGGCAAATAACAAACTTGCACTTGAATCCTCAGAGATTTTACAGGCTCTCGAGAAGCCTTACAACAACAAACTTTGCTACAAAGACTTTACAACCTTACAACTCAATCTAAAATAATAGACTTGGTTTTGGGGGTTTTTGGGTTTTCGTAGATGAGAATCCTTTACAATGAAGATCATTAGTAAAGGGATAAGGATTCTCGAAGCTAGGCTTTGGATATAGGCAGTTGAACCTAGAAAGAAAGTTGTTGCAATACTCAAGAAAGCAAGGTTCTTGAGGACACACTAATGTGAAGCGTATCGAAAGAACTAAAGGAATGTAAAAGATATTTTGCTAGAGTTCTTGCGAGTAGTATGCTTGAATTGTTTGTACGTGCATTAATTTTTAGTGTGTGTGGTCCGCCCTCACTTTAGGGTGAGGGTAGAGAGCAATAATAATCGATTCAGTAATCGAGTCGAACCACAAGGAATGCAAGGACGCTCAAGTCTCAAGTAATAACTTAGGTACTAAACCTACTATTCAAGCTACCGACAAGCATGTTTTTGTATTTTTGATTAACTAATGACACCAAAAAGTAATTATCAACTTCAAACTTAACTAAACAAGCAACAAATAAGCAAAGGATATAAAATCAATAGGAAATAAATGTGATTCCAATTATACTTCGATTAGGCTCAAGTGATGGTTGATTAGAACTCTAACTAGAATTAACCAATTTAATGCAATTTCACGTGGGAAACCTCCTAACAATGGTTCACTCAATTCTCATTGCAATGAAGACAAGTAGATTAATGAAAGGCCTAATTCTGACTAAGACATCAAGCAATTCATTAACTCCCAATAGCTCATGGAGTTCCTTAACCCTACTATACTCTAGCATGCAAATCTCTTGATCCTAGAATCTAATCTAAGCCTCCTAAGCATTAGATCAAACACTTGGTATGCAACTATGGTGATCAATCACAATTACATAATAAAACATAGCCCCAAGAGAAATGAACATGAAATTAGAAGGTAAATTCACAATTAAAGCCTAAACCTAATCACTTAATCCTAATCTACATATAATTGAAATCACAAAGAGAACTAGCTAGACATGATTAAGGAAAATAAACCATAAAAAGTAATTGAAATCATGCTTAAAAGAAAGAGAATTCAATAAGGAAGAAGAAGATGGTCTCCAATTGCAAATCCAACCAATGTAGCTTCAACAATCTTCAAAATACTAAAAAGGAAAGAGGGAAATGTTTCTAGGGTTCTTGGGGAATTAAAATATTGAAAAGATCCACAAATGGTGTGAATTCTAGGATTAAATACATAGAAAATCAAGCTTGGGTCGAGTTGGACCGAGTTAGCACCGAGTTAGACGAGCTAACTCGGTCAAGAAGTGAAGGGGCCGCCGGTCAGGCTGCCATCCAGGCCGTCATTTATGCTGCAGCTCAGCCACCTGGCCGGCGGTCTGGCCAGGCCGCCGTCCAGGCCGCCGGCGATCCTCTCCGTGCGCAGCCCTACAGTTTCTCCTCGTTCTCCCTCATCCGAGCTCCGATTCTCGATCCGCTTTTTGCTATTGCTTTGTATCGAACTTCTCTTCGACATGGAATGAACAAATCGGCCAATTGAGTTCTCTATTGTTCCTGCAAAAAGTATAAAGAGATTCGAGAGAACGAGGAAAGCATAAATGAAAGCAACTAGTGAAACCCTAACTGTACAACTTTAAATTCCACATGTAAGAATACAAGTTTCACTCTAATTGAGCTCGATTCTCCCTCATTTCCGGTCTTTGATCCTTAACTACTTGAATGCTCTTTTAACATTCTCACAAAAATAGATCAAAAACCGAGAAAAACGAGAAAAGTCTAAAGTATGCTAAGAGTTAAGAAACCCTAGCATTTCTAACATTTAAACACATATATCGAGACTCAAACACATTCCAAAACACTCAACATGCACATAAAATACGTGTTAATCACTCCCCCAAACTTAAGCCATTGTTCGTCCCGAACAATGAACCGAACAATCAAAACACTTAACATGTATGGAGTGTGCATTTGGAGTTCCTCGATGCCTCATATCATATCAAAAACCATTTTAGCTCAAGGAAATTCTCAAGTCAAGCCAAACATTCATAAGATCACTCACTCTCCTAACTTAGAAATCAATCACTCAAACACCTTCGACTCTAGACCTCACAAAGAATGTGTGTATCACTCGATCCCTCTACATATGGAAAAGGTAAGCACTCATCGAAATCATGCAAAGCATAACTTTAGCCATAAGCTTGCCTATCAACTCAAGTTCCTAATACTACAATGCATGCATAAATTAGGATCAAAAAGGTCTTTATTAAGCTTGTAATGTAGGGACATTGGTTAAGGTAAGGAATTATAGGCTAAGTGACTTAAATTTGCATTCAAGTACTCTTACCCCCTTTCTTCTCCTTTCAAAGTATGAGGTTCTTCATCTTTCACCTTATCCAACCCTTTTTATCAAATGAAACCATAAGCTTCTTTCAAAATTTCTAAAGAAACACTCCTTTATGCTCTTATTCTTTTTTTTTTTTTTTTCCAATAAGAACTTTGTTCTTATTCTTTCCTTTTCTAACTTAGAGCTTATAGGAGTGTCCTTTCATTACAATACCAATCATCTTGACCCTTCACCATCACCCATCATTCTTTATAAATTTTCAACTTTCACCAAGGTTCCCTTAACCATCCTTCACCCCCTATCATCCGGTTCAAGAAGAAAAGGCTTTATTCAAGGCTCAAAATGGGACAAGAATGGTAATGAAAGATAGGTTAATATTTTAGGGAAAATGGGCTATGCAATGATGGCCTAAGATCATCTCCTAATCATGCAAACATGTAGTACTTCTAACAAGAGTATCAAGGCAAGTTCTAGTAAAGAAAATGCAATGCAAGATCAAGCTCTCAAGAAAGGATATTCACTATGTAAAATGCATAGTTTAAGGCTCAAAATCCTCTCAAGCTTTTTGTCTAGAGCCTAAGTGCCTAAGTTCAATCCTTCCAAGTCATTCAAGTGAAATAACCCTAATCATGCTTGACTTAACTTGAGAAATTTCAAAAATGTCACCATTTTAGCATAAATCTTAGGCATCTCACTCTAATGCACTTGAGCAATTCAACACGTGCTTTCGCACTCAAGCATGCATGCATACATTCATTTTTCCATTCAAAAATTTTTCAATTTTTCAAAAATTTCACATTCAAGCTCCAATCAATCAACAAAATCATCTTCTCCACAAATTCTCCATTGTAAGCTCATATTCAATAAACCAACAAATTTTCATCAATTAAGCTCATCAATTCCCAAACTCGACACCAAACAACTTAAACAAGCAAGAATCATCCATTTCACCCCAATCAATCACAATCATCAAGCAAGCCTAAGCATATAATCAATGAAATCATAATGATACCATATCACATAGAAAATTGAAAAACCAAGAGTAAAGTAAAGTAATTTAAATTTCTTAATCCTACCCCCCTCCCCCAAACTTATTTTGGAAAATAAATTCTAAAATAAGTTTGGAGGGAAGAATAATAAGAAATTTAAATTACACTCACAAAGGTCCAAAGCTATATTGAATATGGTTTTGAAGGTCATTCCATCCTTTGCTTGCTTGATCGATTTGATTCTCTTCCTTCACTCGTTCCCATCACGATTCGACCTCGTGCAATGACAATGAAACACATGGAACTTGTGATGTAGAAATGAACTTAAAAATAGGAAGTATTAGCATAGAGATAAGTAACAAGTAGAAGGAACGATTAAATCAAAAATAAGAAACAAAAACAAAAATCAACCTAAAAAAAAAACTAACTAAAATGAAAATGAAAAGGATAGTTGTTGGGGTGCCTCCCAACGAGCGCTTAGTTTAACGTCGTTAGCTCGACGATACCTCATTGCCCTTTCAAGGGACTTGACACGACTTCCAACCTCTATCAAACACTAACTCTTCATCAAGCTCATCACACTTTGGTTCATTCATTCTTAACCCCTCCGGTTCATCCACAACTCTTGACATATGGAATGTTTCCTTTTCACCATTCATTCGAAGAGTGATAATTCCTTCAAAAACATCAATGAGGGCTCTACTTGTGGCCAAAAAGGGTCTCCCAAGAATTAAAGGGATGTCTCGATCCTCCGGTATATCAAGGACAATGAAATCTACAGGGTAAACGAGTTTCCCAACCCTTATGAGCACATCTTCCACAATGCCTCTTGGATATGAAATTGAACGATCCGCCATTTGAATAGTGAATGATGTAGGCTTAAGAGTTCCAATCTTCAAACGATTGAAGATGGAAAGAGGCATCAAATTCACACCGGAGCCCAAATCACACAAAACATTCCTAAAATCACAACCCCCAATCTCACAAGCGATATTAAAACCTCCCGGATCCTTTTCCTTGTTCGGGATCTTCTTTTTCAAATGAGCACTACTCTCCTCCGTAAGCACAATGATTTTCAAATCATCCCATTTCACCTTATTATGAAGCACAACCTCCAAAAATTTCTCATGATCCGGGATTTCACTCAACAAACCAATCAAAGAAGCATTTATCTCCAATTTCTTGAATGCTTCTAACAAATCACCTTTCCTCTCATTCAAATTCTCATCAATAGGCTTAATGGAAGATGCTAAGTTATCCAAGCAATTCGGTTCCATATGCTCATGAGAAACTTTAGAATATGAAGTAGAAGGAGTATCTTTTTGATTCTTCTTGTGAACATTCTCCTTGTCTATAGGTTCTTGAGCACCAAGTTTACTCCTCAACTTTGAAGCTTCATAAGCATCCTTTCTTCTTTGTAGATCTTTTAGTGTATCAAGACGCTCATCAAAGGGAATTGCCTTGGACATCCTCATTCTTGAATAATAATCATGAATATCCCAATTTGTCCAACCTTCTATAGATGGGATAATTGGACAAAGGTCTATGATTCTTGGATCATTTTCATCAAGCATAACTACCTCCGGAGATGGAAGCTTATATGATTGTCTTGGCTCCACAAGATTGCTCTTAGCAAGATTTGGAGATTTCTCATAAGGTATATGTGAAAAGGTCGAAGAAACTTCACTCACTACATGAATAGCATTGCATTGTTGCTTCAAGTTTTTTTGAGCCTTGCTAGAGGATTCTCCGAACTTATGTTGAGTGATAGCTTGGTTAGCCATTTGGCTAATTTGACCCTCCATCATCTTCACTTGCTTTGTCAAGGAGGTGAGTGAATTTTCCAACACATTAACCTTTTGCCCGGTTTGTGTGATAAATGAGCTTTGTTGAGAGGACATTTGAGTTTGATTTGCCAACAATTGTTGCATCATTTGCTCCATCGATGGAGAATTCTTCTTTGGCTCTTCAATGACTCCTTGATAGATGGAGAATCCGGGAGGTGGGAATTGAGCATTGTTGGGATTTCCGTAGGAGAGGTTGGGATGAGTCCGGTTGTTAGGATTATAGGCTTGATAACCTCCTTGATGCCCATAGGAATTACCTCCTTGTGACCTCCCTTGGAATCCCCCTTGATAATTCCCTTGAAAACCATTTTGAGCTCCTTGGAATCCTCCTTGATTGTTGTAATTGCCATTAAACCCTTGATTAACATAGCTCATGTCTTCACTTCCTTCAAACTCCAACTTTCTTTGAGAATAAACACCTTGAACTTGAGTTTTCCTCTCATTGTTATACATCTTCTTCATGTTAGCAAGCTCCAATGCTAATGCCTCATATCTCTCATCATCAATAGAAGCAACTCTCCTAGAAGGGGCCCTCTCCATTGGCCATTGATAGCTATTGGCGGCCATTTGTTCAATAATCCTCAAGGCTTCTTTAGCGATTGACAAGACATCCTCCGGAGGTAGCATCCACAATACTTCTTGTATGTGGTATGAGACCACTATAGAAAGTGGTAATTTGTTGACCCTCCGTGAAGCCATATTGAGGACATTTCCTTAAAAGCTCTCTATACCTTTCCCATGCTTCAAACAAGGTCTCGTCACCTTGTTGAGAGAAGTGTGAGATTTCGGAGATGAATCTTTGAGCTTTGGAGGGTGGAAAGTACTTGGAAAGAAAGGCCTTGCATAGATTATCCCATGTGTGAATGTTGGCTTTGTTTAGTCCTTTATACCAATCCTTGGCCCGGTCCCGTAGAGAAAACCCGAACATTCGCATGCGAATTACATCATTAGGAACTCCATTTAGCTTGACAGTGTCACAAATATCAAGAAATATGCTAAGATGGGCGTTCGGGTCCTCCATAGGACTTCCACCAAATTGATCGTCTTTAACCATTTGAATAAGTCCGGATTTGAGCTCAAAATTGTTGGCATTGATCGTCCCCCATTCTTCTCCTTGAAATTGTTCCGTTGGAGATTGGAACATATGGTTTAGGGGAGGTGGTGGAGCCTCATTTGCACTCCTTTCTTGCTCTTCTTTCCAATCTCTAAACTCTTCCATTTCTTTCATAAGATTCTCCATAGCTTGATGATTAGCTCCCATAGCTTGATCTTCACTAGAATTCTGTCTTCTATGTCTTCTTTCAAAATTCAAGATCAAAGGTTGAACGAGTCTTCCTTTAGACCTTGTGTGCATACACCTACAAAACAAAAATCAAAAGAGAAAAATGCTTGAATTAGTAATTCTATAACCAAATCAACTATTGAAACTCAAACTATGCATTCCCCGGCAACGGCGCCAAAAATTGGTCCGCCCTCACTTTAGGGTGAGGGTAGAGAGCAATAATAATCGATTAAGTAATCGAGTCGAACCACAAGGAATGCAAGGACGCTCAAGTCTCAAGTAGTAACCTAGCTACTACACCTACTATTCAAGCTACAGACAAGCATGTTTTTCTATTTTTGATTAACTAATGACACCAAAAAGTAATTATCAACTTCAAACTTAACTAAACAAGCAACAAATAAACAAAGGATATAAAATCAATAGGAAATAAATATGATTCCAATTATACTTCGATTAGGCTCAAGTGATGGGTGATTAGAACTCTAACTAGAATTAACCAATTTAATCCAATTTCATGTGGGAAACCTCCTAACTATGGTTCACTCAATTCTCATTGCAATGAAGACAAGTAGATTAATGAAAGGCCTAATTCCGACTAAGACATCAAGCAATTCATTAACTCCCAATAGCTCATGGAGTTCCTTAACCCTACTATACTCTAGCATGCAAATCTCTTGATCCTAGCATCTAATCTAAGCCTCCTAAGCATTAGATCAAACACTTGGTATGCAACTATGGTGATCAATCACAATTACATAATAAAACATAGCCCCAAGAGAAATGAACATGAAATTAGAAGGTAAATTCACAATTAAAGCCTAAACCCAATCACTTAATCCTAATCTACATATAATTGAAATCACAAAGAGAACTAGCTAGACATGATTAAGGAAAATAAACCATAAAAAGTAATTGAAATCATGCTTAAAAGAAAGAGAATTCA
Organism: Mentha longifolia; assembly: GCA_001642375.2. Classification (NCBI taxonomy): domain Eukaryota; kingdom Viridiplantae; phylum Streptophyta; class Magnoliopsida; order Lamiales; family Lamiaceae; genus Mentha; species Mentha longifolia. The sequence goes on along the minus strand of CM038113.1, from coordinate 18,828,308 downwards.
ATAAGGAAGAAGAAGATGGTCTCCAATTGCAAATCCAACCAATGTAGCTTCAACAATCTTCAAAATACTAAAAAGGTAATAGGGAAATGTTTCTAGGGTTCTTGGGGAATTAAAATATTGAAAAGATCCATAAATGGGGTGAATTCTAGGATTAAATACATAGGAAATCAAGTTTGGGTCGAGTTGGACCGAGTTAGACGAGCTAACTCGGTCAAGAAGTGAAGGGGGAAGGGCCGACGGCGGTCTGGCCGGCGGTCTAGCAAGCCGCCGGTCAGGCTGCCGTCCAGGCCGCCATTTATGCTGCAGCTCAGCCACCTGGCCGGCGGTCCTGCCGGCGGTCTGGCCAGGCCGCCGTCCAGGCCGCCGGCGATCCTCTCCGTGCGCAGCCCTACAGTTTCGCCTTGTTCTCCCTCGTCCGAGCTCCGATTCTCGATCCGCTTTTTGCTATTGTTTCGTATCGAACTCCTCTTTGACTTGAAATGAACAAATCGGCCAATTGAGTTCTCTATTGTTCCTGAAAAAAGCATAAAGAGACTCGAGAGAACGAGGAAAGCATAAATGAAAGCAACTAGTGAAACCCTAACTGTACAACTTTAAATTCCACATGTAAGAATACAAGTTTCACTCTAATTGAGCTCGATTCTCCCTCGTTTCCGGTCTTCAATCCTTAACTATTTGAATGTTCTTTTAACATTCTCACAAAAATAGATCGAAAACTGAGAAAAACGAGAAAAGTCTAAAGTATGCTAAGAGTTAAGAAACCCTAGCATTTCTAACATTTAAGCACATATATCGAGACTCAAACACATTCCAAAACACTCAACATGCACATAAAATACGTGTTAATCAGTGTGTAACTCCTTCTATTTATAGTAAGGAACCCTACTTCCCGTTGAGAGATAAGAGGTTGCTTGTTCCTTAATTTTTGGATTCGGACAAGTCGGAGTGTCAGTCTCTTTTCAGCTTTGTCAGAACTAGGAAGGGATGTCCGCCGCACCTAGAGGTATGGCGACTTTCACCTACCTTGACTTTCCAGACTGTAGCCGTATCCATTGTGCAATAGTGTGGCGACATGTAAGCTTTATTCGGTGAGGTGTCAGACATCCAAAAGTTTAAAATTCAAACTTGGATTCTGCGAGTCAAACTTGTCACACTTGCACTGATTGACGCTTTGAGTACAGTTCCATATCAGAGACGCTTTGGATGAGGTGACTTGAGAGCGCTTTGCTTCTACTGATAGGAAGCTTCGCTCTTAGCATCTTTATCTGAAGCGTATCCAAGACGTTTTGTCAAAGCTTCACTATTGACGCTTTCACTGCTAGAGCCGCTTCGCTTTCTAACGCTTCGCGAGCTCTGACTGCTCCATTCTCAACGCTTCTAGACTAAAAATAAAGCTTCCTAAAAAGTAAGCTTTGCTAATAAAAAATTGTTTAGTTCATCAAAAATAATAAGGGAAATATTCTAAAGAGGGTTTTGGAATCAAATCAAAATAAATTGTTTATTACTTGATTCAAGTTCCCCCTTAACATAATATCCCAACAATTTCCCCCTTTTTGATGATGCCAAAACCCGACGTCAAGTGCTTACACAAATCTAGAGAATTCTAGGCTAAGTATAAGAAGAGTGGGTTAGGCAAAATGCAATATTAATGCAGTTATAGGCAGTTAACTGAAAGCGTATAAATATATAAAGACAATGAGAAATTGTCTTAAAGCAGTAAAAGATATCATTGTATTAGTGATAATGAAGTGATACATATACAATGGATATCTATTTGAAGCGTTTTCGAGGGACTGGAGGGGTCATGCCATAGGCATTGTAGACTCTATCCTTGATGGCAGCTAGAGAGCGGTTAGGACGATCGTTCTGTTCAAGCCATTCTGCACATTCCTCGATCTCCTTTCTGATTGCTTCCTCATCAGGGATAGCGTCTCCAATGAGTGGAAGTTTGTAGCTCTCTTTCTTTGGCGGTTTGAGAGTCACTCCGTCTGCCAACTCTAAAATTTTGTTGAAGAGAGAGGCTTTGCAATGATCCATGTATGAAATGAAGCAATCCATGGCGTACTTAGTGCGAAAGCCTTGCCAGTAGTAGAAGCATTTAACAAACTTCACCTTGGCATCATTCCACTCCTCCTTGAGGTCAGCTGGAATAATCTCATCAACAAACTTGGCATTAGGAGCCCCATCCCTCAGCCTCTTTCTATCGAGTTCGTCCTTGGCCCTCGACCATCACACTCTTCCCTTCAAGAGCTTTCATCTTCAAAAGATGAAGCGCTTTGTCCGAGTCTGTCACCACCTCTTCATTAAAAACTTTGTTCCTGCACTCCGACACAGCTTTATACTTTGCCATCACTTCCAGACATTCCTTTTCAGCGGCGTTGGTCAGAGTGTACTTCAACAGATACCTTCGGAGGTGGAAATTCATCTTGTGCAGCAAAATCATGTCCAACTCCTCCTGGAATTCGCGTTGTGCTCCAGCCTCCTTGGTCATCGTTGCGGGAGTCAGTTTTATCTTTTTCTTGGGGTTGGTGTCAGTAGGCTCTTTCTTCTTGCGCTTCTCCTTTTCTTTCTGTGGCGCTGCTGACACGGCTTGAAGCGGAGCAGCATCAATTGGCTCATCTAAAATGACTATTTGCTGCTCTGCATCCAGCACCTTCTTTGGTGCTTCCACCTTCTTGGAAGCGTCCTCTTTGGCCTTGGCTGATGTGGATTGACCACTTGGCGTCCCAGTCGCTTCCCCCTTTCTGGCAGCATCAAAAACGGGTTCGGAGGGAGTGCACTGTACGTTGGCGCTTTGGCTAGCGGCTCCTGGCAGAGTGATGTTCGGCTAATTAGGCTTTAATAGACAATGCCAGGAGAGCGCCTAGGACTTGTGTGGAAAGGATTGGAGCTGGAGAGCGCGCATTGGTCAGAATGACTGACCGTTCCAAGGTTGCGCGATACACGCGGAACTCAAATTGGACGAAGGCCGCTAGCGCCTCCATTTTGTTGGAGATGCCATCCAGCGCGGTGTTTGGCACAACCTGGCTCGATCCACTTTGCGCTCCAGCCACTGCTTGTCCCACCATGGCCACTGCCTGCTTCCTATGTTTTTCGGAATCCGCGAGTTTCCTCTCCACGGATTCTAGCTTCGCATTGAACTGTCGGGTGACAGAAGCGGCTTCGAAATTTTCTGCTCTTGCTGCTTTAAGCTCTCTCTCCAGTTGAGCGACCTTGTCATTGGTCATGGAGAGTTCAGCTTCGGCAACTTCGAGCTCTCTGTGGACACGCTCCCTATCATCCAACTCCGTAGACAGCTTCAGCACTTCCGAACGTAAGGCTAGAATTTCCAGAAGCTGTGCCTTAACAGTCAAAAGCTCATCATGAGCTAATTCTACGTGTTCTCTCTCCTCAGCCAACTGCAACTCCACAGCCGCTGATTTCACCTTCAACTTTTCCAATACTTTGGCAGCAGTGGAGAGCTCATCTTCTTTCTTCACCATCTCCTCCTTCAGTGCTTTCAACTCTGTGGTAGCAGTTGAAAGCTTGTCATCCACCTGCTTCTTCTCCTCCTCAGCTTTAGAAAGCTGGCTCTCTTTCTCCTTTATCTCTGACTTCAGCTTGGCGCACTCACGCTCTACTTCGTCGTGAGCGGTTTGAAGAGCCGAGAGTCGTTCTTCAAACGCACTGACAGGGGCACCAGCTGGTGTTAATGGAGTGGGTGTGTAGGAGGGAACAAGCTCCTGGACCTTCTTCTCGATGCGCCTCCACACCTCTGGCTCATCGATCAGGTCGTCGAAGCGTTCCAACTCAAAGCAGCTAAGGATCGAGGCCTCCTCCTCGACCAGCGCTTTGGGGTCGTTAGCCCACACCAACTGGCAAACTTTGTACACGTTGGTACCACGGCTTCGGACGTACTTCAAGAAGCGTGAAGTACCCTCCAGCACGGATGGAGGTAGAGAGAATTCTCCAACAAATTCCCTGATTTCCTATTCAGCCCACAAGAGCTCTCTGTCAACAGTCTGCACTACCGGACTGGACACTTTAGGAGATTGAGGCGGGGATGCGTCAGCGTGGATCTCCTCATCCGCTGATGAACTTGACTCTCTATCAAAATAATTGAGAGCGTTAATGCGAACGGCATCCGCTCCAGACGCATCAACTTCCTCTCCTTCATCTTGTGCAGCTTGGGCACCGGCTTCCAAATCTTGACTTAAAGTCTTGTCAGAGTCTGAAGCGTTCTAGGAGGAAGCGGCGCTTTCCTCGTCATCTTTATCTATCAGTCCACGCTTCCCTGCCGTGGTAGGGACTGATTTCTCCGACACTCGACGGCGCTTTGGGTTCTTTAGGCCTTTTCGACCCTTCTTCCTTCTCTTCTCCTCCTCCTTCTTCAATATCAGCGCTTCGGCACTGGTATATTCAATGTCCGAAGCGGGAGGGGCAATAGTTCCAAACTCATCGCCTGGAAGCGCCTTCGTGTAAGCACACGAGTGTACATGCTTTCCACGGGCCATTCTTGAGCTGACCAGGACGCCTCCAAGAAATAGGAGATCCTCATCCCATACTTGAGTTTGCCAAGAAACTCAAGTTGGCCTTTATGTTCCCCGTCCTTCACTTCTCGGACGGCTTTACTGGCCTCAACCAGCTGCTTTACAAACCACGCTCTCCAGTTGTAAAGCGACCGGTTGATCGCGGTATCACAGAGCGCCAACAGAAGATGAATCTTCTGTTCCGTGATGGTGGACCAGCTACTGGTGTGACAAAGCATGCACTTTGTCACAATGTTGATCATGTTGTCGAAGGGCGGTTGAAGCGATGTTGCCTTCGACTGCTTGCGGACGAAGATGGCGCGTGGATCCGTTGTGAAGAGCCTAAACTCCTTCTGGATATCTGGATCTCCAGCAGACTTTGGATCTTCCCCAGAGTTAGGAATGGGGATAGAATCCTCAAATAGAGCGTCGAGCTCTAGGGTTTCGGTCGCCACCGAGCGAACCATGCCGTGTTCATCAAACTGTTGCAGTGAGATTTTGGTAGCTAGGGTTTCCGAGTTCAAGTTGTAAAGGAACTCGACGACCCCCACCGGATTAATGTACTTAGGATGCTGGAATAGAAGATTTTCTAGGCCTGAATTGAGGATTGCTCTCTTGATAATTCCGCCGTCGGTCAGTAAATCACGATCGACGTGAGCCTCCGTATATACAAACTCTCCGTAGCGGCTTCTAGGAGCAGGTTGCCATTTTGCATTAACCATTTTGAATTTCTGTAAAAAATAATATTCAGTAGAGAGAGTTCTGCGAGTTGTAGAACTTGAAGAATTTGTAGAAATGGCGAAAATGATGTATAATGAAGGTGATGAGAGAAATAGTTCTAATATATATGTAAATTAAAAAAAATGTAGAGTATTATAAGGGTAGTGGGGCGACGTGTCTTAGTGAGTGGCTAAGATTAAGTTCCAGAAAATGGGTGAGTGGTTAATATCGTGTCTGACAGTTAACTTAATCGTGTGGTTAGGGAAAAAGTAATTCGAAACGTCCGACAGCCAAGGTTAAAAGTTTTTGGCGATTCGGTAGTGTGAGTGAGAAACACGCGCGAGTGGGTCTCGAATACTGATTTAGTAGCAGTCTTTGCATTAAATGCAAAGATTTCGCACGCAAGCTATACTTGATTGATATCCTACTTTATAGTTACATCATAATCTATATCTATTTATGAAATAAATTAATGAGAGATTAATCTTTCAAAAGATTCAAAATTTGGCTGATTGCCACGCTTCGGAAATTTGACGAGAGCGTCTATTTCGGAGAGCGTCTGTATCAGCACTTTAATATTTTCGGTAAGTTGCGCATAAGGTTCTTGAAGACGCTTTGCGTTGACTCACTTACTTAAATTGAAAGACGCGAAAGGGAGACTTACCAGTCAGTCAAAATTGTAAATGACTGATACCACGTTTTGACGATCCACGTACTCAAATGTTAAAGCTTCAGCTGAGGGACAGAACGTTCACGCTTTGAAAGTGTGAGAGCGTTTGTTCTCGAAGAAGAAGTGCTTCCCCCTTAAACATAGCCTTGGACTATCTTTTAAAGAGAGTGTCAACTCTGTAAGGGAAGCGTCAACTTATGTTGAGAGATGAAAATAATGTAAAGTCCTCTTACTAGGGTATGTCTATCTTATGAATTCGATAACATGAGATATGAGATTACAAAATCCATGAGGGACCCGGTTGGGGATGAGTGTCTTCATAGATTTTAATGGAATGATATGAGTTGCCTCATGCTTTACTAGGGATATACCGTTCGGACATGAGATTCACATCATTCATGAAAGATCTATAAATTCACTTCCTTACTATGGCAAGCTATCTCATATTTTCATGAAGCGAGATTCTCGAGAATAGACACTAACCTTTGTAAAGTTGGTGCTTCACATTACTCAAAACAAATGAGGCTTTCATAATCAGCAGTGGTGAAGATCTTCAGCACGCTTTGCTCTTCTGGCTTCTCTTCCACCATGAAAGCTTGTGAAAGTTGAGTGAGAATCATTCAAGCTACTCCATACAATACGTCCCAAAAATTACGTATGCGTATGTTAACTCGAAGAGGATCATCAACTCAACGCTTTCATGTTTCTTCAGCTGAAAGGGTTTTAGGAATTTGGGAGTGGAACTTAAGATTGTACCAAGCTCTAAAGCTTAAAAGCTGGACTCTCAAGAGATCCACAAGGTACCACTTGTGCCCCGCTCTGACAAGACGGAATAAGTTTTACGAATACCATGGCACGAGTAACAACCTTAATCAAATTAATCCGAGATTAACTCATCAAGGAAGAGCACCTAACCGCGCTTTCACAAAAACTGTGGAAGTGTGTAAAGGTCGATGCTCCTAAAGGGAACTTCATCCCTTCGGTTTAATTATCATCCCTGATTAGGGGAGATAAAGTCTTCTCTTCCACACCACTTGCAAAGACCGGTTCTCCCTTAACCAATTATCCCAACAATCTTTCTCATAAAGGAAAGCGTGAGAGTATGTAGGGAACACACTTTGCCTTCTCCACCTTTACTCCACCTTCTCCTCACCAGGGTCTAACAACCCTAGTTCTAGGCACAATTTGTTGAAACGTGCTTGAGGAAGCGGCTTGGTGAGAATATCCGTTTTCTGATCCTCAGTTGGAATCTTTTCCACCTTAACATCTTGCTTATCCACATGATCCCGAATAAAATGATGTCGAATTTCAATATGCCTACATTTTGAATAAAGCACGGGATTGTGGGTGATGGAAATTGTGTTTGTGTTGTCACAATAAATTGGAATCTCCGAACATTCCACTTTATAATCCTTCAACTGTTGCTTTAGCCAAAGGATTTGTGAACAACAACTTCCCGCAGCCATGTATTCCGCTTCGGTGGTAGAGGTGGCAACACTAGTTTGTTTCTTTGAGAACCACGAAACCAACTTGTTGCCAATGAATTGACACGTCCCACTTGTTGATGTCCTATCAACTTTGCATCCACCGAAATCGGCATCGGAGTAGCCACTAAGCGTGAGATCTTCTTCCGCCGGATACCAAAGGCCTAAGTTGATGGTCTCTTTAAGGTATCGAAGAATGTGCTTAGCTCCCTCCAAATGGCTTTGCTTCAGATTGCTTTGAAATCTAGCACAGACGCCTACAGCAAAAGTGATGTCGGGTCGGCTAGCTGTAAGATATAGTAGAGATTCAATCAACATACGATAATCCGTAGCGTTGACTGACTTGCCATCTAAGTCTGGATCTATCTTGAAGTTTGTGTTCATTGGAATCTTGACGCTTTTGCAATTTTGAACACCAAACTTAGTGAGCATATCACGAGTATACTTGGCTTGATTGATGAAGATTCCATGACTCGTTTGCTTCACTTGCAATCCCAAAAAGCATGTCATCAGCCCCATCATAGACATCTTATACTTTCTCTTCATCAAGCCCGCTAATTTATCACTCAAGGTTTGATTTGGAGAGCCAAAGATGATGTCATTGACATAGATTTGTACCCATAACATGTATTCACCATCGTTGATAGTGAAGAGGGTTTGATCTACCTTCCCTTTTTGAAATCCGTTTTCAACTAGGAAGTTTGAAAGAGTCTCGTACCACACTCTGGGAGCCTGCTTGAGGCCATACACCGCTTTGATGAGCCGGTACACTTGATCACTCTTTTCAAAGCCTGGGGGCTGTTTGACGTACACTTCCTCCTTCAAATCTCCATTGAGGAAGGCACTCTTCACATCCATTTGATACACTTTGAACTTCTTGGATGCGGCATATGCAAGGAACATCCTGATGGCTTCGAGACGAGCTACAGGAGCAAAGGTTTCATCAAAATCGATGCCTTCCTCCTGGCAATATCCTTTCGCGACCAAGCGAGCTTTGTTGCGAATGATGTTGCCTCTTTCGTCGGTCTTATTCTTGAAGACCCATTTGGTACCGATGACGCTTTGATGAGAAGGTCGATCCACTAGGTACCAAACGCCATTCCTTGCAAACTCATTTAGCTCCTCTTCCATGGCAGGTTATCCAATTTGAATCATCTAGAGCGTCCTCCACCGATGAAGGCTCGGTGTTTGCTAGGAAGCAACTAAACAAGCAACTCTCACCATGAAATAAGGTACTTCTAGTCCTGACACCCTGGCTGGGGTCACCTAGAACACCTTTTTGGGGATAATACCTCAACCAAAGCTTCTTCTGGTTGAGAGCCTCCATATCATCCGCCTCGGAACGTGGTGTGTGATCATCACCATTCCCTTGATCAAAGACCACTGGACTAGATAGAGCTTCCTCACTATTTGGAACTAATGAGGTCAGAGGATCAGCTATTCTCGAGTTTGGTTCCCCCTTATCGAGAGAGAGCTTATTGAGATCCTGTTCCATTGTTTCAACTCCTTCTTCAATTTCTTCTTCTACTGAAGCGTCCACCAAATCTACTTGTTTCGAGATGGAGCGCATGATTGGTCTGGAAGATGCTTCAGGAGTCTCCAAATTGCTTTCAGGTCCAGCGTTCATGCTTTCAGCATTTACCTGTACCTGCAGAGTCTTGAAAGCAGCTTCATCAAAAATAACATGTGGTGTTTCTTCCACAACAAGAGTTTGACAATTGTAGACGCGATAAGCTTTGCTTGTAGGAGAATATCCAAGAAATATCCCCGTATCGGCTTTGCTATCAAACGCTCTCAATTGCGTTTTACCATTGTTATGAATGAAACACTTGCAACCAAAAATATGTAAATGAGAGAGAGTAGGAGTTCTCCCTTTCCATAATTCATATGGGGTTTTGTCATGGCGTATGTTGATTAGAGTGCGGTTCTGGGTATAGCAAGCTGTGAAAGTTGCTTCGCCCCAGAACCTTTTTGGTAGTTGAGCATCCGCGAACATTGAATGTGCATCCTCTTTGATAGTTCTATTTCGGTGCTCTGCAATGCCGTTTTGTTATGGAGTGCGAGCTGCTGAAGTCTGATGTAGAATCCCATTCTCTGTGTTATACGCTTCAATGAATTGATTGAGGAATTCTGTTCCTCTATCGGAGCGTATTTTTACAACATTCAGTCCTTTTTCCACCATCAGCTGCTTTAGGAGCTTTGGAAGCTCCCGAAGCGTATCTTTCTTTTTTAGTAGAATTAGTACCCAGGTATGGCGTGAAAAATTGTCCACGACTACAAGAGCGTACTTTCTCCCACTCAAAGTGACCGGTGAAATAGGACCGAAGAGATCCATGTGTAGGAGCTCTAGAATTCGAGATGAACCATGTCCCTCGACGCTTTGAAAGGACTTCTTGATCTGCTTGCCTTCTTGGCAGGCTTGGCACACAATATCCTTGTTGAAGACTTCATTAGGAATACCTCGAACAAGACTCTTTCGGGAGATTTTGTTCATAGTTTTGAAGTTCAAATGGTTGAGGCGACGATGCCATAACCATCCAATCTCCGAGGTGCTTCTAGCGATGCGGCAGGTTCTGACTACGCAACTGCTCCAGTTGGCTACATACACGTTTTGCCTTCAAGTACCTGTAAGAACAACATGCATAGATGTTTTGTTCTTGACAACACACTGGTTAGAGATAAACTCTACCACGAACCCGTTATCACAGAACTAAGAAATGGAAAGTAAGTTATGTTTGAGGCCTTGGACATATGAGACATTAGGAAGTCTCATATTTCCAACGCAAAAAGTACCATATCCGATGGTGATGCCTTTTGCATCATCACCGAAAATTACATCTGGACCCGGCTTTATGATAAACTCGTTGAGGAAGGATTGTTCACCCGTCATGTGATGTGAACATCCGCTGTCTAGGTACCAAGCAGCTTCTTCCTTCCTCTTGTCCGCATTTTTCGAGTTCGCCGCTTTGATCTAAGAGATCAACAATTTTTAGGTACCCAATTTGCATTGGATTCCTTGATGTTAGTGGTTTTGGAAACTCGAGTTGGATTCACCGAGAGAGTGACTCCCTTCTCAAGATCCTGAACAAAACAAATAGGGCTTGGTTTAATAGGAAAACCTTGAGTGTAATCGTGTGTGTAATAGTGAAAGTGCTTACGGTTCCTCCTTCTCTGAGAGCGTGAAGGAGTGCTTTCACTTTGTGTAAAATGATCGATGAGATTTTGATCATTAAAGTTATGTGAAGCGTCGGGGATAAAGCGTACTTGAGTTCCTCCATGAGATGTGAAGTTATTCAAGTCAGCTTTATGCTCTTGTTGACGCTTCGGAATTGTCGAAGACTGGACACGCTTTGAATTACGTTTAGGCTTTCCAGTCTTTGACTTTCTCAAAGTGTCAGGTTGAACCTTCGAAGGCGCTTTGGAAACTTGCCTTGAAGTTTCAGCCACAAACCCGACTTTTTTTTTTTTTTGCTAGTAGCGTGTTGATCAGCTTTGGAGCTTTTCATCAACGCTTCGATACTAGCATCGGATGAAGCTATGAAGGTGGAACCAAAGCCAATTCCTTTCAAACTTTTTGAGGGTTTGAAAGAACTTTCAATTGTTTCAATAGCTACAGAGGCACTATTGAGACGATCGAGAGTGGCTTTGCGTTCCTTGGAAGTGGATATGGTACGTTGGTGACGTTCAAGAAGGTCATCGAACTTAGCCGTCAACTTGAATATGTCCTTTTATTTGGACTCGAGTGTATTGGCTAATCAGTCATTCTCTTTTCTGAACTGAATGAGAAATTCCTACAAGGATTCGTGATTCTTGAGCAACTCTAGTTAGTCATCAAAGAGATCACTTTCCAAGCTGAAAACCTTATCCTCACCGTCACCATATTCACTACCTAGTGATAATGGAAGCGTATTAGGTTCAGGAATATTTACCTCCATTTCAGCTTATATTGCCATGCAACCATAATCGTATTCATCATTAGTGAACTGATCTTCATCATGGTCAATGGACTTTTTGGATTCGACGGGAGCGTCGGCTACTAGAGCACGACGGCTATCTTCACGACGAGCTTTGACCTCGTCCTCTTTTGTTGAGAGCTTCGAGCACTCGCTTCGATAGTGACCCATTTTGTGGCATTCGAAGCATTCGATATGAGCCTTATCTCTAGGAATGGTTATGGCTCTCTCATCCCTCTTTCCATCTCGTGGGGCGAAGCGCGAGCCTTGGCCTTGAGCTTTATAAAACCTTTTATATTTGGCCGCTCTAGCATTGGAGTTGTTGAACCCTCTAACGAGATAGAGAGTATACTCCTCCAGCTCCTCCCTTGACATCTCAACAACATCATTGTTAGAGACATCGGCTTCAGTGGTGGTGGTCTCTGAAGCGGTTTTGAAAGCCAGATTCTTTAGTTTTGTGTGAAGCTCCTCCTCATTCTCACGAAGCGCCTTTTTGGCTAGGTCGAACTCAATTACCTTAAATTCGGAGAACATCATTTCTGGAGACATCGTCCCTAGTTCCTTTTGTGAAAGGAAGAGTTCCTTCATGGTCTGCCACTTTCCATACAGAGCTCGAACTACCTTTTGATTGATCTCCTTGAAGGTGAGATCTCTGCCTAGGGAAGCCACCGTAGTGGTGATCCCTAACACCTGAGTCTCGAAAGACTCCATGCTCTCATTGGGTTTCATCGTGAGAGCTTCAAACTCCTGCATTAGTATAGAGAGCTTGTTTTCCTTAATTTTCTCTGTACCCTGTGAGATTAGGGCAAGAGTTTCCCACATCTCCTTCTCCATTTTGCATTTCATGATTCTTGGAAGATAGGCGTCAGAGATGGTTGACTAGATCACGTTGCGCGCCACACGATCTAGATTATCAGCTTTGAAGTCATTGGCCGTAAATTCCTCTCTTGGCTTCACGACATAGACATCGGTGGAAGCGCTTTCTTCCTCGTCAACTGGGTTGCCGTCTTGGTCGACGGGTTTTTCCTTTTCACGATTCCTCAATAGACATTTCATGATTATGATGGGTCCTTTCTCGATCACTTCATGCATGCGGTCATGAAGTGAAGCGAGATGGGACTCCACACGGAAGCTCCACATGGTGTAGCCCTCGATCGAGAACTGAGGAAGCTGTGCTGAGGAAGACATCTTGAAAAAGAGATTAGAAAAATGTAATATGCAGTGTGAGGTTTTAATGCAAGTTTGGAAAGATCGGTTTAGGTAGACCTACTATAGTGCTTTCGCGCTACTAGTATTCAGAAATAGAGGTCAGTTAGAACCACTGCTTTGATACCACTTGTTGGTCCCGAAAGGTGCTTACACACGTAGAGGGGGGTGAATACGTGTGTAGAGAAGTGTTTAACTTCTCTTGCGATTTTCAGCCTTTTAGACGAGTAGACTCTTTGAAGCTAAGTGAAGCATTCAAAGCCTCTCACTCATGTGATACTATGTGCGGAATGTGGTGAGACTTGAGTTTTTCTTATAATTAAAACCAGTTGGTTATTTAAAGCAAGTGTGTGTGTATGCAAATAATCAAAGCAATAAATAACTTAAAAGTAATGAGACAAACAATTTATAGTGGTTCGGAGCACCTCTCCTACGTCCACTCTATGCTCGACGGGATGAATACCTTCACTCGGTACTCCTTGTTTTATACTTCCAAGGGGAAGTGATTCAAGGCAAAAAATAAACTTGCACTTGAATCCTCAGAGATTTTACGGGCTCTCGAGAAGCCTTACAACAACAAACTTTGCTACAAAGACTTTACAACCTTACAACTCAATCTAAAACAATAGACTTGGTTTTGGGGTTTTTGGGTTTTCGTAGATGAGAATCCTTTACAATGAAGATCACTAGTAAAGGGATACGGATTCTCGAAGCTAGGCTTAGGATATAAGCGGTTGAACCTAGAAAGAAAGTAGTTGCAATACTCAAGAAAGCAAGGTTCTTGAGGACACACTAATGTGAAGCGTTTCGAAAGAACTAAATGAATGTAAAAGATATTTTGCTAGAGTTCTTGCGAGTAGTATGCTTGAATTGTTTGTACGTGAATTAGTTTTTAGTGTGTGCAACTCCTTCTATTTATAGTAAGGAACCCTACTTCCCGTTTAGAGAGAAGAGGTTGCTTGTTCCTTAATTTTCAGATTCGGACAAGTCGGAGTGTCAGTCTCTTTTCAGCTTTGTCAGAACTAGGAAGGGTTGTCCGCCGCACCTAGAGGTATGGCGACTTTCACCTACCTTGACTTTCCAGACTGTAGTCGTATCCGTTGTGCAATAGTGTGGCGACACGTAAGCTTTATTCAGTGAGGTGTCAGACATCCGAAAGTTTGAAATTCAAACTTGGATTCTACGAGTCAAAGTTGTCACACTTGCACTGATTGACGCTTTGAGTACAGCTCCATATCAGAGACGCTTTGGATGAGCTGACTTGAGAGCGCTTTGCTTCTACTGATAGGAAGCTTCGCTCTTAGCATCTTTATCTGAAGCGTCTCCAAGACGCTTTGTCAAAGCTTCACTGCTGACGCTTTCACTGCTGGAGCCGCTTCGCTTCCTAACGCTTCGCGAGCTCTGACTGCTCCATTCTCAACGCTTCTAGACTAAAAATAAAGCTTCCTAACAAGTAAGCTTTGCTAATAAAAACTTGTCTAGTTTATCAAAAACAATAAGGGAAATATTCTAAAGAGGGTTTTGGAATTGAATCAAAACAAATTATTTATTACTTGATTCAAGTTCCCCCTTAACATAATATCCCAACATAAAGTATGAAAAGATACATGAAAGGGAAGAATTTGGGGTTAAATACATTGAAAATTATGTTTGGGTCGAATTTGGTCGAACCGGGACGAACCGGGACGAACCGGGGCGAACCGGAAGGGTTTCTCGCGCGGCCGGCGGCCTAGGTTGGACCACCGGCGGCCTGGTGGGTCGCCGGTCCAGGTTACCGTCCTCTCTGCACCCACCGGCGGTCCAGGGCTGGTGACCGGCGGCCCAATGGGTCGCCGGTCCTCCGTGCGTTGACCGGTCAACTGGTTTCTTCATCTTGCGCGATTTTGCCGTTTTCGCTCGTTCTCTCTCGTCCAAACTCCGATTCTCGATCCGTTTTTTGCTATGGACTCCTAACGAACTCCTCTTCGATATGGAGTAATTTAATTGGCCAAATAAGTTCTTCATTATTCCTGGAAAAAGCATAAAAAGACTCGAGAGAACGAGAAAAACATAAATGCGATAAAACTAGCGAAACCCTAATTTCATCAACAGAATCTTAACATAAATGTATTTCTTCTTATTCTGGTTTCTCTTGTTAGAATTTCATCAACAGAATCTTAACACCCAATTTTAAAATGATTTTTGCAGGTGGGGTTGTAATTGTTTATGAGAAAAAAGTGAAACTACTCCACGGTAGCACCTCAAACTTATTGAATTTTGTCCTACATTTCTGGTTTAAATACAATAACTGGTATCAGAAGCAGAAGGGCTCATAGTCATTTTTTTTCCTTTCCTTTTACGATGATGTTACTCGTCTACTGGTAAGAACACTCCCTTTTCAGTTCAGATGTTTCCTTATGTAGTTTAGTATGAGAATTGGGAGTTTGCAGTTACATAAACTTGAATCACTACTCTCTTCATTATGTTCAGGTGGAAATTAATGAACTTTGGAAAGTTAAAAAAAGGTGCACCGTATCCAACAAGACTTCCGAAATGCAAAACTTAAGCTAAGTGTGTCATAATTGTCTACTTTTTAAATTGTTTCATATGAGTATTACATAATCTTTGAATATATACCACCATCAATATATACCCTAGCTGCAAACTGCATTTTAGATGCTTGAGAAGGTAGTGTGGTTAGTTTTTGTGTAGTGAACCAAAAACTCCCTTACCTTCTCTTAGTAGTCGAGTTTCTGTCTTTTTTTGGAATTAGGTATCTCAGACTATTCCTAGCAAAGTTTTGGAGAAGATAAAAGCTCTTTAACAAGCTGATGATGTGGGTGAGATTAGCTCTTAAACAGCCGGTGGAAGTGATAGATTCATCTTGTAGTATGTTGTATAAAAGTTATTTGTTGGTTAGAATTAACAATATCCTTATTTTGCTACTTGGTGACAGGTGCATTGAATATCTTAATTGGATAATTTAATTAGCAGCTCAAGTGGCAACAATAATCGGAGGCACGAGCTGAGGTGCCGGTTCCGAGCAAGAAGAAGGGTAAAAACTAAAAAGCACGAAGCTTCCGAACCAAGCGCCGATGCCTTTTCTCCTAGACCTGCATCTGCGGGCTATTTGATTAGTATCTTCTCCTGCTTGCTCTTGCTTGATTGTGCTTCGAGATCCGAATATATGGATTTGTTTAGTTTGATGAATTAATGTTGTAAAAATACCTACTGCCTCATTTGGGCTATTGAATAACACAAAATCAAATAAATAATTGAGCTCCAACGAACTTAAAGATGTAGCTCGATTTAACCATAATGATGGATAGTACATAGTTGTCTTTGCATTCAACATAGCTTAAATTTCACCACTTTGCGTACAGACAATTTACAGAGTATTGAGTACAAGAATGAATGTCCATAGACCTCAATACTATCGGATTGATGAAAAGCATTGCTTGACCAATGTGATTGGTTGTTATCACAGTTTTTGGAATCATACAAAGGTTAGTGATTGCATCATCTCCAATGTGATTTTATATATACAAGAATGTGAATCGTCCATTGTTTCTTTGTTAATTATGATATTCTTATTCATTTACATCTTCGGTTTGCTGTTTTCTTATTTTTAAATTTTTGTGCAGGAGCGTTTCTAGATGTTCACTTCTCTGCTCACAATTTCATGTGTTAGACTCCACAAATATATTGTATGGAGATACTAATGTATTTTAGACTTCTTTTAATTAGTTTAGATAGACTTGAATACATTTTAGAAAATGTATTGATGAACATATGTTTTGGTTGATTTTAATATATAAATGTAATTTTATTTAGCAAGTAATTTAAAGAACATTTATTTTTATTATGAATAACAATTTTCGAATACAAACTATAAAAAATTACAAAAAAAAGAAAAACAAAAAGAATTGAAACTGACAGTGAAAATAGATGACGGTTCAAACAAAAACTATAGATGACAGTTAATGTCATCTATTTCGAGCATAGATGACGGTTATTAACTGTCATCTATAGTACGCACTATAGATGACACCACCTTTTATGACGGTCTTATATGCACATAGATGACGGTTATTGACCGTCATCTATGTACGTTTTTCTAGTAGTGCGTTAGGGTAGCACAGTTGCAACTCAAAACCTAACCGTGTCTCACACGGGTTAGTCAACCGTGCCCCTTCAAGCATCCAACCGTGTCTCTAAGTGTCGGTCAATCGTGCCCCTAAGAACAGTCAACCGTGCCCCTTAGAATTGAAGTTTAAAAATTATGCTAATAAACGCCACTGAATCGAATTTAGTTTGGTACTGTGAATTAAAACTTGTTAGATCTTACTAGAACATATTCTAATTGAGGAGTATTGAAATTTTTAACAAGTCCGTATGAACACCTTCATTCAACCGATTACACTAAGTTCTTACTCTTCACCTCACAATGTAATGATACGAACAAATTCATGTGTGATTTCAATTTTGATTGTGTTTTTCATCAATTTGAGTGTAATGTTGATTAAATAGATCCATATTACAGTTATATATAACGAAACCATGAATCGCTAATTTAAAATCGTGATTTTCAACAAAGTTTGATTGTTATACCGTTAGGGTAGCATGGTTGCAACTCAAAACCTAACTGTGTCTCACATGGGCTAGTCAACCGTGCCCCTTCAAGCATCCAACTGTGTCTCTAAGTGTCGGTCAACCGTGCCCCTTAGAATTGAAGTTTAAAAATTATGCTGATAAATGTCACTGAATCGAATTTAGTTCGGTACCGTGAATTAAAACTTGTTAGATCTTACTAGAACATATTCTAATTGAGGAGTATTAAAAATTTTAACAAGACCGTGTGAACACCTTCATTCAACCGATTACACTAAGTTCTTACTCTTCACCTCCTAATGTAATTATACGAACAAATTCATGTGTGATTTCAATTTTGATTGTGTTTTTCATCAATTTGAGTGTAATGTTGATTAAATAGATCCATATTACAGTTATATATAACGAAACCATGAATCGCTAATTTAAAATCGTGATTTTCAACAAAGTTTGATTGTTACACCATTAGGGTAGCATGGTTGCAACTCAAAACCTAACTGTGTCTCACACAAGCTAGTCAACCGTGCCCCTTCAAGCATCCAACCGTGTCTCTAAGTGTCAGTCAACCGTGCCCCTTATAATTGAAGTTTAAAAATTATGCTAATAAACACCACTGAATCGAATTTAGTTTGGTACCGTGAATTAAAACTTGTTAGATCTTATTAGAACATATTCTAATTGAGGAGTATTGAAATTTTTAACAAGACCGTGTGAACACCTTCATTCAACCGATTACACTAAGATCTTACTCTTCGCCTCATAATGTAATGATACGAACAAATCCATGTGTGATTTTAATTTCGATTGTTTTTTTCATTGATTTGAGTGTAATGTTGATTAATTAGATCCATATTACAGTTATATATAACGAAACCAGGAATCGATAATTTAAAATCGTGATTTTCAACAAAGTTTGATTGGTACACCGTTAGGGTAGCACGGTTGCAACTTAAAACCTAACCGTGTCTCACATGGGCAAGTCAACCGTGCTACTTATATCAACATAGGGATGCTCAACCGTGACCAACACGGTTGAAGTAACCGTCACTAACATGGCTGACATAACCGTGACTAACACGGTTGAACTAACCATGACTAACACAATTGGAAATATATTCATCAACCGTGTCTCTATAATTATCGACCGTGTCTTTACCAAACGTGCACTCAAGAACAACAAAACACGAAAACTCATTATTTTTCAGACGTGCACCCTCAATTACATCGTATATGCATTTTAGTAGAAACGTGCACCCTATATATAAAATCGACCGTGCATCGAAGAACATCATATATTTTCTTTTAATTTTTGATTTTAAAGAAAATAATAATGTATGATGCAAAACATACCTTCAACTTCTAAGCAAACAAAGTCCCGATTTCCATAAGACCATTCACAGCGCCTCTTTGCACGATTCTCTTCTCTTTTCAATTTCGAAAATTTTGGGATAAGAGTGCACAATTTGTTTTGTTTGTCTTCATTTATTGTATTTTTTTGTTGCTTTAAATTTATAGCTAACAACTCATCTTACAGTGAAATTAATGAAGTGATATATTCTCCTCACATTTTGCCAAGAATGAGAATGGCAATAAAAAAAATTTCCTCCATTTTCGTCTCTCGCATTAAAGAGGTAGTTGCAGTCAATGAAAAGGACAATTTCATTATTAAAATTAATTGGAAAATATAACACAAATATATATACATTCCTTTATTTTTTATAAGAAGTCAATCTCTTGCTTTTTGACTAAAAAAGTAAAGGTATTATAGTATTTTCAATAAAAAGTGGCTATAAAACATACATAACTATCCTAAGTGGTTATTTATGTCTTCCCCAATAAAAAAATGGGTAACATTAACACCTAACTAAATATAAGTGTAAATAGCTTTAAAAATCGCCACTTTTAATTTTAACCCTTTTTTACATTGTAGAATGTTTCAATGATTTAGTAACTTCACCTTCTGATTAGTTGCCATTTCTACCAATCACTGAAATTTGAAACATCGTTATTTCACATGACTATGGAATTATCACAAATCAAAAAGTATTTTCCAAAACGACGAAATTCGAAAATGAATCAAAATTGGCAAATTAAACACCCTAAATGCACCCAACATTTAGATAATAGTTTTGAACACCCTTAACTAACTTATTAATGTTTATAGGAAGCCCATAAGCATACAACTACGTTGTGGAAAGCAACAACGAAACTAATCCTAAGCTATCTTCTCCGTCTACAGCTAGGCTAGCAAAAATGTCCTATGGGATTATGATGATAGAGAAGAACGTTACTTTTCGACGAATGATGACTCGGCCAGATCGATGGCGCGCATAAGAGCGGCAGCCTTGTTCTCGCACTCCCTCTGCTCGTCGGCAGGATCACTGTCGGCGACAATACCAGCCCCAGCTTGGAGATGGGCGACCCAATCTCGGCGCTTCTCGCTGTCCTTGTACGAGTACATGGTGTCGTAGCGACTGTTGGTGGGAAAAACAATGGTTCTCAAAGCCAAGGCGATATCCATGTCTCCGGAGAAAGATATGCCACCGAAACCACCGCTGTAGGGCCCGCGTCTTGTCACTTCTAGTTCATCGATTAATTCCATAGCTTTCACCTGTACATTAATGTGGTTTCCAATAATCTATTATGTCAAGTATGGAAAATGGGTTTATATATCTCAGCATAGAAACCATAAACGAATCTGGAGCATTAACATTTCCATGACCTACGATAGAGGGTTGACATTAAAAGATAGTTGAAGAAGCATTAATGTGAACACAAAAAGGATGATTTGTGTGTGTGTGTGTGTGTGTGTGTGTGTGTATAGAGAGAGAGAGAGAGTTGTCTGTACAACCTTAGGGGCTCCACTGACTGTTCCAACAGGCAACGCTGCACGGAGAGCATCCCAGCTGGTTAAATTAGGTAGCAGCTCACCAGTAACCTTAAAAATCATTATGTATCAAGAAAAGAAAACGCAAAATAGTCAGTGGCAATACATATATTTTGCAGAGGAAAAAGCTGAGAAAACAAGCATCTCTAAAATGAAATATGAATACGAAGACCGTCAGCTTTGAGTTGTTTTATATGCAAGCTCTAGTTAGTGATCTCTGCCTTCGAAGCATAAAAAAAGAACTTTCAATAATCTAACCTGTGTTGTTTACATAGAGCTCAATATGCATAAAGCTTTCCTTACTTTTCTTTTTCTTTTTCTTAATACAAAAAGAAGCTACTGAATGAGAAGAATAATCTCTAGTAAAAAAATACATACAGTGGAACTGATGTGCATGACATGGGAATAGCGTTCAATATTCATCAGCTTTTCAACTTTGACGGAGCCAGACTTCGACACCTGCAATGCCATAGTTAATTTTGGTGAGCAAGGAAATACATGCCCCAGTATCAAGAATCAAACTCCATATAAATCCTACAAATTAAATAAGTAGATTGCAGCACCAGAAAATGAGCATCCTCATTCCCATTATTTGATTTTTCATATAGTTATTCCACTATTCTTTCAATGTCCTTCTAAACTAACCTTTAAAATGCCTTCATTCAAGAAGAACTACAATCGATTGAAAATAATTTATTAGACCAAACTAGTGGATACGTGTTCTAAAATGTCTCTTGCCTATGACAACAACCTTTCGAAGCAATATAGTCTACAGAGTGTCATGTATATACAGCAACACCTAATCTGTGTTAAAGAAGGAACGAATCAAACAACTGTAGACATAGATGATACAACCTTTCCAACATCATTCCTTCCCAAGTCAACAAGCATAATGTGTTCTGCACACTGTTTCTCGTCATGCAAAAGCTGATTTTGCAGCATAAAATCTTCCTTCACTGTCTTGCCTCTCCTGATAGTTCCAGCTAAAGGCCGATTAGTGATTACACCCTGTTATGGAGAAAAACAAGCAGGAAATAAGCAGAATGATGTCAAAAGTAAGAAAAAATGCTAGAAAACCATAAAAATCTCATAATGCTTTCATGATGAATAAACAATTCAAAAATTTTAAAAAAGAATAGAAATATAAAGGGATGTATACGAGGGAAAAAAAAAAAAGAGGTTGTAGCAGGATACTCAAGAGACAGTTGTCGCATTTGGACGGAGATATTACTTGCCTTCTTAACTCGAGTAAGAATTTCAGGGCTTGAAGCAACCAGGATACAGCCTCTTGCCTAATCACCAATAAACATGGTTATAGATTGTAAGAAACAAATCAAATAAGATGAGTCCAACAAAAGTAAACAGATTTCTAGGAGGGGTGAACAAACTTGTAAGTATGTCATGTACGGACTAGGATTGACAATTCTTAATGCTCGATACACTTCAAAGGGATCTGCAAAAGTTCGACGTTCAAAACGCTGGCTGAGGACGATCTGGAAAATATCCCCTGCTAGGATATGCTCCTTAGCTTTTATTACTGCCTTCTGGTATTCTTCGCCTGTCATGCTGGATTTGCTCAAAGAGGGACCAAAAAGGCTAGTGTGTAATTTTATCGAACCCGCAGCAAGCCTAGGACTAAAAGTAACAAACAAAAAGTGATAAATTATAGCAACCAAAACGAGACATATAATTTCAAATTTTAAATTGAAAACAATACTTACGGTTGTATATCATGCACTCTTGAAACTAAAGCTTCTAATCTATTCATACCACCCTCAAAGGCCTCCTCAATGTTTCTATACTGTTCCAACCTGACCCAGTGTATCACATATGCTTTCTGGAGAAAAGTACCAATACAGAGTAAACATGATTCTAAATTTCAAGCAGCAATAAAAACCAGAATTGAGAATTAGTTCAATATTCAAGTTTTTTAAAATTTCATACAAAGTGTTCGAATATTCTTCGTGTCATCGAATGTGAGAGACTAAATGAAACATCTACCAAAGTTAAAAATAATAATAGAGTGCAAACCGTATCAAAAATAAGTTCATCTTCTAGCTAGTAGTTATCCTTTTAACTAGCCCAGAAAATCTAAACAAGAAAGTCTATCAAACGCAGGCAATAACTAAAAAAACGGATTAGTAGAGCATGCCTAAGTAAATAATACAATTAGTTGAATTCAAGCTAGTTAAAAGCTGAAGCACCTTCTGATTGCATGTTTATAAAAGAGTAACATTTCAAGGGAGTAAAAATTAACCTTTTCCACATGATCAAACACAATCACATTATCATAAAGGCCCAGGTGAACATCAGGAAGGTTTCTGTCATCCACAGGAGCTTTTGAGAAAGGGAGCTTTTTCTTTTCTGCATAACGAACTGTGTCATATGAAAAGTAGCCAACCCAACCACCTGTAAGAAGGAAATACATTGTTAGAGATCTATATATAATCTTGGATGTAAGAGAATATAAAGATATTTAATTGCACGACTGCTCTACATAGCGACATACAGGATTTTAACACGAACGTCATTTTTAATTGCATGACCATTACACAACATATTTCACTCTATAGAAACAAAGGAAACAATAAATTCAAAGAAAGATGCATTAAGTCCAAAGCAAAGGAGTCACTGTTATTCAGTATACTAATCTATAGGCAGACGACTGATTTTTTACCACTCCCTATGATCATCACTAGTAAAAATAATAGAACATCAATCAAATGTTGAAACCTTTCATCCAACAATCAACTTCTTTTACCCAATTGATATTATGACTCAAAAACAACTTTTGGTTTCAAGTAACCAATTGCATGCAATGCAATTATAATTTTTCCAACAAATTCAGAATTTCATGATCTTTTCAGAAACCATTAGCTAAATATCTTACAATCTAGCTATGTGCTTTTCCTGAACCTTAGTTTTAATATAATCTTGTCTCAGCTAGATTGAATATTACGAATTCTGTCAACAATGTCTAACTTAACAATGTCGGGCTTAACGTTTTCACAAATTAGTGAAATTACCACAAAATGCTTCGGGGAGCTCATCAATTCGCTGGGGTTTCCACTTCTCCAAATACAAGTGAGGTACAACCATGGGATCCTCCACAAACTTCTCTGTCCTCTCTCCCTTAAAGTGATCGACTATGGTTACCATGTTCTCCTTTGCCACAATTTCCATTGTTGGTTGAGCTCCAATAACACTATATCGTCCCTAGGAAAATTTATTGAGGAATATTTATTATTTAGAGAAAAAGAGGAAGCAACTGTAAATTAAAGATACAGTGCTCAATATCCATGTGAGTTCCTAAGAAAACCTAGGATTACAATGACAGAGCAGCATTAAACAGTGATTGGTAGAAACAGTGTTCAATATTCATGTGAGTTCCTAAGAAAACCTAGGATTACAATGACAGAGCAGGATAACTTTTGTATTAGCCACAGCCAGGAACTGTTCACCCGCAAAGAGTGATAGCCTAGAATATATCACAGAAGTTTACTATCCATAATGGTGTATTCTCTAATGAAGAGTACAAGCTTCTTTCGAAAACAAAATCTGCAAATGCAATGAAAAGAGATCTTACGACGCTGGAAGCTTTTAAACCGGGCTCGACGGACTCGAAGAGAAAACTGGGGGCATCTCTCTCATCCTCCTTCACCAAGCACCGATATGCAAGAACTGGAGTCAAGTGATCAGAAAATATTGGCCTGTATAGAGGGATCAAATTCCCATCCTTGGCAGCCTCCTTGAACTTGACGGAGTGGTCCACTGCAGCAAACAAGCTCATTAATTACAATCAGGAGATCAAATAAAGAATAACAAATCATCCAATCATTCTTCCTTTCATTTACCAATCTAGCAGCTTCTTCAATTCGATAGCAACAAGCATAATCTCAATGATACACAAATTCTACGAACACACAGAAACAATACGAAATCTAGAGTGCAGAAAGAAGCGATTGGATTGCAAAGAGGCAAATGATTCTAAGAAAGGACTGACCCAGCGATGGAAGTGAAATGCCACATTTAACCGTCAACCGAGTCCTGAAGGTAGCTGTTAAAGGGGCGGCGGTGGTGTGGCGAGGAGCTAGAAGCTGGTTGTTACAGCAAAAACGTAGGGTTTCCATTTACAGAAGAATCGAGAACGGGAGACGTAAAATTGATATTCCCTCCTTCCAACAGTACCCACCAGCGCTCTCACTCTCTCTCTCTCTCTCTCTTTCTCTCTGGCAGGCGGCTTCGAAGTTTTTCCCTAAATAAGAATATAAATTATTCCAAGAAAATAAATGCAGACAATATTCATTCAATTTGATGAGAATAATATTGGTCCAAATTAATGTGGGACAAAATTAATGCCAATATTTCTTGCACCCTGGAATTTACAAATGTAACAAGGCCAAATATGTTTTTTTTTTTTTTTTTCGAATATCCTGTGCGATGCATGGCCAGCAATTTCTCATTGATCTATTTAAGTAGAAATTAGTGTAGTGCCCGTCGAAATTCGACCGGAATCACTTTTAAATTGTATTTTTTAAATAAGATCAATAATAATAATAATAATAATTTAATTTAATTTTAAGATTATAGTACAGCTAAGATTCATTCAAAAAAAATAGTATTAAATTGAATGAGAATAAAAAATAATAATAATAATCAATGAGGTGTGACATTTTGTCGGTTAGTATACTCGTTTTGAATGTCACGCAACTCGTTAACAATTGTAATGACAAATATAGATTAGGAGAGATGACGTCTCTCGGGTCGTTATACTCGTTTTGAATATTAAGTAGTCAATTGTACATTGTAATATATAAATATATTGACGATTAACAACATTTTTCAAGTAGTTGTATTTTTCATATTAAGTTTCCTATTGCTCGGGAAAAAAAATATCAATGAGAGGTAGGATTTTTTCACGTGGTCATATTATTTTCAATGTAAAGTTGTCCGTCGTTTGATATAATTGAAAGATAAAATGTCAAGCCACCCGTCATTTAGATGATTGTTGAGTAGTAAGATAGTATAAAAGAATAAAACAAATATTCATATTCCATCTCATATTTCAATAGAAGAATCAATATATACATGGTTTTGACTTTATAATTCATTAATTCTATTTAATTTCTAATATTCATCATCATCGATTATTTATGAAACTCCACCAATATATCTCTAACAGAAACGCTCCCCTACCCATCACGGGCACACTTAATGTGTTTACTGCTGAAGAGACAGTGTCACGTCTGCAATTTTTCCATTTTAAGTTTTTTTAGTAGTGTTTAGTTTTTAGGGAATATATATCTCTATTTATAGTATTATCACGTTATCCGTGAGCACATTAAGTATGCACACAGTGGCATTGACATTTTTCCATTCGGTGTCTGATAATTTTCGATCGTTTCCTTCACATTGTGATTGTTTGTACTCCACCAAGGTTGTTTAACCTTCTATTGCAGCTTTGGTGACGCGGGTACTTCACTTTCTTCCCATAATAGTCAATTTTGTGCTTCCATATATGATTTCAAGTTTTATTATATATTTGATAGAATCAGTAAATTCTCAGTTCGTTTGTTCATTCGCACACTTTAGATAAAGGATGTTTGCTTTCAACTAAATATTTCTTATTGTTGAGCTTCCTTCATAATATAATATATATATATGTATATATATATATATATATATATAGATGCATTATGGTGAAAACTTATTTTTTCGTGAGAACTGCAAACCATGCATAAAATGTTGCATTTTATGCACAAAATTTTACATTTTTATGCATAAAATATTGTATTCTCATAATGATGCATTATATGCATAAAATATAAATAATATAAAATAATAAATTTTACTATGCAACATTTTATGCACAAAAATGCATCATTTTATGCATAAAAATGCATGGTTTGCAGTTTTCACATAATAATTAATTTTCATATGATATGTTTCTTATATATATATATATATATATATATATATATATATTCCGTGTTGTGCACTTGGCTTAAATTAAAAAAATATTTTACTCAAAATTTACATATAAAATGATTATCATTGAACTTCGACGGGCACTACACTAGTTGTTGGTCCCGAAAGTAGCGAGTCACACACGTAGAGGGGGGGGGTGAATACGTGTGTAGAGAAGTGTTTAACTTTTCTTCGATTTTTCAGCCTCTTGCGAAGAATGACGCTTTGAAAGTGTTTCACGCTTTCAAAGCTTCTTGCTAGGCAAGTGGTGCAGTGCGGAATGTGGTGAGCTATTATACTCGCTTTAGTTATCTTGCACTTAAAATAGTTTATCACTTAGAGTGAGTGTGTGTGTTATGGATAATCAAAGCATAAAGAATTTAAAGCGCATAACACAAGAGTTATAGTGGTTCGGAGGTTACGCTCCTACATCCACTCTTACCACCTTCACTCGGTGATGAACTTCACTCTCATCACCTTCACTCAGTCATGGAACTTCACTCAAAGCTTGGGGTTTACAACGGGCACCCAAGAGCCTATGTGAGTTTATGCGATAGACACTCACAAGCCTATGAGTTTATACGATAGGCACTCACAAGCCTTACAACATTTACAAACTAAACTCTCAAACTTGGTTTGGGTTTGGGTTCGTATAGTTTCCAACTAATGAGAAATCTTTTTACAATGAAGCATAATGTAGAAGGCTAGGATTTCTCTCTAAGGCTTATGGATATAGAAGTTGAAGCCTTATGGATAAACTAGAAGATTGAGATCCGTAGATCTTCTTGGGAGAGATGTAGGATGGTTGCTACTTTGTTTGCTTGCTCTCTCATCATCTTTTCTATGAAGTTTGAACCTTCTATTTAGTAAGGGACACTAATCTATCCGTTGGAGAAATAGAGTGCGTGTTCCTTACTTGTCTAATCTGAATTTGAATTCTTCCTTGATAGAGCACAGTCCTAGGAAGATAGCCGTTGACTAGTGGAGCCAAGCCCTGCAAGTTCAGCGATTAGACATATCACAGTCCGTTGAGCAATCCTGAGCGGACACGTGGCCTGGCAGCTGTCGCTTCTCACCTGCTTGTCAGATGCTCTCGCTCAAGCTGGAAGCTCGCTCTGGCCCTGAGAGGCGCTTTGGCTGGAAGCGCGCTCTTGAAGAGAGGCGCTTTGAACTTTGAAAGCACGCTTCGGACTTGGAAGGCGCTTTGAACTTTGGAAGTGCGCTCTGGACCTGGAAGGCGCTTTGAACTCTGGAAGCGTGCTTCGGACCTGGAAGGCGCTTTGAACTTCAAAGCGCGCTCTATGTTGGAACTGCTGCTTGAAAGCATTCCTTTTTCCCACAGGATCTTCGAATTGGATGTGATAATTTAAATGCAACTAAATCATATAATCGAGTTCAGAATATTATACCTCAGATCTGTGCCGACGGAGTAATCTACAGGTCTAGATTACTGAGGTGTGATCCCTTTCCTCGAAGTTCTTCGACTGTGTGGGCGTCTAGGAACTTTGGAACCAGGAACTCTCCCTCTGCTGATGATAGGCGCCGATTCTCCTCACTCAAAACTTAGGTTTTTAGAATCTCCTCCTCCTTATTTATAAGGAGAAGTGCCGCCCCTATTCCTTGTCCACTAAGTCACGGGCTTTAATTAATTAAAGCCCGGTTTAGTTAATAATTACTGGAACAAATTCTAATTAAATATAATTATAATTAATCCTAATTATTATAAGGAAAATAATATATACTTATTAAATTAATTATCTAATTCCTTAATTAAGAATAAATCTTAATTAATTAGATATTAATTTATTCCATAATTATATAATTAACCAGAGTACAATTATTGAGATCAGATGGACACTAAAAGAGGAAACTGGCGTCCCCTACACTACAGTAGGCGCCACATTAATGGGCTCAAGCCCATAATGCCTCTTTTTAGTCCAAAACTGATGTCCCTCAATAATACCTTGAATTCCTTTCCTGAAGAGCTCTTGGGCCACCCCAGGGATCTATGTACCAGACAGAGTTTAGCCTTACCTAATGAAATAACCATGATCAACCCAGAACATTAATTTCATTAGAGTTGTGATGCATTCCACTAAAGAATCACAACTGAATCACCGCTCTGTCCCAATTTGTAGATTGGGGCTGATACTTTATTTAGAGCTATCCCCGTGTTTAATGACTCCGATATCCATTAATTAATTAGAGCTCCTCTGACTGCTCATAATTAATTAACATCTTATTCTCCTCAAGTAGTACCCGTTCACCCCTTATTATTATACCTGAACTTAATCATCATGCATGACTTGGTATAATAAACCTTGTGAACTCCCTGAGGGGATATCTCTCAACGTAATACGGACACGGTGTCTCGATATAACTAATTAGACATACTATGTGCCCTCATGTTACCCAAGATGCAAGTCATCAGGGATGCTGCGATAGACCCTTAGCTATACAAGTCAAAGTAACAGTGAACAACACATATATCTCTAATAGCATATCGAGATTAAGATCATATCTCTAAATCCCGAGATCTCTAGTTCTTCACCTATTGCTAGGGTCAGTATCAGAAGAACCTTATCTCACTCGATCCTGTCAATACGTTCCACCGTACCAACATAACTAGCGACTGAGACCCGCCACTACTGTTATGTTGCAGTCTAAACCGATAGTTTTCCCAAGCTATCTCGACTGTGACACTGTTTATATCTCATAATTATTGTCGAACGCTGCGTGATCTCCCTGACACCCGAGCCGTCCACGTGTTCTAAAACATGAGATATAGGGTTTATTCTTATTAATATATTTATTCAGATAGGTGATTGTTACCAGTGGAATACATGTCATATATACTAAAACACGTTTTTGCTTTAGCTATATACAACAACCCCAACAATCTCCCACTTATACTAAAGTAAAAACTTTTAGTATACCCATGTGTCTATCGGAAACTATATGGCATCACTGTATTTCACATCTTCTCCCACTTATACTGAAAGATTTTACCGTGGGAGGATCACTGAGACAATGCCCACCACGTGCTTCCGAGGTGCCGGCATACTCAATTTAGTGAATAAACCGCCATATAAACATTCCTGCTTTAATGTTCCTTTATACACGCAATATCGCCTTATGGTTACATAAACCAATCGGTACTCTTATGTGTTTTCCCAGGTTGACAAATCCATAGATCTTGCTTCTGCACTTGAAAACTCATGTGAGATTTCTTGCAAGATAGGATTACTACCATTTCACAAAGTAAAGTTTCCAACCATACAGCTGCTTTAGTAGCTCCCACTACATATTTAGCTTGTCATGAAAGAACTCTCATAAACATTTTACTGTTCCGAGATTCTCCAAGGTATGGTTCTCCTTTTCTAAGTGAACACATAGATTTAAGGTCGATTACCTCATTTACCAACACACTCCCCGATTATCCGTGTTCATTAATGAACTATATTTGTTACCTTGCACGCAACAATAGCAAATATCTGACACTTTTTCGATATAATTTATATCGATAACCTAGTCAGAACAGTAACCTACGTATAATACTTGAATCATGTATACAATCCTTATGGATATACCCTACATTATTCAAATTCTGCGTCTTAAACTGTCCGGATAACCACCACCATTATGTCTGATAATACTCTCACAATGTTGCCAAAGTTAGTGATATCATCACATAATGTACAAGAAAATCACACCTATCATCTTCATTACCATGAGAACTATAACATTTATTGACACGTTCCATAAAACTTGATTTTATGCATGTCATTCCATAAATGCTCCTATTATTTGAATTTCCGCAAGAGTTATCAAGCATTCAGAATAATGTCCTTAATTGATACACATTTGATCCAACATAACCGTTATATCCAAATATTTTCCTGCCAAAAGCCATTGACTTTAAACAGATATTGGATTGTAACTTATGAGGTACAAAAAGTGTTAATATAGAAATATAGAAAACTTTTTCTATATTTTCCATATCAACTTTGTTCTTCCTTTGCACTTTTCATCATGAATCTAAATCCAACAATGAACCTTGCAAATTAACATGGATCGTATCAATTACTTTAACCTTCTCATATAAATTTTCCATGTGGTCGTTTCTTTCCTCATGTACATTTTCCAAGAAACCTAATTTCTTGATGTATATGAAAACGACTTAGTGTTCTATTTCAAAAAACACTCCCACTTCAATAAAGATGACCTTGTGCAGAATACTTGTGACTATTCATTCTTGTACTTCTTGACTTATTGAAATTCCTTGAATGATCCTATCATTTTTGAACATTCGTTCAATAACGATCTTTATCACCTTATCCTTTTAATCTTTTATTGAAACTTTTACTAATCCAACTTATCACCAATCTTAATTCAACTAATTTGCAATTCACGCAAATATCCCTTATATCCAATCTTGAGTTAAAATCGGTCATAATGCCAATTTATACTCAAATTGTAAGGTAGAATTATAGATACTTGACATAGTTTAGTAATGTTTCAAAACAAGATGAGAAAAGAGGTGAGAAACAAAAAAACAACTACATTTATCTAATCATATTTGAGATATTCCATGTTACTAGATAATTACTTCTACACATGAATGAAAAACATTTAACAACCAGTGTTAAACTCAAATTAACACAAATGTTAAAACCGAAATCATCCATAAACCAATTCAAAACAAATGTACCGCCAAAACTTGGCACCAATGTAATGAAAAACAGTAAAGTAATGTATCATCCCAAACATCTATCTCAAAACCAAAAGATAAAACAAAGAAACAGAAGTCTTCGAGTAATCAGCAACCGCATCTACCATCAATGCTCGCTGACGCCAGGACTCGAAGCCGCCTCATCATCCTTTGTGGCATCGCCTACAAAGAAATATATGTAACAAACCATAATTAGTATCCACCAGTTCAATCCGTCCAATAAAGGACTAAACCAATGCTAATATGTTTCACCATGTTACATTTAGAGACATACCTTCATCCATCTTTTGTTTCTTATTCCGCCTTACATAAACTTTCTTGGCTGGAAGTTTATGTTCGCATGCTAACTGAACCTTAGCTCTGGTTGTATCAACAAAATCAAGAAATCTCCTATACCTTTGTGACTGAACATAGTCACTTATGGTATATTCATTTTCATCCCAGGTTGATGAGTATCTCATAACCTTTTCTTCATTGGGAGGTTTCCCTTGATCGAGTCGATTTTCCCTTCTTGCTTCTTGGATTAAGTTGATCCTAACTTCATCAATTTTGAGTAATTCTTCACATAAAGCAAAGACATCCTCATGATGAACTTCACCAACAACTTCTTCCCTTAAGGCCAAAAACCAATCAGGGAAAGTAGAAAGCAAGATTTCACACCTCGTTCTTCCCGCCATCTTTCCTCCATTTAAGAAGTATGTGACAGAGAAATGTGTGAACACCTTGAGGTACCGTTTCATATCGAAATAATCCACAAACCTCATTAACTCCATTTCTTTTCTTGCCAAGGGTCTTAGCAGCTTCTCACGGAAATCCTCAGGAATTCCATTAGGGAAATTTAGCAAACGATTTATTTTATTGCGTATTGAGGACAAAGACATATCTGAAACCAAATAACATAAGTTGACAGTTAACAACTTATTTAATAAAAATAATTTATGTTATCAATGTTATAACCCTTTGAATAAATAACATTGAACCAACAAACGAGTAGCCCAAAAATTTTATACTTGAGTCACGTAGGGCGACCAGGCAAGCATGAAATTTTCGACCATGACTTCTAGAGCCAGTTTATTTCTCTTATCATCACATGGACCCTTGTGAACTAAAGAAATAATAACCCGTACCTTAACCGGACCCTACTATTTTGAGAAGTGACCTCGTAGGGAGGATTCATCAATTAGTAGCTAAGCTTTAACCATATTATTCACCTAACCGAGTTTATCTACAAGATAGCATAGAAAACGAGAACTATGCCGGTATTGTAGATGCCCTCTTAGATTATCTCACTTAAAATTTCCACTAAGGACCGAGTTAGAGCCTGTACGTGCAAGCCACGTAGGGTGGACGTTTACTCGTACAACTCCCACTCTCCTAAAGAATATTCTAAGTTATTGAGAAATTTTACCGACGAATATACGGGCAAGGGGTTCGATATCGTGTAGGCCACGTAGGTGGACGTCTATCCGATTCTAATCCTTGACTTCGTCTAAAACCAAATATGGAGGTCCCCAATTAATTAATTAAAACTAATTGATTTTACCGCTTAGTCTTTTTATTTTCAAAGGGTTTTATGCGATATACGAAGCACGTTGACAATTAAGTCCTACCACATGATTTCTAAGCGCAAGTAATAAAACATGCTCGCTTTTGAAATCATAAATCCATGCTATTGACACCTTAGGCATGTTCGTTTCTATTATGCATTTAATAAAAGCAACAATAACATGCAAAACATGCTTTTATCTCATTGCGTAATTTAAACCATCCATAGCATGCATAATTAATTAAATAAATAAATAGGCTGCCGACCGGGAAGGATAAAACCTATCTATTACAATTTAATTAATTAAATCTGAAACAAGCTTCGGTCTTGGAAAGTCTTCACTTGGTCTTCAAGTCCACCTTCCATAATTAGCAAGTAGCTCGAAATGGAATTAGGGCGCGGAATTCCCTATTTCCAAAATGAGACGAGACGAATGATTTTAGGAAACGAATTAGGTTACGAAAACCTAACCGTCAACGATCACACTAAAGTTTCGGAAAACCTTAGCCCTCGTTGAACGACGAGGACCGTTCGTTAAAAAAAACGAACATCCCTCATTCACTTGCCACGTCACTGACACGTGTCACGACGACATACGTGCGTGCATCACACGCGCCGTCATCATACGTGTCAAACGGGCCGGATCGGGTCGGATCGCGTGTGGGCTGGGTGAACGGGCCAGCTGCGTCCTTTGCAGCCCGGCCCGAGCCCAGCCCGGCATCCCGGCCCAATCACCATCATCATCATCGTCTTCATTTCTTTTTCGAACTTCAGCCGCTGCAGCCCGTCCGCCGATAAACCACCGCCGCTGCCGACCGCTCCCACTGGCTCGACGAGCCTCCCGGCACCAAGAGGGCCCCGGCGTCGAGCCACTGCGTGCAGCAACAGCCGGAACAGCCGCAGTAGACGACGAGTCTGCGCGCGGAAAAATTTCGCCGCCGCCCGTCGCCATGGCTGCTGCAACATCCAGCCCCCACCTCTGCCGCGATCGTCCGCCGTCCAGTAGCCGCCCAGAAACCACAGCAGCAGCCGCAGCAGTTGGAGCAATCGCAGCAGTCGGAGCAGAAGCCCTCGACGGCGTGCGTGCAGCGAAAAACCCTATCGCTGCCGCCGTCGTCCGCCTCCGCCCGCAGCTGTCCGCCATCACCTCCGCTCAGCACCTCTTCCGTCCGCGTTCGCCCGGCATCGACCAGCACCCAGGCGTGAGCCCAGGTGCACGACGCAGCCAGCCCAAGGCTCGAGTAGCCATGCGCGAGCCAGAAACCCTAGGGTTTCTGGCCGCCGCTGCTTCCACCGCCTTGGACCGCCGCCGCCTTTGCCCCGGTACTGCCTCAGCCTCCGATCGACGTCGTTGAGCCCTAGGGTTCCGATGTTGATCGATCGAAGAAGCTGCAGCGCTGAGATCGCGGCTGAACGGCTGCTGCCGTCGTTGTCGTGTACGCGCGTGTGTGACACGTGCTTCCACGCGCGTCGTCGCCACCGTCTCCCTCGATTCTCGTGCCTCGTTCTTCAATTTCTTCACTCGATCTCCACCGTACAAAATTTACAAGAAATCGACAAATACAAAGAAATTTACAGAAAAACGAATCCTATTCTAATCGGTACCTTATTTCTCACCGATTTGAAAAATAACACGAAAAACCGAATAAAACGGGATCAAAAATAACACACGTTGTTCCCGGACAGCAGCATGCACAGTTTATAGCATAATCGACTCGAATGCATGAACATACATTTAATCCAATTATCACAGAGCCAATTCTAGAACCGTGGCTCTGATACCAGTTGTTGGAACTGCTGCTTGAAAGCATTCCTTTTTCCCACAGGATCTTCGAATTGGATGTGATAATTTAAATGCAACTAAATCATATAATCGAGTTCAGAATATTATACCTCAGATCTGTGCCGACGGAGTAATCTACAGGTCTAGATTACTGAGGTGTGATCCCTTTCCTCGAAGTTCTTCGACTGTGTGGGCGTCTAGGAACTTTGGAACCAGGAACTCTCCCTCTGCTGATGATAGGCGCCGATTCTCCTCACTCAAAACTTAGGTTTTTAGAATCTCCTCCTCCTTATTTATAAGGAGAAGTGCCGCCCCTATTCCTTGTCCACTAAGTCACGGGCTTTAATTAATTAAAGCCCGGTTTAGTTAATAATTACTGGAACAAATTCTAATTAAATATAATTATAATTAATCCTAATTATTATAAGGAAAATAATATATACTTATTAAATTAATTATCTAATTCCTTAATTAAGAATAAATCTTAATTAATTAGATATTAATTTATTCCATAATTATATAATTAACCAGAGTACAATTATTGAGATCAGATGGACACTAAAAGAGGAAACTGGCGTCCCCTACACTACAGTAGGCGCCACATTAATGGGCTCAAGCCCATAATGCCTCTTTTTAGTCCAAAACTGATGTCCCTCAATAATACCTTGAATTCCTTTCCTGAAGAGCTCTTGGGCCACCCCAGGGATCTATGTACCAGACAGAGTTTAGCCTTACCTAATGAAATAACCATGATCAACCCAGAACATTAATTTCATTAGAGTTGTGATGCATTCCACTAAAGAATCACAACTGAATCACCGCTCTGTCCCAATTTGTAGATTGGGGCTGATACTTTATTTAGAGCTATCCCCGTGTTTAATGACTCCGATATCCATTAATTAATTAGAGCTCCTCTGACTGCTCATAATTAATTAACATCTTATTCTCCTCAAGTAGTACCCGTTCACCCCTTATTATTATACCTGAACTTAATCAGCATGCATGACTTGGTATAATAAACCTTGTGAACTCCCTGAGGGGATATCTCTCAACGTAATACGGACACGGTGTCTCGATATAACTAATTAGACATACTATGTGCCCTCATGTTACCCAAGATGCAAGTCATCAGGGATGCTGCGATAGACCCTTAGCTATACAAGTCAAAGTAACAGTGAACAACACATATATCTCTAATAGCATATCGAGATTAAGATCATATCTCTAAATCCCGAGATCTCTAGTTCTTCACCTATTGCTAGGGTCAGTATCAGAAGAACCTTATCTCACTCGATCCTGTCAATACGTTCCACCGTACCAACATAACTAGTGACTGAGACCCGCCACTACCGTTATGTTGCAGTCTAAACCGATAGTTTTCCCAAGCTATCTCGACTGTGACACTGTTTATATCTCATAATTATTGTCGAACGCTGTGTGATCTCCCTGACACCCGAGCCGTCCACGTGTTCTAAAACATGAGATATAGGGCTTATTCTTATTAATATATTTATTCAGATAGGTGATTGTTACCAGTGGAATACATGTCATATATACTAAAACACGTTTTTGCTTAAGCTATATACAACAACCCCAACACTCTAGCCCTTCCTTTGGTCAGGCGCTCCGGCTTTCCTTCAGAGAGGTGCTCCGGCTTTCCTTCAGAGCCGCTCTGGCTTTGCTTCAGAGCCGCTCCGGCTTTCCTTCAGAAAGGCACTCTCACCTAGACACTCTAAAGTTACATTTCAATAAAGAGCTCCCTAACAAGTGAGCTCTTCTAATACATTAAAATATACATTGTAACTTGAACTAGATCATCAAAGATAATGAGAGAAATATTCTATGAGGGTTTTGGAATCCAATCAAAACATAATTGAATCCAAGTTCCCCCTTAACATAATATCTCAACAATTTCCCCCTTTTTGATGATGTCAAAACCCGAATGAAAAATGAATAAAATGCTTTAGAAATAAAACATCATATAAACATACGGGCGGTGAGATAGACACTTTGGATGTCAAGGATTTTCTTTTCCACTTGAACATCGCTCAAATCTTCACGTTCTTCAAAGCTTCCTCGCTCCTTCCCCCTCACTATGAGATGGTATTTTTCATTCCCATCTTTCCCCCTTTTTGGTATCATCAAAAGCCACAATGATTTGATACCACTTGAAAGCTCCACGGAAGGCAGATCACTGCATTGCTGAGGGTTGAGGCTGGATATCTTCGGAGCGTAAGAGAATCTAGAAATGCTGAAGCACATCCAGGTAAACGCTTTAGGAGAATTTCCTCTCAAGCTGATGGTTCCCCCTTAACTCGATATCCCAACACTAGTTATTATTAATATATGTATATATGTGTGTGGGCATATTGTATAATTATTTAATAAATTAACATTTGTATAGTTTGATATCTATCATCACTTCTTCTTCTTCTTTCTGAAAAAACAATCTATCATCACGTTAAGTTATTAAGGAAGATTCATTATTCAAATTGGATCTTCTTATTAGTAAATATAGTACATTAATTAAAGATGTACATTACTATGAAATAATTAAAGATATATATCAAATTTAAGATATATATTAAATAGATTAAAGTATTAATTAATTAGACAAAATTATGAGAATTTAGCAAAATAATCAAGAAAATTCAAAATTGACACCTTCATACGTACAAACTTCTTCATCTGCCCGTCCCTACTCAACTAACAAACTATAAGTCATAATAGTATAATTTTCTCGTTAACGTGAAGTCCTTAAATATTTATATCTAGGACTTCACATTAACGAGTTATACTATTACAACTTACAAAATAATTGTAACGCCCTGACCCCCAAGGCATGTAAAAATGTGCCTCAAAGACCGGGTCGCTACGGGTGGAACGCTAATGGACTTATAGAACTTAAGTGAGCTCGACACCTTATTTATAAATGATTGGTTGGAAACAGAAAATATAATAAAGGATATCTTATTTAATAAGATGGATGATGGGAATACTGTGAAAGAAGAAAAGAAGGATAATTCTTTATTTGGAGTACAAACCATCACAAGGACCTTGATTACAAAACATGACTCATGAGTACATAACTTGGACAAATATCTCATGATAGACTTTATTCATTAGAACATAACTTATTAAACATTTAACATATCAACGGAAACATAGTTGTGACACATGTGTGAAGACACGTGTCACCGGGCTACAACCGTAATATCCCTTTGCCTCGGCCCGCCTCCCTTCACCTCTCGCATCCAGTTAACCTGCACGTTTAGAAATACGCACAGGAGGTAAGTACATTGATTGTGCTTAGTGAGCTCGCCCCCAAAATCAATGCCACTTAGGGCTATAGAATAGACTTGCCCATTTTAGCAAACTCAAGGGTTTTAGAAAGAACCTGAGATGCTCTTTAAAATCATCTTTGCATGCTCTTACTTCACTACATGATCATGCTTTAACATATGCCGGCAAAATAAATATGACATACCCAAGTCTACAAGTTAGAGTTGTGCCAAGAGGTTGGCCACTCTCTCGAGCACCTTAACGTTGCGTGCGCACACCCCTCTGACATCTCGATTCAGAAGGGCCGATCATTCTGCTGTAAGTAGACTGGTAGAATGCATGCTAAAAACTGGCAAGTCTAACATTCATAAACATATCTTTCATGCATAACTTTAAAATCATATCATGTGAGCTTTACAAAACATTTGTCATATATGAAAATAGAGCTCACCCTTTCACAACAACAAGTTAGGGTTGATCTTCTGCTCTTCCTCGTCTCCTTGGACTCCTTGACTAGTACCTGTAATCATACACATAGTCAATTAGTACTAGTCTTAATCACATAAGCTAATCATTTTCAACCCTTAACTTATTTATCTATACTTGTCTTATTCATCTCAACTTATTCATCTTAACTTATCTCATTTACTTAATCATTATCTATTTGTTCTCATACTTTAACTTGTCTCACACTTAATCATTTAATCATTTAATCTTACTTATCATAGATTGTGTGAGACTGAATACAGGGAACTAATGAACCTTGAGGATCAATATCAAGGTTGAAAAATAATGGAATGGCTCAAGAGTGAGAATGAATTGAAGGCTTGAAACAAGCTTCGGCAGAATTATCATATGCAGAAGAAGTTGGTATATCTTGAGCGCTTGATCATCAATGAAGACACAAAATATATGGATGGAAAGCTAACAAGATAAGCTTTCACATGGTATTAATCATAAGATCCAGATTTGGATACATCAGAGGCTGTAGATCAAGCTTTGCCACTGTTTCAACAAGAAATGGCTTTCGGCAACACTTCGGTAAATTATTTACTCACAATGATTGGCTAAGTGAAATAGGTACAAATGTAGATTTAGGAAGCCAACGCATAAGGCTATAACATATTTAAATTTCAGGAAATGTGCATGTAGGGATTTTCAGAAAATATCAATTCCTTAAGTAATTTACACTCTAAAAACCGAGAATAAATAGGTTTGATCGACCAACTTCGAGCTAGGATATCTCGCTCATTACTTAACCTTTCCGGGTGCATTTTATATCAATAGAAAGTTGAGACAACATATAATAACTTTCATGCTTCATTGGTCCGAAGATAAACAAGGGATCATAATCAAATTCGAGCATCAAAACAGTTAGTCGAACATTTCTTAACATTTCGGCAGATTTGGCACATGATATTCAAAACGATGTTGCGAGCTCATACGAACTTAGATGAAGGCGTGTGACATATGAAATGAAAGCTAATATCATGAACTTCATTTTGCAAAAAGAATCAAACTGAAATATGTCACGAATCTCTCAGAATCGAGCTCACAAGGGGTAAAATCTGGGAATTCGAACAATGATCATCTTTAAAATCCATCGACATAAACATCACCCTACGAGCTTCATTTACATAAACGAAGGCTGGAATCATCAAGAAACAATCAAGAATATCTATATCTCAAAGGTACAGAAGGTTGGCCATGAGGATATCAAAGATTTCACCGATTAAATTTTGAGATTTTTACATCAACGTACTCACAAGATCATGAGAAGTCCGAATATGAAAGAATTATGATTGTTCATCAACTTTTGTTCGAAGGCCGAATTTAAACCATGAATTAACAAGTTCGAATCACCATCTATGAGCTAGGTTTAGGCTCATTACATCAAGAGAAAAGAGATTATACCTCAAGAATTGAAAAGATTCAAACACCTTCAAAGTCGCCAAGAACTCAAGCTTGCATGGGCTAGATGCAGCTAGAGGTGCCCACGGTTCCGGAACCGGAACCGAACCGGTGGTTCCGGTTCCAAGATGGCCGGAACCGGAACAGTAACAATTCCGGTTCCGGCTCCTGGAATCGACAGTTCCGGTTCCGGAACCGGATAGGAACCGACTTTTTTATTTTTTATTTTTTAATTTTTTTTTTCGTTCGATTATGATTCAATGCTTCGTTGTTTATTGATCAAATTTTAATTGTAAGACAATTCAAATTATAAAATGTAAAAAAATAATTGAGAGTGAGATTGTTTAAATTTTTTTTATTTATTAATCCTAAACCCTTTGTCACGGCCCCATATCCCTAAGGATGGCTCAGCCGGAGCGTGACTAGGGATTGGCTCAAATGTTATGTTAGTATTCAAGAGAAGAAACCCGGTAGGGTCGAACATAATCCCATTTCGTGAAGGAATAAAAGTAGAGTAGTTCTCGATTTACTGGTTCATGAAGCCAGTTACACATACTTATCGAAATATGATAATTGAAGCGTACAACGGAAGTCTTTAACAAAATAGATACATATATGAAGATATGTATCTCTTTCTGAACCGAAATCAAAAGATAAGCAAGTCTCCTCTCAACACTGCCGCCCTTGCCACCTAGCTCAACCTGCAAGTTTTTTTTGGGAAAAACACGAACAGTGCTGAGTACTTGATGTACTCTGTGGGGTTATGCTGAAAATATTTTATAATAAACAATTATTATTCAAGCATTCACCACAATATCGCACAAAGATTTAGAGAAATAACTAGTGCATAATAAACATCATTTGTTTCACAACAGTTCGAAACTACAACCCCTGTTCAGATCCATAATGTATTATCCGAATGTACAACCCCTTTCGCATTCGTATAATGTATCACTCGGATGTACAACCCATTTCGCATCCATAACATATTACTCGGATGTACAACCCTTTTCGCATCCATAATCTATTACTCGGATGTACAGCCCCTTTCGCATCCATAACCTATTACTCGGATGTACAGCCCCTTTCGCATCCATAATATATTATCCATATAAATAATTATACCAGGCAAGGTAGCCACCTTCCCGGACATATCCCTACATAACCGGCTCACCTTTTGAGCACACATTTTTTGACTTTGTATACACATAACCTGGCTAGCGACCTTTGTCTATCTCATGCTCGATAGATAGAAAGTTGGCAAACCAACACAGATAGACATCATACATATAACCATAAACATTTTATGCATGAGTAATTTTCAGTAAACTTGCATTTCATTTCAAAAACATGCTTCCTTATAGCAACATAAATATTTTCTTTGAAAAAAACACCCATCTGGTTATACAGAAATGATTGAGCGATTCTTGGTTCTTCTTCACGTTCCTTGGCCCTCGACTTGCGATTGACCTTTAGGAAAAAGTATCGCCTTAATAGATATTCTAATTTTAGAGAAATATGCTATTTCTAGTTCGAAGTATTTCTCTTTTTAGTCTTTTATCTCCTTAGAGTTTTAGAATTCATATCCATTTCTAGTTCGTATCGCGTCTTAGAATTATATTAATAATCGAGAGGATAGAAAAGTCCATTCGAGAAATTCGGCGTGACCTTAACGTTCGATAAGTCTACTCGATAATTCTAATTTATCTAAAATCAGCTAAAGTCGACTAGTTCAAATGAGAACTCCATTTCTCCATTTAAACTAGTCCCAAGACTCGATCAAGACGCTTCACAATACAGTAAAAGGTCCGTCATATGAAAAACAAGTTCAAAGAGGCTCCAACCTCACCTATCTTCAAAAATTCGTAATTCAATAATAATAATAATTCACAAGGCTTTAATCCCATATATAAATATATATGTATATTCATTTCGATAACTCAATAAATCATTTTTCATAAATAGAAACGTGTTCACAAAAATTAGTTAAGAAAACTATTGTCGCCTAAATAATTCTTGGAATAGTTTTGAAAATTTAAGGTGACCAAATCCACTTAATTAATTATGCAATTGAGTTAGGACAAAAAGTTCAAGGCTTCAACAACAATAAAATTCGTCCAACCTCATAATTGGGACAAGCTAAACTTTGATTTTTAATTAAAAGATTAAAAGACAAGCCCACAATCTTCATTCCAACTAATGGCCCAATTTAAGCATGAATTTCAGCCCCAAACATTAAAATAAAACTATCCCAAGGGAAATAATAAGTTGAAACCCAAAATCACTCAACATAGCCCAAGACTTAACTAACAAGGTCAAACCCAGAGGGATAAAACCTAAGCCAACCCCAGCCCATGGCTTCACACGGCAGACTCATCCCTCTCCCCAATCTGCACCTTCTTCCTCACCTACACCACCGCTTCCTCTCTCATCAGCACCTCCGTCATGCCGTTCACACAGCACCCGCAGGCATGGCCGTCGCATCCTGTTGCTGCCATAGCAGCTGTAGGAGCAGGCGCTGCCCTTCCCTTTCTCTCAAAGAATTCTCTCTCTCACGTCTAGCTCTCCCTCTCTCTCTCTCTCTCTCGCTCTCGGAAATCCGGCTAAGCCTCGCCGCCGTTTAAATGCCGGTGCCGATTCTTCTTCAACTCGCCGTCCTTCATCGGCGCTTCCAATCGCCGCCGCTGCTTGCACTCTCAAACAACAAGGCAGGGGCTGCTGTCACCTCCTCTCACCGGTGCTCTACTCCCGACGCCACCATCTCACCGCGGTAACCGCCGCCGCGACAGCAGGAGTAGGTCATCGTCGTCACGTTCTTGACGTCGCCTTCTCCATCAACACATCAGTCCCGCCGCTTTCTATAGTTCGCCACTCGTCATCTCGCTGCCGTACGAGCAGCAGAGGTAGGACTCCGTCCCTCCCTTGCTCTCGATCGCAACTCTCTCATCGTCTTCTCTGTGCCGACATAACACAACTCCAGCAGCTCAAGAATCCTCCATCCTTCGGCTTCTCCTCCACCACCGTAGCAAAAAGGGGAGTAAAAGACTTCCCTTAATTTCTATTTCTAATTCGAGTTTAAGATTACCGATTCTAGTTCTCTAGAATTCTTTTACTAGTTTTTATAGTTCAAAGTCTTATGCTGTGATTTAGATTTAATTCTAGATTAGAAATGGATTCTCGTTCGTCATTCTAAATGAAGAATTTCTAGTTGCACAGAGATATCTTAATTCCAGATTTTTGTTTGTGATGGTAGCAGCTTATTTACTATGTTGTTTGTGTGAGCATGCGAATTTGGGTGGAAGATACTTACTGATTTAGAGATTAGGTTTTGATGGAGATGGACAGGAAATTGAATGAATTCTGCAGTAGCTACTCTCCTCTTCCTTCTTACGTTTTCTTCCTTCGCCTTCCTTCTTGTTGGTTTTCCCTATTCTCTTATTTATTTTTCTTCTCTCTCTGAATGTAAATTTGTGTGTAATGGTAAAACCTTGGAATGAAATTATTGGTAGTATATATGTGAGCAGAGGAAAGATCATAAGGTAAATGTGTGGTAGTGAAAAACATCAACAGTAAGAATGGACGTGGGTTGCTCAGCTCCCCTCATAACTTATTTTTTCTCCTTCGTTTGAAACAACATTAGACATAGCCAAAGCTTGGTTTTGGTAGTTTTCGATTTAAACTTAGATAATGGGCCACTGCTCTTGGGCCTCCAATTGAAATAATTTGAAATATTGAAAGGCCTAATTAACTTAGTAATCTAATTAATAAGGTCCATCATCTTAATTGACCTAAAATACAACTAAAAACTAATATTATTAGAATGGAATCATAAATCGAGTTTGGAATACCGAAAAGACAAATCGATCACGTGACGAATTATTTGACATGCGAATATTTGATATATAAATTATATCTATATATATATCGAGATTTTTCACAAGTCAAAACGATTTGAACGAATAATTATTTCGTTATTCCTTATATAATAAAATGATACTTATTCATAACTATGCTCGTAAAATCCTGCAACTCTACTACGAGTTCTTAAAATCCTAGCGAATATTAGCAAAAATTCTTAATAATTTAAAATTTTTGAATTTTTCTAGTTTTTAGAA
Organism: Mentha longifolia; assembly: GCA_001642375.2. Lineage (NCBI taxonomy): Eukaryota > Viridiplantae > Streptophyta > Magnoliopsida > Lamiales > Lamiaceae > Mentha > Mentha longifolia. Next base: position 18,784,954 of record CM038113.1, on the reverse strand, counting down.
AACCGGGTCATTACACCCTTGGATATCACATGTCGATTACAAGGGTCGAACCTCGTTAAAACTTCCGTGAGGAAAAAGAGGACTCGTCTAAGCATTTTAATAGACCACTATATATTGTCGAAATCGAAATCGTCGTCGAAATCATCCGTTTCTTCAGAGGCATCGGTGTCGGTTTCTGCTTCGATGGTACTGATTGGATCATGTTCAAAGACCTCATCTCATTTGTTCTCATTACTAATATCATACTTAATCATTATTATTATGTGTATAAATTTTATTTATACTTAATATCTTTTTTCATAATATTTTTTGTATTTAAAAGCATCTACAATTAATTTCACTTTGATGATAATATGACATCTTTTATGTAAATTGTCATCTTCAATTCTTCATCGTCATGTGACATTGTTTATTATTAATTTAAAGATATTTTTTGTATTAGTCTTATTTATTTTAGCTTATTAAATTGTGAATTATAAATTAAATGATAAAACTATTTAACTTTACAAATATAAACATTTCCATATAAAAAAGTGTAACACACTAATCAGTAATCAAATGTTACATCAAATAAGTATATAAATATAAGTATAATATTGAAACATAAAATAAAATTAGAATTAAAAAAAAAAAAACCGGTTCTTTTTGGTTCCAAACCGGAACCGAACCGCCGGTTCCCGGTTCCAAACTTTCGGAACCGAAACCGAACCGTCGGTTCCACCGGTTCCTCGGGTCGGTTCGGAACCGTCTGTTCCGGTTCGGTTCCGGAACCGCCCGGTTCCGGTTAAAAACCGACGGTTCCGGTTCCGGTGGGCACCTCTAGATGCAGCCATTTAATCATCAATATGGTGTCCAATTAATTGATCACCATCCACATATAAGTGATTTTCGATCACTTCATTAAATAATCATACTTCGCATTTAATCTCATAAACATTTAATCACGTAGCCACATAATCATATTATCGAGCATATAAACACATAATTCATCTTAATCATACCATCATACTATGCTCGACTCTCGTGCTCCTCGAATAGCACCTTCGCCATTCCCGTAATTACTAGACTGCTACGTCAATCGAAGAATAATTCATAATTCATAACTAGCTCCTTCGAGCTCACTTATCTTATTCGTTAGCCATAGCTAATCATACTAGAGCTCTAAATCTTACTCCGGATCGTATCGTGAGGTCACTAAATGCTTCTCGTTCAGGATGATATTGCTTAATTAATTATTGAGCTCTTAATTAAATATTAGCTAATTAAATAATATTATATTATTAATTAGCTAAAAAATTATTAATGAAAATCGAGAGGCTCGATTTTTCAGAATGGATTTTGACGGCTGTTACAATAATCAAGAAAATTAAAAATTGATTGACCTTTATTTTGCTATTAATATATATATATATATATATATATATATAGGAGGGGGATCATATAGAAATGAATCCCCCTGTGTTAACTAGAAATAAATCTGGGACGTTTATTCAGATTGATCTACGGTTAATAACTTCATATTTATTTTCGGCAGTTTTAAAGCAAGAGGGGTATATTAGTAAGTATAATTAAACGATTTGTAACTTACATTCCTTATTTCGTGGGATTTTGCGTGCAACGGTTTTGGAGTGAGAAACTTATTAATTCTGCAATGCATTAAGTTCTTTTTTTTTCTTTTTTATTTTATTTTATTTTGTTCGATGTTACAATTTCTCTTTTTCAATTCATTTATTTTTTTATGTCATTTTGAATTATCTAATTCATGTTCTTATATTTATTTTCAACCAAAAAATAATGAGTACATTTCTTTAGAACCCGTGCTAATAACTAGCTAGTTGCAATAATAACAATATTTCATTGCTTATTATCGTTGCATAAATTGATAGTTATAGATTTTCGTAATCATTATAATTAGTAAATTCATCAAATCATTCTCGCGCATTTTGGTATCCAATTTCAAATATTTTCTGCATTAATAATACTATACAATATTAATATTTGGAAGGATATATTGGTTTTAGTTTACAAAACTAGTTAGTGAAAATAAACCCCAAAACCCCTAAACACTAAAATCTAAACCCCTAGTCGAAAATCTAAATGATATAAAATTTAGTTTTCTCGACTAGGGTTTAGTTTCATTGACTAGGGTTTAGTTTTCAACGATGACTAGGGTTTAATTTTCATTTATTAGGGTTTAATTTTCATAAATAGGAATGAAATATAAAAATATGCTATAATTTATTGAAAAATATGCAATAACTTATAAAAAAATATGCAATAACAAATATGCAATATCTAATACTGTATTAGTTGCTTTAATATAAGAAAAATAAGATATGCATGATTAACTACAAAGCAATAAATAAAAGTAGAAATACAATAATTTATATAGTAAAAAAAAAAAGCACTTGTAGCTAGTTTTTTTTATTGTTATTAAATTTACAATTGTTAAAGTTGTACTATTATGCAATAATTTATAATAAAAAAAACAATAATTTAAGTAGTATAATCCATATCAAAAGGCTCTAATAAAATATGCATTAACAAATTAACTTAAAAGCAATAATTTAAGTAGCATTAAGCAACCAATTTGACAAATTTATGCATTAACGAATAAACTTAAAAACAATAATATATGTAGTATCAAGCAATAAATTAAAAAAAAAATTCATTCACATATTAAGTGCAAACTATTAATAAAAATATTACAAACAATGATTTATACCTTAAAAAAGCAATAATATAATGAAGCTGTAGAAAGCAATAAATTATACAAAAATATGAAATAACAAATATGCAATAACAAGAAAATATGCATTACTATGGGCCATTACTTCCATAATTTCCGCCATGTATTTAGATTAATCCGTATATAATGAAACAAAAATACCGAATTGCCCTTTTAATTAAGAGTACAAGTCTAAACCGTAATCTACATATTAATCTTAATTTAATCTCCACCATACAAATTGATGAAATCAATGGTTTGTATTCATTTTTAGTTAACACAGGAAGATATGTTTCTAGTATAACCAACCCCTATATATATATATATATATACATATATATATATATATATATTACAAACTCAATGAATACATTTTTTCAATTTAATTGAGCATATAGTAAAAATAAATTATGGAGTATAAAAAAAATTAATTGTTATATTAAATTATGATTACTACTATGCTACTATGGAGTCGCTCATACATTATGTTTAGAAAATACTACCTCCGTCCACGATCTGTTGGTCAAAAATATTTTATAGATGATTTTGGAGCTTTGTTGATGGATTTTAAATTATATTTTTAGAGTTTAATTTTTTTACAGGGTACTACAACACTCGTAGTACCTTATAAAAAAAGTAAACTGCAAAAATATAATTTAAAATCTATCATCAAGAACTTTCAAAAAAAGTCAAAAAGTCAACTTGGCCAACAGATCGTGGACGGAGGGAGTATGTATCTTTATAGATTAGTATGAATAATGCATAACTTTTTCTTTTCTTTTTATTTTTTGCATATATATCTTTAAATAAATTTGCAGATCAAATAAATTTAAGAAAATATTTATCGATGATTTTAAACTATAAAACATTTGAATGAATATGATTGTTAGCAAATACTCCCTATGTCCCTAGTTATTCGTCCCAAGAGACAAAACACACAATAACCAAGAGGGGATATGAGATATTAATAAAAAAATTAGCAATTACAGTTAAGCTTTCATTTAACTGAAGCAAAATTTGTCTTATTGTACGAGAAAGAAACGAAAGTTGTGATGAAGCTAGAAGGGGCTCTTGGAATATCAGTGAGAATGGAAGCATCTGCTCCTCATCAGGCTTCAACAATTTCGTCATCTTCAAGCTCGCAGAGGAAGTAGCCTCCGTCATCCTCAGTCTCAGCGTTATCCCTCTCCTCGTATTCGCAGCAAATTTATGAGCCAAAATCGTAGCTCCGAGGTACTAAGAGGGAGAAGTCGAAACATAGTAGCCCTCAGTCTCCTGAAGAGCGAGTCAGATCAGAGCCGAGCCGGTGAGTCAGATCTACACAGATCTGAGACAGGCAAAGCCAAAATCCAGCCCCAAGCCAAGCCAAAATCCACCTCTTCCCTCCTCATCCGCTAGCAAAGAAGTCGACTTCTCTTCCACCATCTTTTCCTTCACAGTTAACGCTGCCCCTGCCGCAAAATCCACGACAGTTCAGCCGTAGTGAAAGATTCCGACGACCTGATATTTTCAAGAAATAAATCTACTCTAGAAACGATTTGCAGCAACTTCTCGACTAAAGCAAGATTTGGGTCTGGCAATAGCGATGGCGGCGGCGGCGCGATCTGGGCTAGGCAGAGAGAGGCGAAGAGAGTTAGAGATGAGAGGCCAAACAGATAGAGAAGTAGAGAGGAGAGGCGATTCAAAAATGAGAGTGGGGGATTTAGTGAAAAATTAGGTTTCATCCTTAATTATGTGTTAATTAAAATTTGGGCGTAATTTAAGTTTACTTAATCGGGCTGATTTTATAGTAATTTTGCCCATATTGGGTAATGAGCTCTTCCAGTTCTCAACTCAACTCAATTAGTTTACTTCATAAGCTCTTCCAATTCTCAACTCAATAGCCTTGATGTGCTCCTTAGCATTCACTATGGTAGAACTCGAATATTATGATGTTGGTTACTAAGAACGGTGGCCAATTGTCCTAATTGCTTCTCAATCATCTTAAATTGAGTGTCTTGAGCTTCTATACTTGATTCGGCCTTTTCCATTCTAACATCACCAATTTCTAACTTTGTTTGTATTGCCGTAAGCACCTTCAATATTGCCTCGTTCTTAGCTTCTTCTCCTCATTTATCATACCATTTGAAACTGAAAACCCGAATGGAGGTTGCAATGCATTATTTGGATTTCCATAAGAAAGATTAGGGTGTCTTGGCATACCTTAGTTAACTTGATGGTATTGATTACCTCCTTAGTAGCCTCCTTGTTGAGGGTGTTAGTTCCCGAAATTCCGTTTGTTGTGAAGATAGCTGACATCTTCGAATTGAGGTTGCTCCTCCATAGTAGGTGTAGGCTCCATCTTTGTTTAGCCATAGCATCTATCTTGCTATTCATCGTAGTCAATTGTGCCACCAATAATTCAATAGGATCCGTTGAAGTAGTAGCGGAGGCAACTTTTCTCAACAATGTCCTCTTCAAAGGCAATTGGTAGCTATTCATAGCCATATTCTCAATGATCTCCAATGCCTCTTCATGGTTCTTCCCCATCAAAGTTTCGTTGGCAATGTAATTAATCAACCTCTTCATTTCTCCATTGCACCCATTATAGAATAAGCAAATTTTTAACTCTTGATCAAACCCATTGTTTGGGCATTTCCTCAACATCTCTTTGAAGCGTTCCCAAGCCTCATAGAATGACTCTCCATCCAATTGCTTAAATTGAGTGATCTCCGACTTGAGCTTCATAGTCATTCCCGGAGGAAAGAACTTCAAGAAGAACTTTTTCACCATATCTTCCCATTTGTTGTTACTCCCGACGTCTAATGCATTGTACCATAGCTTGGCCTTGTCTCGAAGAGAGAATGGAAGATTGCATCATCCGGAACCCCGTTCATTTTTATCATGCTACATATCTCAAGGAATTGAGATACGTGAGCATTGGGATCATCTTGTGGCCTTCTCCCATATTGATTTTGTTAGATCATCGAGATAAGAGCGGGCTTGAAATCGTAGTTGTTTGCCTCAACTCTTGGACCATTCACCATGCCTTGATGATCTATGGGTTGGAAGACATCACTAATAGGAGGGGCTCTTGGCCTATTCCTCTCGAATTTGCATAGCTTCTAGTTGTTATTGCATTTGGTGAATAAGAGCTTCACCACCGGGATGTTGCAGAGCTCCTTCTCTCGTATTTATAAGAGCAGTAGACACTCCATCTCTTTGTTCAGTTAATACATGAAATTTCCAGAACAAATTATATTTAATGGAATTAATCCTAATTCCAGTAGGAAATAATATATGTGAGTATTATATTAAATTAAAATATCCATTTCATAATTAAATCTTAATTAATTAGATATTGATTTAGTTCATATCACACATTAGGTCTTGGTGCAATTAATGAGCCCAGATGGGCCCACAAGAGGAAACACGCGCCCATCATTGTTCAGATGGCGCCACACATAGGCTCAAGTCCATGTCAATTAATACTTTGTGATCCATTCCCGAGGATATTGGGTCACCCTAGGGATCCGAATACCAGACAGAGTTAGACCATATCTAATGAGATAACTATCATGCTCACCCCATAACATTTATATCCTATGATTCATTCCATTAGAGAATCACAACTGATTCACCAATTTGTCCTAATTAAATAGATTGGGGCTGGTATTTTGTTTAGAGCGATCCTCGTGTTTAAGAATCTCAATATCCATTAATTAATTAGAGTTCCTCTGACTGCTCCTAATTTATTAATTTCTTAATATCCTTAAGTAGTACCCGTTCACCCCTTCTTATTACACATGAACTTAATTAACATGCATGACTTGGTATAATAAGCCTTGTGAACTCCCTGAGGGGATATCTCAACCTGAACGAACACGGTGTCTCGATACAAACAATTAGATATCATGTGTGTCTCCGCATTACCCAAAATACGAGTATTCAGGAGTCTGCATTAGATCCTTATCCAGTAAGTCAAAGCAACACTGAAGAATACACACACGTCTAATATCCTATCGAGATTAAGATCAAGCTACTAAAATCCGAGATCTTCAAGTCTTCACCTATTTTTAGGGTCAGTATCAGAAGAGCATTATCTCACGTTAATCCTATCAATACGTTGCATGGTACCAACATAACTTGTGATTGAGATCCATCACAACCATTACTACTATAGTCTAAACCGATAGCTTTGCCCTAGCTATCTCGACTGTGATATTAATTTCTATCTCATAATTATCGACGATCTACATGATCCCCTGACGATCAAGCCGTCCATGTAATCTAAAACATGAGATAATTGCTTTATTCTTACTCAAATATATTCTCTCAGATAGGTAATTGTAAACAGTGGAACAAATATCGTATATACTAAAACAACGGTTTTGCTTTAGCTATACCCAACAACCCCAATAGAAGTTGACTTGGAGTTAGCTTCTCTAATACTTAATGATAACTGCACTTTAGAAAATGCAGTTTGTATGGAGTGCATGACCTAAATAACACATTGACACATAATATTTTTCTAATAGTTCGGCCAAATCAGTCTACATCCACTTTCTCCAGTCAGAGATGATTTCCTTTACTCATAATTTCTTGTGGTTTCAAACGAGCACCCAAGAGCCTATGACGAAGTACCACGCATGATTAGAACCTGCCAAGCTTGAGCAAGGGAAGAGGCAACATGCTCGAGACTATGGAGAAGGAAGCAACTAAAAAATGAGCACAAGAAGCTTACCTTATCCTGAAGAAATAAATATGGAAAGAAATCAAGAAGATCTTGCCGCCTTATTATGGATATTCGGCCGATTTGCATATCACTGAGGATAAGGGCGTGGCTCCAATCAATTATGGAAACTTCGGAGCTAACTCTAGACGCGTGAAGCCACTACCGCCAGTCCAAGCCCAAGCCCACCATCTGCTACCTATATATTTGAGTTCGACCGCAAGCTAAGGACGATTCGAGCAATCACTGGAGTTGCCTATTTTCTTTTCCTAGTTTTGGATTATGTTTTTATAAGTGATTGGGAGGAAACAAACAAGACCTATGGGCAATCTTAATTTCTGTTATGTCTTTGACTTTGGTCAAGGTTGGTCCTGCCAAGTGATGTTTTGAATTCCGTACTAATTTCTTTTCAAGTATGTTTTCCCTTAATTTCTTTGTGTTATTTACTTTCAAGTGATGTGGAGTCTGTAGGATTTTTTTAGATTTTTAAAGTTTGGGTGTATTCAGTTTGGATTTTCAAAAGTCATTAAAAATCTTGATTGATGTATTCAATACAAATTTTAAAAAATCTTAAAAAATCTGTAGGTATTGAATAGTCTATGGATTTTAATACTCTATGGATTTTCTTTGATTCTCTCTAAAAAATATAAAGAGATTTCACTTTCTAAAATCTCTTCTAACAACCGCGGATTTTTACGGATTCTCTGTGAGCCGCCACCACTCTTATTTCTTCCCAGTAATTCGATACCTTCACATGGAGGGGGTTGGTATGGCATCAGATCATGTCAACACCTACTTAAACAACAGCAACAAACATACCGCTGACATTGCAAGCTTATGAGGTGTATCATTCTCACAGTTTAATTCTCTTCCATGGAAACTATAAGTAGCTGAAGCAAATATCTAATCATATCAGGAAACATATCTATAAGATGGATGGAAGGTGATTAGTAATTAGTAATTACTCATTCTATCTTTATTTATTTTTAATTAAAAATAATAATTTTGTATATTTTTTTATTATATACAAATGTGTTCTGTATAAATTTGCATCAGGGGTGGAGTCTATGGAAATCCATATAAATTAATAAAAAAAAGTATATTCCACAATCATATCAAGTCTATAAAAATCTATATAAATTAATAAAAAAAAAGTCAGTCAAACTCTGTATGAAGTCTATGAATTTTCTAAATTCACAGACTTTTTAAAGTCTAAAAAAATTCATTGCAATCCCAATTGAATACACCAAATGCTAGTATCTATTATTATGTACTATTAGTAATATCTTTATTTAATTTGCATTATGGGTAGTACGGTAATTCTGCGCGACGGTATAATAATCAAAGATAATTCAAAGTTCATCGGCATTGTATAATCAAACTATAAGAGCAATTTTACTATTATTAATAAAACTAATTTAATACCCAATTAAAATCATGTAAAAACATACTCATTATATTAAATAATCAAAGTAGACTACCACTCAAACCGCTCAAAATGTCCAAACTGCCCGACACGTCCCCCAAACTGCCCGACACCGACCGCCCAACTTGCCCGGAAAAAAAAAGGGAAAAATAAACTTAGAAGTTCTCAAACCGTCTAACACCCCTCTAAACAACCCAACCCAAACCACAAGAAAAATTAAATAAAAATAAATGAAAAACTTAAAAGTGCCCCTCCTCCAAACTGCCCAATCCAAATTGCAAGAAAAAAAATAATTAACTTATAAATGTGTAAAAAATTCCTCTTTCTTAAAGGCGGTTACCTCAAATCAATCATCAAAATAGTGGTTAATTTCCGTTAAATTAATAAATGGGCATTTTTTGCATTCTTCAAAAGAGTGAATTTTTTTTACATGTAAATGGTGAGAACATGCATTATTCACATATTAGGAGTAAAATAAAATATTTGGGTGATGTTTATATTTGTTCTATTTAGACAAAAATCCGAGGGCCGTCATAAGCAGACATTTCAGACCCATAAATACCATTTAATTTGTTTTGGATGGGCCAATAAGTCAAGTAAAGTGTCCACCCATGTCATGATCTGGGCCCACAGTAATAGTCCTCATTTTTAATTCTTTGACAAAGGTAACAAACAAGTGTCACATTAGTCAATTTACCAATTTCAATTTGCACATTACTATCAAAAGCGGGACCTTTTTTGGTATTTATATTATCTTTTTCTTAGGGGTGATTGGTGCTTAACTTCATTTTTTTTTAATTAACAAGAAGGGTGTGTTCTCTATAATGGAAAATTATCATGGGAAAAAAGAACAATCACCCTTTAAATTTCCTACATTTTCCACCTTCTACTCTTTTTTCTCCTTCATTTTCACTCTAATGGAAGGAAAATATTTCACTCCATGTTGGTGAGATAATATTTTCCATTGAAGAAAGAGTAAAATTCTTCATCATAGATAAGGAGGTGGGAAAAGGTGGGAAATGTGAGAAATTTAAAAAGTGATTGTTCTCTTTTCTCTCCTTTTCCCATGATAATTTTTCATCATAGAAAACACACCCGAAATTTAAATGTCGTTTCACGAAAGTTTTGAGTTCGAAACATTTGGTCTTGAACATTAATTTCTACCACTAGGCCAATGCTTGAAAGCAACTTGATTTTTTTTAATCATTAGTAGTATTGTTTTATTTTGAAATTTCTCATATATACTCCCTCTGTTATTTTTAACTTGTCTCGTTTTATTATTTTATACCACTCATATATTCAATAAACGAGACAAAAACAAGACCCAAAAATAATAATATTATTTTTGTCCACAAAAAGTTCGATACTCTTTCAACTTTAGGCATTGATATTTGGGACACACTTGGGTCAGCCAGAGGCACCGTGCAGACGGCTAAAACACTGACACTTTTATTCGTGTAGATTAGCACTTTTCTTTATAAAGATTGACACTTTTAAAAATTGACATTTTATTCGTAAAATAATTATGTTAAAGATTGACACTTTTATTCGTATAGATTAATACTTTTCTGTATAAAAATTGACACTTTGACCCGACCACACTGTGTGACCGACCTCACCCAAGTTTTTGTCTTGATATTTTCACTATAGTATATGGCCCCTCACTCTTTAATGGATCACATACTCTCTTTAAAACTTTATCAACTATATATCTAACATTTTTATTAAAAATTATGTCACAAAGACTCTATCGAACTCTTTATGGACTAAGGAAGTATAGGCTAACAAAATTATAATATTAAGCACAGCTCAACTGGTAAGACGCTTCCCTTCCAACTAAAAGTTGGGGGTTTAAGTCACCTCGGGTGTGTGTATAAGTGTCTTGTGTTTGTCAAATTAAAAAAAAAAAAAAAAAGCAATAAATAATCCTTCCTTAAAAGAGAGAGTGGTAGGAAAAAAAATGGCACTTAATTATTAAAAAGAGCTTAATTACAATTATGCCAATTGCATGTGTGTAAGTAAAAAGTAAAGTACAAGATCAAAACAAAGAGCATTTCTCTCTTTGCACCCCCACCAAAATCAAAACAAATTAATAAAAAAAGAAAAACCCATTTCCCATTCCCACCCTAATGATAGCATCGTATATATTATTTAAAAAAAAAAAAAAAAAACCCTATTTATAGAAAGCATGGGAAAAGTCAACCTAGCTCATGGAGAAGGAACCTCTCTTCACCTCTCTCACTGGATATTTATCGTAACAAATGTCTCAAATTGTTTTTTTTTTTTGTACTTTTTTTTAATCATCTACAAACAAAGATCATTTGATGGGGGAGAGAAATATCCTGTTCTTGACCTCACAAAAAGAGATTCTGCTCTGATCTGATCACCATTTTTCTGAGAATCACAGACCGTCAGATTCTGCATCAGGCGAGCTGAGAGGGAAGCACGTGTCTTCTCCACCCGTGTTCCATAGGAAATGGGCGTAGTTGCCCGCGTAGTACGAGTTGCTCGGATCTGCAGCTATGGCTTCCAAGTAAGTCTCCTCGGCTGCCCATAGATCGTTCCTTACCACCCAAAGGAAGTTTGCATATTTGTTCAGCGCTTCTGCATCCTTAGGTTCCACCTTCGTTGCTCTCTTGAAGTAATTCTCAGCCCTATTTCAACAAGATTTCATCAGATTCTTGAACATATCAATGATTGGATAAGGGCTATCATAGAATCAATGGCAGAATGAACTGTAAGAACTTAAAACATCTCATCGCAACATATTTTTGAGATTCTTGAATCTTTCCACAATGATTGAAACAAGGCTATGATCATAGAATCAATGGCAGAACGCAAAAGCAATATAATTGCAACAAAATGTTATCACAGCATATTTTCCACATTCTAGATAATTCACATAATAATTGAAGGGCTATCGCAGAATCAAAGGAAGAAAATGTATAAGGGAGAGCTATCAAGGGGCCGACCACGGGTGGCCACGCTTGTTTGGCAGCATCTACGTTTATGAGAATCAAGACTATAGCTTTAATGTTAGATTTTTCAAACCTGAAGTCAAGACAACAAAGCACAGCTAGAAGTAAATTGCCAAAATTTCGATGATATTTTTCATTTCAGTGGGCTCTAAGTTGTGCCCACATGCTGTCTAGTGTTCATATCATCCTTTTCGCTCAAAAGAAAGATACAAACTGCACCACACATATTGCTATCGTCCTACAAATCTCTCGACCCGTTTTTTGGACAACTACTCCACATAAAAATCACACAAACTACAAAATACGTTCTTAAATTAGCCATGTCCAAGCACACAACACCACTCACTAATTATAGATATGCAAGGCATCCAATGATAATATCCCAAGCACATTATTTTCTTCTTTTCTTGAGCAAATTTCAGGATAATATTCTAATCAAACATATTCTTAATGGTAGAAAACGAGAAATGTTTACGTTCGAACATAAGGTCACGAGAAATTATACCTGTCGAGATCCTTCACCACGAGGTAGAGGAACTGAGCATAATTTGCTAGCAGAAGTGGATTGTTGGGCTCTTGAGTCAGTTCTATTTGATATAGTAGCTCCATCCTAAAATATTCGTGATGATAATCTTCTTCGATCTTTGCTTCAACTGGAGAAACGAATCTTTTCATTGTCTCTTGATCCAAAGCCCCATCTCTCGATTGCATCTTGGCAGCCTCTTCCACAATCGAACCCCATAGAGCTTCTTCCCCTTCCTTTGAAGCTTCCCTCGAGACAGACTCCTCTCCACTATTCCTAGACGGATTCAAAATCGAGGACACACTCTCCGAACCAATAGTACTGTAATAATTCGACTCCTCAAATCTCCCATCTCCATCAGTTCCACTAGCAACAGACTTAAATTTCCCACCACCACCGTTGTTCCCTCCAACGGAAGCTGTCTTCCCACTCGAGGAAGACAGCTTCAGCGTCTTAACAATTGATGAATCAAACTTCTTTCGAGAAAAACTCTCATCAACCACCTTTGAAACTTCCTCCGTGGTGGCTGCATAAGATTGCAACGGTGGCGAAGCTGCTATAGCACTCGACATCGAATAGACACTATAGTTTGCTAACAGTATCATCACATACACCATCAAAGTCGGAGTTTTCGAGAAAACTTTCTGAAACAACCATACGAAAGATGCGTGCATTTCCCTCTGCACATTCTCCACAATCCCTTGCATATCCTCATAGAAGAGAACAGACCTCATTTGTAAGGTATAGCTATGGAGTTCTCTGATTATAAACACCATTGAAGAAAAAGCTTTCTTCACCGAGCAATAAGCCGATTCCCCCGCCTCCACAATCCCTTCTTGCCACTGCTTCTTCTTCTTGATTATTCTGAGTGAGAATGGAATATCAACACAATTAGCCCTCCTCTCAATATTCGCCGGAATTATCTCGTCTCTGTCCCGAAAATCGGGCAGTTCTAAACAATCAAACGCCCTCGAATTCTCCAAGAATTTCGCTTCACCATTTGCTCCTGCACCTGCACCGGAGTTATCCAATCTATTCTCGAGAATTTCGTCCATTTTCGTAGTCACATCATCGTCATCCTCGCTCAGCTGAAACCTGAGAGCCATTTCTTGAATGTGCTTCGAGAATTCTTCATCGGAGAAGGAATAGAGGCTAGCAGACAACGCCTTTCGGATAATCCGAACACGAGTCTTCTTATTACCGCAAGATCGAGACTTGTAGAGAGTGCACGGCGGGTTCGCACCCAAGAACAAGCCTGACTTCTCCACGAACCGGCAGAGGACAGATCCGTCGCCCGCGGTGAAGCTCCGCCGCCGCGACGACGGCGAGGAGATGGCAGAGGCTAGTGTCTGGGAGCAAGACGGCGGCGATTGGGGAACTGAAGGTTGAGACCAGTGCAGTGAAGCTGGAGCTACTTTCAATCCCATAATTCTACGTTTTGGCGAAAACGAAAAGTTGGCCGAAAATTGGAGTCCAGAAAAGGCAGAATCAAATTTCGTCCACACTTAAAAAACTTTATGCAAAAGTTCTTGTGGATTCGGATCAGGGAAAAGGCAGAAACCCCTCAACTAACTTAATCTCAACTCAACATAAATTCCTGCGAGAATTACAAAAATAAACAAAACCCATCAATTGAAGTTAAAGCACATGCTAATAAACAAGAATTTATTTATAAAAATTAAAAAAAAAAAAAAAGAAAAGGAAAAGCTTCTTTTCACACATCCATTAAAATCGGATCGAGGCACCGCATTCCGATTATGAATCTAGACTGGCACACAAATCAAATACACGATGCTCGCAAATCTAAGATTTATTACGAAAACGCAGAACGTTTCAAAACGGTTAAGAGATTACCGGAAAAATGACTCCGGGGTGATAGTAGGCGGCGCCACCAGCCTTTAAAGCGAAGTACGAGCACCGTAGATTTACTTATCGGGAATGAGGAGAAGGGGGTGTGAGGACTTTGAATATATACTCCGAAAAAAATAAAAATTGAAAAAACAAACAAAAAAACACGCTAAGAAAAAAATCTTGGCACAGTCCAAGAAAGGTAGTCGAAGTCTGTGTGAGACCACGCTCACTAGTATCGGACCGTATATTTGTACAAAATACTGCTTCTTCGCGGTAGGGTCCGTACTTGTTCTGCTTTTATTTTCCCTTGATTTTTTATTAATTACTAGTATTTTGTTTTTTCAGGAATTTATTGCTTCTGCGGTGTGAGATCTTATTGCAAGGCGAAATTTCTTTTCTTTAATATTTTTCGAGTTGTCCTAATAAAATAAAAAGGAGTATTACTATTACTTATTACAGGAGTCGGTGTCGGAGTCACGTGCGAGTTCGTGGGCGGAAAGATGAGATTGAGTTGAGTCCGACGCGGCTGAGTTCACGGGCCCTTTTAGAACCGCTCTAAGCAAATAGGTATGTGCCATGTGTTAATGCCCACCATCCGCCATTAATGGAGCTCGCTGTTTCTGTGTGTGTGTGCGTTTTTTTGGACCGTCAATTCATGCCCCAACAACTAATTAAACGTGAAATGAAATGAAATATTTTTAGTACTACATTTGGTGAATTTTACTTGAAGCATTGTTTTTTCCCATATATAAGTAAAATTCATAGGATTTTGTAATTTTATCCTTTTTAAACAGTGATTTGTATTTATACCAATTGAAAGATAGGAGTAAGTTTATTTATTTACTTCTTTCATGCCTTTATCTGGATTTGGTAATGTTTATATGAAATTTTATATTTCCAAATACCTTTAAATGTGTTATATTTTATTATCAAAACGGTTTCAGGACAGTATCATCATTTTTGAGGTGTTCGCAAAATAAGGTATCCACTTTAATAATTTTCTAATTACTCGATACTAATTACTTAACAAGTTTATATATCATGGGTTTCAAAAAAAAAAAAAAAACAACAAGTTTATATAGTATCATTGTTTTATCAGATACTTTCTCTGTCTCAGAGATATTGACTCATTTCATTATTTTATACCTTACATATTAATAAGAAATGACTCAATATCTCTGAGCCAGGGGAAGTAACTTTTATTCGTTCTGTTTCTATATATCAATAATTTGAAACGTATAAATATCATTTCAATAAAAAAAAATCGACACAAAAGAAATATCCCACGATAACTATGGATGAATTACCTAATCATAGTCAAATTAAATAAAAACATGTCACAATAGTCTGGTCACCATCAATTTTACAATCATATTCCAAATTGAAGATAAAATAAAATAAAATTATGATTGGCTTCTCCAACGGCAAATTCTCCTCCGTTGTTTTCCTACCCCCATGTAACATGTTCACAGTTGGTTACAACTAGTCGCATATAAGGCGCTACCCAATTTGTCCCCTTTTTTTATTTATTTATATTCCCGTTAAATTCATGCTATAATATGTGATTCGACTAAATTGTATTTTTACGTCATAATCATAATTTCTGATAACTAAAGTACAAAATGCTACAACAAACTTGATTTAAGGCAGTCATATCTGATCATCATAAATTTTAATCTCAGAACGCATTTTATTAAATCCTATCAGAATTCTTTTTATTTTTTATTATTATTTTATTTTTTATCATACCTTAAATAAGAATTGGATCTAATAAAGAAACTCAATAAGTACATAACTATTAACTTCTACATCAACTCATTTAAGTGTTCCCATTTATCATCAAATATATGTCATATCAAAAAGATTTATGTAAAACATAGTCTAATATATCATTTTTTTTAAAACAATGAATATAAAGTTTAAAGGTTGCATCATGTAAGATTCGAACGTGAGATTTTCAATCTTAACTATTAACCTATTACTGCTAAACCATTAAAATTTATCCCAATTATCATTACGAATTGTTTTTTTTTTTTTTTTTTTTTTTTTAATTTCTTATGTGATGATTCGAGATAAATAATTAGAATTGTTCGCTTTTCTTGATTTGTGAAGCCGAAAAGTACATTTTTCAGATATACATTTTTATTTTTATTTTATTTTATGTTGCTAATAGTGAGGGAAGGTTAAAAGCATAGACATTGACCAACTTTAAATGACAAATGATCTAACGTCGCATAATTAAGTGGTGATGAGCTGTATAACATGTGAATGATAAATAAATAAATATAATATAAAATAGCACATATTAGTCCAGCACGCTGATGATCTCTAAATTATTAACGGGTAGACTTAATGCTCATACTTCCTCACACACTGGTACTGAATTATAGTACGCTGATCATCTCCAAGTTATCAAAGAGTTGAGTTTAGCGCCACAAACCTCAGTGCATCATATCTTCACTTACTGATAAGTCAGTGCGCACTGTAAGAGGCAGAGTTGAGATGAAATCAAAAAATTATTATAAGACAACACACACATATATTCACCTCCTCTAACATTGTAAAGATCATCACCTCACGAGGGACCAACGGTTAACAAAATTAATTTGTAGAAGAATATCGATGTCTAAAAAAATATAAACAAAGATTAAATCATTCTAAACTAAAACTCTCTGAAATATAATCACAAAGTATGCCAAAAAAAAAAAAAAAAAAAAAACAAAACAAAAAAAACAAGAAAAAAGAAAAGAAAAAGGACGATCATTGTATGGCAACAAAAATAAAAGAGACAAAAAAATATGATAAAAAGCTTCACGTTGTGAATCTTCTTTCGACCATAAGCTTTGAGCATTTTCATATTTTAGTGTTCTATTGCGTCTATTGTTGAATTAGTAGTGATTACGTGCGTTGCACGTATAATCTCTCATTTACCTTATTCTCTTAAACGAAAGCATAATATATTTTGAATGCTAACAAAATCTGTAATAGTATAATATTCTTAACTTCAACAAAATATTTGTAATTATATATCTTTAGACAATGTAGGTCCCGATAAATAGATATTGGTGTATGGGGGGGGGATGGAATACACCAATTAGCCAACAGTTTTGACTTTTCAAAACAATTTGATCTTACTGAGTCGTCACTTCAGTTTATCAGAGCAGTTTAGTTTTTCCAGCTCAAACAGTGAACTGCTGAGCTTGCAAAACTAACCTGCGTGCAGAAGTTTGGTGGAAAGGTTGGCTAACAGTTTTTCAAAACAGTTTTCAAAAAGACTTCAGTTCAGCAACAGTTTATGCAAGACAGGTTGCAGTGGTGCAGGTTGTGAGCATGCAAACTGTGTAAATAAAGTAAAAATAAATATCGAGAGAAACACGAGGAGTTTTTATCGTGGTTCGGAGTAAATAGCTCCTACGTCCACGCCAGATCCCGTCGAATCTGTAATCCCTTATGTAATATCCCGAATATTCCTAGCAAATATATAGTATAATTCAAGTAAGTCTTGCTAGTAAATAATTAGTCTATTAATATTAAGAATAATGTCTCATGTGTATAATCATAAGTATAGCCTATATGTTTTAGCTTTAAGGAATTTTCTTACCATTATGCTTGAATTATTATTATTATTATTATTATTATTATTATTATTATTATTATTATTATTATTATTATTATTATTATTATTATTATTATTATGTGTGTATCGTGTATATATATATATACTATTAAATTAGAAAATATCTATGTGTATATATTACATATATTTTTCATGATTATATATAGATATATATATACATATAGACGTGCATGTATTTATGATCTACATTATTTATTAATATTTTATTAATATGAGATATATATACATGGAAGTACACATATACTTTAATATATAGACATAATAACACATATTAAAGGTTTCTATTGCTATATCTATATGTATACGAGTAGATAAGTATATAGAGATATGAAATTGCATGCTGGCTACTTTATCAATAATATGTCTATGTATCTAAAGTAGTTTACGTATTAGTTTATACGGATGCATGTATATGAGTAGGAGGTGCTATCTATATGTGTGTGGAGCTATCATTATAGTAGGAGGTGTAACTTAATAGCTTTGCACAGTAATAGGTCTAGGTTGATGACTACTCTATGCTATATATGACTAAGCTAAGCTATATAGCATGAATGAGCAACTAGATTTTTTCTATAAATACCTAGCCGAGCTCTCATTATTTTCATATTCCAGGCTTCAACTATATTCATCCTTTGTCTATTACTCTAGAGGAATAACATCAATCCCATTTTAGAAAATAAGTTTCAAATGAGTAGTTGTTTCTTCAGGATCTATAGAAGAGAGATTATAGTTCATCAACTATTTCTCAGATTTGCTTCAAGTTACAGGTGGGTAAAATGTTTTGGCATTGTTTTTAATGCTGTTTAAATTTATGTTAAAATGCAATTATCCATAAAAATGTTTTGTGTGTATGTTTCAAGAAATGACTCTATGGATCGATCGAGATTCATCGTTAGTATTAGATATACTAACTTTGAATTGTGCGCACCCCGGTTACATACGATGCCTTGATCACGTCGTATGCTAACTAATGGCGAATTCCTTGAGTTTCGACTCGGGTTTTCTGCAAGTACTAGGATTATTTAGGGTTACGGCCCTGAACCCGGTCTAGATGAACCAAAGGTGATTTGTAGCCTTGGTTGAGTCCAAGAACGAACATCACACACCTGAAAATGATATTTGTATTTTCAAGAGTTGTTTTCTGCAAGCCTCTTGATATACTATGTATGGATAAATTGCCAGTTTTCAAAATGCTTGCCAAAGGGGCATGACCACTAAGTACATCAAGTACTTAGCCCAAAATTCTTCAAATGTTTCAGGTCCGGAAGCCGGTGATGCGCAGCAAGGCTGAGGCAGAGGGTTGTTGCAAGGCTTTATTAAGCTTCCGCTATGTTATTTTGCTCATAACTCTGATAACAAGACTACTAGTTTGGTAATAATAAATAAGTCGAGGGCGTCATCTTCCAACCCTCTAGTTATATAATATGGTTTCTTTGTTTCCTAAACTTATTTCTCTCTTCCTATTTTACTTATTATTGGATGGAGAGTGCCGTATATCAGTTCCTTTTGGAAGCTCGAATTCCCACTCAATTATGGTTATCCCATTTTTCGAAGTGGATGTCGACTCCTCTAGTTTACTGAAAACCGGTTTACCCCATCTTTTACTTTATGCAAGGTGGAGAGTGTCATGCAATGGTTCCACTTGGACGCTCGATTTCCTACTCACTCTTGGTAATTCCAATGTGTCGTAGTAGACGGTTGACTCCACTTGGCAACTTGACGCTGGTTTACCCCACCATTTTCTTTATAGTCTCATTTTACGTTTTAAGATACTCATAAAATGGTCATAAATTAATATTATCCCCTTTCTTCCCCGCTTCTTTAATCTAACCCCCGTCACACCCCGGTTCACAGGAATCGGGGCGTGACAAGGTGGTATCAGAGCGGAAGACTCTGAGACCTTAGTCTATGTCTAGTCTAGAATATTAATTCTAGCTATGTTAGTTAAGCAACAATCACCCTCAGCTTGCCATCATCTGCTCCAGCTAAGGTACATTTAATTATGCATATTATATGAAACCAGTTGCATGAAACTGCATGTTTATGATTTGTCAAGCATTTTCTAAGGAATGATTGTGTTTTACGAAACACCAGATATGATGAAACTCCCTGAGTTTCCATGACTTGATTTTTCAAGTATTATGAAAGTATGTGGAACTTTGTTCCTAGAAAATGAGAAAGCATGTTTAGTCATGTATATGATTCAAATGTTATTTGAATATTGTGTTATTTTATCAGTAGCACCAGTATAACTCTGAAGGTACAATTCTTTAGTTAAAGTTGATGATCTATGATATGGTCACTAGGAAAATAAGAATCCTATTTGGCCTAGTAAACAAGAACCCTTAAAGAAGACTAAATAGACTTGCTTAAACCCAGAAGTGCTATTTTTAAGTTAAGCATTTATTTAGAAGTTTATTATGATTTGATTTTAGATATTCAATTAGAATATCCTTGCAGTATGAGGCCACCATTAGATCAAATGTTACAGGGGTGGAGAGAGAGAAGAAACATTGAGAAATTTCATACAGATTCTCTCACATAGTGATAGCACCAATACCAATACAGCAAATAGAAGTGTCAATTGGTAATAAACATATCATCCGACGAGGATGAACTCGAGTAGATAAACCTCGATCAAGAATGGGAACAATTAATGAGGATTATAGATATGGCAAATCTAGAGGATCAGGGCACTATTGAGTCGAGTTGCTCAACCTATTTCCCTAATGAGAGAGATCATATTAGAAAGTGGCCTAGGATGGCGTATGGGCCCACGGTCGCAAAGGTTAAGATTTGTTGAGGAGGTGATATAGATGTAGAAGAACATAACGAGGAAGAAACACCACCAACTGATTCATAGGGAGTGCTCGGAGACAATGACTAGTGTGACGTTATTATAAGTAGATATGTTGTTAATTGTATGGTTCCAAGGATGATCCTTATATAGAACCCATGATCCCTAGAGAAAGTATTAGAAACTAGAATCTCAAGATTGGAGATTTATCTTTTAAGACAAATCTATTTATTATTGACACAATAGGGTTCGATATCATCGTAGGAATAGATAAGTTAGAAAGAAATGATGCAAAGATAAACTGTAAGGAAAGTGAGGTTGTTTTCCAAATAAAGAACGGTGATGTGATTGGCTCCCGATATTAGGAAACGGAAAATAAAATACCGATACTATCGACCATGAAGATTGCTAGGATGGTAATTAAGAAAACAAAATTGTTGTAGACTATGGAGGAGATTATGAGGAATTTTTGCCTCTAGTTGAATTTGATTAAAATAATAGCTAGCTTTCAAGCTAGAATTGGAATGCCACCTTATGAGCCTCTTTATGGTCGCAAGTGCAGGTTGCCACTTTATTTAGATAAAGAGGGTGAGTGTAAATTGTTAGGCCCAGAACTAGTACAACAGATGATTGAAACAGTTGATCTCATCAGACATAGAATAAAAAAGCCTAAGATAGACAATAATCTTAGGCTGACAAACGCGTATCGGAATTAGAGTTTAGAATAGGGGATCGTGTTTTTCTCAAAGTTTCTCCTACCAAGGAAATTATACATCTCGGCAAGCGGGGTAAACTTCGCCCTAGCTATATAGGACCCTTTGAGATTCCCGATAGAATATGCCATGTAGCACATGAGTTGGCTTTATCGCCCAGTATTAGAGACGAGCATAATGTCTTCCATATCTCACAACTTAGAAAATATGTGTTTGACCCAAAGCGCGTAATTAATTATGATGAAGTGGTCTTAGCCCAAAACCTAAGCTGTGATGAAAAACAAGTTCAGATTCTTGACTGAAAGGTCCAAGTGTTAAGAAATAAGCAAATACCTCTAGTAAAAGTCCTATGGAATCACAATTGGCAAGAAGAAGTAGCCACACGGGAACTAGAAGATAAGATTACAAAAGAATTAGTATCCTGAACTACAGTATCCAGGTATGCAAATTTCGAGGACGAAATTTTTATAAGGAGGGAGGGATGTAATATCTCGAATATTCCTAGCAAATATATAGTATAATTCAAGTAAGTCTTGCTAGTAAATAATTAGTCTATTAATATTAAGAATAATGTCTCATGTGTATAATCATAAGTATAGCCTATATGTTTTAGCTTTAAGGAATTTTCTTACCATTATGCTTGGATTATTATTATTATTATTATTATTATTATTATTATTATTATTATTATTATTATTATTATTATTATTATTATTATTATTATTATTATTATTATTATTATATTATTATTATTATTATTATTATGTGTGTATCGTGTATATATATATATACTATTAAATTAGAAAATATCTATGTGTATATATTACATATATTTTTCATGATTATATATAGATATATATACATATAGACGTGCATGTATTTATGATCTACATTATTTATTAATATTTTATTAATATGAGATATATATACATGGAAGTACACATATACATTTAATATATAGACATAATAACACATATTAAAGGTTTCTATTGCTATATCTATATGTATACGAGTAGATAAGTATATAGAGATATGAAATTGCATGCTGGCTACTTTATCAATAATATGTCTATGTATCTAAAGTAGTTTACGTATTAGTTTATACGGATGCATGTATATGAGTAGTAAAAGATATCTTACATTATATAATATATATATATATATATATATATATATATATATATATATATAAAGTCGATAACTATATGTGCGTGGAGCTATCATTATAGTAGGAGGTGTAACTTAATAGCTTTGCACAGTAATAGGTCTAGGTTGATGACTACTCTATGCTATATATGACTAAGCTAAGCTATATAGCATGAATGAGCAACTAGATTTTTTCTATAAATACCTAGCCGAGCTCTCATTATTTTCATATTCCAGGCTTCAACTATATTCATCCTTTGTCTATTACTCTAGAGGAATAACATCAATCCCATTTTAGAAAATAAGTTTCAAATGAGTAGTTGTTTCTTCAGGATCTATAGAAGAGAGATTATAGTTCATCAACTATTTCTCAGATTTGCTTCAAGTTACAGGTGGGTAAAATGTTTTGGCATTATTTTTAATGCTGTTTAAATTTATGTTAAAATGCAATTATCCATAAAAATGTTTTGTGTGTATGTTCCAAGAAATGACTCTATGGATCGATCGAGATTCATTGTTAGTATTAGATATACTAACTTTGAATTGTGCGCACCCCGGTTACATATGATGCCTTGATCACGTCGTATGCTAACTAATGGCGAATTCCTTGAGTTTCGACTCGGGTTTTCTGCAAGTACTAGGATTATTTAGGGTTACGGCCCTGAACCCGGTCTAGATGAACCAAAGGTGATTTGTAGCCTTGGTTGAGTCCAAGAACGAACATCACACACCTGAAAATGATATTTGTATTTTCAAGAGTTGTTTTCTGCAAGCCTCTTGATATACTATGTATGGATAAATTGCCAGTTTTCAAAATGCTTGCCAAAGGGGCATGACCACTAAGTACATCAAGTACTTAGCCCAAAATTCTTCAAATGTTTTCAGGTCCGGAAGCCGGTGATGCGCAGCAAGGCTGAGGCAGAGGGTTGTTGCAAGGCTTTATTAAGCTTCCGCTATGTTATTTTGCTCATAACTCTGATAACAAGACTACTAGTTTGGTAATAATAAATAAGTTGAGGGCGTCATCTTCCAACCCTCTAGTTATATAATATGGTTTCTTTGTTTCCTAAACTTATTTCTCTCTTCCTATTTTACTTATTATTGGATGGAGAGTGCCGTATATTAGTTCCTTTTGGAAGCTCGAATTCCCACTCAATTATGGTTATCCCATTTTTCGAAGTGGATGTCGACTCCTCTAGTTTACTGAAAACCGGTTTACCCCCATCTTTTACTTTATGCAAGGTGGAGAGTGTCATGCAATGGTTCCACTTGAACGCTCGATTTCCTACTCACTCTTGGTAATTCCAATGTGTCGTAGTAGACGGTTGACTCCACTTGGCAACTTGACGCTGGTTTACCCCACCATTTTCTTTATAGTCTCATTTTACGTTTTAAGATACTCGTAAAATGGTCATAAATTAATATTATCCCCTTTCTTCCCCGCTTCTTTAATCTAACCCCCGTCACATCCCGGTTCACAGGAATCGGGGCGTGACACCTTAACTTGAGATTTTTCACTCCTTTTAACACTGGTGGAGGTTCCAGTCCAAATTCAAGTCTCTCTTTAGACTGAATCTAGCACGATTCTTGAGTCGTGTCTCTTCTAACTTTACATACAAACTTACATACGATCTTACTAATGCTAAACAACTAGCACTGATATCCAAACTAGAAAGCTGTGAAAAGCTATCACCGTTAGGAATACAACTCTATCAACTACACTGAATATCAACAGTGATGGTAGTGAGAGTGTGGGTTGTGTTCTAGTAAGACAGTTTCAGAAAGAGTAGAAATCTACAAAGATCAACACTTGGGAAAGATCTAGTGATTTCGAGTGTTGATTGAGTGGTCTTTAAGCTTGAGATTTCTATAGCGTTTTAGCTTGTATATTGAGTTTCCCGTACCTTCTTTCTGGAATGTCTTGAGGTATTTATAGAGAAGCATTTGAAATAGAGCCGTTGTATGTGTGTCAGGATATGCAGTACCGTACACTGACACAATTATAGTCGATGAGTTGAGGACAGGTTCCTCAGCCACAGCTCAGGTTGGACTTTGCAGGTCGAGCTTCCTATACCTCGAACTGTCTTCAGTCTTCTGTAATCTTCGCAAGAAATCTTCGAGTATGGTTAGAACAGATTACATAGACAAATTACATAAAGGAACATTATGACAGGTTTGATTAGATTAGGTACAAGGTTGCACTACCAACCTTGACCTTTACATAGCAACCTGTCCGGGTTGAGCTTGACTGATCCAAACACGGAGACCAGTCTGTTCCAATTAAAATCTGTTGTCTAAGTGTGGTTTCTAATAGCATTATCAAAACTTAGTTCAAAGAGAAAAGGTTCCCAACAGACAATAATGTAAATCCTAAATGCTATGCAATTATTTGGCCAATTGTTTTGATTTTTTTTTTTAGTGTTGAGATTGTGTAGATTTAACACAACTTATGCATAATCTTCTACAATCAAACTATCATGTGAACTGAAGTCAACATAATTAACAATTTAAATTTACAATAATGATATTTGGCCATAATGTGGCCGGCCACACAACTACATTTTTCATAATATATGTCATTTTAAAAATAATAAATAATTATTATAATTCAGTACTTTTAAATTTTAATTTCAAAAAAATTTCCCCCCAAAATTACATATTGTTCTTTTTTTAAAAAAAATAAAAAGTAACAAATTCTTTAAAATAATCAAAATTATCAAATAATTAAAGGGTTAATTTTTTAAAAATACATAAATTATACGAAAAATCACTTTTGAGTTTTCTTATAATCTAAAAAAAGTTTGACATAAATATATAAATTATTACATGTTAAAAAAAATAAAATAACTAAAATTATGGTCGGCCACATTATGGCGAATAGCATTGCCCTTAAATTTATCTTATTAGTGGAGCCAATCCAAAAATTAAGAAAGCCGATCAACTATCACAATAATTATATTAAAGATAACAGAACAAAACGTGATAGTTTATTTATTAAGGAACAATCATGCAAATTTATCTTTTCACATTCAGTACTTAAATAATACACAATAATGAAATTTGGCCATAATATGGCCGGCCACACGAGGACATTTTTTTTAATATACATAATTTAAAATAGAAATTAAAAGTTATAATCAATATTTAAATGTTTATAAGAGATTATTCTGAATTATTTTTAAATTTGAATATAATTTTTTTTTATCCCTAATAATTAATTTTTTTCTCTTAAATAAAAAAACAACAAAATCTTTAAAGTAGTCACGATCATCAAATAAATTAAAGGTTAATATGTTAAAAATACATAAATTATATCACTTTTTGAATTTTCTCATAAAAGCTAAAAAAAATTGCCATAAATACATAAACTATTACATATTAACATTAATTATGGTCAGCCACATTATGGCCGAATAGTATCACCCTATTAAATACATTATAGCCACATTATAGCGCGAAAGCATTATAGTAGGTCTACCTGAACTGATCATTTCATAAAATTTGCATTAAATCCTCACTCACTGCATATTGTATTTTTCTAACGTGTTTTTAAAGATGTCTTCCTCAGCACAGCTTCCTCAGTTCTCAATTGAGGGCTACACCATGTGGAGCTTCCGCGTGGAATCTCATCTAGCTTCACTTCATGACCGCATGCATGAAGTTATCGAGAAAGGACCCATCATAATCATGAAGTGCCTATTAAGGAATAGTGAAAAGGAGAAACCCGTCGACCTAGACGGCAACCCAGTTGACGAGAAAGAGAGCGCTTCCACTGATATCTATGTCGTGAAGCCGAGAGAGGAATATACGGCTAACGACTTCAAAGCTGATAATCTAGATCATGTGGCGCGCAACGTGATCCAGTCAACCATCCCCGACGTCTATCTCCCAAGAATAATGAAATGCAAAACGGCGAAGGAGATGTGGGAAACTCTTGCCCTAATCTCACAGGGCACGGAGAAAATAAAGGAAAACAAACTCTCTGTACTGATGCAGGAGTTTAATGCTCTCACGATGAAGAGCAATGAGAGCATGGAGACTCGAGTTCTGGGAATTACCACAACTGCAGCTTCCCTTGGAAAGGAACTCACCTTCAAAGAGATCAATCAAAAGGTGGTTCTGTATGGAAAGTGGCAGACCATTGATCGATCTTGCTTTTCAAGGGTAATTTAGGCACAAAAACAGTGAATTAAAGAACACAAAAGTAAAGGACACGAGGGATTTACGTGGTTCGATCGAGAGATCTATGTCCACGGGGCGGAAAGTGTGTATGCTTTATTAGCTTTATGCATGAGGCTTACAAAAGATTGTTCTCCCCTCTTCATCTATTCTAAGCCCCTATTTATAGATATTTTTACATAGAGTTCTACTAGGATAATAATTCTTCTCCAACTTGGACTCTTGAGCTTGATCTCCTCCTTTTGTGGGTAAACACTGAGCTTCTAGATCTCCTTCAGGAATAGAGTTGTAGTTGGTGTAGGAATCGGAGATGCGTTGTTGGAGTGTTGGCCGAGGTGGGCTGACCTGAATTGGGCCGATCTGAACCGTTTAAAGGGGCCGAGCTTACTGGGCCGAGCTGAATTGTTCGAGTCCAATTATGTTGGGCTTGATGCTTGGGCCTAGTAGCTAGGCCATATCCTATCACATCCCCCCCCAAAAAGATGTAGAAGTGAGGTGTGATGTGGGGCAGAACAGTGAAGTGGGTGAGTGTAAAATGGCATTACCCCGTCGAATTTGAGAAATCAACGAAGTTGAAATGCATGCCGCCTTATTAAGACGAGGTCGGTGTTTAAATTACATTGCCCCGTCGAATTTGAGATTTCGATGAAGTCAAACTGCAAGCCGCCTCGTTAAGACGAGGTCGGTCTCAAAATTACATTGCCCCGTCGAATTTGAGATTTCGACGAAGTCGAACTGCATTTAGCAACAAGTCGGATGAGGCAATCTTGGTTGGAGGGGCGAAGCCGAACACGGAGCGCCGGTTGGAGTCCCGAGTTAGTGGGACACGTGTCGCGCCGTGGGGGTGGGAGTTGAAAAGGTGGAAGTTTTTGAATAAAACTTCCGCTATACGGCTTCTCCCGCATTTCGCCCTAATTTCAAATTTGAAAAAGAGTCGCCGCCTCCCCTCTGCCGTTGCTAGATTCTCCGTGCGTCTTTGCCGTCAATCATCGTTAGGAGTTATTCCACCGATAATTTCATAAGTAAGTTATGGATTCTTCTTCCTCTCATTCTTCAAGTAGTAGGGGTAACGACGGTGGAGCGGTTGATGGGTTATCGCCGCCTCCGATGCCATCTTTTCCGTCGACTGTAAAAATAAATGCTTTCACTGTAGATTCTTTAGCAACTAGGACAATTGAGTGTGTTTGTCTTGCTCCGGTGACTGAGGGCAAAATCCTTAAGTATAGGTCGTCGTTTAGCGCAAAACAGATTATTAACATTTGTAGAGAATATCAATTTCTTTCCTCCACTCTGTTAGTAGCTCCCGGACCGGGGGATAGAGCTTGTTCACCTCCGGACGGTTTCTTTACCGCGTACGAAGATAGTTTGAAGCACGGTCTTCGGTTCCCGTTGTTTCCAGTCTTCGGAGCTTTACTTCGCAAGCTCGGTATTGCAATGAGGCAAATCGCACCGAACTCTTTTAAACAACTTGTAGGATTAGTTGTAGAAGCCAGCACCATGGGTATTCTGGTATCAGTAGACCTGATACTGAATTTTTTCTTTTTTAAATTAGGTGATACGGGGTGGTTCTACTTGACTCCGGTTTGTAAGGATTCGTTTCGTTTAATAACGAAATCGAAAATTATGAATTGGCAGAATAAGTTTTTCTTCTGTCGCTCTGATGAGGTTCCCCACCTCGTCTGGCGACAGAAAGGTAGTAAGCCAGAGAAGCAGGTTTCCACGGTAGATCTGGCTGATGCCGTGACTAGGTTAGATCGGCTAGGTACAATTGTACGGGATTACACCGAAGCCGAGCTTGTGTCGGCCGGGCTGAGCCCGTTTAACCCTAACACCTCGTATCCCGAGGAGGGTGAGGTCTCCTTTCGTATCTTTTTGTGGTTTGCAAGATATTTGGTCTATCATGCGTAATGTCTTGAATTTTGGTTGCAGTGAAGCTGGTGAAAGACAGGAAGAGGCAGAGGTTCGAGGATCCTGCAGTGTTGGAGAAGGGGGGTTCCGAGGCGTCCTCGGAACAAACTGTGAGTGTTCCGGGATCATCTCCACTAAGGTCGCCCTCTCCTGAGTCATTAGTTCATCGGCCGAAGGTGCCGAAGCCGAACAAGAAAGCTTCGGCGACTGGCGACAAGACTCTAACTGTAGGCCAGTCCTCGGTTAGTGCGGCTTGCCCAGTGGTGGAGCTGGAAGAAGAACGCCGGGTTTATCCCGAGGTAAGAAGTTCAAGCCTTTCTGCGTTGGGTTTATGGTAATTGTGTGCTGATGTTGTTCGCCATCTGCAGAATGCCGACCTGGTGACGGCAAGCTTTCACAACTGGGTGGACGGGTTGGTGAAGGGCGCGTCCACCGTTACTGGCTTCCTGAATGATGGGGTCTCGAAGTACAACGAGATTAACCGCGTCAGGCGTCAGTTGGAAGAAGAGAAGGTCAGCCTAACTAGGGACCTTGCCGCTGCCGTCCTGGGGGCCAAGGAGGCCAAAAAGAAAGAGGACGACGTTGTTGCCGCAACTGAGGAAGCTCGTAGGGAGGTAACCTTGCTGAAGGCCAAATTGGAATCGGCCGAGGCCGACGTTGTGGCTCGCCAAGGGCCAGTTCTCCGAGCCTATACTGAAAGGCTCTTCCTATCCGAGTTCTTCTCAGGTTTCTGCGGCGATGTGGCTGAGGTGATGATGGCTCGAAGTGTCTCCGAGACTGTGGAGGCTATCGTCGAGGACATTCCAGACCTTGATAAGGTGAAGTACGGGCACAAGGAGGTGTCCGTGGAGGAACTGAACCGAGCCTTCATAGAAATTGTGCTGAAAAATCTGAAGGCGGTTCCTCTTCTTGAAAACCTGGTGTCTTCTACTGACCTGCTCACCGCCGAACTGATTCGGGAAAGTCCGGTGGATCACAATCCTGACATGGATGCGATCGTTGCCGAGCTTAATGCCGCCCCGAGAAGAACCGAGGCTGAGAGCGGAACTGGTGGCGATGCCAGAGGGGAGGCCAAAGTGTAAGAAAACGAGGAGGAGGTCAGTTGATCGCCTCCTCGTCTCTCTCTTTTTTTTTTTTTTTTTTTTTGTAGTATGTACTTCGTCATCAATAGGATGGCGCGTTTTGCTGAAGTAATGAAAACTTTATTTCTTATTAGAAATTTGTTTCCATTTTTGTAGTCTTCTCCAAACTGTGTCAACTTATCGTCTTGTCTAGAGGAAATAGCTCGACTTCAACGTCAACTTGATGCAGCGAAGGTTGAGGCTTTGCACTGGAAAGACACGATAGGCCACATTGAGAATGAGACTGAAGTGAAACTGCAGTCCGCTCAGATTAAATCGGACGGGTTGCAAGCTCAATTGATCGAGCTGAAGGAGAAGCATGGTAAGCTTAGGGGAAAAGCCAAGCGTATCGAAGAAGAAATCCTTGAATACGAAAACATTATCCGCCGGAGCGGGAAGCCTACTATTGCCGAGGTCTTGGCCAAGGTGGATGAGAAAAGGGAGTGGCTTCAGCGTTACCGGCACGATTATGGTGAGAACTCTTGGGAGTACCGGGGGTTGGTCGACGAGCTGGTTGAAGCTACTAATTCGTATGAGACTGTAAAAGCTCGTCAGCCCAAGTTATTACAATATCTGACCCCAGAGACGAACTCATCGAGCTCGGCTAATTCCGGTCTGAGTTCGGGAGTGTTGGATGCGGCCTCCAGGGCTTATTTGGAGGGTCCAAGTGAATCACTTCATCAGGGAGGGGTGCCGAGAGCTTCTAGCGGGCAAGGTCGAGCTCATGGTTCCGGTTCTGCCAACCAAGGTAGGGCTTCCACTGCTCGAGGCTGAGGCCGAGGTCGGGGCTTGGCGATCCGTAGAGGCCAAGGCATGCAAGCTGTAGATTACATTATGGGTTTGCTCGATCCTCCAGCCGGGCCTAGATTTGTTGATAGGTGGCTTAATTTTGGTAGGTCGTCTAGCTCGGGAGCACCTCCTTAATGTAAATACCAATGTAATTGTACGCATTCTTGTCTTATATGAAATAAGATAGAATTTTTTTTCGTACTCTTACTTATGCATTCATTATGAGTTTTGCGCTTTATTGGTTGTCTTAGTCTGATAGCCCTTTTCATCAAAGAATGAAGTTCGGCTTTATACAGCTTTCTTCGCAGGAATACGAAGTCTTTTTTCACTTCGTCTAAGGATGAAGTTTGGCTTTCTATGGCTCACCTCATCAAATGACGAGGTTTGGCCTTTGGTCGGCTCACCTCGTCAGATGACAAGGTTTGGCCTTTGTTCGGCTCACCTCGTCAGATAAAGAGGTTTGGCCTTTGGCCGGCTTACCTCGTCAGATGACGAGGTTTGGCCTTTGTTCGGCTCACCTTGTCAGACGACAAGGTTTGGCCTTTGGTCGGCTTACCTCGTCAGATGACGAGGTTTGGCCTTTGTTCGGCTCACCTCGTCAGATGACGAGGTTTGGCCTTCTATGGCTCACCTCGTCAGATGATGAGGTTTGGCCTTGTACGCGTGTTTATAGTATATGCTCCATGGTTGGAGATATTAAATACCCTCGTCAGGGTTAAAAAATATTGAAATAATTTGCACAAGTGGAAAGAAAAATGCTTAAAACGAAACATGCAAGACCAATAGGAAAAAATACGAACTTTATTGATAAGAAAAAATCGAAGTAAAAATTTAAACA
Organism: Mentha longifolia; assembly: GCA_001642375.2. NCBI lineage: Eukaryota > Viridiplantae > Streptophyta > Magnoliopsida > Lamiales > Lamiaceae > Mentha > Mentha longifolia. The sequence goes on along the minus strand of CM038113.1, from coordinate 18,753,609 downwards.
GGACGACCTGACTCATGACCTAACTGACCCAAGATGAAATGACCTTTACTCCTTTCCACCTATGCGAAGTATTTCTTTAGATGAGAGACATGCCAAGTTCGGGGTATCGGCTCACCAGATAGATGGGCGAGCTTATATGATCCTTTGCCGAGGACTTTTTCTACTCAGTAAGGCCCTTCCTATGTGGCTTGTAGTTTGCCGAGCTTTTCTGCCTTACTAACTTCGTTATTCCGAAGTACGTGGAATTGTTGGAATTTTACTCTTTGGTTATAGTATCGAGCTGCTTGCTGCTTGTACTTAGCTTATTTGATGTAAGCCAAATCCCGCTTCTCTTCTAGTAGGTCCAAATCAGCTCGTAGTCCTTCTTCATTGGCTTCGGCTGAAAAATTTAGCGTGCGGTGGCTCGGCAATTCGATCTTAACCGGGATGACAGCTTCAGTTCCGTACACCAAACTGTAAGGTGTTTCTCCATTTGAAGTCCGGGGAGTTGTTCGGTATGACCATAAGACTTGGGGTAGGTTTGTTACCCAATCTCCTTTAGCTTCGTCAAGTCAGGTCTTGAGCCCCTTGACAATTGTTCTGTTCGTAACTTCGGTTTGGCCGTTCGCTTGAGGGTGGGCTACCGAAGTGAACTTTTGCTGAATGTGTAGACCTTCGCACCATTCTCTGAATGTTCGATCCGTGAACTGCGTTCCGTTATCTGAAACGAGGACATGAGGTACGCCGAAGCGGTAGGCAATGTTCTTCCAGACGAAGTTAAGAGCATTCTTGCTTGTGATCTTAGCCAAAGGTTCGACTTCGACCCACTTAGTGAAGTAGTCAATGGCTACGATGAGGAACTGTAGTTGTCCGGGAGCTCGGTCAAACGGTCCGACTATGTCGATCCCCCATTGTACAAATGGCCACGGGCTTTGCATGCTGACGAGGTCGCTCTGGGGTAGCCTTGGGACTGTCCCGTGGATCTGACATTTTGGGCATTTCTTGACGAGCTCAACTGCATCGTGGAATATCATAGGCCAATAGTATCCCCACCTCATCACCTTTTTTGCTAGTGCTCGAGCTCCGATATGACTCCCACACGCTCCTTCATGCACTTCTCGTAGTGCATAATTTGCTTCATTAGGCCCGGCACATCTTAAAAGGGGTTGGAGATACGACCTTCGATACAACACTCCTTGCTCCAGGGTGTACTTTGGGACTTTGCTTAGGAGCTTGACTTCTTCTACAGGCGAGTTTGTTGAGGATGATGCCAGTTTGCTTAAGGCGTCAGCTCGGTTATTTTCTCCTCTAGGAATCCACCGCAGCTCGAAGTATTCAAAGCCTTCTTGCAGACTCTTTGTTTTTTGTAAATATTTCTTCATTCTTTCTCCCTTTGCCTCGTATCTGCCTAGCATGTGGCTTACTATGACTTGGGAGTCACTATGAACTTGAACGGCTCGGATATGCAAGGAACGAGCTAGGCGGAGTCCGGCAATTAATGCTTCATACTCGACTTCATTATTCGTCGTTGGGAAGCTAAAACGAAGTGCATACGCTATCTCAATTCCATCTGGACTAAGTAGCATCACTCCTGCCCCGCTGCCTGTACGACCTGAAGCACCATCTACATAGACTTTCCAGCAGTCTTTTGGAGGTTCCTTAGGCTGTTCGGCTTCGGCTTTGCTTGGGGGGATTTCGTCGTGTTTTGGCACTTCGGAGAACTTAGCCTCTACTAGAAAATCTGCTAGGCTTGTCCCTTTATAGCTTGCCGAGGATAGAAATTTATGTCATGCTCGCCGAGTTCGACCGCCCACTTAGCGATTCTACCCGATGCTTCATGCTTGGTCAGTACTTGGCGAAGTGGCAGGTCGGTTAGAACTTGTATGATGTGTGCATGGAAATACGGTCTCAACCTTCTAGCGGCATTCACTAGTGCAAGGGCGACTTTTTCCAATGGCTGGTACCTCGTCTCCAGTCCTTTCAGAGCTCGGCTAATGAAATAAACAGGAAGTTGCCGACGTCCTTCATCCCGAACGAGTACAACACTTATAGCTTCATCCGAGGCTGCGAGGTATAGGGAGAGGACTTCTCCATCTTTCGGAACGGACAAAGTTAGGAGCTTGGCCAGGTACTTCTTCAGCTCTTCGAACGCCGATCTGTGCTCATCCTTTCATTCGAAGTCGGGTGCCTTCTTGAGAATCTTGAAGAATGGGAGTTGCTTTTCGGCGGCCTTAGCGCTGCCAAATAGCCCGTCAGTTGATGCACATTGTGAATGGTTTTCGGGACCTTCATTTCCTGGACAACTCGGACTTTTGAGGGGTTGGACTTCAAACCTTCTTGCGAAACCCAGCACCCTAAGAATTTTCCTGATCGGACCATGGAGGTACATTTCTCTAGGTTTAGCTTCAGATTCACTTTCCGAAGTAGGCCAAAGACGATCTTGAGGTCGTCAACGCACGTCGCTGGTTCTCTACTTTTGACGACGATGTCATCGACATAGACTTCAACGATCTTTCTAATGTGACATTCAAATATCTTGTCTACCATCCTTTGATAGGTTGCTCCCGCGTTTTTAAGCCCAAATGACATCTTCTTGTAGGCAAAGACGCCGAAGTCTGTGATGAAAGCTGTCTTCGGCGCATCTTCATCACTCATTAGGACTTGGTGATACCCTTTGTATAGATCTAGAAAGCTAAATACCTTGTGACCGACCAGGGCTTCTACTTTCTTGTCAATGTTGGGCAAGGGGTAACAGTCCTTTGGGCAGTGTTTGTTGAGGTCGGTATAGTCAATGCACATCTGCCAACCTCCTTGTTGTTTTTTTACCATGACCGGGTTAGCTATCCACGTCGGATATTTGACCTCGAACAAAATGTCGGCTTTCCGAAGCTGTTGCACCTCATCATAAATGACTTGACTTCGTTCTGCAGTGAAGACTCATTGTTTCTGCTTGATTGGCTTTACTCCGGGGTCGATATTCAGTCGATGAGTAATGATGCTAGGTGCTACTCCAGTCATGTCGAGGGGTGTACAGGTAAAGATATCTCTGTATTCCTGAAGAAGTTGGACGATCAGCCTGTGGAGTTCGGCTCCTCCCGCAAAGCCTACTTTGACAACCTTGGATGGGTCATCTTCGTAGAGTACTATGTTTTCCACCGGCTCATCGGATGCAGATTCTTTTTTCTGCTCCAACTCTTTGGGCAGCTGTAATTGCTATGCTTGGGAGTGCGGAGGTGCCCCGACACCTCGTAGTGCGATCTGCATGCACTCCTTTGCTCACTTTTGGTCACCTCAAACTACGATCACCCCATTTTTTGACGGGATTTTGATCGTTAAGTGGTATGGCGAACAAATTGCCTTAACCGCCACCAGCCAATCCCTTCCGAGTATAACGTTGTATGGAGAATCCGCGTTAACAACGAAGAGGTTGATGACCTTAGTGATTGATAATGGGTGAATCCCCACTGTTACAGGCAGTTGTACAACCCCCTCCGTTTGCGTCTCCTGTTGGACGAAGCTCTTTAGTGGGGCTGGTACTGGTGCGAGCTGCGCCTTCTCCACTCCTAGCTGGTTGAAGCAATTCTTGAAGAGGACACTGACCGAGGCTCCAGTATCAACGAAAACTCGTCGTACGAGCTTATTAGCCACCCCAGCTTCAATCACAATCGCATCCTGGTGGGGCATGGTAGGTGGCACTGGGTCTTGGTCCGAGAAAGTAATTACCTCGTCCTTTTTGAACCTTTTTTGGGAAGGTTCGTCCTGTTGCCGCTTCGAGCTTCAGCCTTCAATGACGACTTCGTAGCTCCCTGTGGGAGCCCGGTAATAGCCTGTACGACTCCATCATACTGAGGCTGGTCCTCATCTTCGTTGTCTTCTCACTTTGGCTTCTTGTCGGCCTGGGGGCCGCAGTTATTCCCCCCTCTATTTTGTCTACGTCTTTTGTTGTCCCGGGGGCGGCCTTCATTCTGGTTGTGACTTTGGTATCTCCCCAGAGTACCGTCGTGCACCAAGTAATCGATTTCCGAAGCGAGATTTCTATAATCCTCCATGTCATGGCCATAGTCCTCATGGAACTTGTAGTATTTATCTTCGGATCGGCGCTTCGTTCCTCCTCGTGACAAATTCTGGTGAAGCTCGTAAATCTCTATCCTCGGCTTCGTCAGCTGAGTGAACTGGTTTTTCTCTTGGTTCGGCCGAGGTCCGAGCCGGGACTGTATAGGTACCCGCTGCAATCTGTCGAGGGCGCTTCGGCGACTACTCCCTTGGTCATTGCGCTCATCTCTATTCTTTCGGTCGGAAGATTCAGCTTTGTCGGCTTCCCGTTTCTTCCGATCGGCTTCATCCACTCGTGCAAACATGTCTGCTATGGCCCATAGTTCCCTCGAGGTTCGAGGATCCTCCCTGACGATTTCCCTGTAAAGGGCACCGGACTAAATTACGTTCTGGAACGCCGAAATGAGGACTTCGTCGGTCAGCCAATCGACTTTGAGGCTCTCTCTGTTGAACCTAGTCATGAAATCGTTGATCGATTCCCCCCGCCCTTGCCGAAGTGAAAGTAGTTGTGCCGTGGTAGTCTTTAGTTCGGATTTTTGGAAGAACCTCCTATCGAAGGCCTCCATCAGTTCGGCGTAGGAGTTAACACTCCTAGGCGGTAGGCTGTAGAACCATGCACGGGCATTGTCGACCAGCAGTTCGGGGAACACTGTGCACAAATAGATGTCGTCACTCAGCCCCTTATTCAACATGTTATACTGAAACTGCGAGAGGAAATTTTGCGGGTCGCACAGCCCGTCGTACGGCCTTACTGGTGGCACTTTGTATGTGGATGGGAGTGGCGTGTACAGGATGCGGTTGGTAAAGGGGGTAGACAGCCTTCCATAAACATCGTATGTGCCACCTCGGTAATTGTCGTTATTGCGCCAAGGCGGGTTGGCATAATGGGGAGGGTTCTCCCGTCGAGGTGACAGGATGTTAAGCTGAGGTGAGTGCCGATTGCGTTTACCTCAGTGACCTTCCTCAAACCGCCTTATAGGGTCCCGTGCATGTACAATTTGAACGCTTTGGGACCCTTCTTGGCGGTGAGGTTGTGTGGCCGCTTCACGCTGTCCTCCTTGGTTGTGTTCAAGTCGTTGTTCGGCGAACTTCAGGAGGTTTTGCTGGTTCTCGACCAGGAACACCTTTACCACATCGCTGAGCTGCCGCTGGTAGTTGGGGAGCTCATCCTCCTTGCTACTATCACGGCTTCCTGAGTTCTGACGAATTTGGTTGCTGAACTGGTCAACGGGTATGTTTGCGACATCCCCTTTGGGGGTCAGGCTTCGCATCGGCTCTTTTCCGGATCGTTGGGGACGGTCGGTCTCCGGTACATGGCTAGGCTTCGACCTCTTCCGCATCCCGCCGAGGAAGATTGTTAGCACCTTGTCGAGCTTGCTGGGCCTCTTTCTCCCGTTTGACCGCGGCAACAGCAGCAGCAGTAGCAGCGGCGTTGGATCGTGTCGACTTTGTCAATTTTCCTGCCGTCGTGACTGATCTTGAAAGCGTTGATTGGAATTCACAAGATTTTAGTTTCCCACAGACGGCGCCAGTGATCGATCTTGCTTTCAAGGGTAATTTAGGCACGAAAACAGTGAATTAAAGAACACAAAAGGAAAGGACACGAGGGATTTACGTGGTTCGATCGAGAGATCTACGTCCACGGGGCGGAAAGTGTGTATGCTTTATTAGCTTTATGCGTGAGGCTTACAAAAGATTGTTCTCCCCTCTTCATCTATTCTAAGCCCCTATTTATAGATATTTTTACATAGAGTTCTACTAAGATAATAATTCTTCTCCAACTTGGACTCTTGAGCTTGATCTTCTCCTTTTGTGGGTAAACACCGAGCTTCTAGATCTCCTTCAGGATTAGAGTTGTAGTTGGTGTAGGAATCGGAGTTGCCTTGTTGGAGTGTTGGGCCGAGGTGGGCTGACCTGAATTGGGCCGATCTGAACCGTTTAAAGGGGCCAAGCTTACTGGGCCGAGCTGAACCGTTCGAGTCCAATTATGTTGGGCTCAATGCTTGGACCTAGTAGCTAGGCCATATCCTATCAACCATAAAGGAACTCTTCCTTTCACAAAAGGAACTAGGGACGATGTCTCCAGAAATGATGTTCTCTGAATTTAAAGCAATCGAGTTTGACCTAGCCAAAAAGGCGCTTCGTGAGAATGAGGAAGAGCTTCCAGCGAAACCAAAGAGTCTGGGTTTCAAAGCCGCTTTAGAGACCACCACCATTGAAGCTGATGTCTCTAACAATGATGTTGTTGAGATGTTAAGGGAGGAGCTGGAGGAGTATGCTCTCTATCTCGTTAGAGGGTTCAACAACTCCAATGCTAGAGCGGCCAAATATAAAAGATTCTATAAAGCTCAAGGCTGATTAACACGTATTTTATGTGCATGTTGAGTGTGTTTGTATGTGTTTGAGTCTCGATTTATGTGCTTAAATATTAGAAATGCTAAGGTTTCTTAACTTGTAGCATACTTTTCACTTTTCTCATTTTCTTTCGGTTTTTGATCTATTTTTATAAGAATTGGGAAGAGTATTCATGCGGCTAAGGATCGAAGGCTGGAAACGAGGAAGAATCGAACTTAATTAGAGTGAAACTTAGGGTTAAAAATATGGAATTTGAAGTTATATAGTTAGGGTTTCACTAGTTCAAGTTCGTTTATGTTTTCCTCATTCTCTCGAGTCTCTTTGTGTCTTTTTGCAAGTTGATGAAGAAATCATTCGGCAACTTTGATCATTCCATGTCGAAGAGGAGCTCATTAGGAAGCTGTAGCAAAAAGCGGTTCGTAAATCGGAGTTCGGACGAGAGAGAACGGGCGAAAATAAAAACATTGCGCAAGAGAAGACGGAAGTTGACCGGTCAAAGGGCGGCAAACCGGCGACCCAAACCGGCGGTCCACTGGGCCGCCGGTCCGCCGTACCCAGGCGGCTGTTCACCACAGAGACACCGGCGGTCCACTGGACCGCCGGTTCCCCTCCTTTGGACCGCTGGCCGCGCGAGAAAACCTCCCGGTTCGTCCCAATTCGTCCCATTTCGTTCTGGTTCGACCAAATTCGACCCAATTATGAATTTCAATGTATTTAAGACCAAATTCTTCCCTTTTTGATGGATCTTTTGCATATTTTAATATTCTCAGAACCCTAGAAATATTTTCCTCTTTCTACTTTAGTATTTTCAAGATTTGAAGAGCTCACTTTGTGGATTCAAGATTCAAGACCATTTCCTTCTTCCTTATTGAATTATCTATCTTTTAAGCATGATTTCATTTACTTTTTATAGTTTAATTTCCTTAATCATGTCTAGCTAGATCTCTTTGTGATTCCAATTATATGTAGATTAGGGATAAGTGATGGGATTAGGCTTTAATTATGAATTTACCTTCTAATTTTATGTTCATTTCTCTCGGGGCTATGTTTTATTATGTAATTGTGATTGATCACCATAGTTGCATACCAAGTGTTTGATCTAAAGCTTGGGAGGCTTAGATTAGATGCTAGGATTAAGAGATTTGCATGCTAGAGTATAGTAGGGTTAAGGAACTCCATAAGCTCTTGGGAGTTAATGAATTGCTTAATATCTTAGTATGAATTATGCCTTTCATTAATCAACTTGTCTTCATTGCAATGAGAATTGAATGAACCATACTTGGGAGGTTTCCCACATGAAATTGGATTAAAATGGCTACTTCTAGTTAGAGTGTCACATCTCTATCACTTAGACCTAATTGAAGTATAATTGGAGTCACTGGCATTTCCTATTGATTTTATATCATTTGCTACTTGTTACTTATTTAGTTAAGTTCTAAACTTGTTAATTACTTTTCATTTTTCATTAATCAATCAAAAACACAAAAACATGTTAGTTGGTAGCTTGGATAGTAGTTAGGTAACTAGATTACTACTTGATTCTCATTCACCATTGCATTCCCTATGGATTTGACTCGATTATACACATCAATTATCATTGCATCCTCTCACCCTCAAAAGTGAGAGCGGTCAAATTTTTGGCGCCTTGCTGGGGAATGTTTAGTTTGAGTTTCAATAGTCGATTTGGTTATTGAGTTACTAATTCAAGCATCTGTTTCTTTTAATTTTTGTTTTGTAGGTTTATGCACACAAGATCCAAGGGAAGACTTGTTCAACCTTTGATCTTGAACTTTGAAAGAAGACATAGGAGGAAGAATTCTATTGAAGAACAAGAGATGAGAGCTAACATATCGAAGATGGAAGCTCTAATGAAGGAATTCGAGGATACAAGGGCAAGGCTTGATGAACATGAACGAAGAGCAAATGAGGAGCCTCTACCTCCATTAAACCAAATGTTTGAAGCACCGGTCCAACAATTCCAAGAAGGGGCATGGGGACCTCGTGTTAATGCAAACAACTTTGAGATAAGGACCGGCCTTATCCAAATGGTCCAATCCGAGCAATTTGATGGGAGGCCAAACGAGGATCCTAATGCACACTTGAGCACGTTTTTGAAGATTTGTGATACGGTGAAGCATAATGGAGTGTCGGAGGATGCTATAAGGATGAAGCTCTTCAACTTTTCTCTAAGAGATCGTGCAAAGGAGTGGTTTAAAAACCTTGACAAGACCGAGATCACTTCATGGGAAAAACTATGCAAAGCTTTTCTTGCCAAGTACTTCCCTCCTTCCAAGGCTCAAAAGCTTATTTCGAAAATCTCTCACTTTTCACAACATGTTGATGAGACACTATTTGAAGCTTGGGAGAGGTATAGGTGATTAATACGTATTTTATGTGCATGTTGAGTGTTTTTGAATGTGTTTGAGTCTCGATTTATGTGCTTAAATGTTAGAAGTGCTAGGGTTTCTTAACTTGTAGCACACTTTTTACTTTTCTCGTTTCCTTTCGGTTTTTGATCCATTTTTATAAGAATTGGAAAGAGTATTCATGTGGCTAAGGATCGAAGACTAGAAACGAGGAAGAATCGAGCTTAATTAGGGTGAAACCTAGGTTTGAAATGTGGAATTTAAATCTATAGAGTTAGGGTTTCACTAGTTTGATTTCAATTATGATTTCCTCATTCTCTCGAGTCTCTTTATGCTTTTTTCAGGAACAATGGAGAACTTATTTGGCCAATTTGATCATTCCATGTCGAAGAGGGGTTCGTTAGGAGTCCATAGCAAAAAGCGGATCGAGAATCGGAGTTCGGACGAGGGAGAACGAGCAAAAACGGTGGAGCTGCGCAAAATGGTCGGACCGACGGCGACCTAGCCGGCGACCGGCTGGACCGCCGGCTGGCCGGCTGAGGGACAGCATTTGCTGCGACCCAGGCGGCGGCTGGCCAGGGCGCCGCCGTCCCTTCTCCTTGGTGTTTTGACCGAGTTAGTTCGTCTAACTCGGTCCAACTCGACCCAGAACACACCTATTATGTATTTAACCCCCAAAATATTCCTATTTGGTGTATCTTGGACATATTTTAACATTCTTAGAACCCTAAAAACATTTTCCTCTTTCCTTTTTAGTAAATTCAAGATTGTTGGAGCTACACTTGGTGGATTTGCAATTCAAGACCATATTCTTCTTCCTTATTGAATTCTCTATCTTTTAAGCATGATTTCATTTACTTTCTATGGTTTATTTTCATTAATCATGTCTAGCTAGTTCTCTTTGTGATTCCAATTATATGTAGATTACGGATAAGTGATGGGATTAAGCTTTAATTATGGATTTACCTTCTAATTTCTTGTTCATTTCTCTTGGGGCTATGTTTTATTATGTAATTATGATTGATCACCATAGTTGCATACCAAGTGTTTGATCTAATGCTTAGGAGGCTTAGATTAGATGCTACGATCAAGAGATTTGCATGCTAGATATAGTAGGGCTAAAGAACTCCATGTGCTATTGGGAGTTGATGTTATACTTGATGTTCTAGTCGGAATTAGGTATTTCATTAATCCACTTGGTTTAGTTACAACGAGAGTTGAATGAATCATATTTAGGAGGTTTCCCACATGAAATTGGATTAAAATGGCTAATTCTAGTTAGAGTGTCACATCCCTATCACTTAGACCTAATTGAAGTATAATTGGAGTCACTTTTATTTCCTATTTGTTGGGAACCTTTTTTCTTTGAACTAAGTTTTGATAATGCTATTAGAAACCACACTTAGACAATAGTTTTTAATTAGAACAGACTGGTCTCCGTGTTTGGATCAGTCAAGCTCAACCCGGATAGGTTGCTATGTAAAGGTCAAGGTTGGTAGTGCAACCTTGTACCTAATCTTCTCAGACCTGTTATAATGTTCCTTTATGTAATCTGTCTATGTAACCTGCTCTAACCATACCTCAAAGATTTCTTGCAAAGATTACAGAAGACTGAAGACAGTTTGAGGTATAGGAAGCTCGACCTGCAAAGTCCAACCTGAGCTGTGGCTGAGGAACCTGTCCTCAACTCAACGACTATAATTGTGTCAGTGTACGGTTCTGCATATCCTGACACACATACAACGACTCTATTTCAAATGCTTTTCTATAAATACCTCAAGTCATTCCAGAAAGAAGGCACGGGAAACTCAATATACAAGCTAAAACGCTACAGAAATCTCAAGCTTAAAGATCACTCAATCAACACTCGAAATCACTAGAGCTTTCCCAAGTGTTGATCTTTGTAGATTTCTATTCTTTCTAGAAACTGTCTTGCTTTAGATTGATAGCTACTCTCAGCTTTCAAGTTTGGATATTAGCGCTAGTTGTTTAGCGTTAGTAAGATTGTATGTAAGTTTGTATGTAAGTAAGAAGAGACACGACTCAAGAATCGTGCTAGATTCAGTCTAAGAGAAAGACTTGAATTTGGACTGGACCTCCACCAGTGTTAAAGGGAGCGAAATCTCAAGTTAAGGGATTACAGATTCGACGGGATCTGGCGTGGACGTAGGAGCTGTTTACTCTGAACCACGATAAAAACTCCTCGTGTTTCTCTCTCTTACTGTTATCTTTATTTACACAGTTTGCATGATTCACAACCTGCATTACTATAACCTGTCTTGCATGAACACTTATCTGAACTAAAGTTTCCTTTGAAAACTGTTTTGAAAACTGTGCTGAAAACTGTTAGCCAACCTTTCCACCAAACTTCCGCACGCAGGTTAGTTTTGCAAGCTCAGCAGTTCACTGTTTGAGCTGGAAAAACTAAACTGCTCTGATAAACTGAAGTGACGACTCAGTAAGATCAAATTGTTTTGAAAAGTCAAAACTGTTGGCTAATTGGTGTATTTCCCCCCCCCCCCATACACCAATATCTATTTATCGGGACCTACAAGTGGTATCAAAGCGGTGGTTCTTTTGACCACTGCTTCTGTATACTAGAAGCTTTTTGTGCTTTAGTGTCAAATTGAACTAGATCTCTGTGTCTGTGAACTGCGATATATAAACTGTCAATATGGAAGCTTCACTTCTCCGTGTCTGTGAAGATTTTTCTATACAGGGATATGAAGATTGAAGTTTTCGAATAAAGATATGCCTCCAAGCTCATCATGTGCTGATGTGGGATGTCATCGAGAATGGTCCAACACCAATCTTCGAACCCTACGAAACTGATGTCTCTGGAGATAAAGCTTCTGAAGCAACGTATGTGCCAAAGATCAAAGATCCCAGAAAATACACAACCGAAGAAAGAAAGGAAGCTGGACTTGACAGCTTCGCAAAAGGATTGATCTCTAGCACAGTTAAGGGAATCCACCTGGCCAAGATAAGAAATCTTGGAACTGCAAAAGAAATGTGGGACACCTTAAAAGCCATAAACATTGGATCAACAGAAATGCTGGAAAACAAGCTGTCAGTGGCATGCAGTAAATTTGAAGAATTCAAAATGCAGCCAATGGAGACCATTGACCAGCTCAAGAACAGATTTTCAATGATCACTTTGGAGATCGTAACTCTCAAGAAAGATAAATACACACAGCGTGAACTCAATCTCAAAGTCATCCAATCTCTTCCAGCAAGCTGGCATGTGTACAGTGCCATGCACCGTGGCAGATCGGACATCAGCAACCTGTCAACCGAGCAACTGTTTGATTTACTCATCGGAAATGAGTTTGAAATGATCAGACTGCACGGGTCAGAACAAGCATCTTCAAGCAAGAAGACTGAACCCGAAAAGAAAGAAAAAGATGCTGCATTCAAAGCTGCATCAATTATAGAAGAAAGAGCAATCCCAAAAGACTTATGCTCCAAAATGGAGAAATTGTTGAAAGATTATGCCCTCATGGCTAAGAGAAATGAAAAGCTTGAGAAACGCTTCAACAAATTCCGCAAATATCACAAAGATTTCAAGAGAAATCAAACCACCTCTTCTTCCGACAAGAAAGGTGAAGGTATATCAAAACCCTCTAAATTTAATTCTTCTAACACTCCCACGGGTGGTTGTTTTGAATGTGGCAGACCAGATCACTATAAGTCAGACTGCCCAGACTTATCAAAGGCTGAACGCGAAGAGCTCGATGCAAAAAGAGATCAAAAGCTTAAGGAGCAGCGCAACGCCATGATCGCAGCTGAGGAAGAGGCCAAAGCTATTGCCACATTATCAGACTCAACCTCCTCCGACGAAGATGATGAATTGGATGAAGAGGAATGTCGATTAGCTGATGAAGAACTTGAATATGAGGAATGCTACATGGGAAAAGATCTTGATCTTGTTCGATACAAGGTTGATACTAAAACCTCACATTCATATTCAACTAACTCTGAACATGCAGGTATTGAAACACCTGAAATGCCAACGTATGAAGAGTTTCAACAACAGCTTGATGACTACAAGAAGCTCTCTGAAATGTTCAAACAAGTAGTCATAGAGGGATCCAAGCTGGAGGGTGAAAACTTGAAACTCAAAGCTGCTTTAGATGAAAGCTGCACTCCATATGATGCAAAAGAAAAGGAGATTGAAACCCTAAAAGTCCAAATGGGTAAATCAGCTGTAAGGGAAGAAAACCTTAAGGAAATGCTGATTAAGAGAGACAGTGAGATAAACAAACTGAATGGCCAACTCACAGATCTCTCAAATGAGCATGAAAAGTTGTTGCAGAAAGAGCTCAAGCTTCAAGAAGTCCTAATGAGAATGAACAAAAATGGTGAAAAGCTTGAAGTCTTGCAAGCTGCCCAGAGACCTGCTCAGATAAAGTTTGGCATCGGATTCCATGGTCAAAGCAGCGGAGTCAAGGATAAAGAGAAGGTCCTGTTCGTAAAAGAAAAAGGATTGGCCGAAGGCAAAGCTCATCACACTCTGCCAGATAAACAAATCAAATTGAAAAATCTAGCCCGGCAACCTCAAGCAATCCTGATAAAAGAGCATGGAAAGCCCATCAGGAAACAGCAGCTAAGGCCGCCAGTAGAACAACAAAAGGTTGTGCGACCTAGGAAACTGCATGGTCAACCTGCATATCAAAAAGGAAGCCAACCCACTTAAAGAAAAGTGCAAACTGCTAACAAAGGAAAAACAGTTTCACAACCGAAAACTGCTCGACCACAATGAAACTACTATGAGCAGTGGCCAAACCAACAGAGACTTGACAATGAAGGTTACTGGTACAACCATCATTGGTACCAATATCCTGAGCTGTCAAGTATGCACTATCAATTTCCACACGGAAGTGGATTTGGAAATGATCGATGCAGATGTGGATACATGGAGCAAAGTTACCAAAATGATCATTATCAACCTGCTCACTATCAACAGAAGTCTGCATATGAAACCTTTCACTCAATGATCAAGCCACGAGTCAACAAGAGTTTCCAAAGGACGAAGCTTGGAAACCAAGCTGCCAAATCTCAACCTGCTAACAAAGCACCCAAATTCATATGGGTTGCTAAAACTGTCTAATTGCAGGATGGGAAAACTCAAAGAAGAAAGCAAGCAACTCGCGGCGTGATCTGGATCATCGACAGTGGGTGCACAACGCACATGACTTGCGACAGAAGCTTGCTTACAAACTTCATCGAATGTGACGGACCTCTAGTCGCTTTTTGGAGGAGACTCTAAAGGGAAAACAAGAGGCTACGGTAATCTAATTATTGGTAAAACAACAATATCTAATGTCACTTATGTTGAAGGTTTAAATCATAATCTCTTTCTGTAAGCCAGTTCTGCTCTAACGGAAAAAGAGTAGAGTTTTCTGCTAACAAGTGTGCTATAAAGAATGAGGAAGGAGAAGAAATTCTTCTTACCGGTATTTTGCAGGACAACTTGTACATTGTACAATGGTCAGATAAGAAAAAAACCTGTCTGGTCACCAAATCTGCACCTGAAGTAAGCTGGTTATGGCACAAGAGACTGTGTCACTTAAACTTCAAAGTCATCAACAAGCTTGCTCGCAAGAAGCTCACAGATGACCTACCAGATCAAGTGTACTACAAAGATCATATTTGTGAGGCCTGTCAAGCTGGAAAACAGACCAAATCGTCATTCCCAAGCATTGCAGCTCACAACACAAGTAGAATCTTGGAATTACTCCACTTGGATCTATTCGGTCCAGTGACTCCTAGAAGCATTAATGGTAAAAAGTATACTCTCGTTATTGTTGATGATTACTCATGATATACTTGGGTTATTTTCTTACATAAGAAGAAGGAGACACTAGTGGAGCTACCTACGCTACTCACCAAACTATCAAATATGAAGAGCAAAAGTGTGATTTCAATCAGATCCGATCGCGGAACAGAATTTCTTAATCATATGATTGAATCATACTGCACCAAAAGTGGAATTACTCATCAAACTTCAGCAGCTTGCACACCTCAACAGAATGGTGTTGTTGAAAGACGCAACAGGTCTCTAAAGGAAGCAGCTCGCACAATGCTAAATGAAACCAATCTTCCAAAGAAGTTCTGGGCGGAAGCAATCAACACAGCTTGCTACACTCAGAACAGATCAGTCATTCATACAAGACATGGAAAGACTCCATACGAGCTGCGGAAGGATAAGAAACCTCGATTTAAATATCTTAAATCTTTTGGTTGTGTGTGTTACATTCATAACAATGGGAAATCACAGTTGAAAACTTTTGATAGCAAAGCAGATCCAGAAATATTTTTAGGATATTCAGAGATCAGCAAAGCTTTCAGAGTTTTTAACAGGAAAACTCATATTGTGGAAGTAACACCACATGTTGTTTTTGATGAATCTATTTGTGAGTACAGGGAGACCCAACCGGATGAAAGTACAGGTGCAAGTCAAAATCAAACAGGCTCCAACACGCAGTTTCGAGATGAAATACTAATATGGAGTCCAACCGACTTAGAAGAAGAAGAAGCTCAGCCTGTACAAGATCCCAATCTACAAAATCCACCCATTCAGCAAGGGGGAACAAATCAAGGGGGAACCGAAAATCCTCCAACAAGCTCCTCTTCAACTGATCCAGAAACTTCAACGGAACCTGCAGTAAATGCAAAACTGTCAGTAGATCAGCTTGCTGAGCAATTTGAACAGCTTGATCCTTTCACTCCTCAACCTCTACCTGAGTTTGAAGATCCCATACCAGACCCTGAACCAATTCTCACAGAAGAAAAAATCTCTCGTCGAAGGAGATGGGTCGATGCTCATCCTGAAGATCTCATTGTTGGGAACCCAAGGGCAGGTGTTAAGACAAGGAGACAGATAGGTGAAAGCTGTCTACTAAGCTGTTATCTATCCTACTCTGAACCCAAAACTGTTGAAGAAGCTCTTGCCGACCACGACTGGGTTACAACAATGCAAGAGGAACTCAATGAGTTTAAAAGAAATGAAGTATGGTCACTAGTTGATCGTCCTACACATCAAGGAGTGATTGATGTAAAATGGATATTTAGAAATAAAAAGGATGAGAATGCTGAAGTAATCAGAAATAAGGCAAGATTAGTTGCCAAAGGTTACTGTCAACAAGAAGGAATAGACTTTGATGAGACCTACGCACCAGTAACAAGATTAGAAGCCATAAGATTGTTTCTAGCATATGCAGCTCATCAAAGATTCAAAGTCTACCAAATGGACGTGAAGAGTGCTTTCCTCAATGGAATCCTTGGAGAAGAAGTTTACGTTGAACAACCTCCAGGTTTCGAGGAAGCAGGTCCAGAGAAAGTTTACAAACTGCACAAAGCAGTATATGGTTTGAAACAAGCTCCCAGAGCTTGGTATGAAACGTTGTCTACATTCCTACTGCATTCTGGTTTTAAAAGAGGATCAGTCGACAGAACATTATTTACTTTCAAGTACAAGGATGATATTCTTCTTGTACAATTTATGTTGATGACATTATTTTTGGATCTAGGTCAAAATTTCTATGTGACAGGTTTGGAGAACTCATGAAGTGTGAGTACAAAATGTCCATGATGGGGGAGATGAACTTCTCCCTCGGCCTACAAGTCAAGCAATCTGAGGATGGTATCTTTATTTGTCAATCCAAATATGCTAACGAGCTGGCAACCAAATTTGGTGTCCAAGATAGCAGACCTCTGAAGATTCCAATGATTGCAAATGGCAAGATGGATCCAGATTCTGAAGGAAAACATGCCAGCATAACTTTGTACAGGGGAATTATTGGTTCTTTACTTTATATTACTGCAAGTCGACCTGACATTTCTTTTGCAGTTGGAATATGTGCTCGGTATCAAGCTAATCCAAAGGAATCGCATCTAGAAGCAGCCAAGAAAATTCTTAGATATGTCAAGGAAACTGCAAACTTCGGTTTATGGTACCCTTGTGATGATAATTTTGAGCTAACTGGCTATGCAGATGCAGATTATGGAGGATGCAAACTGGATAGAAAGTCCACATCAGGGACCTGTCAGTTTCTTGGAAGCAAGTTAATCTCTTGGTTTTCAAAGAAGCAAACTTCAGTTGCTACTTCAACAACAGAAGCTGAGTACATGGCAACGACAAGCTGTTGCACACAGATTCTTTGGTTGAAGCAACAACTCAAAGATTATGACGTCACTGTTCGAAAAGTACCTATCTTTTGTGACAGCACAAGCGCCATAGCTCTCACTGTGAATCTTGTCTACCACACCAGATGCAAGCATATTGATATAAGGCATCACTTCATAAGAGATCACGTGGAAAAACAAGATATAACAGTTGAGAAAATCCATACTGACATCCAAAGAGCCGATATTTTAACAAAATCTCTCATGGAAGAGAGATTCAAAATGCTGTGTGGAAAGCTTGGAATGCTCAGAATGGATACACAGCCTAAGTCAGAGAATGGCAGCAATTCACTAGCACAGGTCAGCCAAGAGCAGACTGACTTGGAAACTGCATACTAACAAAAAGCAGTTCGCTAGTACAGGACAACCAAAAACAGACTGACTTGGAAACTGCAGCTCACGAGAAGCAGTTAGGTGACACGCAACTTGAAGCCACAAACTGCGTTGAAAGTCAACAATCACCGGTCAACCTTTAAGGGGGAACTGGAGATGTCGTATCAATCTCCATTTAAATCTTAGCAGAACTTATTTCCTCTTCCCATATATTCTGTCATATATTTTTTTTTAATCTTTTTACTGTTAAGAATTTGAAAAGTTTTTCACGAAAAACTAGGAATTTATGTCTATCAAATCTTGACCGTTGGAGAAGTCTATAAATAGAGAGAAAATTCTTGATTTCATTGCGCGTTTCTTGAAATCCTCTGAAATCTTATTTCAAAATTTCTATCACTCTCTCTGAAAAAATTTCTTTCGTTCTTTCATCTTCATAAACTCAGAAATTCATAATCCTTACCCTCTCTCTGCAAGAATGTCTGCAGATTCATTGAGTGCTCAAGTGAAGAAAGCAACCCCTCTCATCTTCTTTGAGAAGGTTGCTGTACTAGACTCATATGGATACAGAGGTTTGGATCAGATGATTGAGGCTATCACCCAATGTGATGGTTTCTTCAACATCATCACTCAACATCCACGAATGACGCTACCGGAAAATGTTGCTTATTTGCTGTGTTCTCTGGAATCAATGGCCGGAGACCCCGCAACGGCAACTTTTCTCGTCAACAGCGAAGAAGAGCGGCGTCATCTTCTTCCACTCGTCCTTCAAACCTACAGTTTATCGGATACAGAGGCTATCACAAAGGTTGATGATGTGCCCATGGAATCCGTCAACGATGTATATCAACAAGCTCTGTTTGAGCCCAAGAAGATTTATGATCAGAGAACTTTCAACCGCCACAACCTGAAGTCTGAGCACAGATTTCTGTTCGAGTTTGTTCACAATGTGTTCTTCTCATACCTAGGCTCGAACGAATTTATCACTCTGTCGAAGTTTAAACTGCTAACTGCTGTGGTGAAGCAGTTAAATGTTAACTGGGCCAGGTTACTAGTCAACCTGTTCATCAAGGAAGCCGCAGAGCTACCTGCTAGGATCAAGGCCAACATGCAACTTCGTCATGGCACCAAGCTCTCTATCATTCTGCAGAGAACGCTTACAAATCGCGTATGGAAAACGTCTGCACTGGATTTCCTAATGACAAGCTGGTTCCTCACACCTGCAACCAGTTGATCATGATTCTTGGCATCTTGCCACACAAGATCAACAAGGCCAAAGGTGTAGCCAAGCGTCTGCTCACAGAAATGTGTGACTCAAAGGTAGATATAGCTGAAGAAGAAGATGATAGCAGTGAGAATGATGAAGAAGACAGCATCCAGGTTGAGTTAGTCAGAAAAGGAAAGAGGAAGCTGAAGGATCTGCAATCAGCGCCCTCTCAGAAGCGCACCACTCGATCTACAGCAGCAACCTTTGTGGAGGCAGATCTCACATCACCTGCTACTACAACGCAACCTGCCTCTCCACAGGTTGGAGTGAAATCTGCTGGCGAACAGTCCCCTCCAGGCACCCCTCCAGGTTTCCCATCCAAAGCTCTGTCCCAAGCTCCTGTCATAGCAGCTCCTACATCATCTCTCAACAGCTCCATAGCAGTAGACCAGATGTTATCCTTTTACAAAGCGGAGTTTCTTAAGATGTCTCGAAGGCTTAACATGCTGGAACTGGAGAGCAAGCTGTACATTGATGAAAAGGTTGCAGCCTTGCAAACTGAGAACGCCAAGTTGTGGGAATTCATCAAAGCTCACATTGGTGAAAATGATGCACAAGAGCAGTTCACAAAGGATAGAGGACAGTCCAGCTAGATAAAAGCTGTGAACTCATAAACAGTGGAACCTGTTTGATCAGAAACTGTGAATAAGACAATTTGTATAGGGAAGTGTCATGGACGACCTGTATCAGTCTCCATGTTATTAAAATTATGTTTTAAATATGTCAATGATATGCCTTAACATTTCAAATATTCAAATTTCAATAACATATCTCTTGCTTCACTTGATCATATATATACCTTATCAATCATTTTCATTTATTGAAGCATGTGTTTTGTTATTTATTGAAATCTTTGTTAAGGATATTCTGACACATTACTTAACATTCTTGCTTTACTTTCCATATATGTCAAAAGGCGCATGCAAAGTATCAAATCCACATTTAATGCGAGGCGACGGTTGAGTGTTAGGGTAGTGCGAGTGGGATACACAATCAACCCCACGCGCCCACTATCTCACGGATTTCCAGGGATTTAATCTCATCCGCTGAACGGTTGAGATGCCTTCATCTCACCCGCTCATTCTCTCTCTTATATGTGCTCAACTGTGCATCGTCATTCTCAATTCAATTTCTGCATTCTTCCGCCATTTTTCTCTGCAACTCTCTTTTAAAATTTCACATTCACGGTTCTCATTTATACATTCTTGAAATGGCAGGAGAATCCACATCTCAAACTCTTCCACAAACAACCGAATAGAAGATCCAGTATATACAGCAGTACATTCTCACAGAGCCTGCAGCAAATCTCTCAACCTATGATTACGCTGGCTTGAACGAGATGTACTCCGCCATCCAGGGAGCGGACGGATTTTTCAAGATTATCACTAATGAGCCAAGATTCTGGCTGCCACAGCAAGTCGCGATGTTCTATCTATCGTACTTTTGCTCGGACGATGTCGCATCCGCTCATTTCTACCTTCCTGTTCTTGGTGTGCCCGACGAGCCTATTCCGATCCTCCCACTCATCTCACGCACCTACGGCATCGCTGATTCAGGATCTGTGGAGATTATGTCTCATAAGCCAATGGGTTTAATTTTGGACGTTCCGGATGCAGATCTGGAAGCAGTTTACCAGAAAGCTCTAATGCAGCGCGCAACCAAGTATGATGGAAGGAGGTTCTCGCGCTCTCTGCTGAGACCTGCGTACAGAGCTCTCTTTGACTTCGTTCACAAAGTCTTCCTTGGTTACTCTGGTAACCACGACGCTGTCACTCCAACAAAGTTTAGAGTGATGACTGCAATCGTGCAGCGTCTAAACGTGAACTGGGCCCGATTTCTCCTCGAGCTCCTCAATGAAGAAGTCAAGCAGCTCTCGATCACCTATGAAGACGACGTGCTGACCGAATTCCGCATTGCCAGGAATCTGCGCCTAGGCACCAAGATCTGCTCTTTCATTCACTTTCTCCACCCCAACCTCAACTGGAGTGGAATGACTCATTTCAACAAGGAAAAGGTCCCCAAGGACCAGAAGCAGCTTGAATTAATAATTGGTGT
This sequence comes from Mentha longifolia, assembly GCA_001642375.2. Classification (NCBI taxonomy): domain Eukaryota; kingdom Viridiplantae; phylum Streptophyta; class Magnoliopsida; order Lamiales; family Lamiaceae; genus Mentha; species Mentha longifolia. Next base: position 18,733,017 of record CM038113.1, on the reverse strand, counting down.
CGACATGACCGTCTTTACCAAGAATGATGATATGGTGAAGCCGTTCCTGTACGACATGGGTCGATCTAACCCAGCTTGGGTACCTCCAGAACAGCGTGACTTTCAGAGAAAGAGGCAGCTTGCCCCTAGCAAGCAGCTTGACAGACCAGCCAAGTCTGTGCGTATCAAATCACCCACTCCAATATCTCGCAGGTTGCATACGGAGTTTGCTACCATAGAAGTTCAGCACCAACCTGCTCGCCAAACCTTCGAAGACATCCCAGAATAGATAGTTCTTGAAGCACAGGTTTCAATACTTGTACCCTCTGTTCGTGATATCTTCAAGACTACAACTTCAGAGCTAGCTGGCCAAAGCCACAGTGGATATCAACCGGAGGGTGACACCGATATTGAGGAAGAAAATCTTGATTCCTCCATCGTCATCCACCAGCAGTCCGGTGAAGCTTCTCATCATCACAGCTCGCCTCCAGAGCTTGACCTCCATCTTATCCTTTCATCCGATGATGATGATGTAGAAGAAGATCCGATGAAGACTGCAACTGCCATGCTAGTCCACTCCATCGAGATCAACGCTGAGAAGACTGTCATGGAGTCTTTTCCCGGAATTGATCTCACACCCGAGACTAGGCAGATGGCACTTCGGCTACGTGCTCTGCTCGATGGGAAGGATAGATCTTACTGTGATTTGAAGTCCATCTTCCTTATTCACCCCATCGAACAGCTAGAGATTGAAGATCACAACCTTGGGAAGTATTTTGGCTATGCTTCCATTCCTGAAGCTCGCGACTGCTTCAAGAAGTTCGTCCTCTCTAGGATGAAGAGAGAGGCCAAGGTACTCAATGTTGACTTGAAAGCTTTCTACTCTCACGATCTTGACTTTTACAATTATAGGTTTCCGGAGGATGAAGAATTCAGTCTAATTTCTTCTCCATCCCGGAATAGTGGAGACGCAGTGTCCGATCATGATCGTGTACCGGTCCATTCTGTAGCAACCGCAGGAACTCCTCTCACTGTTGTGCAAGAAGATTTGAAGAAATTCATCATTGAGGAAGTTTCCAAGGTGAAGGCCACCGAGGTTGCTGAACACCAGAAGATTGCGGACCAAATCGAAGCCATGGACACAGCAGCATCTGCCATGCTGGCAAACATCAAGGTTGAAATGCCACAGGTTATCAGGGAAGAAGTGGCAAGCCAGTTCGAAACCTTCTTCTCCACCCGTCTGAAAGCTGCAATGGACGAGCTGCTTCCCAACCAGTTGTCCGAACTAAAGGTCACCTACGCATCTTCGGTTGACAACCTGCGATATGAGTTTGATCAGCTCAACCAGCGTGTCAACAACTTTTCTTCAAAGCTCGCTCAAGCCTCATCCAGTTCCCTAAAGAAAGAAGAAGAGATGCAAGGGAACATCAACTCCCTCCTTCAGTTTAAAGAGAAGATCAACACTGACCTGTCCTTAATCTCCAATGAGCAAGCCTCCCTCAATACAACTGTTCAGCACTTGATTGATAATGCCAAAAAGGGGGAAGGGAAAGGCAATCGCACTGCTGCTAAAGCGAAAGGCAAGGAGAAATAGGTCACCCAACCTCCTATGACTCAATCAGAAGCTGCTCCGCCTGTGTCACCTGTCCCTCAACCTGCTGCCCAGAAGCTGTCTGAGCAAGAAAGGGCACAGGGTGAAGTTACCCTTATCCGAATGATGGCAGAAGCTTGCTACACCTGCAGATGAATGCGAGAATGAAGGCAAGCAGAAGCTGTTTCTCAAAGATCTGAGGAAATAGAGAGCAAGGGACAAAGCTCGCGTGGCAAGCTTCCGAGGTCTTGAAAGTTGCAAGGAACAAGCGGACAAGAGAGAGCCAACAGATTGGCTACCAGTGGAAGATCAACCTCTGTGGGACGAGTTCCTCAACCAGTTCATTTTGCACCACTACTGGTTGAAAATTGATCCCCGATACACTGGCAACACCAAGACAGCTTTCCATAACTGGCTGCAAGCTTTCCCAGACCGTGACTTCATCAAAAGAGTCAGGGTGAAAGCTGCAGAGGAGAAGGTCACGCTCAAACCGCCTACGATAGAGACCTTCCAACCTCCCACTATCTGCGGCACTGATACTCCAGATATCGACCGGATCAATACTTTCATAAGGAATATCGCAGCTCAGTACGGTTGCAAGACCACATGCTGTGATGAGTACAGGTCGATCCGTGACAGCATCTACGCAGCTATGGGAACTGTAAGCAAGGAGAAGATCGCTGAAGAGAGATTCAAGACTGTGAGGAAGTGACTTGATCGTTTTCATTCATTTGTTGTATCAACTCTGTAATCTGTGTACATCAATTCAGTTGATACTATAAATGAAAAATGATCATATTTTGTTCCTGATGACAAAATCTCATTGTCTAGGCCTTTGCATGTTATGCTTTAAATTTCCTAATAATTTTTCTCATGCAGCTGGCTGAACTTCAAACCTTGATCACTTTTTCTTGTGAAGTTCAAAACTTCTAAGTCAAGATGTAAAGTGTGGGTTTCGGCATTATCAAAAAGGGGGAAATTGTTGGGAACCTTTTTTCTTTGAACTAATTTTGATAATGCTATTAGAAACCACACTTAGACAATAGTTTTTAAATGGAACAGACTGGTCTCCGTGTTTGGATCAGTCAAGCTCAACCCGGACAGGTTGCTATGTAAAGGTCAAGGTTGGTAGTGCAACCTTGTACCTAATCTTCTCAGACCTGTTATAATGTTCCTTTATGTAATCTGTCTATGTAACCTGCTCTAACCATACCTCAAAGATTTCTTGCGAAGATTACAGAAGACTGAAGACAGTTCGAGGTATAGGAAGCTCGACCTGCAAAGTCCAACCTGAGCTGTGGCTGAGGAACCTGTCCTCAACTCAACGACTATAATTGTGTCAGTGTACGGTTCTGCATATCATGACACACATACAACGGCTCTATTTCAAATGCTTTTCTATAAATACCTCAAGTCATTCCAGAAAGAAGGCACGGGAAACTCAATATACAAGCTAAAACGCTGCAGAAATCTCAAGCTTAAAGATCACTCAATCAACACTCGAAATCACTAGAGCTTTCCCAAGTGTTGATCTTTGTAGATTTCTATTCTTTCTAGAAACTGTCTTGCTTTAGATTGATAGCTACTCTCAGCTTTCAAGTTTGGATATTAGCGCTAGTTGTTTAGCGTTAGTAAGATTGTATGTAAGTTTGTATGTAAGTAAGAAGAGACACGAATCAAGAATCGTGCTAGATTCAGTCTAAGAGAAAGACTTGAATTTGGACTGGACCTCCACCAGTGTTAAAGGGAGCGAAATCTCAAGTTAAGGGATTACAGATTCGACGGGATCTGGCGTGGACGTAGGAGCTGTTTTCTCCAAACCACGATAAAACTCCTCATGTTTCTCTCTCTTACTGTTATCTTTATTTACACAGTTTGCATGATTCACCACTACCTGTCTTGCATGAACACTTATCTGAACTAAAGTTTCCTTTGAAAACTGTTTTGAAAACTGTGTTGAAAACTATTAGCCACCTTTCCACCAAACTTCCGCACGCAGGTTAGTTTTGCAAGCTCAGCAGTTCACTGTTTGAGCTGGAAAAACTAAACTGCTCTGATAAACTGAAGTGACGACTCAGTAAGATCAAATTGTTTTGAAAAGTCAACACTATTGGCTAATTGGTGTATTTCCCCCCTCCCCCCCATACACCAATATCTATTTATCGGGACCTACACTATTGATTTCTTCTAGTTTGATTACTTGTTTACTTGTTTAGTTAAGGTTTAAGTTTGTTACTTACTTTATATTTCTCATTAGCTAATCAAAAACACAAAAATATGTCACTTGTAAGCTAGTAGTTAGATAATTAGATTGCTACTTGAATCTTAAACGACCTAGCATTCCTTGAGGATTTGACTCAATTATACTATAATTGATTATTATTGCATTCTTCCTACCCTCAAAAGTAGGGCAGATCAATTTTTTGGCGCCATTGCCGGGGAATGCTTAGTTTGAGTTTCAATAGTCGATTTGGTTATTGAATTACTAATTCAAGCATTTTTCTCTTTTGATTTTTATTTTGTAGGTATATGCACACAAGGTCCAAGGGAAGACTCGTTCAACCTTTGATCTTGAATTTTGAAAGAAGGCATAGAAGAAGGAATTCTAGTTCTAGTGAAGATCAAGTAATGGGAGCTAATCATCAAGCAATGGAAGCTCTTATGAAAGAAATGGAAGAGTTTAGAGCATGGAAGGATGAGCAAGAAAGAAGGGCAAATGAGGCTCAACCACCTCCTCTCAACCATATGTTCCAATCTCCAACGGAACAATTTCAAGGAGGAGAATGGGGGACGATCAATGCCAATAATTTTGAGCTCAAATCCGGACTCATCCAAATGGTGAAGAGTGAGCAATTCGGTGGAAGTCCTATAGAGGATCCGAACGCCCATCTTGGTATGTTCCTTGATATTTGCGATACTATCAAGCTTAATGGAGTTTCAAATGATGTTATTCGCATGAGGATGTTTGGGTTTTCTCTACGGGACTGGGCCAAGGATTGGTACAAAGGATTAAACAAAGCCAACATTTACACATGGGATGATCTATGCAAGGCCTTCCTCTCTAAATACTTCCTACCATCCAAAGCCCAAAGGCTTATTTCTGATATTTCACATTTCTCTCAACAAGGTGACGAGACTTTGTTTGAGGCATGGGAAAGGTATAGAGAGCTTCTAAGGAAATGTCCTCAACATGGCTTCACGGAAGGTCAACAAATCACCACTTTTTATAGTGGTCTCACACCTAATACAATAAGCATCGTGGATGCTACTTCCGGAGGATGTCTAGTGAATCGAAATGCAAGAAAGCCTTGAGGATTATTGAAGAGACGGCCGCCAATAGCTATCAATGGCCAATGGAAAGGGCCCCTTCTAGGAAGGTTGCTTCTATTGATGATGGGAAGTTCGATGCATTGGCAATGGAAGTTGCTAATATGAAGAAGCAACATGAAGAAGAGAGGAAAGCTCAATCTCAAGCTCAAGTTCAAAGTGTTCATCAATATCAAGAGAACTTGGAGCCTAATGGAAGTGAAGATTTGAACTATGTGAAACAAATGCAATATGGAAATTTTTACAAATGAGGTTTCCAAGGACAACAAGGAAGATTCCAAGGAAGGCCACAAGGAGGCAATTCTTATGGTTATCAAGGAGGTTATCAATTATACAATCCCAACAATCGAACTCATCCAAATCTCTCTTATGGAAATCCTAACAACGCTCAGTTGCCACCTCCCGGATTCTCAATTTCTCAAGGAGCAATTGAAAAACCAAAGAAAACACCTCCTTCTATTGAGCAACTTGTCCAACAAATGGCAAATCAACAAAGCTCGTTTATCACACAAACCGGGCAAAAGGTGAGTGCATTGGAGAATTCTCTCACTTTCTTGACAAAGCAAGTGAAGATGATGGAGGGCCAAATAAGTCAAATGGCTAACCAACCACCACTCAACATACTCCAGGAAAGTTTCCAAGTAATACAGAGGTCAATCTAAAGAACCAATGCAATGCTATCACATTGAGGAGTGGAAGAGCCTATGAGAATCATGCTACATCCGGAAGTGGAAAAGAGGAAGTTCTTGTTGAAGACATACTTTATGAAGAATCTCCAACTAGTGATGAAGACTCAAGGAAAGAAGTTCAAGGAGAAGCTCCTAAGGCAGTGCTAGTAGAGGCCCCTCTCCCTACCAAGGATGTTATTACGAAGGCTCCATTTTCTCATCGTCTAGCCAAGCATAAGGTTGACAAAAAGTTGATGAGATTCTTCGACATATTCAACAAAGTACAAATCAACATTCCCTTGCTTGATGCACTTCGAGATATGCCCGGATATGTGAAGTTCTTGAAGGATGTCGTTGCTAACAAGAGAAAGTTTAGTTCATTTGAAACAATTAGCCTAACGGAGGAGGTTAGTGCGGTATAATTCAAAGGAAAATGCCTTAGAAAAAGAAGGATCCCGGAAGCTTCACAATAGCATGTGTGATTGGAGGGAAAAAGTTTGGGAATGTCTTATGGGATCTTGGAGCTAGCATCAATTAGATGCCATTGTCTATTTTTAGGAGATTGGATATTGAAGAGATCAAACCTACTTCTATTTGTCTCCAAATGGCCGATCGTCTGATATCTTATGCTCAAGGAGTGGTTGAAGATGTCTTAGTGAAAGTTGAGGAGTTCATCTTCCCCGCGGACTTTATGATTTTGGATATTCCGGAAGACAAGGATATGCCCCTCATTCTTGGGTGTCTTTTTCTAGCAACCGGAAGAGCTCTTATTGATGTGCAAGACGGGAATCTTACGTTTAGAGTTAATGAAGAGACCCTCACTCTTTCAATCTTTGATGCTATGAAGCGAGGAGATGACTCAACCTATGAGGAATGCAATTCAATCACCACTTTGCCTATATCTATGGCAAAAGATCTCAGGGAAGAAATCATCTCTAATTCTTTCTATTCTTATTCCGATTTGGATGATGCTTGTGATGATTTATTGGAGTCAATAGCTTATTTGGAAGCAAATCAAGGATCATTGAAGGATGAGGTTCATTACCTTGATATCAACCAACCGGGGGAGAGTGGGAGTTGAATTAAAGTGGAATCTTCTTCAAACACTTCTCAAGAATTGAAACCTCTTCCCAATCACCTAGGTACGCCTTCCTTGGTGATAATGACTCTTTACCCGTAATTGTGTCACAACACTTGTCAGAGTCCGAATTAGACAAGTTGTTGCATGTCCTTAGGGAGTTTAAAGATGTTATTGGTTGGTCCATTGATGATATAAAGGGTATTTGTCTATCTATATGCATGCATCGTATTCTATTGGATGATGATTGTCGTCCTGAGGTTCAACCTCAAAGGAGGTTGAATCCGGTCTTGCAAGAAGTGGTGAGAAAAGAGGTGTTGAAGTTATTAGATGCGGGAATGATTTATGTCATCTCGGATAGTGAATGGGTGAGTCCTACCTAAGTTGTTCCGAAGAAAGGGGGGATGACTGTGGTCAAGAATGAGAATGATGAGGCTATTGCTACAAGAGTTGCCACCGGATATCGAGTTTGTATTGATTATAGGGCTTTGAATTCGGCTACAAGGAAAGATCATTTTCCTTTGCCCTTTATAGATCAAATGTTGGATCGTTTGGCGGGATATGAGTACTATTGTTTTCTTGATGGGTATTCGGGATACAACCAAATTGCCATAGCCCCGGAGGATCAACACAAGATGGCCTTTACATGCCCCTATGGAGTATTTGCCTATAGGAGGATGCCTTTTGGGTTGTGTAATGCTCCGGCCACTTTCAAAAGGTGCATGATGTCTATCTTTGGAGGCTTGATTGAAAATATTATGGAGGCATTCCTGGATGACTTCTCGGTTTTTGGGAAGAGCTTTGATTCTTGTTTGGATAATCTCACAAAGGTGTTGCAAAGGTGTAAGGACACTTCTCTTGTCTTTAATTGGGAGAAGTGCCACTTCATGGTTAGAGATGGAATTGTGCTTGGGCACAAGGTTTCTAGAGATGGTTTGGAAGTTGATAGAGCCAAGATTGTTGCTATAGAGAAGCTTCCACCCCCAACAAATGTGAAATCAATCCAAAGCTTCCTTGGTCACGCGGGGTTCTATAGAAGATTCATTAAGGAATTTTCAAAGATCACAAAGCCACTTTGTGATCTCTTGCAAAAAGACGTGAAGTTTGTTTTTGATGATAAGTGTTTAGAAGCATTTGAGGCATTGAAGAAAGCCCTTGTCTCTACTCATATTCTAATCAAGCCCAATTGGAGTGAATCTTTCGTTTTGAAGTGTGATGCAAGTGATTATGCTTTAGGAGTGGTCTTGGGGCAAATGAGAGATAAAGTGTTTCGGATCATTCATTATGTTAGTAGAACTTTGGATGGTGCTCAAAAGAACTACACAACAACGGAGAGGGAATTCTTGGCCATCGTTTTTGCCTTTGACAAATTCCGGTCATATCTTGTTGGGAATCACACCATTGTCTATTCGGATCATATGGCTATACGACATCTCATGGCAAAGAAGGATGCAAAGCCTCGCGTTTGATTCGTTGGATTCTCCTTCTACAAGAATTAGACATGGAGATTCGTGATAGAAGAGAAGTTGATAATGTACTAGCCGATCACATGTCAAGGCTTGAAAAGCCGGTTGAAGGTGAAGACTTGAGATTCAGTATCAATGAGTGTTTTCCGGATGAGAGAATCATGGTCTTGAAATGCAAGGATTCTTGGTTTGCGGACTTTGCTAATTACCTTGTGCTTTGAGAATTGCATCCAAATCTCTCGGATTATCAAAAGGCCAAGTTCATTCGAGATGTGAAGTTCTATTATTGGCAAGATCCATACTTATGGAGGAGATGTGCCGATGGTCTTATTAGAAGATATGTTATGGACGGTGAATGGCTCAAGATTATTGAAGATTGTCATGAGGGACCAAATGGGGGTCATTTTGGGGCAAATCGTACAGCTTGGAAGGTTTTTCAAAGTGGATTCTATTGGCCTTCAATTTTTAGGGATTGCCAAACCTTTGTGAAGAATTGTGACAGATGTCAAAGGATGGGAAATATCACAAAAAGGGATGAGATGCCTCAAAACATCATGGTTGAGGTTGAATTGTTTGATGTTTGAGGGATAGACTTCATGGGACCATTCCCTAATTCTTGTGGTTTTTCTTATATCCTTCTTGCCATTGAGTATGTTTCAAGATGGGTCGAAGCCATTCCAACTTCGACTAGTGATTCTAAGGTTGTGATCAAGTTTTTGAAGAAGAACATCTTGACGCGGTTTGGAACTCTAAGAGCATTGCTTAGTGATGGGGGGTCTCACTTCAATAATAAGTGGTTGGGGAGTGTTCTTGCTAAATATGGAGTGAAGCACAAGATTACCTCTCCATATCATCCTCAAGCTAATGGTCAAGCGGAGCTTGCAAACCGGGAGATCAAGCAAATCTTGGAGAAAACAATCACTACTCGAAAGGATTGGGCGAAGAAATTAGATGATGCATTGTGGGCCTATAGAACCGCCTACAAAACCCCCATTGGTATGTCCCCGTATTAACTTGTCTTTGGAAAATCTTGTCACTTGCCTTTGGAGATTGAGCATAAGGCGTTTTGGGCTTTAAAGAAGATTAATCTTGAGTTTAAGGAGGCCTGATTGAATAGGAAAAACCATCTTGTGGAGTTAGAGGAATGGAGAAATGAGGCTTATGAAAATTCTCGGATTTACAAGGAAAGAGCCAAAAAGTTTCATGATTTGGAGATTCAAAGCAAGGTGATCATTCCAGGAGATGAGGTTCTTCTCTTTAACTCTCGTCTTCGTCTTTTCCCCGGAAAACTCAAATCAAGGTGGACCGGTCCTTACATTGTGAGTAAGAGTTTCAAGAATGACACATTTGAATTTCTCAAGAATGATGGTTTTACTTTCGTTGTTAATGGACATCGACTCAAGCTCTATTTCAATTCAAAGAAGTTTAAGGAGGAGTCTACCATTCTTCTTAATGATGCTTGAACTTGGAGGCTATGTCGAGCTAACGACGTTAAATAAAGCGCTAGTTGAGAGGCACCTCGACACGTATCTTTTTCTTTTTCATTTTTGTGAGTTTTTATTTCATTTTTCGATTTTTTAGTTTGTGGCAATTTTCGTTCCATTTTTGAGAAAAAAACCAAAAAAAATAGAAAATATTGAAAAAGAAGGTTGAAAAATGCTTAGGGAGAATCAGGAGGTAGTCGAGAGGGACCCGGTGCTTCGAAAAGGGTCGAAAAAGGTCGAGAAACGCGTCGGAAACTGCCAAAACAAGTCGAGGAACGAGCTGCCGGCGACCCGGACGGCGACCGGCTAGACCGCCGGCCAAGCCGCCGGCTGGTGGCTGAGTTGCAGCTTTGGCGGCGGTCCAGGCGGTGACCCAGGCAGCGACTGGCCAGGCCGCCGGGCAGGGCGCCACCGGCCCTTCCTCCCCCTTTTAAATTCTATTTTTGATTTTTTATTTCATTTCATTTTCTTGCATTTTGTGTTTTTTTATTTTCTTTTCTTAGAATAAACCCACTTTCTCACTCTAAAAACCTAGATTTTCTTCCTCTAATTACTCTCAAATCACTTTGAATTTAGTTAATTCCTTCCATAGGTTCATTACCCATCCCGAAATCTACGTTTTGCACCGAATAATTCATTTTTTCACCCACTCTAACTCAAAAAACGAAATTTTGGTTCTTGTGGTTAAAGAGTTGAGTTTCTTCAAGTTTCTTCAAGAAGATGAGGTAATGTGTTCTATATCTTTGCTCCCATGAGTTTCTACTTGCAAGATATGAAGTGGTGTGAGTGTTTACTTCATCATTTTCATGGGATTAAGGAGAAATTTGTACTTAGGGCTCTTCTTGATTTTTGAAGAAATTTGTGGATGAACCATGAAGAAATGAGCATGCATTGGCTTGTATTTAGTCTTTGTTTAAGGAATCATGCTAGATATATCCTTGAAAGTGCATTTTCTTTTGAATTGTGTGTCTTTATGCAATTGGGCATACTTGAATGAAGGTTTGCATAATTCATGTATTTTCAATGGATATGCTTGGTTTTTAATTAGGAAGTCATTTCTTGAGTACCTTAAGGCTCAAAGAAGGCATGAATTCATGAATTCTTGATTTATAACGTGCAATTCATGGCATTATTCTTGTTGGATTGAAGTTTCATGTGACTATGCATCCATTTTCTTTTGAATATTCATGAATATGAGTAGAAATTTCATTTCTTGGAATCATGAATGCCAAATGGGGGGGTGATGACTATGTGAAGTGTTGCTTGTACCTTGACAAAGGGTGGAGTTCTATGAAATCTTATTTGGAATTGCTTGTGGTTTGTAGGAAAAATGATTCTAAAGGGAAAGGAAATGCCACCATGACCTCTAAGGAATTGATTGTCTCTCTCTCCAAAAAGAGGAGAAATGATGCCTCTTCATCTTTACAAATGCCAAGAAGAGATTCGAAGACACCGGAAGCTCATGATATTCACTTGGAATCATATGAAGAAAGAGCAAGATTTGTCATTCTTATGTCAAGAACCATTATACCAACTCAATTCTCATCTAAGGAGACATTGGTGAAGTCAGGGCTTTATGACAACATCAAAGTCCTCTTTGACAATATAGGATGGGGAAGTATCTTAGAGGATACTCTTGAAGATAGGAGAACATATGAAAATGTGGTTCTTGAATTTATGAGCACATTGGAAGATGAGAGCATCCATACTATGCAAAGCATCAAATTTCAATTATTTGGAGAGTGTCATGAGTTGAGTTTGGAAGAGATAGATGACATCTTTGGAGTGCTACATGGAGGTGATGTGTTGGTGGAAAGAGCTTTTGAGCATAGTTTCATGTGGAATAAACTTGCCCCAATCACAATAGAAGGCTTTAGAGTGGGATACTCAAAATCAAATAAGGTGAGAAATCCAGTCCTAAGGATGGTGTTGAAGATCCTTGCTCACACTATGGTGGCACGAACGGAGAACACTTCGGTTCGAGTTGATGATCTCTTCATTATTCAAGCCATGCTAACCAAGAGGCGCATAAGCTTTTCTCACATTTTCCTTGCTCAAGTCATGAAGTAAGCAAAGGCACCAAATGGTTTATTTTAAGCATGATTTCATTTACTTTCTATGGTTTATTTTCATTAATCATGTCTAGCTAGTTCTCTTTGTGATTCCAATTATATGTAGATTAGGGATAAGTGATGGGATTAAGCTTTAATTATGGATTTACCTTCTAATGTCTTGTTCATTTCTCTTGGGGCTATGTTTTATTATGTAATTGTGATTGATCACCATATTTGCATACCAAGTGTTTGATCTAATGCTTAGGAGGCTTAGATTAGATGCTAGGATCAAAAGATTTGCATGCTAGATATAGTAGGGCTAAAGAACTCCATGTGCTATTGGGAGTTGATGTTATACTTGATGTCCTAGTCGGAATTAGGTATTTCATTAATCCACTTGGTTTAGTTGTAACGAGAGTTGAATGAATCATATTTAGGAGGTTTCCCACATGAAATTAGATTTAAATGGCTAATTCTAGTTAGAGTGTCACATCCCTATCACTTAGACCTAATTGAAGTATAATTGGAGTCACTTTTATTTCCTATTGATTTCTTCTAGTTTGATTACTTGTTTACTTGTTTAGTTAAGGTTTAAGTTTGTTACTTACTTTATATTTCGCATTAGCTAATCAAAAACACAAAAACATGTCACTTGTAAGCTTGAATAGTAGTTAGATAATTAGATTGCTACTTGAATCTTAAATGACCTAGCATTCCTTGAGGATTCCACTCAATTATACTATAATAATTTATTATTACATTCTTCCTACCCTCAAAAGTAGGGCGGATCAATAGGGACTTGTTACGCAAGTTCCCTCAACACGGTTTTAGTGAGGCTCAACAAATAGTCAACTTCTATAGTGGACTCTCTCCACACACGAGGAGCATAGTTGATGCTACATCCGGGGGTTGCCTAGTAAACCGAAATGCAAAGGAAGCCTTAAGGATCATAGAAGAGATGACGGCCAATAGTTATCAATGGCTATTGGAGAGAGGTCTCACGAAGAAGGTGAATTCTATACTTGAAGATGCAAGAATTGATGAGTTGGCTACACAATATACCCTCCTCAAGAAGGAATTTGAAGAAGAAAGGAGATTGAAGAGAGATGTTCAAGTGGTTCAAGCCCAAGAGAGTGAAGAGTTCAACGGAAATGAAGATGTGAGCTATGTGAACCAAAGACCCTATGGAAATTTCAACAAGCCAAATTTTCAAGGACCTCAAGGAGGATTTCAAGGGAATTATCAAGGTGGGTTCCAAGGGAAGCCCCAAGGAGGAAATTCTTATGGTCATCAAGGAGGCTATCAAGCCTACAATCCCAACAACTGGACTCATCCCAACCTCTCTTATGGAAATCCTAACAACGCTCAATTCCACATCCCGGATTCTCCGTCTCTCAAGGTGTGATTGAAGAATCAAAGAAGACATCTCCTTCTATTGAGCAACTTGTGCAACAAATGGCTAATCAACAAAGTTTGTTTATCACTCAAACCGGCCAAAAGGTCAATGCCTTGGAAAATTTACTTACCTTCTTGACAAAGCAAGTGAAGATGATGGAAGGTCAAATTACCAAATGGCTAACCAAGCTACCACTCAACACACACCGGGCAAGTTTCCAAGTAATACATAGGTAAATCCAAAGAACCAATGCAATACTATCACATTGAGGAGTGAAAGAGCCTATGAGAATAAAGCTACATCCGGAAGTGGAAAAGAGGAGGTTCTTGTTGAAGACATACCTTATGAAGAGTCTCCTACCAATGAGGAGAATTCAAGCAAAGAAGTGCAAGAAGAGGCTCCAAAGGAAGTGTTGATTGAAGCCCCTCTTCCTACCAAGGATGTGATCACGAAGGCTCCATTCCCACATCGTCTAGCCAAGCCTAAGATTGATGAGAAGATGAAAAGATTCTTGGACATATTCAACAAGGACAAATCAATATTCCCTTGCTTGATGCAATGCGAGATATGCCCGGCTATGTGAAGTTCTTGAAGGATGTCGTTGCTAACAAGAGAAAGTTTGGTTCATTTGAAACAATTAGCCTAACGGAGGAGGTTAGTGCGGTGATTCAAAGGAAAATGCCTTTGAAGAAGAATGATCCTGGAAGCTTCACAATAGCATGTGTGATTGGAGGGAAAAAGTTTGGGAATGTCTTATATGATCTTGGAGCTAGCATCAATTTGATGCCCTTGTCTATTTTTAGGAGATTGGATATTGGAGAGATTAAACCTACGTCTATTTGTCTCCAAATGCCGATCGTTCCATATCTTATGCTCAAGGAGTGGTTGAAGATGTGTTAGTGAAAGTGGAGGAGTTTATCTTCCCCGCGGACTTTATGATTTTGGATATGCCGGAGGACAAGGATATGCCCCTCATTCTTGGGTGTCCTTTTCTAGCAACCGGAAGAGCTCTTATTGATGTGCAAGACGGGAATCTCACTTTTAGAGTGAATGAAGAGACCCTCACTCTTTCAATCTTTGATGCTATGAAGCGAGGAGATGACCCAACCTATGAGTAATGCAATTCAATCACCACTTTGCCTACATCTATGGTAAAAGATCTCACGGAAGAAATCATCTCAAATTCTTTCTATTCCTATTCCGATTTGGATGATGCTTGTGATGATTTATTGGAGTTAATTGCTTATTTGGAAGCAAATCAAGGATCATTGAAGGATGAGGTTTATTACCTTGATATCAACCAACCAGGGGAAAGTGGAAGCTCAACCAAGTTGGAATCTTCTTCAAGCACTTCTCAAGAGTTGAAACCTCTCCCCGATCACCTAAGGTACGCCTTCCTTGGTGATAATGACTCTTTTCCCGTTATAGTGTCACAACACTTGTCAGAGTCCGAATTGGACAAATTATTGCATGTCCTTAGGGAATTTAAAGATGTTATTGGTTGGTCTATTGAGGATATCAAGGGTATTTGTCCATCTATTTGCATGCATCGTATATTATTGGAAGATGATTGTCGTCCTAAGGTTCAACCTCAAAGGAGGTTGAATCCAGTTTTATAAGAAGTGGTGAGAAAGAGGTGTTAAAGTTGCTAGATGCGGGAATAATCTATGCCATCTCAGATAGTGAATGGGTGAGTCCTACCCAAGTGGTTCCGAAGAAAGGGGGGATGATTGTGGTCAAGAATGAGAATGATGAGGTTATTGCTACAAGAGTTGCCACCGGATATCGAGTTTGTATTGATTATACGGCTTTGAATTCGGCTACAAGGAAAGATCACTTCCCTTTGCCCTTTATAGATCAAATGTTGGATCGATTGGCGGGCTATGAGTATTATTGCTTTCTTGATGGGTATTCGAGATACAACCAAATTGCCATAGCCCCGGAGGATCAACACAAGACGGCCTTCCCACCCCAACGAATGTAAAATCAATCTGAAGCTTCCTTGGTCACGCGGGGTTCTATAGAAGATTCATTGAAGGTTTTTCGAAATTACCAAGCCACTTGTAATCTCTTGCAAAAAGATGTGAAGTTTGTCTTTGATGAAGAATGTTTGAAAGCGTTTGAGGCATTGAAGAAAGCCCTCATCTCTACTCCTATTACTAGGTATAGGATAACTTTAAGTGATGGTGCTCAAAGGAACTACACAACAACGGAGAGGTGCTCAAAGGAACTACACAACAACGGATGGTGCCGGCATAAGGGAGTGTTTCTTTAAATGTTTGGTAGAAGCTTGGGTTCATTTGATAAAAAGGGGTTGGATAAGGTGGAAGATGAAGAAATTCATACTTAGAATGGTGAAGAAAGGGGATAAGGGTACTTGAATGCAAATTTAAGTCACTTAGCCTATAATTCCCTACCTTAACCAATATCCCTACATTACAAGCTTAATAAAGACCTTTTTGATCCTAATTTGTGCATGCATTGTAGTATTAGAAACTTGAGTTGATAGGCAAGCTTATGGTCAAAGTTATGTATTGCATGATTTCGATGAGTGCTTACCTTTTCCATATAGTGAGTGATCGAGTGATACACATGTTTCTTGTGAGGTAGAGAGTCGAATGTGCTTAGGTGATTGAGTTCTATGCTAGGAGAGTGAGTAATTTCATGAGTGTTTGGCTTGCTTTGATGATTTCCTTGAGTTTAAATGGTTTTGAATTGAAATGAGGCATCGATGAACTTGAAATGCACACTCCATACGTGTTACGTGTTTTGATTGTTCGTTTCATTGTTCGGGACGGACAATGGCTTAAGTTTGGGGAGTGATTAACACGTATTTTATGTGCATGTTGAGTGTGTTTTGTATGTGTTTGAGTCTCGATTTATGCAACCTCTTCGCACACTCCTAATTTCCTCTCTTTTCTTTTTCTTGTTTCACAGTTTTTGGTAAAGTATGTAATGAGGTGTGTTGCTATTTGGTTTGGGGGCATATATGCTTTGAGTGTTTAATGGCTGCACCAATGACTCCCATACATCCTCTTCATTTAATGCTAACCCCATTTTGCTTATCTAGCAGGTTTTTGGTTATAGGAATGAGCTATGGAAGCATATCTCCTTTTTGCCGGCAAAAGCTAGGGGGCATCTATTCTTTTATGTTCCCTTATCAAGTGTGTATGTTTGTATGTATGCATACCCATTAATGTTGCCTACATTGGCATTGAGGATTGTAATAATAAATGCTTCCTTAGATTGTACATTGGATTGCCCTTATGGAGTTAAGGAAGCATTTGTAATAAATACATAGAGCTTGGCTACTGGAGTTGAAGTTGTATGCTTGGGGTGGTTCGACACTTGCTTTGTAATTGATAATAGTTGATTGTTGCTATAATAAGTGCATATGTATCTATATATATGTATGTATAAACATCTATTAATTGTTGCCTTCCATTTGACTTATAAATGGAAGAAGGGGTGTAATAACTCTTGGGCTTTGGTTATTGATGTAAGTGTTTGGCTAGATCGGCACTTGCCTCGTAATTAATTTGTGTTGTAATTATCTATCGATAATATTGGTTTTGGCCCAATATCTTGATTATAGTGGACTTGCTCCCATAATTAATTAGTCGATGGCTCGGCCCAATCGAGATAATAAAACTCGAGAATAATTAATCGAAGACTAGAATCGATTTCACTTGTATATATATAACAAGTAGTAATTAATTACTTATGAAGTATCGAAAGCAAATGTTTACTTAGTTAATCGATAACGATCACTGTGTGGGAATCAAGTAGCTACTTGAATTCATCTCAGAATTTCATATAAAGAAATTCATTATACATAAGTGAAATTAAATCACCAGGAGTGAATAATTTCCTCTAATTATTTCTAAAGTAGATAGGAAAATACGGGGCGTTACAGTTCTTTCCAATATGGAATGAGTAAAGAATCAAGCTACAAGTCTCGATCTATACGAAAGGCACTGGATGGGGGGAGGGGAGATAATCAGGAGCGGGGACGGGTATAAAAACATGTAACCAAGTCAGGTTCGGGGTTTATAGATCCCCGCCCCGATAATTAAGTTTAATATATATATTTATAAATTATATTTAAAATTTTAGTAAATTTAGTATTTAATTATTATGGTTTGATAAATTTTTAAAATAATTTATATTTTTTATATTTTTTTAATAATGATTATAGTTTTAATTAATTTTTTTAACAAAAAAATTATTTTTTATTGTAAAAAATATAAATTAAAGAGGTACCAGTCGGGTACCCTTCCCCCCGAGGGTAATCCCCACCCCGCCCAGCCCCCGCTTTAATTTAAACAGGTATGGGGCCGGGCAGTGGCGGAGCCAGGCCCCGAGAGTAAGAGGGGCAAAAAATAAAATATGCCTTTTGCCCTTATTTTTTTAAATTTATGGTGGGGCAAGATATTTGTAATTTTTAAAATTTATACATAATTTTTATAAAATTATATATAATTAGTACTAATACAGAAAATTTGAGGTGGGGCAATTGACCCACCACCTCATAAGGTGGCTTCGCCCCTGGGGCCGGGTACAGGGGAATTTTCTGAGGTGGGTATGGGGAGGAGGAAGCAATACCCAGCCCCATCCCGTTAGCCGATAAATTTTTGATTTATAATTGTCAAATTTTTGTATATATATATATTTAAACGCTTGACAATAAATTAGTTAGATACAAAATCAA
The DNA here is from genome assembly GCA_001642375.2 of Mentha longifolia. NCBI lineage: Eukaryota > Viridiplantae > Streptophyta > Magnoliopsida > Lamiales > Lamiaceae > Mentha > Mentha longifolia. The sequence goes on along the minus strand of CM038113.1, from coordinate 18,715,263 downwards.
TTTTTAGGTGGACAATTGGCCAATAAGTTATTTCAATTTTTCTTTTAGTATTTGTAGATAACTATCATTGTCGAATTTTTATTGACACAAAATGAGCATTCTGAGGTGGCCCGATGACCGATTAGTATTTGAAATATATTTGTCAAATTTTTGTAACAAAGAATATATGTTTTGATTTAAAACACTTGATAATATATTAGCTAGACACAAAATCGATTTTGAGGTGGTCATTGGCCAATAAGGTTAATATACTTCACAATATATTAGACACAAAACCAATTTTGAGGTGGCACGTTGGCCAATAAATTTTTAAAACTTAGTTCAATTTTTTTTTATTATTGTCAAAATGTTGTAAAGAAAAGTATATTATTTAACATTAAATTTACAAAATATATTATAAAGTGATTAGTGATACCTGTCGAATTTTGACGGGATACAAACTAGTTAATTAGATTAAAGTATTGATTAATTAAGCAAAATTATGAGAATTTAGCAGAATAATCAAAAAAATTTAAGATTGATTGACCTTTATTTTGCTATTATATATATATCTATATATATATAATAGCAAAATAAAGGTCGATCAACCACGATTTTTCTTGATTATTTTGCTAAATTCTCATAATTTTGGCTAATTAATCAATATTTAATCAAATATATAATTTAATAATGATCTTATGTATATCTACTTCTATTTAAAAGCAATGATTCCTCATCCCTTTAGAATCGGTTCCGATAATCACAAATATTTCCATATATTAATATATTTGTATTTTCAACATAAATAATATTTGGTATTGTATTAATCAAAGATATGATAATATTATTTGATAATATATAATAACGTGAGTCATTGGTGAACATTCACATATGTAAAAATATTTACATAATTCATATTGAAATCAAAATCTTCTATCACATAACAATATATGTAATATAATCATAATATTAACTATCCGAGAATTGTCCACTATCCTCAATAATTATTTAAATGACGGACGACTTCACATTTTATCCTTCAATTATACAACGACTGGCGACTCTATATTGAAATGAATATAACCATGCGAAAGAATTCGACCTCTCATTGTGTAACGTCCTGTAAATTCGAAAGAATCTATTTCTTATAAAGAATGAAAAGAATTCCAAGTTACAGCAATTTAAATCCAGCTCTAGTCGATATTTATATTTCGATTAAATTACTCTCAAGTAGAATTAAGTAGAACTTAATTCTATTTACTTATTAGTAATCGTCGAATAATTGATTAGGAGCTTAATCAAATTATTCGAAGTAAGTAGATGGGCCGAGCCCAACTTTATTGAAAATTGGGTTGAGCCCATTTATTATTATAGATTGGGCCAAGTCCATTTTCTTACTAATTCAGGCCCAATCATTCAAATGATTGGATTTCTAAATTAAACTACTAATAAAAGAAACAACCTTTATTAAGAAGAATTAGAATTAAAATACAGATTACATACATTAAGAATGATCAATTGTTGATCAAGTTAAATTACATAACACTTACTACAATAATACTACTTTACACTACAAATCTACTACAATTAAATACAGTCAGAGAAAAGATTGCAAGCTGCACAAAAATTAGTCCGCCCTCACTTTAGGGTGAGGGTAGAGAGCAATAATAATCGATTGAGTAATTGAGTCGAACCACAAGGAATGCAAGGACGCTCAAGTCTCAAGTAGTAACCTAGCTACTAAACCTACTATTCAAGTTACTGACAAGCATGTTTTTGTGTTTTTGATTAACTAATGACACCAAAAAGTAATTATCAACTTAAAACTTAACTAGACAAGCAACAAATAAGCAAATGATATAAAATCAATAGGAAATAAACGTGATTCCAATTATACTTCGATTAGGCTCAAGTGATGGGTGATTAGAACTCTAACTAGAATTAACCAATTTAATCCAATTTCATGTGGGAAACCTCCTAACTATGGTTCACTCAATTCTCATTGCAATGAAGACAAGTAGATTAATGAAAGACCTAATTCCGACTAAGCCATCAAGCAATTCATTAACTCTCAATAGCTCATGGAGTTCCTTAACCCTACTATACTCTAGCATGCAAATCTCTTGATCCTAGCATCTAATCTAAGCCTCCTAAGCATTAGATCAAATACTTAGTATGCAACTATGGTGATCAATCACAATTACATAATAAAACATAGCCCCAAGAGAAATGAACATGAAATTAGAAGGTAAATTCATAGTTAAAGCCTAAACCCAATCACTTAATCCTAATCTATATATAATTGAAATCACAAAGAGAACTAGCTAGACATAATTAAGGAAAATAAACCTTAAAAAGTAATTGAAATCATGCTTAAAAGAAAGAGAATTCAATAAGGAAGAAGAAGGTGGTCTCCAATTGCAAATCCAACCAATGTAGCTTCAACAATCTTCAAAATACTAAAAAGGAAATAAGGAAAATGTTCTAGGGTTCTTGGAAGAATAAAAATATGTTCTAGATACACCAATGAGGAATATTTTGGACTTAAATACATAATTGGTGAGTATTGGGTCGAGTTGGACGAGCCAACTCGGTCAAAACACTAAGGGGAGGAAGGATGGCGGCGCCCTGGCCAGCCGCCGCCTGGGTTGCCACCTGGGTCGCCGGAATCTCTGAAGGTTGGCCAGCCAGCCGGCGCCCTGGCCGGCGGTCCAGCCGGCCGCCGCCTAGGTCGCCGGCGTCCCTTGTCACGTGCGGTTTTTTCCTCCGTTCGATCCCTTCTTCGGTTCTTTCTTCGATTCTCGATTTTCTTTCTTCCAACCGGCTTTTGACCTTCTAATTCCACCTCTTGAAGCTCGATTCATCCTCGTTTCCGGCCTTCATTCTTTAAACACTTCCATGCTCTTCGATTCCTACAAAAATAGATCGAAAACCGAAAGAAAAACGAGAAGAACAGAAAATATGCTATAAGTTGGAAAACCCTAGCATTCTAACCTTTAAACACACAAATCAAGCTTCAAACACATCCACAATACACTCAACATGCACGTAAAATACGTGTTAATCAAAACCAGTCTGCAATCTTAAGATTGCCTCCTGCAAGAAACAAAAAGGGAAAGAAGTCAGCAAAAGCAATAGTCAAATCCCATGAAGTAGGGAGAGAGCCATACCTGCTGCTGCAAGCATAGTGTTGAAGCATGGCTCTCAAACCACCACATCCCATCTAACAGCCAAGACCCCCATAAGAGCAGCCCCTTGACTCTTTCCCTACCATTTACACAATCTTCGAACTTAGAGAAAGGAAAGGATGAAGAGACTGCAGCAGCAGAAGCAAGGAAGGACAGAGGCAGAGCTTCACCATCCCTTCCCTCACAGCCACAGCCATTTTCTTCTAGGTAAGAACCTTAAAACCCCTAGTTTTAAAGCAAAACAGAAGTATGATAGTAACAAAGCTTAAGCACACCCTAAAGACTCACAACTTAAGTTTTCAGAACTAGTAAACAAGTGAGCATAATCTTCTAATTTCAGATTCGAAGCATCCCTAAGTATCCAACAAGAAACACAAGAACGCAACTCGCTACTTAGATTCATAAACTTCTAAGCTTGTTAACACAACAACGAAGCATGCCAAAACCAGAAAAGTTAAGCTCTAGACAGATTTCCGATTAATAAACTTAGCATGTTTCTTTATTCAGTTATGAACTAAGAATAAGAAGAACCCAGAAATAATTGTTAGTACGCAATAAGTCTCATAATCAAATTGTTGAATCATCCTCAAGCATACTCATAATTCTTAACTCTAAGCAAAACAAAAAAAAAATAGGGGAAACAAGGTCAGAGATTTAAACCTCCGTCGAGGCCGAAGCCTCGACGATAGAAAGAGCAATGGCGGCTGAACCTCGATGACCGTCGAATAGCGGCAAGCAGCAGCAAGGGTGCCCTCGTCGACGATCGCCGCAGCAGCGCCATATCTTTGCCGCAGCCATCGAAACTAGAAAAAAGGACAAAAACACAAACCTCGTCGAGACCTGCAAACCAAGAACAAGATTAATAAGCTATTAATCAGAACTTAGTATATATATATATATATAAGGTAAAGAGAGAGAACGAGGGGAATTGAACCTCCGTCGAGGCCGAAGCCTCGATGGCAGGAGAGCAGCAACAGGGGCCGGTTGGAGAGAGAGGCGGCGGCGGCATCGTCCTCTTCGCATCATCCGGACCTGAAGAACATAGAAAGAGAAATCAGAAACTAGTTTTGTAATTAATTGAATGAACTTATTAATAAACGAGCGATACCATGGAACCATCAACAACTAGAAATCAAGAAAATTAGATAACAATACAAGAACAAAGAAGCCACAGCCTTGGCAACAGCCAAAGGTCGACGGCTTGATGCCGATGAAGGGACAAATGTCCCCTCACTCTTAGAGTTAGGGTTTTTAGTATTCGAGCATCAAGAGAGAGCTCGCCGGCTGTGGGAGTTGTGCCGGAACAGCCACCTTCTCACCACAGCCACAAACCAAACGAGGAAAAGCTCGCCGGAAAAATCAACAAAGAAAGCGAATCGGAGATCGATTTCCGCCAGAAATTGATGAAGAAAGAGAAATGGGAACGCTGTCCTATTCTTGAATTAGGGCTCGAATCCCCAAATCCGATTGGGGAAAACCATTCCGGAAGGAGCAAGAAGGTAGCTGCCGCAGACGATAACCATGGATGGTGGCGCCGGTCGGAAGCGATGACAGCGAGCCCTGCCGGTAATCGCAGAGAAAAGAGAGATGAGATTCCCAGTCGGCGACTGAGTGAAGACGAAGACCGGAATCAGCCGGAGGGTTACCGGCGAAATTAGGGAAAGGGGGGGGGGGAATCGCAAAAATCACTGAAATCACAGAGAAGGGTCGAGCTCGAGAGGGAGAGAGAGATCGATCGAGAGAGATGGGGAAGAAGATTGGGTTTTGGGGGTGTTTGTTTCAGCCGGGTTGGGTCGGGCTATTCGCGGGTCGGGTCCGGGTCAGAAACGGATTTTGGGCCGAACCCCTGGGCTGAGTAGGGACTGGGCCGAGCTGGATTGGGTCGGGTCTTCCATTTTCTTGGGCCGGATAAATTCTGTTAATTAATTTATAACCCAACCTTAGATTAATTATGTGATTCAAGTTATCACTAATAAAATTATATTACACCCGAAATTAATAATTCACGAGAGAATTATTTTACAAGCTTAAAAGAGTTAAATTATAGAAATAAGTTATTAACCAAGAAACTAGTTTATTAACTAAGAGTTAATAATCAAGATTTATTTGATTAAGTTAATCAACTACACAATTAGAATTAATTATTGGGAAGTTTCTCAATTAATTTAATCTCAAGTTAATAAATCAATTATTGATTTATTAAGAAGCAGTCGAACAACCGTTCGTATAACTTGATTAATAATTCAAGCTTAGATAACAGGGATGACGTCACGTAAAAATTTAGAATAATCTTCGAGAAGACAGAGCTAGAATTATTCGATAAGCTTTTATCGCTCGAGTTAAGCATCTTATTGTATTCTTTCATCAAGGTCAAGCGAAGAAGGAACAGTAGCCGAGGTGAAGTTAAAATTCAATATCAGTTAGACAAAGTGAAAGAGGTGGGCTTTCTTTTAAAACAAAGCGTGTTTTATTAGTTGATATAGCTCTTTTAAAGTATTGTCATGCCATGAAATGTTTTGTTTTTGTATGATGTCTATCTGTTATTGGCTACGCCAATATTATTTAATCGAATTCGGGTCCTTGTATGGCCAGCTGCTATACTTGGATTAGTGTACACAGTGGTCGAATTGTCTAGTGTGACGATCGATCAAGTGACGAGGGTGGACACCTCCTCGGGCACCACAGATCGGATATGGTTAATTACTAAAGGGATTGGACTGCGCAGTCACTTTTGAGAACTAAGAGATTTTAGTGAACATAGACTTTTTAAGCAAAACCCTATGTTTCACTCAATATATGGATGACAATAAAATCAGTTTTGGGCAATGTGTTCACTGAGTATATTTTGTACTTAGCCCTGTACATTGTTTTTAATGTGCAGGTTGAGCAGGATGAAGCGGAGTGACCGGCGCAGCTTTTGTCAATTTAGTGAAGATTTAGTTGTTGATAACTCTTGGTAATATATGTCTTCATACATGTATTTATAGCCATACTTCCGTTGCATACATTCTGATGTTCTTAAAATTTCTTTCAATTTAGATGTACTCTGAGTCAGAATCATGACAAGCATTGCCCTACTTTATCAGTTATAAGTATCAGATTATCTAGAAATGAGATTGCCCTGAGAGTCAATTCAAGAAATGTTCCTCATTTATCCATTATTTCATATTCATCTTTTATAGTCACGAATTTATCAAGCTTAGCTATTCATTTAGTAAAGTGCGGTCCTGACAGAGTGGTATCAGAGCACTAGGTTGCTCTGAAATCCAAGAGTCTTCTTTAAAGTAAAGTCTAGACTTGAATCGCTAGACTTAGTAGAGTTACTTGACAAAAGCTCGGCACTCCGATTCATCACGCTCAACGAGGTAAAGGTAAATATTTTCTTCAAGTGAATGAAAGTTATGTTAAAGTTTGTAGCTCGTGTTATCCGTTGTGTTTCTAACAATTGAGTTAACATCACAAACTTTATATTCGAATTTTTATTTTTAATCTTTTTCTTCCTATTATTACTTTATTCTTTTATTTACAATTACTGTAAATAATCTTTTTGTATTTTTGTATATACTTAGTTAAATAAAAGAAACTGATCACTAGTGAAGAAACGTGGGATGCAGTTTCATTCAATAAGGGGGAGCAGTTGCACAACTGCCCAAGGACTCTATAAAAGGATGGAGTTCTCTATTTCACAGGTCGTGCTTTTTGATAGAGACTGAGAGACGTACTCTTGTTGTTGTCTACGCCATTCTGCCTTGTGATTGCTCTTGTGTGATCAAGATCAGTTTAGGTAGTCTTATACTTTAGATTGATCTCTTGTGTTGATTAATCTTTGTTTGCAGTATCTTTCATAATCAGTGTTTGTCTGTATTATGGTTTACGTAGTTTTCATCAGTTTACTTCTAGGAGAAATAAGTTGATGTTTGTATATCAAATGTTAGGCAGAGTTTGAGACTGTAAATGTTTGATTGTTTGTATCACTTGGTTGTAATAGATTAGGTATTTCAACTTAGTGAAATTGAGCCCTGAGGCACTCGTAAAGATTAAAAATAAAAATTCGAATATAAAGTTTGTGATGTTAACTCAATTGTTAGAAACACAACTGATAACACGAGCTACAAACTTTAACAATCTCCCCCTTAATCTTTTCTTCCTGCAACAAAACAAAACAAATATATAGAGAAGTTTATGTGTGCATAAAAGGAATGAACTCCCCCTAAATAGATACTCGCATTATCAAAAAATACTTAACAGTACTTTCGAAAAGGAATAACTATAGACATACTATAGTAAAAGAACACTATTGTTTAAACACATCATTGAAATCAACTAGTTGACCAAAAACAAAATAGCATTACGCTAAACAAAGAACATCCATTCCTAGTGACTGCTATATACTTCAAAAATATGGACAATGTTTCCAACAGAGAAAACAAACACGAATCAGGTTGTAGTATCTGCATTTTCACCATCACCACCGTCTTCAGTATCATGTTCCTCATCACCAACCTCTTCTGCATCTTGTGCTACGTCGGATTCCTCTTCATCCTCATTGTCGTTTCTCCCCCTTTTTATTGTAGGAAGAGAAGGAACAAGAGTTTGTACAACAGCTTCAGTGTTGTCAAGTTGTGCTCGAATAGAGCTAGCTACATTTATTTGTTTGAGTAAAGTAGCCTCGAGATTGTGCAATTGTTTCCTCAGTGAAGGAAAAACAGAGAGCTGTGTAGAAACAAGAACTGAAGACTGAGCACACGGTGAGATAGCTGAACCATATGGAAGATCCTTTACCCGTTCATTGCTAAACAATTTTGGATAATTGATTTCCTGTGACTCAGTTGTAATAGTAACTTTGCCTCGTTCTTGAAAACCTTGATCCTTCAATAGGGCATAAATGAGATGCGGATAAGGAAGAATGCTGGTAGCTTTCCGCTTAGACGCTGTACGGGAGAGATAAGAGAACACCAAGGCACCAAAATTGAAAGGAAGACCCATGCCTAATTTGTAAAGAACTTCAGCTTGTTCTTTTGTGAGGACTGTGCTGTTCTTACTAGGCATCCAATTTGTGATAGCAATTTTATGAAGGACAACATATTTCCAAGTAAGAAGAGAGCAGGGTAATTTTGATGTCCATTTTTTATTAGGATTACCAGTTAAGACTCTCGCAAGATCAACATCAGAAATAACGGTAGTGTCATCAACATTATCACGAGACACCAACAAATTAAAGGCAGTAGAGGAGCAATCATATAAATGTTCCCGTACAAAAACTCTGCCATACTTCTTGCAGGTAGAATTGGCAACCGATTCGAAGAAATTAGAATAAAATTCACGAATAATTTCTTCGTTATATCCTTGAAAACCAGCGACAGTATGCGTCAAACCACGATCATGCATAAATTCATCAAGATTATATTCCTTGAAAAACTGAGGATTTGCATTACGCTCAGACATTATGGTTCGCGTAGCAACCGTGAGAGAGTTTTTGTAAGCCGCCTTACTATAATAAAGAGGATTAAGAAAATTACCAACATCGTAGTCAGAATCATCTTCGAGTTCGTCGGTATAAGAGTTGGTTGAGGCAGACTTTTGTGACTCAAAAGAAATTGGGGATTGGGCCTCTGAGATTGTTATTTCTTTGCGCTTCATAGGCTTCGGCAATGGTGTAGTGGATTTTGCGCGAATCCCAGATTTCTGCACAAGAGGATTACCATTTTCATTAGAGGATGCAGAAGGGATTGTACCAGATGTAGAAACAACAACAACTGAGGGTGATGTACCAGCAACACACTGGTGTTTTGAAGAAGTGCGGTTGTCGGAGATACGTTTGCGTTTCCCGATTTCGTTCGCCGGAGTATTCAAGCTTGTTCGCGCCATGGGAGAAAAAGAGACAAAAACTAGGGTTTTGAAAAGAATGAAAACGACAGAAGAAGACGAAGAGTCAAAAGTAGAGACGGGAGTCTAAAAAAATATTAAGGGAAGCATATATGTGTATATATATAAATAAATTATCTAATATAAAAGGAACACATATGTGTACCAAAAATATTTGCTGTCACTATCATATTATAAGATTTTTTTTATTTTTTTATTTTTTTATTTTTTTACGATATAAAAAAAATAATTTAAAAAAGAGGTAAAGATAGTTATCACAAAAGTAACAAACACATAAACTAGTTACTACATAGGCAACAAACACAGTAGATACTACTAATACTACTATCAAGAAAGTATCAAACACATAAACTAGTTACTACATAAGCAACAAACACAGTAGATACTACTAATACTACTAACAAGCATGATGTTTCTAATGATGTTCACATCATGCTTGAAAAATATTGCCTTTTACTACTCCATAAGATCCATTCCCAAAGATTTGCGAAGGCTGCAGAACCTATCAAAATCCAAAGCTTTGGTGAAAATATCAGCGAGCTGTCCATCTGTAGATATGAACTTGATGCAGACTTTGTCCTTCTCAATAAGGTCTCTGATAAAATGATGACGAATGTCAATGTGTTTCGTCCGAGAGTGTTGGACAGGATTCTTGGCAATTTCAATGGCACTCTTGTTATCGCACATAACTGTTAATTTCTCACTAGAAAGTCCATAATCATCCATCATCTGTTTGAGCCACATCAGCTGAGCACAACAATTTGAAGCAGCAACGTATTCAGATTCTGCAGTAGACAAGGATACACAATTCTGCTTCTTACTGGACCATGACACCATATTGTTACCAACATAGTAACAACTCCCACTAGTGCTCTTGCGATCAGTAACATCACCTGCCCAATCTGCATCAGTAAATCCAACTAAGTTAGAATTTGTATCGGTGGTATACCATATACCAAGATTTACAGTGCCAACAACATATCTAATAATCCTCTTAACAACCTTCAGATGTGAAGCTTTAGGATAAGATTGATATCTGGCACAAACACTTACACTATACAAAATATCAGGTCTACTTGCAGTGAGATAAAGTAGACTTCCAATCATTCCACGATACAAAGTAGGATTTATATCTTCACCATTTTCATCCTTATCCAACTTGTGATGTATGCCCATAGGAGTCTTAAATGGTTTCGATGAATCTAATCCAAATCTTTTCACAAGATTCTTAGCAAATTTGCTTTGACAGAAAAAAATACCATCGGTAGATTGTTTTACTTGAAGACCAAGAAAATAATCTATATCACCGACCATGCTCATTTGAAAGTTTTCTTTCATTGCAGAGACAAACTTTTCAACAAAAGATTCATTTGTAGCACCAAAAACAATGTCATCAACATATATTTGTGCAACAATAAAATCAGCTCCAGTTTTTGGTATAAACAAAGTTCTATCAACTAAACCACGTACAAAGCCACAGTTCAGCAAAAAATCAGTTAGACATGCATACCAAGCTCTAGGAGCTTGTTTAAGGCCATACAAAGCCTTTTTTAACTTATACACATGTCTAGGCAAAGAGACATCATCAAATCCTTTAGGTTGGGCAACGTATACCTCTTCATGCAACACACCATTTAAGAAAGCACTTTTTACATCCATTTGATGTAATTTAATGTGAAGTTGGCAAGCAATTGCAAACAAGAGACGAATAGACTCGAGTCTAGCTACAGGATCAAATGTTTCTTCAAAATCTACCCCTTCTAGTTGAGTGTATCCCTGAGCTACGAGTCTAGCCTTATTCCTCACAATATTTCCTGAACCATCGGTTTTATTTTTGAAAATCCACTTGGTTCCTATCACATTTTTACCTTCTGGGTGAGGCACTAATTCCCACACGTCATTTCTGACAAACTCATTCAGTTCCTCATGCATTGCATTAACCCAGAATTCATCTTTCAATGCCTCATCAATATTTTTAGGTTCGATCATAGAAAGGTAGGAAGTATGGCAAATTTCATCATATAATGTAAACATGCATGCCAACTTAACCATATCACTATAACTTACAGGACCTTTTTTCCGTGTTTGAAGAGGGTCTGAGACATCTCCAATTATCTACGACGATGGATGATTCTTCTGTATCCTTGAAGGAATTTCTCCTGACACATGTTTGTCATGAGTGTTAGTAACATCATTTGTGTCATCATTTGAGAAGTTATCAGTATCATTGTCAGATACAGAATGCAACTCTCCACCAGATGCTTCTTCTCCTTTGTCTTCTTCCACATTCTTCATACCATCAAAATCCAGTAGATATGTAAAGTCTTCATCATTTTTTGTCTTTTCAAGCGATGAAGAATCATCAAAAATAACATTTGGAGATTCTTGAACAGATTTTGTTCTTAGATTATACACCCTATATGCTCGACTGTTGGGTGAATAACCAAGAAACAAACACTTATCGCTTTTTGAATCAAACTTTTTCAAATACTCACGATCATTCAGAGTATAACACACACAACCAAAGATGTGAAAATACTTCAAGTTTGGCTTCTTACCTCTGAGAATTTCATATGGAGTTTTCTGCGTTCCAGGTCGTAGATAGATCCTGTTTATGATATGACAAGCTGTACTCACTGCTTCAGCCCACAAATTTTTAGATAAATGTTTCCCATGTAACATCGTGCTCGCCATCTCCCGAATCGTTCTATTTTTTCTTTCAACAATCCCATTCTGCTGGGGTGTTTTTGGGGCTGAATACTCATGAAATATTCCCTTCTTCAAACAAAATTCAGAGAACTCAGAGTTCTTAAATTCCCCACCTTGATCTGTCCTGATCCGAGTTACCCTTGAACCGAATGAGACCAAAAATCTTTTATACAGATTTCTAAAAACTGAGAATGCTTCAGATTTCTCCCTTAGGAAATCCACCCATGTATACCTGGAGAAATCGTCGGTGCACACCAGAATGTACTTCTTCTTTCCAATGCTCTCTACTTCAACGTGCCCCATTAGATCAAGGTGAAGTAACTCAAAACATTTGCTACTTGAGGATGCTCCTAACACTGGATGAGAGTTTCTTTTTTGTTTGCCCATTTGACATGGTCCGCACACAAACTCTTCCTTCAAGTTCAGTTTTGGAATGCCGATCACAGCATTGCTTGAGATTATATTGCTTAAACTTCCCAAACTAACATGACCGAGACGTTGATGCCATAGTTCCAACTCATCAAGTTTTGTCATGTTACAAACACTATCACTGCCAGTTTGATAGCAGTTGTCATCAGAACGACTCCCGATCATCACAGTATTATTTGAACCATCAAAAACTTCACACAGGTTTTTGTCAAACCTGACAACCAAACCATCATCGCACAGCTGACTTATACTAATTAAATTAGCCTTTAATCCATCCACATGGAGAACATTTTTCAGATTAGGAAAATCCTTAACATTTAAGGTTCCCTTACCAATAACGTTACCTTTCTCTCCACCTCCAAAGGTTACTTTGCCACCATTTGTCGTTCTGTAGTCGGATAAGTACTCTTTAACTCCAGTCATATGTCTGGAGCACCCACTATCAAAATACCAATTACTTGCAACACTAGCTTTCAAAGAAGTGTACACCACTAGACAACTTTCTTCATGATGATGTCTTTTCTTCAACACACCTTGACCTTTCTCCTGCTTTGTGTTTACAGTTGATAGGACTTTTCCAGTGTTTGAGAGAGTTTTTCCTGGTACTTTTCCTTTCCCAACTTCTTCAATATATTTCTTGCAGTATGGTTTAATGTGACCAGCTAAACCACAGTGATGACACACATATACCTTGGACTTCCCTTTATCATCCTTTTTCACCTTTTTTTCAGCAGAATTTATAGTAGATGTTTCCTCCTTGACAAATCTCTTAGAAAAACAAGCCTTCTCATGAGCTAAAGAATCTCCTGATTGGAAGCCAATTCCATGTCTAGTAGTTGAACCAATTGAGAGAACTTTCTCCAGATTTTCTATTCCTTTGTTCAACCGTTGAAACACCATCCCATCCTTATCGATCTTTCTTTTCAAAGAAAAAATTTCATAATCTTTCTTTGTCAAAAGAACCTCTAATTTCATCACCAGATTCTTTAGCCTTTGATTTATATCAACAAGCTCTAGAATCTGTTTTCTTTGTCCTTCACACTAGTTGTGTACTTCATCGTACAACTTTCTGACATCTTCAAAAGCTTTAATAGGATCAAACACCTGATCTTGCAGCACTTGAGATTCAGCAACAACTGTATCTTCTTCTAACAAAGTCATCTCATACCAACTTAGTGAATTTACAGGAATACTCATGTTCCCAGTATTCACTACGGTACAAGTTTTAAGGTCATTGGAGGTGTTTCCAACATTAGTACCAACACCCATATTTCCAACATCACAGACAACATCTGTTTCCAGACAATTTTTCTTAATGTCTGATTCATCACAATTGACTTCCTCACAGATTGAGTTTTTGATCTCCATGGAATCAAAAACATCATCCTGAGTAAAATCCTCTATACCAGCAATTGCTTCAATCATTTCATCTTCAGACACTATATCTCCTTCTACGGTTGCAATGTATAGAACTGCATTGTCAGACTCCTCTTTTACTTATGTATCTGATCCATCAGACAAAGTGGCATTCATTCCCATTCTCTGTTTGCGAAGAGCTGTAGGACATTCTCTTGCATAATGTCCAAAACCTGAACAACCTCTACATTGTATGTGATCAATGTTCCTAGTTTCATTTGAGCTGTTCTTGCCAAGAGATTGTTTAGAGACACCATCACTTGTTTCATATGAAGAATCACCACCCTTCCTTGACTTAAACGTATTTCTCCCTTTCTTCAAATTCTTTAAGACATTATTAAACCTCTTGGTTAATAATGCAACACTGGAATTTTCTTCATCCAATAATTCAATATCAGAAAAATCAGATTCAACCATATCAGCAATGGAAGAATTCACATTGTCAGTCTTAAAAGCCACCGACTTTCCTTTCAAATGTTTCTTTTGATGTTCTAAATTCATTTCAAAGGTAGTAAGTATACTCACCAACTCACTAACACGGAGTTTGGAAACATCTCTGGCTTCCTCAATGGCAGAGATTTTGATATTGAATTTTTCAGTGAGTGAACGCATAATCTTGCTCACCAGCCTATCATTACTGATCGGCTCTCCAAGAGCTACAGCTTCATTCGACATCTCTCCTATTTTCTCAGCATAAGAGGTGATACTCTCATCCTCTTCCATTCTTAAATTTTCAAATCTGGTAGTTAAGTGTCTCAGTTTCGTTGCTTTCACACTTTCGGAACCTTCGCAGTGTTCCTGAAGGATCAGCCAAGCCTCACGAGCTTGAACACAATTTGATATTAATCGAAAAGCACCCACATCGACTGAGATAAAAATAGCATTCAAAGCTCTTGAATTAAAGTTAGAAATGGTTCGCTCATCAGCATTCCATTCCGTTTCTGGTTTCAAAATTTCCACACCATCAACCTCACATCGAGGTGCAACCCAGCCATTTAGAACAAATAACCACGCACGTTCATCTAGGGACTTGATGAACATTTTCATCCTTGATTTCCATAGTGAGTAATTAACCCCGCTACAATCCAAAGTAGGTGGTCTACCAGTAGAAACTTGATCCATGAGTTGTAATCTGTACAACACAAAAAAAATCAGAGTTAATAACCAGGCTCTTGATGCCAATTGACAGAATGTGATGCCCAGAAATTTACTAACTTAATGTTTAGAATAATGTTTGTAACACTGATTGTAGACTTAAAGTTAAAATCAGAATTACTACAGTACAAACATTATTCTAAACATTAAGTTAGTAAATTTCTGGGCATCACATTCTGTCAAGTTATAAACTTATCTTTTAAAGAACTTAGTAGAAACTTGTTCTTTGATCACTTAGAGAGAAAAGGGACTTCATAAAAGAACATAGTTGCTTAGTCATGTACATGAGTAAGCATGCTTAATCTAGGATTTAAAACGAGGTTTTCTTTCCTTAACGATCAAGAAGAAGAGACAGAGGGTGTTGCAAGAAGCAAAAAGAACCAAGGCAAGAAGTACGACACGAAGCAATTAGCAATTCAGTCGAAGAGATTGTTATCTGTTGCCCGAGGTGATCGAATAACCTAAGGTTGCTAATACCTTCAAATTTAGCATACACCAACGCTAAAGTTAGAGTAATATACACAGTGTTGAAATATATAAGTCCACACCAAACCCCAATGATGTTAGTGCATACTTGGACAGAAAAACATAAGTTAATAAGAAAGAGAAATAAATCTCTAAGACAAATATGAGTCCATATACTATTAGATATAGTAGTAAGAACTATGGCGTAGTGCTATTTGCAGCAAATAACAAATTCATTAGAATGTTGCAACCCAAATTGCAACTTTTATGAAAAATAAGTACTTGAAGAAGAGTTGTTCTCTTAAGATGGTTAAGCCATATCTAAGACAATTTTGCATCCTACTTCGCTAGATTTTCAAGCCATAACGATCGATCATTGTTACATTGCTAGAAAAAAAAAAAAAAAAAAAAAAAAGTAGAAAGTTTATCTCCGTACGCTGGTATACGTCATTAGCAACAGTAACATGTCCCATGCCAGTTCAGTCCCCCATACGAAGTAAAGAAATATCAATGTTCTACATTAAGGACTAGTCAGTCGGAGAATCAGAGGATTTATGGAGATAGTAATCTAAGGGATAACCTTACGTACTAATGCCTTATGATGTGGCATATACCATTTTGATCCTCTTGAAGCCAATAAAGTTTATTTGCTTCCGAAAAATAACAAGCTGGGAAGGTTTTGAGCTAAAACAAAAATCTCCAAACCTTGAAAACCTTGTTTTCGTCATTCATTGACAAAGCCACCAAAGTGCGATGGATGGTTCCCTACTAAGGAGGTGCTTATGTGGAACTGGCCACTCTACGTAATCTCAATCTCAGTAACATCATCCGTAGACCATAATTCAGATAGGTATCTGCAAGAGGGTCCTTCTTTTTGATCCCTTGTCATTTCATTTCTACCCTCTGACTATGCTTTCCACAATGATCTGGGAATTTACTGAGGAAACCATTTGATTAAATATCATGCCGGAATTGAAATATTATTCTTATGGAATTACCTCCTAGTATCACTTCACAAGTTATTTCGTTTCGTATTGACTTCCTTGTGAAACCAATGAGACACAAGAATTTAGCCACCCGAAAGTGCGGGGTGTGACAAAAGCATAGTGCCCTTTTGGAAATACCAAAAGTTGGTGACTAGATCAAAATAAAGAGAAATTAAGACCTAGGATAGAAAGGATCGAGACCCAGTATCCTACGGAAATAGACCCGAGATACATAGATAATTAAGAAATATCAACGGGAGATTTAAGTTGATATGGAGTTGTAAAGAGCCTTAAAGATCCCTTAGAAGATTTTAATAACCCAAGCGAAGAAGTGGAGGGCTTGGCTACAAGCATCCATATCAGTATGAGATCAGTTTTAAAGACGCACGTAGCGAGTGAATCAAGGGAGGAAATACGCTTGTCTATTTGGTGACTGAGACCAATTAATAGCGAGAATCTATTAAGCTTAAGAAATTAGAGGTGGCATACTCACAAGTTAGAAAAGTTCTTAAATCGGTAGCATTGAGATGTGAATTAAACTAGATCAAGTAGGCAGATGAGTTAAAAATCAAACATATAAAGTTAATTCCGTATGAGGAGTTTTGAGTTTCTCTAGTTATAAGAGTAGCAAAATGTCATAACCACACGAGGGAAGTTCTGGTCATGTTGAGGAGACCGATGATAATTGGTGAATTAGAATCCACAGAAATAGCAGGGAAAATACAGTAACATATGATTAATTGGAAGGTCTAGTTGAGAATTCCCCTGTTTCGAGGAGAAGGACCTGTGAGAGTGTCCATTCAATTCAAAGTATAATTCATTTTGTACTTATAAGAGAAGTAAGGTGAGAATAATAAGGCGTTCTTAAGAGATAAGGACACATGCCAACACATGAACACCAAGAGAGAAGAAACATAGAGATATGATAAGTACCGAGACCTAGAAATAAAGTACGACATAAAATGAGATGAGGGTAGCCACCTTATATTGAGAAATGGAACCAAGACTTCATAAGTGAGAGATAATATTAAATAAGGAGCCTTAGAGGGCATTAACCAAAGACGGGAATAATATTCTAATCTAAGAAGATCAACGGGAACCTCAAGGTAGACAAAACCATTGAGAACAATACAAAGTGAGAAAACATTTTGGTCCAAGTAACCTTCCATTAAAAGGAGAAAGGGAGACGCCACGGCAACTTTTCCCACCACCACCCCAATCTCCACCTTAGAACCAACAACGGGTTTTTGTACAAGCGAAAGCAGAAGGCGAAGGCCTATGCGATGAAGCAAATATAGCTCACCAAGAATCAAGGAAACTTAGCAGGAATGGGCGTGCCCCACGATATACCTGTTATAAGTTTTATTCAATATGGGGGCTTCTCATTCGTTAAATTTCCAAAGCAGGCATAGATGACATAAGGTTAAGAACGGAACAAGCAGGAGCAGATCTGAGGATCACGTCATCTGTAGGAGGAACTATCACCTTTATTACATCGTTGTCCAAACCTAGAACTCGATATAGCTTCACATAAGCTCCTAGCAAGAAATCTTAAGCATTATACCGATGGAGGACGTAGATACCATCTTAGGAATGGATTGGCTAGCTGAAAACTGCGCCACCATCCTATGCGAGGAGAGACAAATTTCTTTTAAAATTCCAGGAGAGGAGCCTACGATCTTTCACGGAATTGCTAGGAATAATCGGAAGTCAAATCATTTCCACCCTTCAAGCGACAACAATGATGAGGAAAGGGTATCCAGCTTACCTGGTTTACCTAAATGAAGAACCGAAAGACGGAGAAAAAAATAAGGTAGAAGACATAGAAATCGTTCGAGCGTTTCTCGACGTCTTCCCAGACGTGCTACCAGGGCTGCCGCCCGACAGAAAGATGGAATTCACCATCAATTTGGAACCTGGATCAGCTCCGGTATCCAAAGCACCCTATAGGATGGCACCAAAAGAGATTAGAAGAACTTAAAGTACAGCTTCAAGAGTTATTGGACCTAAGGTTCATCAGATCGAGCGTGTCACCAGGAGTAGCACTTATACTATTCGTGAAGAAGAAAGACGGCCCCATGAGAAGGTGCATAGATTCTTAAAGAATTGAACAAGCTTACTCTCAAGAACAAATATCCTCTACCTAGAATCAATGATCTTTTGGACCAACTCAAGGGAGTTAGCGGGTTCTCAAAAAGAGATTTGAAATCAGGCTACCATAAGCTGAGGATTCAACCAGAGGACATACCCAAGATAACTTTCTGGATGAGATATGGCCACTACGAGTTTGTGGTAGTACCATTCGGATTGACCAACACACCAGAAGAATTCATGGATCGCATGAATCGGGTATTCCACCCGTACTCAGACAAATTTATGCTAGTTTTTATAAATGACGTCTTGATTACTCAGAGAGCTAAAGGGAGCACGAGGAACACTCGAGAACAGTGTTAAAGACATAGAGAACAGAGAAACTCTAGGCCAAATTCAGTAAATGTGAGTTTTGGCTAAACAAAGTGGCATTTTAGGACACATCGTGTCATCTGAAGGAATCAAAGTTGATCCCGCAAAGATCGAAACAGTGCAGAACTAGAAATACCCATCAACGCCGAATGAAATTCGTAATTTCTTAGGATTAGCTGGTTACTATCGGAGACTCATAGGAGGATTCTCCAAGATAGCAGAGCCCCTAACACAGCTATTACAAAAGGGAATCAAATATCAGTGGACTCCGGAATGCGAGTCAAACTTTCAATAGTTGAAAGTAAAGCTGACAACCGCACTAATTCTGGCAGATCCAACACCAAAGAAGGAGTATGTAGTTTACACTGATGCGTCGAAAAATGGACTTGATTGCGTTTCGATTCAAGAAGGAAAAGTAGTAGCATACACATCTAGGCAGCTCAGACCCCACGAGCTCAATTATCCAACCCACGATCTAGAATTAGCAGCAGTTGTGCATGCCCTGAAGATTTGGGGACATATCTCTATGGAGTTCGGTGCGAAATCTTTACGGATTACAAGAGCCTCAAATACTTCTTCGAACAGTGAGACCTTAACATAAGACAAAGAAGGTGGCTCGAATTAGTCAAAGACTCTGATTATGGATTCAATTACCACCCAGGAAAAGTCAACGCAGTGGCTAATGCCTTGAGTCGCAAAGACTCACTCAATCCTAGCATTTCTACTCACTAGTGAAGAGTCACTTGTTCGAGAGTTCAAACAAGATGAACTTAGAGATAGTGCCACCACCCAAAACGGTGGAGGGGATTATCGCTACCTTGACAGTAAAACCAGACATGAGGAGTCGGATCCTCGATGCACAGATGAGAGATGAAACACTTGAAAAGATTCGTTTGAAGATAAGAATGGGGGAGCCCGTAGAATATCATGAGGAGGCAGACAACGCAATTGCAATCGAAGGAAGGTTGTGCATTCCACCAAGCATAGAAATCATAAATGAAATTTTGAGCGAAGCTCACGATACACCGTACACAGCCCACCCCGGAAGTACGAAGATGTATCAAGACCTGAAGAAGAAATTATGGTGGGATGGCATGAAGAGAGATATAGCTTCATTCGTCGGAAGGTGCCTCACTTGTCAACAAGTGAAAGCTCTACACTAACGACCTTATGGCAAATTGCAACCCTTGGAAATTCCACAGTGGAAATGGGAGCATATCGCTATGGATTTTGTAACGGGGTTACCAAATTAAAGAAGAGGAAAATACAGCAATCTGAGTGATCATAGATCGACTTACAAAGAGCACACACTTTATTCCCATCCCGATAACACACGGATCGGAGAAGTTAGCTCAACTGTACGTTCGTGAGGTAGTACGTCTTCACGGAGTACCAACCTCTATCACCTCGGTTCGAGATTCAAAGTTCACATCTCGATTGTGGATGAGTTTACACAAAGAATTAAGAACTAGACTGAATTTTTAGTAACGCTTTCATCCTCAGACAGATAGACAGTCAGAAAGAACGATTCAAACCCTAGGGGACATGCTGAGAAGGATAGTGCTCGATCGTGGCGACCACTGGGAGCCAGTTTTACCACTGATTGAATTTGCCTATGACAATAGTTATCAAGAAACCATAGATATAGCACCATACGAAGCATTGTATAGCAGGAAGTGTAGATCACCACTTTATTGGGATGAAGTTGGTGAAAGAAGGATGTTAGGTCCTGACACAATTAGCGAGATGATCGAGACAGTACGTCAAATTTGAGGAAGGATCAAAGAGGCTCAAGACAGACAAAAATCTTATGCAGATAATCGACGAATTGGGATTCAGTTTGAGATAAGAGACAAAGTGTTTCTGAAGGTATCTCCTTCCAAGGGGATAGTGAGGTTCGGAGTCAAAGGCAAGCCGAGACCCCGTTTATCGGACCATAACAGATTCTACAGAGAATAAGTCCAGTAGCATACAGATTCTTAGCTAAGAATACAATATTTTTTCCTTTCTTCCACGTTTCACAGCTTAGGAAACACGTGCACGAACCGAAGCACGTAATTCACCAAGAAAAAGTAGAATTAAGTCCAGACATAAGCTACGAAAGTAGACCAGAAGCGATTTTAGATCGAAAAGTTCAAAAACTTAGAAGCAAATCAATCACTTCGGTGAGGGTTTTGTGGAAACACCACGGACAAGAAAAAGCAACGTATGAACTCGACAAGAAAATGAAGGGAAAATACCCCGAGTTATTCAAATAAGGTATGCAAATTTCGGGACGAAATTTCTTTTAAGAGGGAGAGGATGTAACGTCCCGTAAATTCAAAAAAATCTATTTCTTATAAAGAATGAAAAGAATTCCAAGTTACAGCAATTTAAATCCAGCTCTAGTCAATATTTATATTTCGATTAAATTACTCTCAAGTAGAATTAAGTAGAACTTAATTCTATTTACTTATTAGTAATCATCGAATAATTGATTAGGAGCTTAATCAAATTATTCGAAGTAAGTAGATGGGCCGAGTCCATTAATAGTTCAGTTGGGCCGAGCCCAACTTTATTGAAAATTGGGTTGAGCCCATTTATTATTATAGATTGGGCCAAGCCCATTTTCTTACTAATTCAAGCCCAATCATTCAAATGATTGGATTTCTAAATTAAACTACTAATAAAAGAAACAACCTTTATTAAGAAGAATTAGAATTAAAATAAAGATTACATACATTAAGAATGATCAATTGTTGATCAAGTTAAATTACATAACACTTACTACAATAATACTACTTTACACTACAAATCTACTACAATTAAATACAGTCAGAGAAAAGATTTCAAACTGCAAACCAGTCTGCAATCTTAAGATTGCCTCCTGCAAGAAACAAAAAGGGAAAGAAGTCAGCAAAAGCAATAGTCAAATCCCATGAATTGGGGAGAGAGCCATACCTGCTGCTGCAAGCATAGTGCTGAAGCATGGCTCTCAAACCACCACATCCCATCTAACAGCCAAGACCCCCATAAGAGCAGCCCCTTGACTCTTTCCCTACCATTTACACAATCTTCGAACTTAGAGAAAGGAAAGGATGAAGAGACTGCAGCAGCAGAAGCAAGGAAGGACAGAGGCAGAGCTTCACCATCCCTTCCCTCACAGCCACAACCATTTTCTTCTAGGTAAGAACCTTAAAACCCCTAGTTTTAAAGCAAAACAGAAGTATGATAGTAACAAAGCTTAAGCACACCGGTTTAGGGCCGGGCCAGAACCGTAGGGCTAGGGCCGGCCCGGCGGTTCACGCAAATGGGAAATGATAATTTTTTATGTTTTGATGTTGTTTTGTTTTATTTTAAAAAATTTAAATAACTCATTAAATTGTTGAAAATGAATAAATAAGAACTTTTACATTTTGATGCAGCGTGAATGCTTGACAGGAAGAAAAACTCGTAAAACGCGAGAGAGATAAATCTCAGATTCAATAATATTCAAAACTGCCGTCCATCATCGTCTAACAATGCTTACATACGAAACCCTAATCACCGAAAAACAAGAAATAACAAAAGGACCCTAAATAAAAATCCAAAAATACGAAATAACCCGAAAAACTATAAAATTGCAGTTTTGACCCTCTAAAAGATGGAATTTGCCCAAAATCCGTCACAGCTCATGGCGGAGTCATGAGTTTTGCTCAGAACGTCGTTTCCACCCGAAAAACACTAGGATTTCTCCCGAATTGAATAAGGGACATGTTTTGCCCGTTGGGCCCGGCCCGGCGGTCCTAACTGCTAGAAGGGCCCGACGGTTCAAGCCTAAGCCCGGCGGGCCGGCCCGTCGGTTAACCGACGGGTTTTCGGTTCAACATGCCTCGACCCGAGCCCGGCCCTTAGTCTTCGGTCCCGGTTACGGTTCGGGCCCGTTGACCGGCGGGCTAGGGCTAAGCCCGTTGACTTAGGGCCGGGCTAGGGCTAAGCCCGACGGGCCTAAAAGCCCAGGCAGGTCTAAGCACACCCTAAAGACTCACAACTTAAGTTTTCAGAACTAGTAAACAAGTGAACATAATCTTCTAATTTCAGATTCGAAGCATCCCTAAGTATCCAACTAG
Organism: Mentha longifolia; assembly: GCA_001642375.2. Taxonomy (NCBI): domain Eukaryota; kingdom Viridiplantae; phylum Streptophyta; class Magnoliopsida; order Lamiales; family Lamiaceae; genus Mentha; species Mentha longifolia. The sequence continues at coordinate 18,692,499 of CM038113.1, read as the reverse complement.
AAACACAAGAACGCAACTCGCTACTTAGATTCATAAACTTCTAAGCTTGTTAACAACAACAACGAAGCATGCCAAAACCAGAAAGTTAAGCTCTAGACAGATTTCCGATTAATAAACTTAGCATGTTTCTTTATTCAGTTATGAACTAAGAATAAGAAGAACCCAGAAATAATTGTTAGTACGCAATAAGTCTCATAATCAAATTCCTGAATCATCCTCAAGCATACTCATAATTCTTAACTCTAAGCAAAACAAAAAAAAAAAAATAGGGGAAACAAGGTCAGAGATTTAAACCTCCATCGAGGCCGAAGCCTCGATGATAGAAAGAGCAATGGCGGCTGAACCTCGATGACCGTCGAACAGCGGCAAGCAGCAGCAAGGGTGCCCTCGTCGACAATCGCCGCAGCAGCGCCGTATCTTTGTCGCAGCCATCGAAACTAGAAAAAAGGACAAAAACTCGAACCTCGTCGAGACCTGCAAACCAAGAACAAGATTAATAAGCTATTAATCAGAACTTAGTATATATATATAAATATATATATAAGGTAAAGAGAGAGAACGAGGGGAATTGAACCTCCGTCGAGGCCGAAGCCTCGACGGCAGGAGGGCAGCAACAGGGGCCGGTCGGAGTGAGAGGCGGCGGCGGCATCGTCCTCTTCGCATCATCCGGACCTGAAGAACATAGAAAGAGAAATCAGAAACTAATTTTGTAATTAATTGAATGAACTTATTAATAAACGAGCGATACCATGGAACCATCAACAACTAGAAATCAAGAAAATTAGATAACAATACAAGAACAAAGAAGCCACAACCTTAGCAATAGCCAAAGGTCGACGGCTTGATGCCGATGAAAGTCCCCTAACTCTTAGAGTTAGGGTTTTTAGTATTCGAGCATCAAGAGAGAGCTCGCCGGCTGCGGGAGTTGCGCCGGAACAACCGCCTTCTCACGACAGCCACGAGAACCCACAAACGAGGAAAAGCTCGCCGGAAAAATCAACAAAGAAAGCGAATCGGAGATCGATTTCCGCCAGAAATCGATGAAGAAAGAGAAATGGGAACGCTGCCCTATTCTCGAATTAGGGCTCGAATCCCCAAATCTGATTGGGGAAAACCATTCCGGAAGGAGCAAGAAGGTAGCCGCCGACGACGACGACCATGGATGGTGGCGCCGGTCGGAAGCGTTGACAGCGAGCCTTGCCGGTAATCGCAGAGAAAAGAGAGATGAGATTCCCGGTCGGCGACTGAGTGAAGACGAAGACCGGAATCAGCCGGAGGGTTAACGGCGAAATCAGGGAAAGGGGGGGGGGAATCGCAGAAATCACTGAAATCACAGAGAAGGGTTGAGCTCAAGAGGGAGAGAGAGATCGATCGAGAGAGATGGGGAAGAAGATTGGGTTTTGGGGGTGTTTTGTTTCAGCCGGGTCAGGTCGGGCTATTCGCGGGTCGGGTCCGGGTCAGAAACGGATTTTGGGCCGAGCCCCTGGGCTGAGTAGGGACTGGGCCGAGTTCATGGACCAATTTTGTTGGGCCGAGCTGGATTGGGTCGGGTCTTCCATTTTCTTGGGCCGGATAAATTCTGTTAATTAATTTATAACCCAACCTTAGATTAATTATGTGATTCAAGTTATCACTAATAAAATTATATTACACCCGAAATTAATAATTCACAAGAGAATTATTTTACAAGCTTAAAAGAGTTAAATTATAGAAATAAGTTATTAACCAAGAAACTAGTTTATTAACTAAGAGTTAATAATCAAGATTTATTTGATTAAGTTAATCAACTACACAATTAGAATTAATTATTGGGAAGTTTCTCAATTAATTTAATCTCAAGTTAATAAATCAATTATTTATTAAGAAGCAGTCGAACAACCGTTCGTATAACTTGATTAATAATTCAAGCTTAGATAACAGGGACGACGTCACGTAAAAATTTAGAATAATCTTCGAGAAGACATAGAGCTAGAATTATTCGATAAGCTTTTATCGCTCGAGTTAAGAATCTTATTGTATTCTTTCATCAAGGTCAAGCGAAGAAGGAACAGTAGCCGAGGTGAAGTTAAAATTCAATATCAGTTAGACGAAGTGAAAGAGGTGGGCTTTCTTTTAAAACAAAGCATGTTTTATTAGTTGATATAGCTCTTTTAAAGTATTGTCATGCCATGAAATATTTTGTTTTTGTATGATGCCTATCTGTTATTGGCTACGCCAATATTATTTAATCGAATTCGGGTCCTTGTATGGCCAGCTGCTATACTTGGATTAGTGTACACAGTGGTCGAATTGTCTAGTGTGACGATCGATCAAGTGACGAGTGAGGTGGTCACCTCCTCGGGGACCACAGATCGGATATGGTTGATTACTAAAGGGATTGGACTGCGCAGTCACTTTTGGGAACTAAGAGATTTTAGTGAACATAGACTTTTTAAGCAAAACCCTATGTTTCACTCAATATATGGATGACAATAAAATCAGTTTTGGGCAATGTGTTCACTGAGTACATTTTGTACTTAGCCCTGTACATTGTTTTTAATGTGCAGGTTGAGCAGGATGAAGCGGAGTGACCAGTGCAGCTTTTGTCAATTTAGTGAAGATTTAGTTGTTGATAACTCTTGGTAATATATGTCTTCATACATGTATTTATAGTCATACTTCCGTTGCGTACACTCTGATGTTCTTAAAATTTCTTTCAATTTAGATGTACTCTGAGTCAGAATCATGACAAGCATTGCCCTACTTTATCAGTTATAAGTATCAGATTATCTAGAAATGAGATTGCCCTGAGAGTCGATTCAAGAAATGTTCCTCATTTATCCATTATTTCATATTCATCTTTTATAGTCACGAATTTATCAAGCTTAGCTATTTATTTAGCAAAGTGCGGTCGTGACACATTGACCAATTTTTTTTAGCAATAGGAAACTTAATATGAAAAATACAACTTAATAAGGATTAAAATTTTTGTTGTATGAATGTACAAATATTATCGTAATCCATGAGAATTTTAATAATTTTTATTTGATTTGCTATATTATTTTACTTTTATGAGAAATTTAAAAGTATCATGCTTAAAAATTTAATTGGAATACACATCTATATATTTTCTTAATTAAAATCTCGATTTCAAAATGAGTACAACTATTAGGGGTGTCTAAATGGGATCGGGTATTTGGGTACGTTCCGAAATACCCGACCCAATTGAATATTTTGGATACCCAAACCCAATTTAGCAGGTATTGGGATGGGTTGTGGATCTGTATTTTTTTTTTTGGGAATTCGGTACCCGATTAACCAATTGATATTTCTGAATACCTGATCAATTTATAAATATTTATTAATATTATTTTATATTTATAATAAGTAATTAAATACATTAAATTAATACTAAATTAATTTAGGTTTTATCAGTTGCACATTCATTAACATTTAGTTTTCTTAATATATTAGTATGATTTCTGAGTAGCTAACTTTTAATTTTTCTATTCTAAAATATGAATCTGAATATGTAGTGTAGTTCACATGTAATAGTTTAAATATTAAGACTCGATTTTCTTCAAGAAAAATAAATCAACAATCTTATATGTAAAATAAAGCTTGGAAGAAATTGAAAAAAAAATATATATTATAAATCGGATAATTTGGGTACCCGATTACTATCCGAATTACCCGAACCCCATGTATTGGATGCCCAAATTACCCATTTGGAACGGGACACAGAATGAATTTTTTACGTATTTGGGATTGGAAAAGATTGGTACGGACGGGTATCCCATCCCGACCCGTTTAGACACCCAACTATCTGAAAAATATCATTGACCTATTTTTAATTACATCGAATAACGGGCGACTTTACATTTAAATTGAATTAAACTACTCGAGAAACGACATATTTTTCTGACCTATTTTTGTGTTTTATGATACTTTGATCGAGTACAACTTTGAAAAAAAAAGTTCTACTTCTTTACAATTAAATTAAATTAATTGAGAAATGACATATTTTATAACCTAATTTTTTTGTTAATATAAATAACGAGTGACGTTAGAGATATTATCTCTCTTGACCTATATTCTTGTATTTCAATAATCAACGAGCGGCTTGACATTTAAGAATTCATTAATTCTGCAACTTTTCGATGCTCAAGATTCATGTGCATTGTTTTAATCCGATTGTTTGGACTTATAAATTTCTCAATTGATTTATAGGTATTTTATGCAAGCTAATCATACTATTTTTTTTAGAGAATCTATAGGACAACACATGTAAAAAGAGTTTAAGACAATATTTAACTTGACATTCAAAATTAGCAGCTACCTTAATATATTGAACAATGAGTGGATTGACATTTAAATATGAATATTCAATAAATGTTATGCCTCTTTCACCTACTTTTATATTACAATGAACAACAAATAACTTCACACTCAAAACGATTTTTACTACTTAAAAAGTGACAACCGTCCTTAATTAACCTAACGAACTTTCACTTTCTCCAACAATAGACACCCAAACAATGGGCAAATTGATAATTTAAATGAGTACAATTGTCTGAAAAATCTCATTAACCTATTTTCAATTACATAAAAAAAACGTCAACTTAATATTTAAATCAAATTAAGCTACTTGAGGAATGACATATATTTTCAACGTAACTAAATTTTTATTTAATTGATAGAAAAACTCAAATATGGAGTTACCTTAATCAATATTTAAATGACGGGCTGCTTGACATTCCATCCTTCAATTATATCAAAGAATGGGCATCTTTACTTTAAATGATTATAACCATGCGAAAAAATCTCATCTCTCATTGACCTATTTTTTTCGACCAATAGAATACTTGATATGAAAAATATTAATCGTCAATTTATTTCTATATTTTTGAGTACCACGCATTCTTGACGGCTATACGAAAAACGGGACGTCACATAATCTACTTTTCTACCACAATAATCAACAGACTACTTGACATTCAAAATGAATAAAAATTGAGAGATGTCACACCTCATTAATCTTCTTTTTTTTTTTTTCTAATTCAGTTTAATTTTATTTTTGTTCTAATGGGATCCTAACAAACTATACTCTGAAAATAAATAATTCTATTATTATTTTCCACGATAAGTGAGCCCCGTCGAATTTCGACGGGCACTAAACTAGTATATATATATATATATGTGTGTGTGTGTGTGTGTGCGCGCGCGCGCGCGCGCACGCTATATTGATTTAAACGATTTAAACGTAGTTCTAATATTATAATATTGCTATTTAAGATAATAATTATTACTATATTATGTGTTAATTTAGATAGAGTTCTAGTACTATAAAACTGCTTAAAACGATTATTTTATAACATTATATAATTAATTACAATATTGCCCTTAAAATTAAATATATTATAAGGATATAATAGGCAAACCAAATTTTGTAAATAAGACACTTTTTATAATAGTATAGATATAGATTAATGTTTTAAATTTTGTGACTTAAAATAAGTTTAAAAATCGTGCAATCATATTGAGTTTACACTGTTTAGCTTTATTATATTTTTGTAATATGAGTGATGTGGAAAATAAAATCTACATCTGTCACGACCCCTTATCCCTAAGGACGGCTTAGCCGGAGCGTGACTATGGATTGGATTAAAGAAACGGGGAAGAAAGGGGAGAATAAGAATAATTTTGTGATTAATGAAAATGAATAATTGAATACACTCGATCGATGAAGAAATAGAAGATAAATGAAGATACGAAAAAGCCCATGGCTCAAATATTATTTAAGTATTTAAGGGAAGAAACCTTATAGAGTCGAACATAATCCAAGTTTGTGAAGAAATAAAGGTAGAGTAGTTCTTGATTTACTGGTTCATGAAGCCAGTTACATATTACTTAACAAATATGAGAATTTAAGCGTACAGCGGAAGTCTATAACAAAATAGATACATATATGGAGATATGTATCTCTTTCTGAACTGAAAACAAAGATGGGATATTCTTCTCTCAACACTGCCGCCTTTGCCACCTCGCTCAATCTGCAAGTTTTTGGAAACACGAGCAGGGCTGAGTACTTGATGCACTCCGTGGGGTTATGCCCAAAAATAATTTCAGTAAAATAATTACCAATCATGTATTTTACCGTTATCATAAGGTTTTATCAAGAGGAAATGTAGTGTTATACCTAAAAAACTTAAGGAAAATACTAATATACCTAGAACTTAAAAAAGAGACAAATATACCTAAACTTATGAGAGTGGGACTAAGTTACCCTTCCTTCTAATTTCTAAGTTCATAGATAAACATTCTTCTCTCTCCTTCTCTCTCTTTTACCTCTCTCTCTAGCTGCTGCTGCTGCTGCTATTCGGCCATTTTCCGGCTGAATTCGAATGCATTTTTTAACAATCGACTATTGGACTTTATTCTCCTCAGAAAGACAAAGAGATGAAGGGGTGGCTCGTCCGTTTTGGTGGAAAAACGAGGGAGATACACGTCGGAGAAGACGGCATGTCACGAAATCGCGAGTTAACAGGCAGCGCAACCTTCCGAACGCGATTCCGGTCGCATCGTTGGTCGGTTTTAGACGGCCGACCTACCGTTGGAAACGTCTCGATGAGTAGAACATGTTTTTGGGTAGTTTCGACCAATTTGATGGTGATTTCAGTCCAGAAACAGCAAATAACAGAAACTGCTATAACTTTTCATTCTTTGTTTTGTGTAGTGGACTTTTGAAATTGAAGTTGAATTTTTTTTGTTGTTTCATTTGTTGATTTTGATACTTTTTTGTGGGTTTTGGTGAACTCAAATTAACAAATTCTAATTTGTTGAACTTTTTTGTTTCATTTGTTGATTTGGTTGTTTTTCTTCATTTTTTCATGTAATAAATTAACAAATTCTAACCAATCATGGAATACAAATTGACAAATTCTTACCAATCAAGTTGAAGAATGTAAGAATTTATAAATTACTACAAGACATTTTAAAAATGTAAGAAATTAACATATTATTACCAAAAAGAACATAAGAAATTATCAAATTCTTACATATTTAATACAAAGTAAATCAAAACTGAATGTAAAATTGTTTTTTTTTTTTCCATGTGGTTGTCTTCTTCTTCTTCTTCTTCTTCGGTCTCTTCTTCTTCCCTCGGTCTCCTCTTCTTGCTTTCGGTGGGGTCGAACGTGAAGGCAAACAGTTCTTGAGCTGCATCAATTTCGAGGGATTTTCGATACATCGTGCGCGCTCGCTTTTGTATGGCTTAAGCATCGGCGAAAGGGGCTAAAAATCAAAGGAAACAATGCAATAACTTAATTGCAGATCATAAGAAATTTTCAAAAATTCTTTCAAAACATTTTAGATAAGGTAATAAATTAATAAATTCTAACCAAATAGGACATAACAAATTGACAAATTCTTACCAATCAAGTTTAAGAATGTAAGAAAGTTACAAATTATTACAAGGCGTTTTGTAAGAAACTAACAAATTATTACCATAAAAAACATAAGAAATTATCAAATTTTTACATATTTAATACAAAGTAAATCAAAACTGAAAGTAAAATTGTTTTTTTTCCATGTGGTTGTTTTCTTCTTCTATGAGACTACCATTATCATCAAGCACCCCAAACACCCAAACACCTTACTTTTTCTATATTTAATTAATTTATCTCTCTTCCATTTACACCAACCCGACCATCCCTATTTTTCATAGTTTATCAATGACCACCCAAACACCCAAACACTCCATCATATATTTTTTATTTAATTATCTTAAATATGATATAACTAAATTATAACAAACATAATTAAAATAACTTAAAATCATTGTTAATGATAAATTAATTTTAAAAATAAATATGATAAAATACAAAATAAATAAGCTAAGTAAGTAAATTATAACAATAAGAACACGAAAGTCAGTTTGGACTCGAAAAGATTTGAAATTGGAATAACAATCTTTAAATGGAAGTATATTAAAATTTGTCTCTATTTGTAAAGAAAGAGAAAATATTAATTTTGATGTTATTTTCATATTTTTCTAATATAAAATATAATGGATATAGTTATTTATTTACAAATTTAAATGAAATTTGATGGAACCAATAAAAAAAAACCAAGTACGTATATCCATTAATTAGTTCAAAACATTAAAATAATCAAAAGTGCGAAGGGCACCAGCCGTTTCCCGTTTGATGGATGTTCGAACACTCAAAGGCGAACACCATGCATTTTTCCTTTATTTTGAAAAATAATTATCTATATGGCGTTCGAACACCCCAACCGATAATCTTAGTCTGAAGAGGATTAACTCATTGAATTCAACTCTATTTTTCTTCTATGAGGATTAACTCATTGAATTCAACTCTATTTCTCTATGAAGAGTGCCTTCCAAATAATTTCAATTTTTTAATTTTGATTTGGGGAGTGAGTTTGTCCAGAAATTGTCTTTGTGCATTTGTTGAGTTAGTTTGGTATAGGTTGTATTTTTTTTTACTTTGGGGTTTGTGCGTGTGTGTGCATAAAATCAAGGGGGATGATGGGGGTTTTAAGAAAGGGAGGCCTTGGGCATACCCGTCTCAATCAATATTGAAACCCTGTGCTTATTATAAAAATCGGGCCCCTATTTTTTTTTAAATATCACTTAAAAAAAATAAAGAGGAGAGAGAAACAAATTATCAAAGAATAAAATGAGATAAAAAACAAAATAAAGAGGAGTGGTTATATGATTCCTATTTATAATTTTATTCCTACAATACTCAAAACATTATCAACTTTTTTATAGGACTTTAATTTATGATTTGGGGCGATTTGGATCATCTATTGTAATTTCTTATTTCATCTCCTATTGCAACGACGGATGATCGCCACATGTCATGAATATTTTCGAAATAAACAATTTTTTGTTTATAGAAACCTTTAATTATTGCTTGTTTAGGAAATATTTATGACATGAGGATTATCCGTCATTGCAATAGAAAATACAATACAAAATGATAATAGAGCATCAGAATCGATTTTGGGCCCCATTATTTTGTGGGGCCCTGTTCCGGAGAACTTCTTGAGCCCCTTAATAGACGGCCTTGGCCTTGGGTTGTTATTGAGTAATAATTGGTTTAAGTGAAAATCTTGGAGTTCATTAGAATTCTATAATTATGTGTGTTGCTGTCTTGAATCTGAATTTTGGATTGAAGGAGCCGAACATGGGGAAAAAGTTGAAGAGACGACGACCTTGGAGCTGAAGAAATATGCAAGAATTTGACAATTTTTTATGTTCTTTTTGGTAATAATTTGTTAATTTCTTACATTTTCTAAGACGTCTTGTAGTAATTTGTAATTTTCTTACATTCTTAAACTTGATTGGGAAGAATTTGACAATTTGTTATGTCCTATTTGGTTAGAATTTGTTGATTTATTACCTTATCTAAAACATTTTGTAAGAATTTGAGAATTTCTTATGATCTGCAATTAACTTATTGCCTTGTTTCTTTTGATTTTTAGCCCCTTCCGCTGATGCTTAAGCCGTACAAAAGTGAGTGTCGCACGATGTATCAGGAAATCCCTCAAAATTGATGCAGCTCAAGAATTTTACATTTTTATTTTACATTGTATTAAATATGCAAAAATTTGACAATTTCTTATGTTCTTTTTGGTAATAATTTGTTAATTTCTTATTTTTTCTAAAACGTCTTGTAGTAAATATGTAAAAATTTGACAATTTCTTATGTTCTTTTTGGTAATAATTTGTTAATTTCTTATATTTTCTAAAACGTCTTGTAGTAATTTGTAATTTTTTTTACATTCTTAAACTTGATTGGTAAGAATTTGTCAATTTTTTAAGTTCTAGTTAGTTAGAATTTATTAATTTTTTACATGAAAAAATGAAGAAAAAAACAGCAGCAATAAAACAACCGATCATCGGCGAAAGGGGCCAAAAATCAAAGGAAACAAGACAATAAGTTAAATGCAGATCATAAGATATTTTCAAATTCTTACAGAACGTTTTAAATAAGGTAATAAATTAACAAATTCTAACCAACTGGAACATAAAAACTTGACAAATTTTTTCCAATCAAGTTTAAGAATGTAAGAAATTTACAAATTATTACAAGACGTTTTAGAAAGTGTAAAAAATTAACAAATTATTACCAAATAAAACATAAGAAATTATCAAATTTATACAAGCCGTCTGATTTCCCCTCCGCCGTCGATGCGGTTGCTAAAGTCGCCGCTGCCACCGCCAACAAGAATTCAATATTTTCTAACAATACAAACGGGTAAACAACATGTAAGAATTTAAGAATTCTAACAAATATTTACCATACGACCAAAGAATTAATCAATTCTCATTATTATAGCAATAATAATTTATCATATCTAACCACAGGCAATCACAAGCCACAAGAAATTATTAATTCTAACCATGATGATAGTACCAATTCAAACGGGTAAAATGCATGTAAGAATTCCTATCTAAATTTAGATACTTTTAGACTACAGTCTGAAGCTACAATGCTTTTCTTAACATAATTATGATAAGAATTTAAGAATTCTAACAAATATCACCCACAAAACATAAGAATTGATCAATTCTCATTATTATCGCAGTAAGATTTTATCATTTTCGTATAATATCTCAAGTCAAACATAGCAGTCATGACTATAATCAAGTTAGATTTTTCCACGTGGTTGTCTTATTCTTCTTCTTCTTCCCTCGGTCTCCTCTTCTTGCTTTCGGTGGGGTCGAACATGAAGGCAAGTAGTTCTTAAGCTGCATCAACTTTGAGGGATTTTCGATATATCGTGCGGTGCTCGCTTTTGTACGGCTTAAGCATCGGCATTAACAAATTCTAACAAACTAGGACATAACAAATTGACAAATTCTTACCGATCAAATTTAAGAATGTAAGAAATGTACAAATTATTACAAGATGTTTTAAAAAATGTAAGAAATTAACAAATTATTACCAAATAAAACATAAGAAATTATCAAATTCTTACATATTTAATACAAAGTAAAACTTAAAGTAAAATTATTATTTTTTTCCAAGTGAATTAGTATAACATAAGAAATTGCCAAATTCTTACCAATCGAGTTGGAAAATATTAGAAATTATCAAAAAAAAACGAAACAAAAAAAACAAAAAAACAAAAAAAAACTGAAAAAAGAACCAAAAAATAGGAAAATAAAAAATTGACAATTTATTGTCAAATTATTTTGATGTACTTTACAGTAAAAAAAAAAGAACTAAAATGTAAAATGAAAAAAACAAAAAAATGAAAAAATGAAAAAAAAAAATGAAAAAAACAACCAAAACATAAACAATATGAAAATAGAACTAAAATGAAAAATACGAAAAATGAAAAAAAAAAACAAAAATAGAAAGAAAAAAAACAACCAAAAAGATGAACACAAAAAAAAGAAAAAAAAAAAAACAAAAAAGAGAATAGGAAAAAAAAAAAAAAAAAAAAAAAACTAGGAGGGAAGTGTGTGTGTGTGTCTCGGTGTGTGTCAGTGTGTGTGTGTGGGTGTGGGTGGGGTGAGAGAGAGAAAGGAGGGAAGGGAATAAAGTAAAAGTAAGAGTATTTTTGGAATGAATTTGAAAGTTTAGGTAGATTTGTATATTTTTTATGTTGTAGGTATAATTGTAGTTTTCTTAAGTTTATTAAGTATAATAGTTTTTGCCTCTTTTATCAAAATACTTGTGTAACAAAAACACTTTGTTTCAATAAACAATTGGAGTGCACTCCCCATTTTCTTCCACACCTGTATTATCTATATCTGTAAGTACGCCGGCAAGGTGACCACCTCACCGGATGTTTCCATGCATAACTGGCCCACCTTTGGAGCACACAGTCACGACTTCGTGTACACATCACCTGGCTAGCAACCTTTGTCTAACTCAGGCTCGATCGATATAACGTTGGCAATCCAACACAGATAGGCATCATACATAAAACCAAAAATATTTTATACATGAAAGGGTTTTGAGTCAACTTGCTTTATTTTCAAAACATGCTTCATTATAGCAACATTATAATTTTCTTTGTAAGAACACCCACCTGATTGCAAAAGTGATTGAGCAGTTTCTAGTTCTTCTTCACGTTCCTCAACCCTCGCCACTTGCTTGACCTTTAGGGAAAAATCTCGTTTCAGTAGATATTATAGTTTTAGAGAAATATATTATTTCTAAAATTCTCATTTTAGTCTTATTTCTCATTAAAAGATTTTAGGATTTCATAACCGCTTCTAGTTCGTATCACGTCTTAGAAATATATTAATCGAGAAGATATAAAATTCCATTCGAGAAATTCGGCATGGCCTTGATGGTCGATAAATCTACTTGATAATTCTAAATTATCAAAATCAGCTAGAGTCAACTAGTTCAAATGAGAACTCCCTTTCTCCAATCAAACTAGTCCCAAGACTCGATCAAGACGCTTAACAAAGCAGTAGAAGGTCCGTCATATGAAAAACAAGTTTAATGAGGCTCCAACCTCTCATATTTTCACAATTTGCAATTCAATAATAATTCAGAAGGCTTCGATCCAATATATATAAATATATATGTATATTCATTTTGATATCTCAATAAATCATTTCTCACAAATGAAAACATGTTCGTGAATAAAGCTAAGAAAACTATAGTCTACCTAAATAATTCTTGGAATAGTTTTCGAAAGTTTTAAAGTAACCAAATCCACTTAATTAAATACCAATTGAGTTAGGAAAAAAAATTCAAGGCTTCAACAACAATAAAAATTCGTCCAAACCTCATTATTGGGACAAGCTAAACTTTGATTTTAATTAATAGATTAAAAGACAAACCCAAAATCTTCATTCTAACTAATGTCCCAATAATTATCTTAATGCTACCCAACAATAAATAAAGAAAAAGGAAGAATCAAATCCTAAATATAGTACTACCCCAATTCGACAGAAACCCCAGAATACACCCCTCCCCCTTTTCCAAATTCGTTTCTCTCTCTCTCTCTCACCTTCCCGATTTTTTTTTTCTATTTCATTCCCAGCTTCAATCAACGCTTCCCTCCCCCAATCAGCGCCGCTCTCACTCTCTCTACAAATTTTAAATCGTCGATGGCGAGGCAGCCCCAATTTCGTAGCATCGATTTCGGCACCGATTTCGCAGCATTGCCGCCAACTCCATCGTCAATGCCGTCGCAGCAACAGCAGCAGCAGGGGTAGGGACGGCTGCCCTTCCCCTGTTCTTGTATTCCTCTCTCAGCTCCCGCTGGTTCTCTTCTCCTCCTGATGCGAACACTGCGAACAATATACGCGGAAGCTAAGGATGGAACAACGTCAACTATGAAAGATTCAATCCAACGACAACTATGAAAATCGAATGACAAATTCCCTGAATTTCTACCCACAAATACACTGAATAGGCGTCGGCAGTAACCTAAGCAATTCAATTCCGATTAATCTCAAATTTTAACATAAGTTACAACTTAGGGTTATGAAGAACATATCCAAAATTCAGCGAAAACGCACGAGTAGTTTTCGATTTGGCTCGGTGGTCAGTTTCAGGACGAGTTAGGGTTTTAAAAACGGATCTGAAATTAATCTAAGGGTTTTCTGGGATGGAATAGCTACAGGATCGATGGAGGATGGATATTTATGATATATGAACGATGATGAATGGTTGAAAACGAAAAGAACACGAATTGCAGAATTCAAACGGAAACAAATTGTGAATCTTACCCGAAACGAACCCCGGATCTACGTGAATCTGAAACGCGTTTATGGAGCAATCTTCGTGGCCCGACTAACCCGGATACTACGAGATGTCACGAACGAGTCGATGAATTCAAGTTTGAGATCGCCAATATCAAACTCTACCAAGAACCGATTTGTTTGTGTGAGACAAGAGAATAGCGTAAAGCTGTTTTTGCATTCAATCAAGTCTGTCTAAGTAATGAACGAAAATTAGTATAAATACTAATCTAAGAAGGCCGAAAATACCAAGTAATGGGCCTAAGAAAACGGGCCAATTAATCACCTAAACATGTTGTGATAATTGGGCCTAAAATAAAATAAATATAAGTTCAGTTTTGATTCCTCTTTTAATGGGCCTCCGAAATATCACCTTCTACACTTGTGAAGTTCACCAATTTGAAATGATGACATCCGGTTCCTTCATCTTCCAATCTCTTCGGAATGTAGCATTGCAAATATCCTTGCAGCTTCTTAGCTCTTGATCTCGTCACTGCTCCTCCGAGCTGCAAGTCCCGATTGATCTCTTCAATGCTAGGTCCCGTCTCATCATTCCCCCCCTGCTGAAAAGAATTCATCCTCGAATTCAAGTCCTCCTCGACATCTTGATCATCTACAGGAAACGGAGACAAATCAGCCACATTAAAAGTGGAGGAACACTTATACTCACCTGGAAGATCAATGCGGTATGCATTGTCATTGACTCGCTCGACCACGGAAAATGGTCCATCTCCACGAGGCATCAGCTTCGACTTCCTCAAGTTAGGAAAACGTCCCGGGCTGAAGTGTATCCAAACCTTATCACCAGGTTTGAACAATACTTGCTTGCGGTGGGCGTTCGCCTTTGTTGCGTTCTTAGCACCTTGAAGCTCGATCCTCTGTTTCACTTTAGCATGCATCTCTCGAACCTGTTCAGCCCTGCGGGAAAGAGCATCAGCAACCACATTCTCTTCTCCTTTCTTGTACTTGATCACATAGGGAAATGACTCTATAAACTCCACCCATCGAGCATGGCGTGAGTTTAAGCTCTGCTGTCCCTTCAAATGCTTCAAGGACTCGTGATCAGTGTGAATCACGAACTCTTTCGGCCTCAAGTAGTGCTGCCAAGTCTCCAAAGACCTCTTCAATGCATACAACTCCTTATCGTACGTAGAGTACCTAAGGGCTGCTCCATTCAGCTTCTCACTAAAATAGGCAACTGGTTTTCTTTCCTGCATCAAAACAACACCAATCCCTATGCCCGAGGCATCACACTCAATCTCAAACATTTTATCAAAATCAGGCAAAACCAACACAGGAGCATTACACAATTTCGATTTCAACAAGTTAAAAGCATGCTCTTGGGCTTTGCCCCACTCAAACTTCCCATCTTTCCTACTCAACTCAGTCAATGGTGCAGCAATAGATGAAAAATCACGCACAAAGCGACGATAAAATCCAGCTAAACCATGGAAAGACCTAACATCAACACATGACTTAGGCGTTGGCCACTCCTCTATAGGCCTTCACCTTCGTCCTATCAACTTCTATTCCACGACTACTCACAACAAAACCAAAAAATATAACCTCATCCATACAGAATGTACACTTAGACAAATTAGCATATAATTTTGCATCACGCAGCAACACAAACACATGCCTAAGATGTCTAATATGCTCATCAACACAAGTACTATAGACAAGGATATCATCAAAATATACCACCACATACTTCCCTATGACTTCATGCAAAATATGGTTCATTAGACGCATAAACGTACTAGGGGCGTTAGTAAGGCCAAACGGCATCACAAGCCATTCATACAGTCCATGCTTCGTTTTGAACGCAGTTTTCCACTCATCTCCCTCACTCATTCTCACTTGAAAATATCCAGAACGCCAATCAATTTTTGAAAAGACAGACGCTCCAGACAACTCATCTAACATGTCATCTAATCGAGGGATAGGGAAGCGATACTTTACCGTTATCTTGTTGATAGCTCGGCAGTCCATGCACATGCGCCATTCGTTGTTCTTCTTCGGTATGAGGATGACAGGCACTGCGCACGGTGACAAGCTCTCTCTAATTTGCTTCTTCTCCAGCAACTCCTTGACCTGACGGTCAATCTCCTTGGTTTCCTCAGGGCTGGTACGGTAGGCGGGTCTGTTTGGAAGGACTGCTCCCGGCTGGAAGTCGATCTGGTGCTCAATTCCTCGAATCGGCGGCAGACCACTAGGAATTTCGTCCGGGAAAACATCCTTGAACTCCTCCATCAACGGCTGCAAAATAGAAGGAATAACAACATCAGGAGTATCATTAGCCTTAAAATTAACTAGAACGATAACATTACCTGATTTAATGGCGGTCTGAACTCCTCTTACACCGATGAACAAATTCCGGTGCGCCGTATCTGAACTGGAAGGAATGGTAACGTGGGCAGCCTTAGCCTTCGGAAGGCCCTTGGTTCCCTTAGTACACTGAGACTCTGCTGTGGACTGTCCAGATTGGATTGGCTGCTTGCTCTCAGCACGCTTCTCCTTCTCTTCTTTATACTTCTCTTGCATACGTCGCTGATCTTCAATCACATCTTTCGGCGCTAGTGGCCACAATCGCGTGGTGCGTCCTTCTCGAGTCACGGCATAAGTGTTGGCGAATCCATCATGTATTACCTTCCTATCGAACTGCCAAGGACGACCAAGCAAAATATGTGCCGCCTCCATAGGGATGACGTCACACAAAATAGTGTCAGTAAAACGACCAATAGAAAAGGTGACAGGTACCTGGTATCCAACACGAATCTCGCCTCTGTCTGTCAACCATTGCAATCGGTACGGTTTTAGATGCTTTTGTGGGACCAACTTCAGCTTTCCCACTGCATACTGACTAATGGCATTCACAACGCTACCACTGTCTGTGATGAGCGAGCACACCTTATCCTGAATGGAACAACGTGAATAAAAGATGTTCTCTCGCTGATCATTCTGTTCTTCCTCTCGAATAAGGCTCAATGCTCGAATCGAAACAAGGCTGACGTGCGTTTACTTCGGCTGCTCCACAATATCAATGTCACCCAGGAGTGAGCTAACTAGGGGTTGCTCAGTATCCCCTTTTACTTCTCCTTCTTCTTCAAATTCCTCTTCACTCGCTGATTCTAACTCATTCTGCTCGGTGAGGAATAAAACTCTGCGATTCGGACACTGGGCTTGAAAATGTCCCCATCCTCTGCACTTGTGACACTGAACGTCACGTGCTCTCCCTGAATTACTATTCTCAGGCTGACTAGGCTGCATGGGGCGATTCTGAGAATTTCTGTTCGGTGCAGGCGAGGTGTAGTCAGGTCTGCGAGAGGGCTGTGGTGCAGACTGCTCAGAACGGCGAACGGGCTGTGTGGACTGGTTAGGAGGACGTGTAGGGGCTGTCCTAGGCGTGGAAGAATCACCTCGGTTCCAAGAACTCCTAACAAACGTCGACTGGAAGGATCGACGAGGTCCATCTCTGAGCTGCCGTTCTATAATAGATGCATAATGGACCATTGCTTCAACTGAATCGAATTCCTTCAATTCGACTTCACAAGCAATATCTGGATTCATTCCTTCAGTGTACCGGTTGAGTGTGGCAATCAGTGTCTCTTCCTTACCAACCTGGTTCATAGCTGTCTCGAGCTCCTTGTGGTATTCCTCAATCGAACGAGTGCCCTGCTTGATCTTGTTCAACCTCTTCTCAAGCTCTCGCTCATAGTGTACCGGAATGAAACATCCTCTCATGACGTCCTTCATCTCTTGCCATGTGTCTATAGGTGGATATCGATCACGGCGTCTTCTCTCTTGCTGATTTTCCCACCACGAGGCTGCATATCCTCTAAACTCCAAGGACGCAAGCTGAACCTTCTTCAATTCAGGAAAGTCGTAACACTCAAAGATCTTGTTGACTTTCCTCTCCCAATCGAGGTACAAATCAGGATCATGTAACCCCTCGAACTCTGGAATGCTTGTTTTGATGTTGTTTAACAAGCTATCTGTATCGCCATGTCAGCGCTGGTTGGCTCGGAAATCACGCCTGGGAGGTGGAGGTGGACGTCGACGGTCACGTCTCTGATTCCTCTGTGGAAACTCAAATTCTGCCTCTGATTCCTCATTATAGCCATCATGTTCTTCTTCATGTTCATCATCATAAACAGGCTCAAATACTGGCTGGGGCTGGCGGACAGGTTGTCGTCTGACTGGTCGATCTGGCTGGATAGGCTGGTTTCTGATTGGTGGAGGTAATGTTGCTCGAGGGTTGAGGCGATCGAACTGTGCTATCACTTTGTCAAAAGTGTCATCGATCTTCTGCTCCAATAGTCAACTCCGCCTCTCAAAGTGTTAGGCCATAGCATCAAAGTGATACTTAGCATCCCAAGGCTGCTGTGATGATGATTCCATCTCAAGAGGTGTACTAGATGACTTGGGTGGGATTGGGCTATCCTGATTCTTAGAACCGTCTCCAGATTTCATGGTACCTGCAAAACGAGCAAACGTAAAAGAAACAAGTAAAAATCCTCACAGTTCCTCACAATCACTCGTTTGTTCTCTCAGATTTTTAACCACTCGTGTATGTCACTCAAATCAGATCTCTCGTGTATGTCACTCAGGTTGCAATCACAACAGTCTCTAAACCTCAAATTCTTGGCAAAACTGATGTGGAATTCTCGGCTTGAATCAAGAACTCGAACTTGACTCTCGGCTTGGATCATAGGTATAGAAAGAAACACAAAGTTGCTGCAATGTGGGGTAAAATTCACGGCAAGGGGTACAAATAAGGGATAAGAATTTCGGTGGCTAGGTAAGGGCTAAACAAACAAGGAAACAAGGAAAGGCTGAGAAGGGGAAAGACTGGAAATAAGAAGGAAAAGGCTAACTAGGAATCTTGGATATAAGTAGTAACAAGTTATGAACACTAATCCGACCTTGAATCGACTTAGGAACTGAAACCTACACTATCCAATGCAACTAAACTAACAAATCTAGATTTTTTTTTTTTCAACTGGACGGTATGACCTTCAAACGGCTGTTTTTGGGCCTAAACGCAAACCGAACACGGCAGAGCGGTGTTAACTTCTTGGTCTCGTCGAGACGTTTCCGAAATGGTATTATGGAGCTTGAACGGATAAGCAGATCAAAAGTTACGTCCGTTTTAAGTTCTACCGACGAAAACCCGAAGAAACGAAGACACAACTACTACCCAATACACGAATGATGCAAGAACCAATTACGAAACACACAATGACACACTAGGGGCCTTCGATATACTCTTCTTCTTCTTTTTTTTTTATCAGATTTTTCTTTTTTTTTTTTTTTTTTTTTTTTTTTTTTTATCAAAACTTTTGCCCCCTAATATGTCACGACACCTATTTGGATTGAACCACAATTAGCAAAACTGACGTGGCTCTGATACCAAAATTTATGATGCAAACACAATATACGCGGAAGCTAAGGATCGAACAACGTCAACTCAATCCAACGACAACTATGAAAATCGAATGACAAATTCCCTGAATTTCTACCCACAAATACACTGAATAGGCGTCGACAGTAACCTAAGCAATTCAATTCCGATTAAGCTCAAATTTTAACACGAGTTACAACTTAGGGTTATGAAGAACATATCCAAAATTCAGTGAAAACGCACGAGTAGTTTTCGATTTGGCTCGGTGGTCAGTTTCAGGACGAGTTAGGGGATGCATATTTATGATATATGAACGATGATGAATGGCTGGAAACGAAAAGAACACGAATTGCAGAATTCAAACGGAACAAATTGTGAATCTTACCCGAAACGAACCCCGGATCTACGTGAATCCGAAACGCGTTTATGGAGCAATCTTCGTGGCCCGACTAACCCGGATACTACGAGATGTCACGAACGAGTCGATGAATTCAAGTTTGAGATCGCCAATATCAAACTCTACCAAGAACCGATTTGTTTGTGTGAGACAAGAGAATAGCGTAAAGCTGTTTTTGCATTCAATCAAGTCTGTCTAAGTAATGAACGAAAATTAGTATAAATACTAATCTAAGAAGGCCGAAAATACCAAGTAATGGGCCTAAGAAAACGGGCCAATTAATCACCTAAACATGTTGTGATAATTGGGCCTAAAATAAAATAAATATAAGTTCAGTTTTGATTCCTCTTTTAATGGGCCTCCAAAATATCATCTTCTACACTTGTGAAGTTCACCAATTTGAAATGATGACATCCGGTTCCTTCATCTTCCAATCTCTTCGGAATGTAGCATTGCAAATATCCTTGCAGCTTCTTGGCTCTTGATCTCATCACTGCTCCTCCGAGCTGCAAGTCCCGATTGATCTCTTCAATGCTAGGTCCCGTCTCATCACCTCCCCACAATTTCCGCCGTTGGTGACCGTCATCGCCACGCCGCCGCCGTCGAGTCACCGCCGTCTGCTGCCATTGTCTTCCTCGTCTTCAAGCAGCAAGGTCAGGGTTGCGCCCCTGACCTTCTCGTCCCTCTCTCACTCTCCCCATTTTAAGAGTTTTACAGATAATAGCTCTATGTCGATTTTGGTTTTAGACTTGAAAATTGAATTCGACTGGTTTGTCATTTGAAAAGAAGAAATTTCTAGTTGTAGTTTACAGATTTTGGTTTGCTAGAAAAACAAGGGGGAAAAACACTTACCGATGATGTTAGAGTTTATGATTTGGTGAAGATGGATAGGAAATAAGGTGAATGAGGTAAGGTGCAACTCTTCTCCTCTCGATTCTCCTTCTTTCTTCTTCTTGTTTCCCGCCGTCGCTCTCTTTAAGAATCCCCTTTTTTTTTCCTTCTATTTTTTGCAACTTGTATTTTGTCGAGTATGAATTTTTGCTGAAGAGAAGAAATAGTGGATGGATTTGATTTTGTATTGGATTCAAAGAATGATAGGAGTATGGTAAATAAGATTGGAACTTACTGATCTTAGTTAGGAATGGAGAACTTGAAATGGTTGAAAAGTAGCATCAGTGAACCTTCTTCTTGAATTAGTAGATTTTGAATGGAATGATGGAGCTACTGCAATTGATCTTCATCTTTCTCTTCTCTGCTTAACTATTTTCTTTGTTTGCCTTCTCTCTCGTGTTTTGCTTCTGTGGTAAAAAGTGAGGGATGATCTTCAAATGGTGAAAAGGGGGTGTAAAGATGGTGAAAAAAAATGATAGGGACGTGGTTGAATTTCATCCACTGTGATGGGCTTCAGAAAGTAATGGACTATCATATGGGCTAACAATTTGGGCTGAGCAAAAATATTAGTAAGGCTTAAGAGATACAACCCAAATGCTAAATAATTATAAAGATCCATTAATAAAAATTATCTTCTATTAAAAAAAAATCGTGATTAATAAAATTAGGGATCGATTTTCAAACGGAACTTGAATCGCGCAAGAGAGAATTTATCGATATAAGCACTTGAACACGTAGAATTAATTCACCAATTAATTATAAGTCTAAAAAGACTTAAACGAAAAATTATTTCGTTTCATTTCTATCATACTAAAAATGATATTCTTGATCTCACAAAGGTTTAGTAAAATTGACGGATAATACAAG
This sequence comes from Mentha longifolia, assembly GCA_001642375.2. Lineage (NCBI taxonomy): Eukaryota > Viridiplantae > Streptophyta > Magnoliopsida > Lamiales > Lamiaceae > Mentha > Mentha longifolia. The sequence continues at coordinate 18,671,214 of CM038113.1, read as the reverse complement.
TATATCATGTAATAATTAATATTTTTTTAATAATCCGGTTTTTGGAAAATCGGGGTATTACAACATCACTATTCCCACAATGACTTCCGGTAGGTAACTATATGTTTTGGCAAAGAAAATATCATTCGTTCGTATTTGTCACTATTTTAGATTCGTTAGTTACTATTTATCAAAGTTAGAAGTATGTTCTGGATTTTTCAGTTGACCGAAATTTAGGGTGTAAAATGGATTTTCTCCATTTTAAAATTACATAGAACAAGCAACTTGATATTAAAAGATATGGTTACATGAGGAAATATTATCTACTTTTAACCTAATTTTGTATTACATTGAACAATGGGGTGCTCGTGAGGAATGCAACTTCTGATTTTTCTATTTTTTTTATTACATTAAGCAACAAACAACTTGATATTAACAAATACAATGAGTCGTGAAATGTTTTCATCCATCCTTTTAATATCTCTACAATGAACAATAAATATTAGTTTGACATTCAACATTAATACAATTACTTGAGAAATACTAACCTTGCTCAACTTTTTTTAATACAATAAAAAAATAGACGGCTTGACACACAAATCGAGTACAACTATTTAAAAATAATAACTCTCCTTATTTGTTTACGAAAGATTATAGAAGTTATATGTAACAAATTGTATACACGCATAATATATTTTTTAACTACGCACAACACTTATTATCTACAAATAAATTGTTTCATCTATATTTTTCTATATATGATTGTAATATGATATCAAGATTAAATTTTAAAGAAAAAAAGTTATTTTAATTTACTTATAGTATAAGTTAATGATTGTTGAAATAGTAAGTCAAATCGAACAACTTTATCACCATCCATAACAATTGCTCAAATAACAAGAGGCATAACATTCAAAATGTGTATACCATTATCCAAAAAATACTACCCCACATGAACCTATTTTTCAATTATATTGAACCAACGAGCAATATGATATTTAAAATGAAATTGCACGAGAAATTATATATCTTATTATTATATTTTTTTTATTACGTATTTAACGGGCCCCTTGAATATTGTGGACGACAACTCGAGAATTCTCATTAACATATTCTTCTATTACTATGAACAACGAGTTACATGACATTCAAGGCACATAAAACTAAATGATAAGTATTGTTCTTATTGATCTATTTTCTTTTATATAATGTTATGCCAATATTTTTTTCATAACTAATTATCGCAATTCTATTGTTTGAAATAAATACTTAAAGTTTTTTATATATATATTTTACTTGAAAAATTATAAAATAAAGTGAATCCTTGAATCTCAACAGGCACTAAACTAGTTAAATAAATTAATAAATTATGAAGTAAAATTACAATCATTTAGAAAAATATTCAATCAAAACGTAATTGAAGCTTAAAATTATATAATTGCAACTTACATTTTTTTCTAAAGGAGCAAACCTAGGTACAAACAATGATGATGTAAGTTTTCACGAGACTCTAATATTATACTCCGTATAATCTTTAACTCATGTTGAAAATGATTTAATAATAATAATATTAAAGTAGTATGGATCTAGATATATAATATTCCTTCCGTCCCACTTAATTAGCTACATTTGCTATTTTTGTCCATCCCATTTTTTAGTTATATTTTCTTTTTTGGCAAAGAATATATGACTACAATTAATTCTCTCTCCTTAAAATTGATTGTAGCCATATATTCTCTTATTTCCTTAATATTTGTGCAAATCTACTATGTAGCTAATGAAATGGGACAGAGTGAGTATGATATTTAAGGTAAAATTATGGGCTGGAATTTAAGAGATATTATTAAATAAAGCAGCAGCGGAGAAAGATAGAGAGTATATATTTATTTACGAAAATATGCCCTTTTTTGTCTTAACTCCGCAGTTGGTGCCAACTTTTTCCTTCAAAATCTGTTTAGCATTTTTCTCCTATTTCATATGCGACTCACACTAATTATCATTATTAATCTGTTATATTATGTATCATATATAGTATCATATGATATGATATTATGTTATCATATGACCTTTATTTTAATATAAATAAATATAGCCATGCTTTCAACGTGCCACATTTATTACTTTCAAGATTTTCAATTGCTATCAGTATGGTTGTCATACTATCACAATATATATCCATAAAAATAATTATACATGTACTTATGACAATAGTAGGGGGCGTTTTATTGGGTTTCTAGACACACTAATAAGTTTATGAGTTTATTATATCTTTTTGTATTTAAATATTAAAGAATACAAATACATGTAACTATCAATCAATCGATAACAAAATAGATATTGATCCTACCTAGAATTATCTAAATTTTTTGTGATTATTTTCTATAAATTCTCATCGTTTTAACATTAATTTTAGTTAATTTGAATTACACCACATTGAATTTGTATGATATTTATGTCACAAACGCACTTTGCTAATTGATAGCTAAGCTCGGTGATTCGTGACTATGGTGGCAATTAACGAATAATTTACGAAAGGTGGGAAATTCAGGAATTTGGTACGAACATATTATAGAATAAACACCGATAGACGGAATAATTATGACATCACTCGTCATGATCTTAAATTACAACCATATCGAAGGTTTAGAAGTATCAGAGTGTACATAACGGAAATATGTTTAAGAATACATGTATGGAGACATGTATTACCAAGAGAAATCTTCAACTAATACTACTTTCTAACTTTGACAAAAGCATCGCCGGTCACTCTCCCTTCATCCTGCTCAACCTGCACATTGGAAATAATGTACAGTGCGTGAGTACAGAGTACTCAGTGGACACATGCCCAAAACATTTTATTGTCAAGCCATTCATAGTGAAGCATAGGGTTTTATCAAAAGGCCTGTTCACAAAAAACTGAGTTATCTTAAAAGCGTCTGCAGACTAAGTTCTGTAGTATTCTACCATATCTGAGTTTGTTGTGTCCGAGGAGGTGGCCACCTCACTCGGTCACGTGATCGGTCACTATCTGGAATGACACGATCGATGTGTACACTAGTCCAAGAATAATAGCTGATCATTCAAGGACCCGAATTCGATTTATGAATTGGCATCTGTGCCGATTTAACAGATAGGCATCATACAAAAACTGAAAACATTTATGGCATGACAATGCTTTAAAAGAGCTACTGATCTAATAAAACATGTTTTGTTTTATAGAAAGCCCACCTCGTTACTTTCTGTACTGCAACGAGACTTGATCTTTGCTTCTGCTACTGTCCCTCCTTCGCGTACCCTTCGATTAAAATCGAGGTAAGATTCGTATTCTAACGAATAAAATATTATTTAATATTTTATTTAAGTGCTGATCGGAGGTTATTCTAAATCCAGTAACGTAGTTACTGTTATCTAAGCTCGAGTTATGAATCCCGTTATGTGAGCGGTTCATAAGATTTTTATCAATAAATCAATCTTTGATTTATTGCTAATCTAGATAAATTTTAACTGTGTATTTGATTAGCTAAATCAATTACGCTTAATTATTAACTTTTAGTTAATAAATTATGGTTAATTAACTTATCTTAAGTTAATTCTTTTAATTGCGAAGTAATTCCTTACGAACTATCGTAATTTAATCAATGGTAGAGCACGATTTAATTAGTCGCGTCTCAATTCATAATTAATTAGGGAGTTGGGCTCGTAATTGAGTAAATGGGCTCTGGCCCAATTAAAAGGCCAACTCGGCCCGCTTACACTCAGCCCGGTCTAGTCTTCGGCCCAACTGTGGCTCCAGCCTGGAACTTGGTCCAGCCCGGATCACCCGAGACCCGACCCGGCTGAACAAAACTTAGCCGCCTTCTCTTTTCGTTCATCTCATAGAGCGAGGCTCTGTCTCTCTACCTTTCTGTTCGCGATTCTTCTCCAGACGCTCTTCTTCTTCGTCCGATTCTCCGGTTATCTTCTCCGGCGATGACCGCCGTCGTCAAGCTATCGCCGTCGGTCATCGCCTCGTCCCTTCTCTGTGACTAATTTCTCTAAGCTAAAATTTGGGGAAAATTTTAGCCCTAAGTAAATCGGGTCGAGCTCCGCCCGATTCGCCTTTCCTCTTTGATTTTATGGCGACATACGCCGTTTCTGGCCTCCGGGTGATACCCTGCCGCCGCGGTGAGATGGCGCTTGTCTGTATTGCCCGACGACCTGAACTCGGAACCCATGGCTCTGCTTCCGTCGAATCTGTCCCTGCTGCGGGACAACCTTGGTCCGGCGCCCTCCGACGCAACTCCCTTTCCAGCAACCCCTTTCTCTCTACATATGGGCTCGTCCCCTTACATCAAAATCCCAAACTCTGTGAGTTTGGGGACATTCGTCCCTTTCGAATGATCAAGTTTTCGATATCATCTAATTTTTCTAAATTATTTCTAGTTCGTTTGTTATTACTGAAACGATTTGTTCGATTCGAGTTTGCTAACTTATTTTGCCCCTTTTCTTCTTTGTTGCAGGTTCCGGTGATGACAGTGAGGCATCGCTGCTAACTTCGCCCCTCCATCGTGGCTCCGGCACACAGCTCTTCCTATTCTGATTCTTCGCCGTCGAGGCCTCGCGCCTCAACGGAGGTTTGAACCCTCTCACTTCCCTCTCAATTCTTGAGCTACGTTTTTCTAACTTAGAATTTATTCTCTGGTTATTATCCATAATCTTGTTTATGAGGGTATGAAACATGACTGGGTTGCTTCATTACTAGAAAGTGTGTTTAATAACTATTTTCAGTTTTGAATACTGAAGTGGAAACAATGATGCGAACCTACTGGTTAGATCTAGGTTTGAGGTTTGTGAGTATCTTGTGTTATTGTTTTCTTTTCACAAATCTAGAATTCTTTGATCAAAACTGAGGTTAGGTAGCATGCTTGCATTTATGGCTGCATACATTACTGGATTGTGCTTGAGCTTTTGATTATGGTTGAGGGTCTTAGGAGTTTAGATTTCTAAAATGAAGGAACATAAAACTGAATATTGACGTGCTTGGTTTAGGAGTAGAGTGTGGTTAAATTACCTTAAGGTGAAGGGCTGTAGTTGCTTGCTACTTCCCCTCATTCTCCTCTCTTAATTGCTGCCGCCTCCTTCACTCTCTCTCTCTCTCTCTCTCTCTCTCTCTCTCTCTGTTTGTTCTAAGTGATGGTGATGAAGGTGGTTTGAAATGAGGGGAGAAGAGTGTGTATATAGAGGTCGTTTGGAGTTCTCTTGGTTTTGAAAGGAAAGTTGACTTGTGGTTGCAGAGTGTAGTCTTTCAAGGTGTCTAATTTCATACTATGTTTGTTCTTTTCTAAAGATTTCTGCAGATTTTATTTGTTTCTAATTGCAGACCTTGAAAACCTCCCTTCCCTTGTTTTATTTGGCTATTTTCACACTTCTTTGCAGGTATCAAAAGGGATGAAGCTACTGTTTCTGAAAATGTGTTTGGTTTCTTCCACGGGCTGATTTTCTTTCCAAGTTTAGACTTGAGGTATTTGTCTCCTTTCAGATTTTTAAATCTCTATTCCCATGTTATCAAGAAGCTAACTTTTCTCCTCTGTTTTCTATTCTTGCAGATTGTAACTGCAATATGGCTGCCGCTGTGGCTGGTTTTTGGAGCAAAAGGAAACTGATTTCATTTCTCTTTAGGCTGTAGACTGTTTATGGTTTTGTTCTATTTCCATTTCTACACAAGGATTGTTGTCTTGTGGAAGGATTCTTGTTTGTAGATTTAGCTGTAGGGGTGCTAACTTTCGCTGCTTAAACTAAGAGTCCCTAAAGAGGGCTGATTGTTTTCCATATTTAGGCTCGAGAGAATCCCTAGATTTGTTTTATCATTTGCATTGGTGCTGTAATTCGAGAATTGTAGGGATTTAAATATTGTTCATTGTCTTTGTAATATACAAGTCTTCTTTTTATAAAAAGGAGAATTTCCTTGTGGTTTATTGTAATATGTTGTTTAATACCTATTTTGATTTATAAATAGGAAGAATATATATATATATATCCTTATCTTAGTGCACTAATTATGGGCTTGGCCCAACTCGTAATCACTTGGACCTTGGTCCGATCTAAGAATTCAATTGGGCCTTGGCCCAATTAAATAAAATGGGGAAGTTGACGACCATCTCTTACTTGAGCTTTTTAGATCATTGTTTAGCAAATGTGATCGGGAATAATAATGATTCATTTATTCAAACACTAATTATTTATTGAAAACTTAATGATATAGAAATTAAGTTGCTACTTGGTCTTATTAATTTATAGAAGTCGAGTCGCTACTCGATTCCATTATTGCTCTCTAAGCAATTATTCTAGAATCTTGGATACTGAAAGCTGATAATACATCTCAACTATCGAGATTAACTAACTAATTTAGTTAAGTGAAATTACAGGGCGTTACATCCGCCCCCCCTTAAAGAAATTTCGTCCCGAAATTTATGTACCTTAGTTGAATAATTCTGGGTACTTTACTTTCATCTTATCCTTAAGCTCCCACGTGGCTTCTTCCTGACCGTGGTGCTTCCATGAAACCTTCACCGAAGTGATGGATTTATTTCTGAGCTGCTGCACTTTTCGGTCTAAGATTGCTTCTAGTCTATTCTTATAACTCAAATCTGAATTAAGTTCTACTTCATCTTGATGGATTACGTGCTTTGGATCGTGCACGTATTTTCGAAGTTGCGAAATATGGAAAATGTTGTACACATTTCCAAGGCTTGGCGACAACGCCAGCCTATATATGCTACTGGTCCGATTCGCTCTAAAATTTTGTAAGGTCCGATAAAACGTGGCCTCAATTTTCCTTTAACTCCGAATCTCACTATCCCCTTGGAAGGAGATACTTTCAGAGACACTTTGTCTCCTACTTCAAACTAAATCTCGGTTTGACGATTGATGGCATAAGATTCTGTCTTCTGAGCTTCCTTAATTCTATCTCTGATTTGACTCACGATCTTGATCAAGTCGCTAATCGCGTCTGGGCCTAACACCTTTCTCTCACCGACTTCATCCCAATAAAGCGGTGATCTACATTTTCTTCCATACAGTGCTTCGTATGGTGTTGTATCTATGGTCGTCTGATAGTTATTGTTGTAGGCAAATTCGATCAGTGGTAACATTGGCTCCCAATGACCACCTTGATCAAGTACCACTATTCTCAACATGTCATCTAGGGGTCGGTATGGTCCTTTCTGACTGCCCATTTGTCTGAGGGTGAAAGGCATTACTAAAATTCAATCTAGTTCCAAGTTCTCTTTGCAAGCTCATCCAAAATCTAGAGGTGAATTTTGAATCTCGGTCTGACGTGATCGAGATTGGTACTCCATGAAGGCGTACTACCTAGCGAACATATAACTGAGCTAACTTCTTTGATCCGTACGTTATTAGGACTGGGAGAAAGTGTACGCTTGTGTAAGTCGATCTATGATCACCTAGGTGGTTGTATTTCCTCTTCTTCACTTCGGTAGTCCTATTACAAAATTCATGGCGATATGCTCCCATTTCCACTACGAAATTTTCCAGGGTCGCAATTTGCCGTAAGGTAATTTGTGCAGAGCCTTCACCTGCTGACAGGCTAGGCATCTTCTAAAGAATGAAGCTACATATCTCTCTTCATTCTATTCAATTATAATTTATTTTCAGGTCTTGGTATATCTTCTTGCTACTAGGGTGGACGGTATATGACGTATCATGAGCTTTACTTAAAATCTGGTCCATAGCTCCCTACTGGATGGAATTCAAAGTCTTCATTCGACAATAATTGCATTATCTGCCTCCTTAAGCACCCAGTATTTGACTTCTCCAATTAGGTGCTATGGTTAGAGTGGCAATGATCCCTTAACTAGGAGATGTATTATAGGGAAAACTGTTAGTTCTCTTGAGTCTAAGATTAACTAATTCATTTAGATGGCCTGGTTCGATAGATTAACTAATGGGCTTAGGCCCCATAATCTATATACGCATTAATAATAAACACTACTTGTTTGCTTAACTAGATAGTCCATTCGTATACCTGATCGTTTGTGCAGTTCTTATCTAAGAACCATAGTAATCAAGTTGCTATTTGATTCTTTCTAGAAAGTACCACTAGAAAATCATCTTCTTGAAGAAATCTTACCTTGGTTACACTTCTACTCAACTTGCCAGAACTACTAGACACCTACTCAATCATGGGACCCTAATATTAAATTATATTAGACACCTACTCAACTTGCCAGAACTACTAGACACCTACTCAACTTGCCAGAACTACGTAAGAAGCAATTTGCTAATTGCTTCCATCCAAATAAAGATTTAGGGAATTCTCTCTTGTGGATTCTATAAGAATGTAACTAACATTGTAACTTAGTTACTGGAAGGGTGGTCTCAAATATAACACAACTTCTAAGTTCAGTTCTTGAAACTCCAAGAGGAGTGCCTCTTAGTTGGTCAAGAGAAATGATGGTTTCAACTAAGTTGTGCGATGAAAAGCACCTGCTAAATGTTGGTTTTGCCTGGGTGATAGTTGATTCCACATTCACAGTCTTTCATAGTCATAGTCTCTCAGCTCAACGAAGTATTTGGTCCTTTGTAATTTGTGAAAAACTCACACTGAGCACAATAGAGGTGGTGTCTCTAGATTTTCAGGGCATGCACAATTGCCGCTAATTCTAGGTCATGCGTTGGGTAGTTAAGCTCGCAGAGTCAGAGCTGTTGTGAGGCCTATGCTGTTACATTCCATTCTTGCATCAGAACACGTTCTAGTCTATTCTTGACGACACATGGGTAAACAACGTACTCTTTGTCTAGATCTGGAACTGCCAGAATTGGGGTGCTTGTCAATTCTTATTTTAACTGTTGAAAGTTTGACTCGCATTCTGGTGTCCATGTGTACTTGATCCCTTTCCTCAGGAGTTGTGTCATTGGTCTGGCTATCTTGGAAAATCCTTCTATGAATCTTCGATAGTAACCAGCTAATCCTAAGAAACTTCGGATTTTATTTGGTGTTGATGGGGATTTCCAATTCTGAACTGCTTCAACTTTTGCAGGGTCCACTTTAATTCCTTCAGCTGACACAATATGACCTAAAAATACTACCTCTTCTAGCCAGATTTCACACTTGCTGAATTTAACATAGAACTTCTGTATTTTTAGAGTTCCTAACACTACTCTCAATTTGTTTCTTGTGTTATATTTCGTTCTTTGAATAGGTTAGCACACCATCTATGAAAACCAGGGTGAATTTATCTAAGTAGGGGTGGAGAACACAAATTATGAGGTCCACTAATACTACTGGTGTGTTGGTCAAACCAAGCGGCATGGCTACGAATTCATAGCGGCCATATCAGGTTTGAAAGGCCACCTTAGATATATGCTCTGGTCAGTTCTTCAGTTGATGGTGACCCAATCTTAGATCTATCTTAGAAAACACGCTTGCTCTTTTGAGCTAATCAAACAGGTTATCGATTCTAGGCAATAGACAATTATTCTTGAGGGTTAACTTGTCCAGTCCCTGATAGTCTATACATGTTCTCATAGAGCCGTTTTGCTTTTTCACATATATTACAGGCATTCCCTATGGTGATACGCTAGGCCCGATAAAGCTCAAGTCCCGGAAGATCTTGGAGTTACATTCGGTGTCTCCCATCTTTCGTTTTAGCTTTCGACTCTTGGTTCAGGTGAACAAGGTAGATTGGCTAACCTTTCCTTATCACGGTTATTGCTTTTATTGCAGAGATGACCAGTTTTCACCAACCTATAGTGTTTTTGTGGGAAGTCGTAGGCTCTTTACTTGGCATTCTAGGGAATTCTGTCTTTTCTTTCAGAGGATGGTGGCATAGTTTTCAACTAGCCAGTCCATTCTTAGGATTTATGCACCTTCTTCATAAGTATGATACGGAGATGGTTCTTTAGGAATTACTGTGAACATATGTTCAATTCTAGATTCCCCACATGTGAGGTGATTCTCGTATCTGTCTCTATATTTGTTCTGGTCCTAATCTTAGGTTATCTATGCATGCTTTGGCTATAATGGAAGTGAAATACTATTATCAAACAGGATTATTGCAGGTGTATCGAGGGGTTGGCTCATTCCTACCAAGTTTTCTTGGCCCTTAGTGAATTTCTCCTGCCTCATCGCATAAGCCTTTGCCTTCTGTCGTCGCTTATACCCATAGCATTCTTGGCTCTGAGGTGGGAGTCGGGGTGGTGGTGGGGAAAACTATCGTGGTGTTTTGGGTTGTCCTCCACTGAGAAGAACAATTAAACTGGGAGACTCTAGGTGGCGGTCGTAGGATCTCTGATATACCATTATTTTCTACTTCTCCTCATTTTCCTTGTGATCTTCTCTCTTACTGTCATACTGTGATTATGTTTCACTTTCCCTTATGTGGAAACTTAACTTGGGCATAATATTTTCATTCATTTGTACTTTTCTTGACACCTTGATCTGCTTAAGGTTCTGATGATCTTGTAAGTTAGTATACTATTACTGTCCTTGATCAATGCCCTCTAGGGCTCATTATTTCCTACCGAGAAATTCTCGGTCTCTGTTCTTAATATAGGGTGGCTACCCTCATCTCGTATTATGTCATACTTTATTTCTAAGTTTCGATATTTATCATACTTGTCGTATCTAAATGTTTCTTCTTCTTTGGTGGTTTAGGTGTCAGCATATGTCCTCATTTCTTAAGAACGCCTTATTATTCTCACTTTACTTCTCTTATAGAGAATATAATGAATTCCACTTTGGCTTGCATGGACATTCATATAGGTCCTCCTCGCTTGAAACAATGGATCTTATGGATTCTAGTTTGCCAGACATCATCGGTCTTCTCACCCAGACTAGAAGCTTTCCTCGTATGGCAGCCTGATACCACTACTTATGAGGAATTAACTTCATAGATGTTGTTTAGTTCATTTGCTTACTCGGTCTAGTTCAATTCCCATCCTAATGCTACTGATTTAAGAACTTTTTTATTTCACGAGTATGTCACCTTAGATTCCTTGATTCTTAACAGTTTCTTACTGTTAATTAGTCTTGCACCACCAAATAAACAAACTATTAGCTCCATCGTTTTACTTGCTACAATTATCTTTAAAACTGATCCCATCATGATATAGGTCATAATACTTGTATCTGACTCTTCATTTGTGTTCCTAAGATCTTCATAAGGGCTCTATAAGGTTATTTACAACTCCATATCAACCTAACTCTCTTGGTGATATGTCTTGATTATCTATGTACCCTTGGTCTACCTTCTTTTGGACACTAGGTCTTAACCCTTCTATTATAGGTCTTAATCTCTTATTCATTTGATATGTCCACAAACTTCTGGTATACCCAAGTAGCACTATGCTTCTTGTCATACCATGAACTTCCAAATGTACTTATTTCTTTATTATCTTTGGTTTCAAAGAAAGGTAATACGTTCGGAGCGAAATAATTTGTGAACTGACACTGGAAGAAATTTCAATGGGAAGAACGTGTCAATTCTGGCACGACATCCAATAAAATAGTTTCATCAATAAATTATTAGACCAGTATGGAAAGAATAGTCAGAGGATAGAAATAAAGTGACAAAGGGTCGAAAGAGAGAGACCTTCTTGTCGATACCCATCTGAATTCTGGTCTGCGAATGATTCTACCGAGAATGAGATCATATGGAGTGGCCAGTTCCATATAAGCACATCCTCAGCATGAATCGTTACTTAATCGAAGGATGACAAAAAGAAATTCTCAAGGTTTGACGAACTTTCGTCTTAGCTCAAAAACTTTTCTAACTTGATATTTTTCTAAAGAAGAGATTTTATTTGCTTCCAGGGGGGGGGGGGGGTTTGAAAGGGGTACATGCCACATCATAAGGCATTAGTACGCAAAGTTTTCCCTTTAAACACTACCTTCATAATTTCGTCACTAATCTCTAATGTAGGAGATTGTTATTTCCTTATTTTCTTATGAAGGACTAAGCTGGCAATAGGTCATGCCATCGTTGCTAATGACGCATAAGTGTGGGTAGTAGCACTACCTTATATGTAGTCCCAACTGTATGTTCTTATCTTCAAATTTATTTCCTTTTTCAAGCACGTTTCGACATTCAACCACTATGGTTGGAAAATCTAACGGAGTATGATGCTAAATCATCCCGGATATGGCTTATCCGTCTTAAAATAAGATTTTTTTTTTCTTCTCCAGATATCTATTTCTCATAAAAGTTGCAACTTAGGCTATAACATTCTAATGATTTAGTTATTTACTCCAAGTGGCACTACGCCCTGACTCTCATTGCTAGAATGCAGTCTGATCGTGAATATAACTTAACTTGCTTTCTTTCTTATTCTATTCTCATAATCGATAGCGTTTGAGCTTAACTCGTCTTTCTTTCCTTTATTAGATTATTCTTTTCCTTCCAAGTATGCAGTGACACACTTGAAATTGAAGTGGACTTATTTATTTTGCCACAATATATTTTACTCTGATTATACCACTGAGGTATGCTAAAGTTGAAGGCGTTAGCAGCCTAATCTAAACGAGGGTTGGTGTACGTCTATTGAGATCGCCTCGATCTTCATGATGCTTCTCGTATCTTTCTTCTGGCATTTGGCCTTGTTCTTCTTCTTCTCCCCTGCTTTACTGCAAGAAAGGAACTTCGTTCCAATCTTAATTGAAGCTTACTTCCTCGAAGTAAGTGTCTAAAGCAACTATGTTCTCTAGAGAAGTTCACTTTTCTTTCTAAGTGATCTAAGAACTAGTTTCTGCTAAGTTCTTGCAATAAAAGAAATTTCCAATTTTAATTAGTTGAAGAAAGCCTTTTCTCTTTTCTTCATTGAGCGTGATGAGTTGGAGTGCCGAGCTTTTGTCAAAGGACTCTATTTAGTCTAGCGATTCAAGTCTAGACTATACTTTGAAGAAGACTCTTGGATTTCAGAGCAAACCTGACGCTCTGATACCACTTTGTCACAACCGCACTTTGCTAATTGATAGCAAAGCTCGGTGATTCGTGACTATGGTGGAAATTAACGAATAATTTACGAAAGGTGGGAAATTCAGGAATTTGGTACGAACATATTATAGAATAAACACCGATAGACGGAATAAGTATGACATCACTCGTCATGATCTTAAATTACAACCATATCGAAGGTTTAGAAGTATCAGAGTGTACATAACGGAAATGTGTTTAAGAATACATGTATGGAGACATGTATTACCAAGAGAAATCTTCAACTAATACTACTTTCTAACTTTGACAAAAGCATCGCCGGTCACTCTCCCTTCATCCTGCTCAACCTGCACATTGGAAATAATGTACAGTGCGTGAGTACAGAGTACTCAGTGGACACATGCCCAAAACATTTTATTGTCAAGCCATTCATAGTGAAGCATAGGGTTTTATCAAAAGGCCTATTCACGAAAAACTGAGTTATCTTAAAAGCGTCTGCAGACTAAGTTCTGTAGTATTCTACCATATCTGAGTTTGTTGTGTCCGAGGAGGTGGCCACCTCACTCGGTCACGTGATCGGTCACTATCTGGAATGACACGATCGATGTGTACACTAGTCCAAGAATAATAGCTGATCATTCAAGGACCCGAATTCGATTTATGAATTGGCATCTGTGCCGATTTAACAGATAGGCATCATACAAAAACTGAAAACATTTATGGCATGACAATGCTTTAAAAGAGCTACTGATCTAATAAAACATGTTTTGTTTTATAGAAAGCCCACCTCGTTACTTTCTGTACTGCAACGAGACTTGATCTTTGCTTCTGCTACTGTCCCTCCTTCGCGTACCCTTCGATTAAAATCGAGGTAAGATTCGTATTCTAACGAATAAAATATTATTTAATATTTTATTTAAGTGCTGATTGGAGGTTATTCTAAATCCAGTAACGTAGTTACTGTTATCTAAGCTCGAGTTATGAATCCCGTTATGTGAGCGGTTCATAAGATTTTTATCAATAAATCAATCTTTGATTTATTGCTACTCTAGATAAATTTTAACTGTGTATTTGATTAGCTAAATCAATTACGCTTAATTATTAACTTTTAGTTAATAAATTATGGTTAATTAACTTATCTTAAGTTAATTCTTTTAATTGTGAAGTAATTCCTTACGAACTATCGTAATTTAATCAATGGTAGAGCACGATTTAATTAGTCGCGTCTCAATTCATAATTAATTAGGGAGTTGGGCTCGTAATTGAGTAAATGGGCTCTGGCCCAATTAAAAGGCCAACTCGGCCCGCTTACACTCAGCCCGGTCTAGTCTTCGGCCCAACTGTGGCTCCAGCCTGGAACTTGGTCCAGCCCGGATCACCCGAGACCCGACCCGGCTGAACAAAACTTAGCCGCCTTCTCTTTTCGTTCATCTCATAGAGCGAGGCTCTGTCTCTCTACCTTTCTGTTCGCGATTCTTCTCCAGACGCTCTTCTTCTTCGTCCGATTCTCCGGTTATCTTCTCCGGCGATGACCGCCGTCGTCAAGCTATCGCCGTCGGTCATCGCCTCGTCCCTTCTCTGTGACTAATTTCTCTAAGCTAAAATTTGGGGAAAATTTTAGCCCTAAGTAAATCGGGTCGAGCTCCGCCCGATTCGCCTTTCCTCTTTGATTTTATGGCGACATACGCCGTTTCCGGCCTCCGGGTGATACCCTGCCGCCGCGGTGAGATGGCGCTTGTCTGTATTTCCCGACGACCTGAACTCGGAACCCATGGCTCTGCTTCCGTCGAATCTGTCCCTGCTGCGGGACAACCTTGGTCCGGCGCCCTCCGACGCAACTCCCGTTCCAGCAACCCCTTTCTCTCTACATATGGGCTCGTCCCCTTACATCAAAATCCCAAACTCTGTGAGTTTGGGGACATTCGTCCCTTTCGAATTATCAAGTTTTCGATATCATCTAATTTTTCTAAATTATTTCTAGTTCGTTTGTTATTACTGAAATGATTTGTTCGATTCGAGTTTGCTAACTTATTTTGCCCCTTTTCTTCTTTGTTGCAGGTTCCGGTGATGACAGTGAGGCATCGCTGCTAACTTCGCCCCTCCATCGTGGCTCCGGCACACAACTCTTCCTATTCTGATTCTTCGCCGTCGAGGCCTCGCGCCTCAACGGAGGTTTGAACCCTCTCACTTCCCTCTCAATTCTTGAGCTACGTTTTTCTAACTTAGAATTCGTTCTCTGGTTATTATCCATAATCTTGTTTATGAGGGTATGAAACATGACTGGGTTGCTTCATTACTAGAAAGTGTGTTTAATAACTATTTTCAGTTTTGAATACTGAAGTGGAAATAATGATGCGAACCTACTGGTTAGATCTAGGTTTGAGGTTTGTGAGTATCTTGTGTTATTGTTTTCTTTTCACAAATCTAGAATTCTTTGATCAAAACTGAGGTTAGGTAGCATGCTTGCATTTATGGCTGCATACATTACTGGATTGTGCTTGAGCTTTTGATTATGGTTGAGGGTCTTAGGAGTTTTGATTTCTAAAATGAAAGAACATAAAACTGAATATTGACGTGCTTGGTTTAGGAGTAGAGTGTGGTTAAATTACCTTAAGGTGAAGGGCTGTAGTTGCTTGCTACTTCCCCTCATTCTCCTCTCTTAATTGCTGCCGCCTCCTTCACTCTCTCTCTCTCTCTCTCTCTCTGTTTGTTCTAAGTGATGGTGATGAAGTTGGTTTGAAATGAGGGGAGAGGAGTGTGTATATAGAGGTCGTTTGGAGTTCTCTTGGTTTTGAAAGGAAAGTTGACTTGTGGTTGCAGAGTGTAGTCTTTCAAGGTGTCTAATTTCATACTATGTTTGTTCTTTTCTAAAGATTTCTGCAGATTTTATTTGTTTCTAATTGCAGACCTTGAAAACCTCCCTTCCCTTGTTTTATTTGGCTATTTTCACACTTCTTTGCAGGTATCAAAAGGGATGAAGCTACTGTTTCTGAAAATGTGTTTGGTTTCTTCCACGGGCTGATTTTCTTTCCAAGTTTAGACTTGAGGTATTTGTCTCCTTTCAGATTTTTAAATCTCTATTCCCATGTTATCAAGAAGCTAACTTTTCTCCTCTGTTTTCTATTCTTGCAGATTGTAACTGCAATATGGCTGCCGCTGTGGCTGGTTTTTGGAGCAAAAGGAAACTGATTTCATTTCTCTTTAGGCTGTAGACTGTTTATGGTTTTGTTCTATTTCCATTTCTACACAAGGATTGTTGTCTTGTGGAAGGATTCTTGTTTGTAGATTTAGCTGTAGGGGTGCTAACTTTCGCTGCTTAAACTAAGAGTCCCTAAAGAGGGCTGATTGTTTTCCATATTTAGGCTCGAGAGAATCCCTAGATTTGTTTTATCATTTGCATTGGTGCTGTAATTCGAGAATTGTAGGGATTTAAATATTGTTCATTGTCTTTGTAATATACAAGTCTTCTTTTTATAAAAAGGAGAATTTCCTTGTGGTTTATTGTAATATGTTGTTTAATACCTATTTTGATTTATAAATAGGAAGAATATATATATATATATCCTTATCTTAGTGCACTAATTATGGGCTTGGCCCAACTCGTAATCACTTGGACCTTGGTCCGATCTAAGAATTCAATTGGGCCTTGGCCCAATTAAATAAAATGGGGAAGTTGACGACCATCTCTTACTTGAGCTTTTTAGATCATTGTTTAGCAAATGTGATCGGGAATAATAATGATTCGTTTATTCGAACACTAATTACTTATTGAAAACTTAATGATATAGAAATTAAGTTGCTACTTGGTCTTATTAATTTATAGAAGTCGAGTCGCTACTCGATTCCATTATTGCTCTCTAAGTAATTGTTCTAAAATCTTGGATACTGAAAGCTGATAATACATCTCAACTATCGAGATTAACTAACTAATTTAGTTAAGTGAAATTACGGGGCATTACAATTTAATCAATAGAGAATCTTTTATAGAAGAAGACACCACATTCAATATTTATTAGGATATTCACAATGTTGAGTCTCAACATAGGGCTCTCTCTCACTTTTCAGGTATAGAGAGTCACATTCCAAGATCGCCCCTAGTGCACAGGCTCTTTCCGGATGATGGCCTAAAAAACTTTTACAAATATTATAGTTTAGGTTAATTACTTTTTGCTATTCAATTATTGAGGTCAATGCCAAGGAGTTATTAATTTTTTTGATTAGTGATTGTAGGGCTAATATAGTATATTCATTAAAGTATTTTATTACTCTTATTTTTTTAATGGGGCTAAGAAGAGTAAAAATGTTATCGTAAATATAAAAAAAATATAAAATAATATTGGCTAGAGGTGCAAGGTTACAACACCACCACATTACAAGGAAAAATTTCAATTTGAGCATCACAAATTGATACAAATGCTGAATGTTGAAGTATACTATTGTTGAAGCAGGTGAAGTAGAGAAAGTGTAATGACATTTACATAGGGTGTTAAACGATCGAAGTTGTGCTACAATAAAGCGGTTGGAATTGCAGCCGCAGGTGAAGCAGAGAAGTAAAGTTGCGCGAAGATTTCAATTGAGCACTTATCAATGGGGCATTAATATGTTATAGGTTAGACATGTGCGGCATACACTACATAATTTACAATATTTAGATTAATTTTGAATATTTAAATTCATATATTTTTCTAATTGTGTACTAGCATAGTAAAAGTAAATATATATATATATATATCATTTCAAATTTCACAATATTACATACATAGTCTTATATCTAATGTGGCTTATAATTATCATTTAATATTTCATTTAGGATAATTTATTGTCGTACATTGTATTAGGGCAAAACTAGTTGGATTTGATTTGATATACTAGTTTAGCGCCCGTCGAAATTCAACAGGGCGGCTCACTTCTCGTTGAAAATAATATTAAAATTATTTATTTTGAGAGTATAGTTTGTTAGGATCCATTCGAAAAAAATAAAATTAAACTGAATTAGAAAAAAATGAAGAAAAAAAAAAGATCAGTGAGGTGTGACATTTCTCGATTAGTTTTACTCATTTTGAATGTCAAGTAGCCCATTGATCATTGTAATAAAAAATAGATTAGGTGAGGTCCTGTTTTTCATATAGTTATACTTATTTTGAATGTTAAGCCGTCAAGTATATATCAGCTAAAATTATTAATTTAAAAGCTGCACCTTGTTGATTGCTATGAATTGAAATTCTATAATTAATTAAAGATATATATTATTTTCAAATTAAAAATACATATTAATTAGATTAGAGAATTGATTAATTAGACAAAATTATGAAAATTTAGCAAAATAATCAAGAAAATTCAAGATTGATTGAAATGTATATTATCCGATAATAGAAGTATTTGTTTTAAGATTATAGTATTGTTAGGATCCATTGGAAAAAATTGAATTAGGATTTCTTTTTAATTTCTCGATTAGTTTTACTTATTTTGAATGTCAAGTAGTCCGTTGATCATTATAACAGATAATAAATTAGGTGAGTTCCTGTTTCTCGTGTAGTTATACTCATTTTGAATGTTAAGCCATCAATTATACATTGGTAACATTTTTCAAGTAGTATTTTCATATCAAGTTTTCTGTTGGTCGAAAAAAATAGGTCAATGAGAGGTAAGATTTTTTTCGTATGGTTATAAAGTAAAGCCGTCCGATATTCGATATAATTGAAGGATAGAATGTCAAGCAGCTCCTCATTTAAATATTAATTAAGGATAACTCCCTTATATTTGAGTTAACATTTCTCAAGTAGTTGTAAATATTTGAATATCAAGTCACCCGTTATTCAATGTGAATTAAAGATGTTAAATATTTCTTGAATAGTTCTATTTGAAGGAGTTAGATGTTAAGCAGCCCAGTCTTCGATATAATTGAAAATATGTGAAGGAGTTAGATAGAAATATAATTTATTGGGATTTCTTGGTTATATTCATGTTTTGAATTTCAAGTTACCCGTTGTTACTTAGAAAATTTGTCAATCAAGTTATTTTCACTTACATTTTGAAGTCATCCGTTATTTACTACTCGTATAATAGAAAGAAATACCAATCATGTGTATTATTTCTAAGGTAAATGTATTCATCAACTTTTAGAATTTCAAACCGCTCATTATACATGTAATAGGTCAATAAAGGGTACTATTTTGTTGAGTAGAAGGGGTAGCATTTTCAATGTTGTTAGCAGGTAACACACTATCATCTTATATCATGTTTTGACTAAATGATCCACCACTATCATCCAAAAGAAATTAAAATTATCTATGTGTATGTGATGATGCGAGATTGCTCACTCTATTGGAGGATGCGAGGCAATCCTCCACCAAACTAAGAAGTTGAAGCCAATTGCTACAGTCGAAACTTCCTAGTCAAAGAGATGAAAAACGTGATCTGCTCACGAGCTGGAAGTGAGTTCTGAACATTTGTCGAAGTTTCTTTTGTATAGATCTATAGTAGTATTATTTTAGACAAAATACTTGAATTATTGATAAATAAGTAGAATTGTGAGAATTTAGAAAAAAATAAGAAAAAAATTATATCACAATTTTTTAAATAAAATAATTATAATTACTGTTGAAAAATGATATCATTGCACAAATATATTAATATATATATATATATATATATATATATATATTAGCATTATATTATGTTTGAAAAAATACGTATCAATGAGACTATGAGAGACAATATCAAGTCACTCGTTGTTCACAGTAGTAAAAGAATAGGTTAATTAATGGGCTTGGGTGCATGTTTTTTTTATGTCAACACACCCATTGTACATGTAATAGAAGGAGCTCGGGTAATTTCATTTTGACTATCAAGCGGCCCGTTGGCTCGATTGATTAGAAATCTTAACCACGATATATTTCCTTACAAAATATCAATCATCAAAAGTTTAATATATATATTTTGTTGTAATTCTTTGCTATTCTTCTATTGAAAGATGAGATGGAATATGAAATTTTTATCCTTCTTTTACATCTAACTAAATGTACATCATTGATTTTGGGTTATTGATGTGGGATATAGATTTTAGAAAATAAAAATTATCTTTCGTTTAAAATAACATTAATAAAATAAAATTGAAAGATAGCAATAAAAATTGTTGTAATATCATAAAATTACTTTCATCTATATAAGTGAAGAAGAGTGCTTCTAATAATATATCAATGTTTTTTTATTTTGATTTGGAGCAACTAATGTATTTGTTGTCCGAATTTATAGGTTATAATTGCAATTGTTGGTTTTTTACTACTACCTCCATCTCATTTAATTAGACACGTATTTCGTTTTGGTCCGTCTCAACAATTAGACACATTTCCTAAAATGGCAAAGAATACTTGGCTACAATTAACTCTCTCTCCTCAGAATTAATTACAGCCACATATTCCCCACTCTCTTGGTTTTCGGATCTACTGTAAATGTCCCTAATTAGTTGAGATGGATGTAGTATTTGTTATTCTTATGTCCAAAGATGGGGATTAAAATCAATCAACAAAATAAAGTGAAATATGCTATAAAAATTGTCGATGAGTTAGTAATAAAAAAAAGAATATTGCTTTAGCAGGAGATAAAATATCTAATTAATTTTTAGATTCGTATTACTTGATATTAAATATATGCGGATAAAATTATAGGTTTGTTTATTTTAATCATAATATAATATAAAAATATATCTAATATAATGTGGAGATATAAGATATGTATAAATATGGAAATATATTATAATATCTGTTGGTCCAAAAAGAAAGCACGAACTCTTAAGACAAGATGTATAGTGGTTCGGAGCAACCGCTCCTACATCCACTCCCATCACCTTCACTCGGTGATGGAACTTCACTCAAAGCTTGGGGTTTTCAACGGGCACCCAAGAGCCTATGTGAGTTTATACGATCGGCACTCACGAGCCGATGAGTTTATACGATAGGCACTCACGAGCCTTACAACCTTTACAAACTAAACTCTCAAACTTTACGGTTGGGTTTGGGTTTGAGTTCATATAGTTTCCAACTAATGAGAAATCCTTTTACAATGAAGCATAATGTAGAAGGCTAGGATTTCTCTCTAAGGCTTATGGATATATGAAGTTGAAGCCTAATTGATAAACTAGAAGGTTGAGATCCGATGATCTTGTGGGAGAGATGTAGGATGGTTTCTATTTTATTTGCTTGCTCTCTCTACCATATCAATCTATTTATATGTAGCTTGAACCTTCTATTTATAGTGAGGGAACGCAAATCTATCCGTTGGAGAGATAGATTGCGTGCACTGCTCACCATGTCCAATCCGAGTCAGAACTTTTACTATTTAGTGCATAGTTTCTAGGGAAGTAGTTGTTGACTTTTTCATCCCTAGACCTGTGTATTCGGCGACTGGACGGCACACCGTTCTTTTGAGCAATAAGGACCGGACACGTGGTCCGGCAGCTATCGCATCTCAACTGCTTTGTCAAGCGCTCTCGCTTTGACCACAAAGTGCGCTCTGGCCCAGAGAGGCGCTTTGATCTACTTTGACTTTTACAGCTGAGGCGGCTAAGGGTGGAGACGCTTTGCTAAATGAAAGCGGGCTCCTTCACACTTAAACTAGGCACGCTCTTCGAGCTGTTCAGTTGCTCTGCTTTCATGCTGCTTTGTTGCAGACGCTTTGTTCTCAGGACTCGCTCTGGTCTGGAAGCGCTTTGTACTGGAAGTTCGCTCCGGCTTTCTTTTCAATACGCGCTTCGGCTTTCCTTTTAGTTAGCTAAGGACGCTTCGCTTCTTGCCTTTGTACTTCGCTGCTCTTGCTTCTGCTTTGGCATGCTTCCTTACAAGTGCTCTGTCCTTGGAAGCTCGCTCTGGCTTGTCTGAATGTTCCGTCTTTGAATCGTTCCGCTGTTCTTCCTTTAGCCAGGCGTTTTAGCTTCTTTTTAAGCGCTCCCACTTAGATACTCTAAAGTTACATTTTAATACCTATAACTCCGTAACAGATGAGTTCTTCTAATACATTATAATATACATTGTAACTTTAGAACTGGATTCATCAAAGATAATAAGGAAAATATTCTAAGTAAAATTCGGGTTTTTAGAATCGAATCAAAACACTTATTTTATTATCAACTTGATTCAAGTTCCCCCTTACATAAATATCCTAACAATTTTTCCCTTTTTGATGATGCCAGAAACCCGAATAAAGATTCAGGTGTAAAATACAAAGCTTTAAAAACTACAACAAATATTACAATTTTTAAAGCTAAAACTCCTTAAGACCTAAGTGGTGGAATGGCGCTTCGGATGTCAAGGCTTTGTATTTCCACTTGAGCATCCTTGTTCTTCAAGATCTTCTATCACGATCTTGATTAACTCATCGCTCCTTCCCTCTCACACAGATGGTATTTTTCATTTCCATATTTCTTCCCCAATGGTGTCTTCAACCCTAATTTTCATTATTGGGTTGGTTACAACCATCAAGGTAGAAGGCGACCCTTCCGATAGTGCTTTTGGCAGACCTCATAGAAGCTCCACGGAAGGCAGATCACTGCTGTAGTGAGGGCTGTGGCAAAACGCCTTCAGAGCGTGGGAGGAGTGAAGAGTTTGAAGTTCATCTTTGCCAGACGCTTTATGGAGAATTTTTCCCTTGAACTTATCCTTTCTCCCAAAATCGATAAGTGAGGCATTCTTCATCGACTGCATATACTACTTTCCAGATTTCCTAAGGAATCTTGGAATGCATTTTGAAGAGCGCAATCCCAACTCTGTTTCACAAACTCACCTGATCTCCATCGTCATAGTTTGTGAAAGCTTGAGAGAAACCTTTCACGCTTAGAGAGGGACGCTTCGTTGAAGCTCTTGCAGCCGAAGCTCTGACTGAACTTCCTTCGCGCATACTATTCTTCTCTCGATCTTTCCAAGAGCGGGATGGGTATACTGACTCGAGAGACGCTTCCTTACAAGACTCAAGAATTTTGAGTTCGCGAGGAGGTTTCCCATGTGCCAGTGCTTTGATGTCCAGAGTGGTCAGGGATGTTACCCTGATATTTTGCCACTTCCCGATGAGAGCGCGGATGACGGTGGTTTTGCCTTCCTCATAGGAGAAGTCCTTTCCTTGTGGACTAACAGCTACAGGGAGGTTCAAATCATGGGACTTGAATGCTTCGGAGTCTTCATAGTTCTCTTGCAAGAGAGCTGGGTAACTCTTCTCCGGAATTTTCTTCCTTTGAGAGCTACGAGGAAGTGATACTACCTTTATGCTAAGAGGAGTGGCATAAAGAGCAACATCTTTAAGTGAAGTTGAAAAATCTGTCTTTTTGCTGGATCGGCTCCGGAAGACCCATGGCAACACTCTCGTGCTACTGACATTACGAACAAGGGTCGATTGGAACCACCCGCTCTGATACCACTTGTTGGTCCCAAAAAGAAAGCACGAACTCTTAAGACAAGATGTATAGTGGTTCGGAGCAACCGCTCCTACATCCACTCCCATCACCTTCACTCGGTGATGGAACTTCACTCAAAGCTTGGGGTTTTCAACGGGCACCCAAGAGCCTATGTGAGTTTATACGATAGGCACTCACGAGCCGATGAGTTTATACGATAGGCACTCACGAGCCTTACAACCTTTACAAACTAAACTCTCAAACTTTACAGTTGGGTTTGGGTTTGAGTTCATATAGTTTCCAACTAATGAGAAATCCTTTTACAATGAAGCATACTGTAGAAGGCTAGGATTTCTCTCTAAGGCTTATGGATATATGAAGTTGAAGCCTAATTGATAAACTAGAAGGTTGAGATCCGATGATCTTGTGGGAGAGATGTAGGATAGTTTATATTTTATTTGCTTGCTCTCTCTACCATATCAATCTATTTATATGTAGCTTGAACCTTCTATTTATAGTGAGGGAACGCAAATCTATTAGTTAGAGAGATAGATTGCGTGCACTGCTCACCATGTCCAATCCGAGTCAGAACTTTTACTATTTAGCGCATAGTTTCTAGGGAAGTAGTTGTTGACTTTTTCATCCCTAGACCTGTGTATTCGGCGACTGGACGGACACACCGTTCTTTTGAGCAATAAGGACCGGACACGTGGTCCGGCAGCTATCGCATCTCAACTGCTTTGTCAGACGCTCTCGCTTTGACCATAAAGTGCGCTCTGGCCCAGAGAGGCGCTTTGATCTGCTTTGACTTTTACAGCTGAGGCGGCTAAGGGTGGAGATGCTTTGCTAAATGAAAGCGAGCTCCTTCACACTTAAACTAGGCACGCTCTTCGAGCTGTTCAGTTGCTCTGCTTTCATGCGGCTTTGTTGCAGACGCTTTGTTCTCAGGACTCGCTCTGGTCTGGAAGCGCTTTGTACTGGAAGTTCGCTCCGGCTTTCTTTTCAATACGCGCTTCGGCTTTCCTTTTAGTTAGCTAAGGACGCTTCGCTTCTTGCCTTTGTACTTCGCTGCTCTCACTTCTGCTTCGGCATGCTTCCTTACAAGTGCTCTGTCCTTGGAAGCACGCTCTGGCTTGTCTGAATGTTCCGTCTTTGAATCGTTCTGCTGTTCTTCCTTTAGCCAGGCGTTTTAGATTCTTTTTAAGCGCTCCCACTTAGATACTCTAAAGTTATATTTTAATACCTAGAACTCCTTAACAGATGAGTTCTTCTAATACATTAAAATATACATTGTAACTTTAGAACTGGATTCATCAAAGATAATAAGGAAAATATTCTAAGTAAAATTCGGGTTTTTGGAATCGAATCAAAACACTTCTTTTATTATCAACTTGATTCAAGTTCCCCCTTACATAAATATCCTAACAATATCGTACATATATTGATTAAATTATTGAATAATAGGCAAAATTATGAGAATTTAGGAAAATAATCAAGAAAAATCGTGGTTGATTGACCTTTATTTTGCAATAAGAAAAAGAATATTGCTTTAGTAGGAGATAAAATATCTAATTAATTTTTAGATTCGTATTACTTGCATTGAAATTAATATTAATATTAAATATATGCGGATAAAATTATAGGTTTGTTTATTTTAATCCCAATATAATATAAAAATATACCTAATATAATGTGGAGATATAAGATATGTATAAATATGGAGATATATTATAATATGGTACATATATTGATTAAATTATTGAATAATAGACAAAATTGTGAGAATTTAGAAAAATAATCAAGAAAAATCGTGGTTGATTGACCTTTATTTTGCTATTGTATACATATAGATAAGTGGTACCATGTCATAAATAGTATAATTGAGGGGATTAAGGCCATCTCCAACCATAAACTCTATTTTGTAGTAGTATGATATACTTCAAAATGCAGCATTATATATTTTATTTAAAAATTAATTCCAACTGCGTACTCTATATACATACTCTATTTGTAGTTTTTATTTTTTATTTTATATAATTAGCATTTATTAATGCATCACAAATATTGACTAATTAATAAAATTGTGTTTTAAATAATATGAATTAAATGTATTGTAGATTGTTAATTTTTGTTGATATAATAAAATATATAAAATTAAATAAAAAAATTCTAAAATTTATTAATAAATAAAACATATAATAAAATCAATGTATTATACGTTCTGTTGCGGATTCGAAGCACCACAACGATCCACGCGCCTATTTGGCGTCTCCTACGGCCTCCATTCTTATTTATCTAAAATCTATATATTTATATATTAATTATTATTTATACATATTAATTAATATAATAATTATTAATTATTATTATTCTTATCTATTTATATTATAGTACATAAAATCTAAAATTTTAATTATGAGAATTGGAGGATTCGAACTCATGATCTCCCACATGATAGGCTATATTTTATACCACTATACCACATTACTAAATAATACTTATTTAAGGCTTACAATATATACATCCATTATTCAATTAGTTTTGAATCATTATCAACTACATTATGTTCATTTATAAAATTATAAATATATTTTTTTGAGTATAAACATATATATATAATATGAATATGTATATTTTTTTATTGATTTTAAATTTTTATGAACTTATTCTATATAAATCATGAAATTTTTGATATATATATATATATATATATATATATTAGATATTTTCATTATTTTTATTAATTCATTTATTAAACGGTTCAACCGATCGAACCATGACCCAAAAAATATTTCAATGTTGAAGGTGTTTTTGCTACTCTTCCCAAAATAGAAAAAAAGAAAGGAAAGAAAAAGAAAGTAAAATATTTTGGCTCGGACTATCTAACACCATTTCAATTTTGAGGTGGCCCGCCCAAAAGATTTTGATATTCTTTTAGTTTGTATCGATAATTGACAAGTTTTTGTAATGAAAAATATATTTTTAATTTTTAAACACAAAATTAATTTGAGGTAGCCCATTGACCAAGAAGTTTTCTAAATTCTTTTAGTATGTATAGATAGTTATAATTGTTGGATTTTTATAACAAAAAGTATATTTTTAATTTAAAACCATTGACAATAATTAGGCACAAAATGAGCTTCATGGGCTATTTTCAATTTGGATTAGCTAAACTTTTTTGTGTTAAAATATTTTGGCGCTAATACTATATTGATTTTGAGGTGGCCCATTGACCATGAAAAATTTCATAATGGAGATTTCCTTCATTGATTTTATTTTTTTATTAATACGTATAAAGAGAGTACAACTACTCGATAATGGAGTACACCGCATTAAACTATTTTTCTAATAAAATTTAACGCGACTTTGTAACATAGATTCTCTAACAAATTATCATAATATTCTTTTTCAGTTCGGGTTGATCAGGCTAAACTGATTTTTAGAAAAAAAATATTTTTACCCTAACACTATTTCGGTTTTGAGGTGGCCCGTTGGCCAAGAAATTTTTGAATTTTTTTGGCTCTGATACTATTTTAATTTTGAGGTGGCCCGTTGGCCAAAAAAGTTTTTAAATGCTCTTATGTATTGCAGCACTTACGGGTCAAAGATATATGCCGTATGCGCTAGCCGTTGCCGAGGAATTGGTGGACTTGAAGGCAGGTGGCTCTTTCGAGACCGAACATGGGGATGCAGGACGTGCTAAGGACAAGGAGAAAGGTTGAAACAAGAAGGCTTTTAACGACCCAACGCTGGTGGTGCGGCGAGTCACGCTTCGCGGGCGGGGACAAGCTTCGTGGGTGCTTCATATATGATGAAGACCACCAGATTGGGGACTGTCCGAAGCGGAAGGCTAACGTGGGGAGAAGTTGAATGGCTTGTGGTCGCTGGATCCGTGGAGGAGGAGGCTCGGGTCAACACGATGCAGTACATTTTATACATTTCAGGTATGCAAGTGTTGGATGAGAGTCAAGACATGCCGAAAGTGGACCATGGGGAGCTTGGGAAGGATATGGCGATGAAACAACCAAGTGTGAGCCGTGATGTGCTCACGTATGCAAAAATTTGGCGGGAGCTGTGTTAAACAACGGCCTTGGTGTGCGGGAAAACTCGCTTGTGGTGAGCGAGTTGTTGCTGAAAATAGATCGAAGACAAGAGGCTTATCTCAAGTTTTGGTGGGGGAGGTTTGTTAGACCCCTAAATCAACGGATGCAGCAGATGCGCTTAGCCACGGGCGACTATATCCAATTTTAAGGCAGCTGTTGGCCAATATATTTTTGCCTAAATCGGCAGATATAGCTGGTGCGTGTAGCCATGGGCGACTCATATTCGATTTTGAGGTGGCCTGTTGGCCAATATATTTTTGGAATTCTTTTAGTATGTATCGATTGATATAAATATCAAATTTTTGTAACAAAAGGTATATTTTGAATTTAAAACACCTGCGAATATATTAGACACAAAATAGATTTTGAGGTGGTCCATAGCCAATGAATTTTTGAAATTCTTTTCAAATGTATCGATAGCTATAATTGTAATTCTTTATAACAAAAGTGTATATTTTCAATTTAAGATACTTCACAATAAATTAAAAATAAAATGAGAATTGTTTTAACAAATTATCATAATACTACTATTTTAATAAATATACAATAAAATGATACCCGTCGAATTTCGACGGGATACAAACTAGTATATTATAAATCAAAGTATATTAATAAAATTTAGTTAAATTATTATTTTTATAGGTTAACATTATCCAAATAGTAAAAATAGAGTATAGAGTGAAATTTATGTGATCCGTGTAAAACATTTACTTGTGCATGTTTCAGAATATGTTCTACTTTGAAAACAGAAACATAATATAACCATAAAAGCAATAAAGCAACACGAGCAATTGGTAACCCAGTTCGGTGATCAAACACACCTACATCTGGGGGGGGGGGTTCTCAACCCAAAGAGTCAATCCACTATATAGAACATCACGGATACAAGTATACCACACAAAAGTCATCGCTACTTGTGCACTCCTTACCTATCTACGCTCTCCTCTAGTGAACTTGAAGCTACGCTACTCCAGAACACAACCAAGCCGAATACCCGTGAGTACTTAGACTTACCCTAAGGATCTACCCTCAAATAAATAAGAACTCAATGGACTATTTGAGACAAACTTTGTTATACGTTTCAGAGTTTGTTCCAGATTTACAGAAACATTGTTGGGACAAACGAAGGAACTCCCAACAGACACAATATGACTCTCGGCACTACATTGTGCAAGGATAACAATATCAGCTCTCGACTCCCTTAGCCACCTCGGCTCTCTCGGCTTGCGCACCTTGAATGAAGAATTCTCCTTGTATTTATAGATCAGAAAACTGAGTCCTTCTCTAACAAGGAAACTTACAGATGCACTTTCCTTGTTGAATAAGGAATCCTTCCCTTCTTTGATTCCTTGCAGCACACAAATATCCTATAAGATATATCCGATCTATTCCAAATCATCAAGATACGATCTTGATCTTCTACTCTCAATAGGAATCTTCAAGGAAATCTTCAAAAATAACATCCAGCTGTACCGATAACTCTCTCCAGCTGGGCTATGAGCATGTTTCTCTTCTCGTGAACCTAATCTTGAAACCATCAGACTTACACAACGGATAAACATGAGTTTCACTTCTAGAGTTTCACTTCCAATCAACTACATAAATATGTCAATTCATAATGAGTGAATTCCTTGC
Source organism: Mentha longifolia (assembly GCA_001642375.2). NCBI lineage: Eukaryota > Viridiplantae > Streptophyta > Magnoliopsida > Lamiales > Lamiaceae > Mentha > Mentha longifolia. The sequence continues at coordinate 18,642,184 of CM038113.1, read as the reverse complement.
ACTCACATAGAGTATTTTGAATAGTAAAACTCTATATATAGTATATCACTGTTTATTATTCAATATTCTATACTCTAACTGCAAATTAGAATACGATTGGAATGCACTCCATACTTCAAAATAGAGTATTACTCGATAATAGAGTATGTATTGGAGATGCTCTAACGGCCCAGGATGAAAGTGAAACTGTAAACCTAAAATTGATAATGGTGTGGGCCCTCCGTCGACATGATAGCGGCTGCTATATTATGGTTATTGGAGATGCTCTAACGGCCCAGGATGAAAGTGAAACTGTAAACCCAAAATTGATAATGGTGTGGGCCCTCCGTCGACATGATAGCGGCTGCTATATTATGGTTATCTCAGTTGGCCTTTAAACAAGGATAGCAACAACCTTAACTATCTAAAGTCACATATTTTTGTAAATTACATAATCTCGTTTGAGCCATTCACATACTTCGATTGGATCTATGGTTATAGGATAGTGTTAGAATTTATAGATCACACAAAGCATAAATTCAATTCCATAAACATCGATACTCGATTATCAAAGATCATAGGAATACCTGGATCCATTGAGATTGAATTACTGGATGCAGAATACCTTCAATAACAATCTCGAATCACGAACACAAACCACAAACACGAACAGAGTTGGTATTATGGTCTTCCTCAACTAAATCACCGTATGGGCCTTACGTTTTCTTCCAGATGGGGAGAAGATAAACTTTGTTCGATTTAGTGTGCCGGGGACCATAACCAGAGACTCTTTATATACTAGTGAATTAGGTTACCCATAAACACCTAATTGGACTAGTATTAGGTATCCACTCATAAGCCCATATCAATTACATAGCCCATGGACTAATACTTAATTAGATCACTCAATTAAGTCCATCAATAATAAATAGTCAATATAATTGCAATAATAATATGTTGCCCATAAAATAGATTAATAGAAAATAAATTTTCTAACAATCTCCCACTTGGGCTACATATTATTCCCAAAATCAATTATATCAAGGAATTCCTTAGTTGCGCAAATTTATGCTATTTATTTACAGACTATGCCTTAACAATCTGGTCCATCTCATATACTAGAAATGAAACTACCGCGACATTCACCATATTAAAAATCGTGGCTCAACCCCGATAATTACCATAACTAATATATTCAATGACATAGATCAAATATGGTGAGTAGCATGGAAATTACATGTAATGTGACCTCTAATATGTCTATTTCCAACTGGTCCTACTTTAGTTCTTAATGAGATCAATCCATAAATGTAATGTAAAACATCACAAAAGGATAACTTAACCGAATTCAAAATTAAATCAAAACCATCATCTTATATTCTGCAGAAAACTGAACAAACCAAAACAAGTGTATCACGTAGAACAAAAACTCCCACTAAACTAAGGCAATGTCACAAACAACACCCATATGAGCAGTATGCTCCTGAAAGACCTTCGGTGTTAATGCCTTAGTTAGAGGATCCGCTAGCATTTCACTTGTTCCTATGTGCACTCTATTCATTCTGAACTCTCTCCTTTACAACAAGATACTTAATGTCAATAAACTTTGACTTGTAAAACTTTATTGTTGTTGGAGTAAAGCACAACTGAATTATTGGCACAATAAATCCTCAACGGTCTTTCTATATGATCGACCACCCGCAGCCTTGTGACAAAATTCTATAATCATAAATCATAATTAGGCGTCTCACAACATTTAACAAAATCAGAATTAGAGCATATAATGATCTCCAAATTCTCTAATATCCGATAAGTGAGCATGTCATTCATTGTTCTCTCAAATAACGCATCACGCTTTTGGCTGCTCTCAAATGATGCTCTCCTAAATTGCTCAAAAAATCTACCCATAACTCCCACTATAAATGTTATGTTTAGACGAATACAAACTTGAGCATTTGAGCTTGAACTTGTCTCCTTTAACCACAGGGGTATCCAAAGATTTGCAATCTTTCATGCCGAATCTTCCTAAGACCATATCGATATAGCTCTTTTGTGATAATCCAAGAATGCCTCGAGAACGATCTCGTAGTATTTGGATCCTTAATACAAAAGAGTCTATATCATTGCTCGTAAGAAAGATGTCATCGACATATAATACCAAGAAACTGTACTTACTCCCACTAAACTTGTAGTATACACAATCATCAACGACATTTGCCTCAAAACCATAAGAGGTAATGACTTGATCAAACTTGTGATTCCATTGACGAGATGCCTGCTTGAGACCATAGATGGACTTCTTTAGTTTGCAAACCTTAGACTTTGAATCTCTAGATACAAAGTTTTCCGGTTGCACCATATAAATCATTTTCTCAATGTCTCCATTGAGAAACGCAGTCTTAACGTCCATCTGGTGTAGCTCTAAACCAAAATGAGCCACAAGTGCCTAAAAGAGTCTTTCGACGAAACTGGAGAGAAATTCTCTTTATAGTTAATGCCTTCTCTTTGAGTGAATCCTTTCGTGACTAGACGAGCTTTATATCTTTCGACATTGCCTTTTGAATCCCTTTTGGTTTTAAATATCCATTTGCAACCAATAGGTTTCGCACCTTTAGGCAATTCGACTAGATCCCAAACGTCTTTGTCACTCATAGATTTCATCTCCTCCTTCATGGCATCAATCCACTTTTGAGAGTTAGAACTACGCATAGCTTGTCAAAAGGTGACCGGGTCATCCTCTGTCAAACTAATGCCATCCTCATGTTCTTGAAGAAATACTATATAATCATCTGAAATTGCATTTCTTCTCTCTCTAGTGGATCTCCTTAATGGCACCTCTTGAGGTTGTGTCGCCTCTTGAGGTTGTTGAGTTTGAACTTCAGGTGAAGGAAGAATCTCAGTTGATTCTTGAACAATAACAGGTATGGAAACCATATCATTGTCCATTTTAGATTCTTCTTCAAAGACAACATTCCTAATGATATCTTCCCTCCCAAACTCAATATCCTCAAGAAATTTGGCATTTTTTGTCTCAAAAAATGTTCTTGATGTGGGATGATAAAATTTATACCTCCGAGAGCGTTCAGGGTAACAACAAAATAACAGCTAACCGTTCTTGAGTCCAATTTTTCTTCATGCGGCCTGTAAGGTCGCGCCTCAGCTGGACAACCCCAAACATGCAAGTGCCTAATGCTAGGTTTCTTGCCAAACCAAAGTTCATAAGGGGTTTTGGCTACTGCTTTATTTGGTACTCTATTCAGAATATATACTGCAGTCTTAAGAGCATCTCCCCAAAGTGACTCTGGCAAAGACGAATGATCATGCTTCTTACCATATCCTTAAGAGTCTAATTTTGTCGTTCTGCTACACCATTCATGCTAGGTTTCCCCGGCATTGTGTATTGCGGAACGATCCCACATTCTTTGAGGAAAAGTGTGAAGGGTCCTGGACGTTGTTCTCTTGATCCATCATATCATCCGTAGTATTCACCACCACAGTCTGATTTGACAACCTTGATTTTCTATCCTAGTTGAAGTTCAACTTCAACTTTGAAAGATTTGAAAACATCCAAGGATTGAGACTTCTCATGAATTAAATATAGATAGCCGAATCTAGAGTAATCGTCTATAAACGTAATGAAATATCTTTGTCCATTCCATGAAGCTGTAGGGAATACTCCACATATATCAGTGTGAATAAGTTCTAAGACATCCTTAGCTCTATCGGCTTCTAATTTCCTCTTGTTCGTTTGTGTCCCTTTGATACACTCAATGCAGACTTCAAAATCTGCTAAATTTAAGGGATCAAGGATTCCGTCAGACACAAGTCGTTGTATTATTTGTTTAGAAATATGTCCTAAGCGCTTGTGCCATAAAATGGCGGAATCTTCACAAAATTTTCGCTTTGTACCTCTTGAACAAGTTTGCAATATAACATTATTAGAACTTACTACATCAAGCATGTAAAGATTATCAATTAAAGAGCTATCACCAATAAAATTTGAATTTTGAATGAGACTAACTTTACTATTTCCAAAAGACTAGGAAAATCCCAGTTTGTCCAAAGTGGAAATAGAAACCAAATTTCGTCTAAAAGATGGTACCATGAATGTCTCAAACAAATCCAAATTAAAATTGCTCTTTAAATATAATCTAAAAGTTCCCACAGCTTCCGCTGCAACTTTATTGCCATTGCCCACAATGATGAATCTTTCATCATCACTTGGCAGTCGGCTCCACAAGCAACCATGCATTAACATACTTATGTGAGTAGTAGCACCAGAATCTACCCACCAAGTATCCAAAGGTACAAAGGATAAATTAACTTCAGAACAAACTAAAGTTAGAAGTTTACCCTTCTTTGCACGCCAAGCGGCATACTTGAGGCAATCTTTCTTAAAGTGCCCCGACTTCTTGCAGAAGTGACATTTATCATTTTCATGATCCTTCTTTTGCATCTTCTGTTTAGAAGATGCTACCGCAGTATCCTTAGCTCCCTTTATTTTCTTACTGTAAGAAGAAGATGCCAGATGAGCACTTTCAGTCTTATCTCTTTGCAGTCTCTCTTCCTCTTGCACACAGTGAGATATAAGCTCATTAAGGGACTATTTATCCTTTTGAGTGTTATAACTCACTTTGAATTGCCCAAAGTGTGCAAGAAGTGAGATCAAAACCAAGTGCACGAGCAAGTCATCAGACAGCTCTAACTTTAGTGCCTTGAGTTTTGATGCGAGATTAGACATCTCCATAATGTACTCCCGAATGTTTCCTTTTCCATTATACCTCATGGCGACGAGTTTAGCCAAATGACTACTCGCCTTTGATTTTTCATTCTTGGAAAAGTATTGCTCAACAGCCGTGAGAAACAATTTTGCATTTTCACTTTCAGTAATAGAGCCCCGAAACGCCTCCGGAATGGAGTGTTTCATGATCATCATGCACATTCGATTTGACCTTTCCCACTTCTCAATTTTGACCTCATTGGATTTTCATCCGTTGCAGTGGGTTTTTCAGATCGAAGAGCTAGATCTAAATCCATACAACCGAGAACAATTTCTACGGTTTCTTTCCAGACCTTAAAGTTTGTCCCAGACAGCATGGGGATGTTGTTAACTTGGGTAGAGAGATTTGTAGCTGTGGCAAGGGAAACTAAAACAGAGAACAATTATTAACATACTCAAATACATGTCACAAAACATAATTGACATGCATAAATAAACAAATTGGGGACCCATCTCAAGACACCTAGTACAACATTAATCTCTGTCTATGGACGAAAAATTAACTGCAGTGGTAATCTTGGTGTAATGATCAAGCACTGATAATAAGTTATGTCAAACAAAAGTCTATCTATGGACGGACTAATGTTCACATGAATATCTATATAATTATCACGCACTTATCATCACATGTGTGTTATTATTTGGCCAAACTGTGTCTTCCTATGGGCCGAGCACAGAATGCATAAATAATACCACACGCCATCTCAGTAAATTCAATAAATCAATCTCCACATACAGAGGTTACTATGGCAACATGAAGCTTTGATCAAATAAATTGAAAATTACTAGACCAATTAAGCTAAATTTGAATAAGCTCAATTGTACGATATAAAAATATATCTCCCCAATTTATCATATATATTTATATATAAACGATTGCTACCAAGAATATGTATAATAACCAATAATATGCATCTAAATTAGCAGCTAACTTAATGTTTATATATAGATATGTATAAAGAAGATCTGTAACATACATATAACCATAACAAATCCACTTATCATAATACCCGAAACAAGATTACACGCATAATAATCAATATATACACGTAAATCTCATATCAAGAATAGACCCGTTTAGTACGAATAAGACCATCGATTCTTTTCTAAATGCAGCAATCTAATCAATTTAGCAATTAATGTTAAGTATATATACAAACAGAAATCCACTGACCAATTTGCAATAAGGAATTCATAAAACATAAGCATATATACAAAACTCTTAAGCATGAAGTTACACGTCATCAAGTAATTATCAAAGAAACAATTCTTTGCACAATCGTCGAGAATTATTCATGTAGCCAAAGAAACAATTAACAAATCCATCATGACGTGTTCACATTACAAAAACAAGAACCATATTTATCAAATTCATTACCTATATGTCGTAGTTTGCAAAAGTTCCAAAAATAAAACAATACAGATCTTCACGATTAAAAATAAATCGATAAAACAAGATTAACAAATTAATCTCATATAATTCCACAGATCCCAACAATCGAGCAGTCGATGACTGCTCTGATACCACTTGTTAGAATTTATAGATCACACAAAGCATAAATTCAATTCCATAAACATCGATACTCGATTATTAAAGATCATAGGAATACCTAGATCCATTGAGATTGAATTACTGGATGCGGAATACCTTCAATAACAATCTCGAATCACAAACACAAACCACAAACACGAACAGAGTTGGTATTATGGTCTTCCTCAACTAAATCACCGTATGGGCCTTACGTTTTCTTCCAGATGGGGAGAAGATAAACTTTGTTCGATTTAGTGTGTCGGGGACCATAACCAAAGACTCTTTATATACTAGTGAATTAGGTTACCCATAAACACCTAATTGGACTAGTATTAGGTATCCACTCATAAGTCCATATCAATTACATAGCCCATGCACTAATACTTAATTAGATCACTCAATTAAGTCCATCAATAATAAATAGTCAATATAATTGCAATAATAATATGTTGCCCACAAAATAGATTAATAGAAAATAAATTTTCTAACAGATAGGATATGAGAATATAATCCTATTGCTAAATATGATTTCAAGTTCCATTTGCTTTATGAGTGATTCTCAGTGGTGATATTAATACGGAGTATAATTTAGAATTTAGTGCAATTAGAGACATCTTTTCAACACAAGAACTCACATGGGTTTTATTGCTTTTCTCCGTCAATAAATAATTACATGAGCAGTTTCAAAAAGATTGCATAAGACTATTTGCATGAAATGAAGAGGGAAAGTCTTGGTTGCAAACTTTTGCAATGCACAAGGTACACGTGTAAACTGGTTTTGCTCAGCCCCTAAAGTCTTAGTTGTTTTGAATATTTAATTCATGGCATCATTTCTATGTTGACGTGCGTGGACCAATGGGTGCACACTTTGCATTGCAAAGTTTTGCACCCAAGACTCTCCCGAAGAATCAAGCCGAATCGAACCGAAATTTAAACACGGTTCAGTTATCTTGCGATTCGGTTCAGTTTGGTTTCAAAAATTTAAAAACCAAAAACATAACCAAATTATTATAAATAATACGGAGTATTAAAATACAATATAATTTATTTATATATACATGTATATATATAATAGCTAGTTTTAGTATATACTCCCTCCTTCTCTGGGCACTACTATCTATGTATTTTTAGGTTATTGACTTATTTAGTTATCGAATCGTAAGAGGTATTTTTGGTCTTATATGAAAAAAAAAAATTATAAAACTTTAATGACATTTAAAAAATTTAAGTTTTTCGATATTTACCATAACCAAATCTAAAAAATAAGGTTCAGTTAAATTCAGTTTACTCAACATATGGTTCGATTTTTGTTTCTAATTATGAAAATTTCGGTTATTTTGATTTTAACTATTTGGTTCGGTTACCGAACCGAGCCATGCTCACCCCTGTTCACATTAGAGTGAAATTTTGACCTTACAAACAATGTCAATGCAAATGATGCCATGCTTACCCCTATTCACAGTGTTTCTGGTAAGCTTAAAAAAATATATGGGGTCTGTCACGTCCGATCATCCAACCATGATTATAACCTACGAGACCGAGACGCGACGAAGGGAAAGGGGCTTATTTTTAATTGAAGGGCTGTCAAAAAATGAGCGTGAGTGTGTGTGTATGTGATCGATAATTAGGGTTACAAGCCAGGGATTCACGAATTACAAAAGGGGATTAATAATATTACAACCAAATTGAACTAAGATTCGACTAATTTAATCGAATTCATCAAAGTTGACAATGGAGAAATGTAGTTATGTAGTATGTATGGAGACATTCTACAAGTGGCTTCTTATTTAACACTTTGACTGCAATATCCCAATTCTCGGCTCACATCACCATCTTTTTTTTTACAGAATCATCATTACATATAAAATGTCATTGTAAGAGCATTAGCAGTGGAGACCTTCAAAATGGAGGTCTCTACTTAAAAATATTAGTATTTTATTGGTTTTTGGAGGTCTCCACTTTTTGCTACAGTGAAGACCTCCAAAATAGTTGTGGTCTCTTGAATATTTTTTTTTTTTTTTTTTTTTGTTTTGAATTAATTTTTGGATGCTTTAATAAATTAATACGAGACTTTTTTTAAAATTCAATTGTATTGCACGTTTGGAAAATTACAATACAATAAAATAAAATAGATTTTTTTTTTATTGCATGACGTGCTATCCTCTTTCGTTCCTCACGATTCATGATTTTTTGAATTTTTAAAGAAGAAGAAATGAAAAAACTTGAAGAAGAAATGGTGTGTTGGAGAATAAATAATGTACTGTATATATAGGAAAAAATTTGAATTAAAAAAAATAAAAAATAAAAATAAAATCGGCTGAATTAATCCGTTGGCGAATCCCGGTGCGACACGTGGCACGGGACTGCCTATTTCATGCGGTCTCCGAAGAGACCGCGCGACCGCGACTGCTGAGGTCCCTAGCGGCATTTGTGGCAGCGGGACCATGGACTCGTGTCAGAGACCGCCTCTTACAGGTCGCCGCTGCCACTGCTTTAAAAGATAAATATAACTTCAACTATTCCAAATCGATTATTTATGAGACTTAATTGGTAGAGAATTCACATAAAAAGGAGACATTATAGTTTTTATATTATTCCAAATCTAATTCTATTTCAAATTTATGGAGTGAAAATTTAATTTTTGATTTCCTATTATTTTATTTTTCAAGTGAAATATTTTATAAATATAAATATTACTTATAACATTTCTCAAATTATTACACTAAAAGCATTATGAATGATAGGATATGGCCCAGCTCCTAGGCCCAAAGCATCAGGCCCAATATAATTGGGCCCCGACAGTTAAGCTCGGCCGAGGCAGCTCGGTCCACTTGAAGATAAGAGACTTTATCACCAAGGCAACCAAGACTCCTACATCGACTACAACTCAAGCTCTAAGAGAGATATAGAAGCTCGGTATTTATCCATAAAGGAGGAGATCAAGCCAAAGAGTCCAAATAGGAGAAGAATTCGTATTATAGTCGAACTCCATGTAATTATCTATAAATAGGGGCTTAGAATAGATTGAGAGAGGAGAACAATCTTTGTAAGCAATACACGCATACTAGCAATAACATACATACTCTCTTTTGCTCCGTGGATGTAGATCTATTCCGGTAGATCGAACCACGTAAATCCTTCGTGTCCTTTTATTTTTGTGTTCATTAATTCCTCGTCTACGTGCATTAATCACCCTTGGAAAATAAGATCGATCACTGACGCCATCTGTGGGAACCGAAAAGTTTGTGAATTCCGATCAGAGTTTTCTAGGTAAACGATAGCCATGACGAGACCGACACGATCAACGGCCACTGCCTCCGCCGCCAAGGAAAAGAGACTAAACAAACCAGACAAGATCAGGCAGCGAATCCACCAGTCCGGGAAACAGAAATCCCCAAAGCAGAGGCAAGCCAAGTGCAAGATCAGAATCTTGCAGCGAACAAACGACCCGGGAAGTAACATGTGAGAGACCAAACCCCAGAGGGCCATGTCGATCATATTCCGTTGGACAAGTTCGGCAACCCAATCCACCATGACAATGAAGGTCATGACAGCAGCAAGGAAGATAACCGTGCCAACTCCCAGCAAGAATTTAACGACGCTGTGAAAGCGTATTTGGCGAACATTCAGCAAGATTTCCTAAAGTTCGTCGAGTAGCAGAAAGCTCATAACCGAGGAGGAGAGCACGAAGTTGCGTCCGTATCGAGGCACTGGCAAAAGTCCCCAAGCGTCAGGATCCTAGACGCACAAGACGCCGGCATTCCTCCTAGGCGATTTGTTGATGATCGCCAAGGGAACTATAATGGCGTCTCACCTCGGCGCGGCACTGACTCACCTCGGCACGGCAAGGACAATTACCGAGGTGGGAGATTCGACGTTTATGGGAGGATCTCTACTCCTTTCACTAACCGGATACTCTTCACACCTCTCCCTTCTTCGTACAGGTGCCACCGGTGAAGCCGTACAACGGATTGTGTGACCCGCAAAACTTCCTTTCCCAATTTCAATACAACATGCTCAATCAAGGGCTCAGTGACGACATCTACATGTGCAAAGTGTTCCCGGAGCTATTGGTTGATAATGCTCGCATGTGGTTCGATAGCCTACCACCTCGGAATATCAACTCCTATGACGAGCTGATGCAGGCCTTCGAGCGGAGATTTTTCCAAAAGGCAAGGGCGAGGCGAGTCTATCAATGACTTTATAACTAGATTCAATAAAGAAAGTCTAAAAGTCGATCGTCTGACTGATGAGGTCCTTATCTCGACCTTCCAGAATGCTATCCAGTCGGGCGCCCTATACAAGGAGCTCGTAAGGAACGAGCCTCAGACTGCGAGGCAATTATGGAATATCGCCGATTAGTTCGCAAAAGCTAACGAAGCCGACAGGCGCAAGTGCGAAGCTGATAAGGCTGAACCGTCGGACCTGAAAAAAGAAGATCGTAATGACCGAGGTTAAGGCCGCCGAAGTGCCCTCGATAGACTCCAGCAGGCACCAATTGAATCCCGGCTTGGACCTCGGCAGAATCAGGAAAAGAGCCAGTTCACACCGTTGATGAGGCCGAGGACAGAAATCTATGAGCTGCATACTAACATGTTCGAGAAGCCTCAGCCCATGTCACGAGGAAGGTCGAAACGCCGATCCAAGGACAAGTATTGCCGATTTCATGAGGATTACGGCCATGACACGGAGGACTGCAGGAACCTGGCTGCAGATATCGAGCACTTGGTGCGTGACGGTACCCTTAAAAAGTACCAAAGTCGCGGCCAATACGAAGCCCGACCTCAGGGCAAGGGAAAGCGCAAGAACAGAGAGGGGAACAATTGTGGCCCCCATGTCAACAAAAAGCCGAAGCACGACGATGAGGACGAAGATGAGGACCAACCTCAGTTTGACGGAATTATTATAGCTATCACGGGGCTCCCTCAAGGAGCAACGAAGTCATCACTCAAGGCTGAGGCCCGAAGTCCTCAGACTGATGAACCTTCACAAAAAAGGTTCAAGAAAGACGAGGCCATTACATTCTCTAAGAAAGATCCAGTGCCGTCAACCATACCTCACCAAGACGCCATTGTGATCGAAGCCGTGGTGGCCAACAAGCTCGTTCAATGAGTATTTATCGACAGTGGAGCCTCGGTGAGCATACTCTTCAAGGATTGCTTCGAGAAGCTAGGGGTCGAAGAGGCACGTCTCACGCCGGCGTCGATCCCCCTAAAAAGCTTCATCCAGCAAGAGACGCAAATAGAGGGGATCATTCAAAACTCTATTGATTCCAAGGAAATGATTAGGCGAAAATTGATTCTTTCCTAAAACTCTATTGCCGATAAGTTTATTCAATTCCCTATCTCCTCGTATAAATAGGGACTTCTCATAATCATTCTTACGGCACATCCAAAGAACTTCCAAAGTAGCATAATAGCAGAGGTATATTAGTAATTCTTCTTGTTTTTTTTTTTTTGAGTGATGACTATGGCTTCGACAGTGGTAGACAAATTTCTATGTCTCACCGCCAAAAGCCGAGAGCTTCAATAGTTTTGATTCCTTCTCTCTCTCTTCCATCCACGGCTGTCTATTCCTTTCAAATATTTATCGAGTCAGACTCTTCTTTGGATGTTTCCTTTTCGTTTCTACTGTCAAATTATGTATCTCCTTCTACAAATTGTTCTTTGGTGTTTTTCTCTAAAAAGGTTTCTGAAATTCTGTCTAAATCCTTTTTATTTAGAGAAGACTTAATTGATTTATTGAATTTTTCTAATTCTGACAATGGGCGACATCCTCTGAAGCTTTGCATAATTATTTGTTTCCATCAAATCCCATTGCTTGCACTCATTTATATAATACATAACATATAGTATAAGTTATGAGTATTAAATATATATATATATATATATATATATATATATATATATATATATATATATATACAGTAAAACCTCTCTATAGTCATATCCTTGGGACCACAAAAAAATATTCCTAAATGGGGGTTATTCCTAAATAGAGTTATAAGGTTTTTTTTTGGTTTTTTTTTTTTTAAATGCATGTATATTATATAATGGTATAATTAGTAGATATAGGTAAAAGATCTTCACTACACCAACGAGATGGAGATGGATATTTTCCTTAATCATCCAAATGAGCAACAAATTGTTTATGCTTTAACGGATGAAGAAATTATTGAAGGAATTAGGCAAGAAAATGAGGAAAATAATCCAGAGGATGATAGCATAGAAGTACAAAAAGTTTCATGTGAAGAAGCTTTAAGCTTACTCGACAAGTTGGAAATATTTTGGGTTCAACAAGAAGGTGGTCATGTGGACGAGCTAATGCGCACACGCAAGTTGAAGGATAAGATTACAACACAAAAGATTAAATCATTGTCACAATCAACCTTGAACAAGTATTTTAAATCAACTTAAATCTATTATAAAATTATATATATTATTATGATTTATTCCTAAATGGAGGTGTATTTCTTTATGTTGGGACTTGAAAAAATATGAATTATGACAATATGGAGTTTATTCCAAATTATAACTGGTCCCAAGTTGGGACCATGAATTTTTATTCCTAAAGAGAGTGTATTCCTTAATAGAGTATTCTTTTTAAGAGGTTTTACTATATATATATATATATATATATATATATGTAAATAATGATAATTTCTTTGCATATACACGTGTATATTCATTTCATTAGTATTATTAGTATTAGTACATTTGTCACCACCAAATTCATTTTTTTTTTAAGTACTATTATGATATGTATGAGTAGTTGTCATGTAGAAATCGCATGCATGTTTATTTATAAAACTGTTTTCATGCAAAGTTATATTTTTCATAAAGTTAGTAATTGAGATCATATATCTTTTCCTAGGCGAGGCGCGTAGGACTTAACGATTTAATTGTAGTTTCTCGAGGAGTCAAGTCAAGACAAGGTTAAGGTGGGGGAAAAAGTTGCATTATCGTGTTTATCCTTATTATACGTTTTGCTCAATTGATATGTGTGATATGCAGCTTTAGCTTACGAGCTAATGAGAATAACGAAGTATCGTCTTCGGACGTAAAATAAAGGAAGTATCATCTTCGGACGTAAAATAAAGGAAGTTTCGTCTTCAGACGTAAAATAAAGGAAGTTTCGTCTTCAGACGTAAAATAAAGGAAGTTTCGTCTTCGGACGTAAAATAAAGAAAGTGTCGTCTTCGGACGTAAAATAAATAAAGTTCGTCTACGGACGTAAAAATGAGAATAAGAAGAAGAACATGTTTACATATATTCTTTTGTAGAAATTCTTATAATATGGATAAATGCAACCCACTGAGTTTATAGTACTCACCCCAAAACTATTTTTTTTTTCCAGGAGCAGACTCGGGCGATGAGCGGCGTGGTGAATGATGGTGGAGTCACGATTAATTATTACTAATAAGCAAGATTTATAGCTGAATAATGTTAATTTTCGTAGTCAAGACTTCCGCTTTGCTAGTTCTATTATTTTTATTGGATTTTTCAAGACTTATGTTGTTTTATTTTAATTAATTAATGGAGTTTTTTTCTTAACAAGCCAATTTCTTTATTTATGAAAATTGGGGCGTTACAGAGTGGTATCAGAGCAGGTCTACCTTCATGTAGACTTGCAAATTTAATAAGTTAAGACCATCATCACCACCGCTACATCGTGCCGAAAGAGGTAAAAGAGTCGTAAGTTTTTATCAAGTGATGTGTGTAATTTTATTTTTTTTGTCCTCGAAATTTAATTACTCTATAATTTACCTATAGATGGTTAGCGATATGCTTAGAAACCACGAGCTTCAACTTCGAATACGGGTTCCTATTTATAGGGAGGCACTGGTTGAAAAGTTTCGAAACTTCGAATGGGACTATTCATTTTCATTTGGGGTGGAAAGCCAATTGAGAATCATCCAAAGCACATGGGAGGAAATGCAAGAAGAAGAAATAGATTTCAACCCTATAACCGCTACCTTAATAGTTATAGCAGCTTTACCTGATTTATTGAAGCCTTTAGCTAAGAAGATTATCAGAGATCTTTATGAATATTCGCCAGGAGTTCGTGGAACTATTAATTTTGAAATTTTCATAGCTCGACTCATAGGGGAATGGAGATACTTTATTTTTGAAAATGACTCTATAGTATGAAGGAGAATGTTTGTTCTTATGATTGTATTTTATTTTCCCTATCTATTTTATTTTAAACATCTAACCTTGTTTTTTATGTAAATAGATGGTTAGAGCACGTCAAACTTTTGGGGTTAATCTAGGAGGCTCAGATAGGTTGTCAAGTAAGGAATATTTGTGGCGTCAATTCATGACAAAACCATGGAATGAAGATTTTGGAGTAGAAGATCAACTAGAGGTTCTCAAAGGCATGTGGAAGGAATATATCTATTTAGGAGGGGCATCTAGGGATATAGAAGCAATGTTTAAAGTCATAAATACTATAGACCGGAATTTGAAGAGTCTCGCTATGGAAGCCTATACAGAAAGTTACAAGTATACCTCAAATACGTTGAAAAGATCTCCTTACTTTGAAGAGTTTATAGCAACACTTATCATGAAATGGAAAGGTCTCGTGTATGGAAAACGGGCACTCATGGAGGGGCAAGGGTCTAATAGCTTGTATGAGGAATCATCTATTGGAAATTAGGATTCTTATCTTGATGTATGTTGCGTTTCAAATAAGTGTCGCACTTTCAAATTGTTTGGACCTTCGTTTTCGATTTTATATATTTTTGAAAAAGATGATATTATTTCGAAATGCCTTACGACTTTGAAATAACAGAATGACCAGGCCAACGAGAAACAAGCAACCATGAGAAGAACAACCAGAAGATAGCGAAGGAACACAATTTATGACCAATGGAGAAAACCATATAGATAACTGTTGGGGTTGTTGTATATAGCTAAAGCAAAAACGTGTTTTAGTATATATGACATGTATTCCACTGTTAACAATCACCTATCTGAATAAATATATTAATAAGAATAAGCCCTATATCTCATGTTTTAGAACACATGGACGGCTCGGGTGTCAGGGAGATCACGCAGCGTTCAACAATAATTATGAGATATAAACAGTGTCACAGTCGAGATAGCTTGGGAAAACTATCAGTTTAGACTGCAACATAACGGTAGTGGCGGGTCTCAGTCACTAGTTATGTTGGTACGGTGGAACGTATTGACAGGATCGAGTGAGATAAGGTTCTTCTGATACTGACCCTAGCAATAGGTGAAGAACTAGAGATCTCGGAATTTAGAGATATGATCTTAATCTCGATATGCTATTAGAGATATATGTGTTGTTCACTGTTACTTTGACTTGTATAGCTAAGGGTCTATCGCAACATCCCTGATGACTTGCATCTTGGGTAACATGAGGACACATAGTATGTCTAATTAGTTATATCGAGACACCGTGTCCGTATTAGGTTGAGAGATATCCCCTCAGGGAGTTCACAAGGTTTATTATACCAAGTCATGCATGCTGATTAAGTTCAGGTATGATACGGGTACTACTTGAGGAGAATAAGATGTTAATTAATTATGAGCAGTCAGAGGAGCTCTAATTAATTAATGGATATCGGAGTCATTAAACACGGGGATAGCTCTAAATAAAGTATCAGCCCCAATCTACAAATTGGGACAGAGCGGTGATTCAGTTGTGATTCTTTAGTGGAATGCATCACAGCTCTAATGAAATAAATATTCTGGATTGATCATGGTTATTTCATTAGGTAAGGCTAATCTGTCTGGTACATAGATCCCTGGGGTGGCCCAAGAGCTCTTCAGGAAAGGAATTCAAGGTATTATTGAGGGATATCAGTTTTGGACTGTAAAGAGGCATTATGGGCTTGAGCCCAGTAATGTGGCGCCTACTGTAGTGTAGGGGACGCCAGTTTCTCCTTCTGGTGTTCATCTGATCTCAATAATTGTACTCTGGTTAATTATATAATTATAGAATAAATTAATATCTAATTAATTAAGATTTATTCTTAATTAAGGAATTAGATAATTAATTTAATAATTATATATTATTTTCCTTATAATAATTAGGATTAATTCTAATTATATTTAATTAGAATTTGTTCCAGTAATTATTAACTAAACCGGCTTTAATTAATTAAAGCCCGTGACTTAGTAGACAAGGAATAGGGGCGGCACTTCTCCTTATAAATAAGGAGGAGGAGATTCTCAAAACCTAAGTTTTGGAGAAGGTAATCGGCGCCCACACTAGCAGAGGGAGAGTTCCTGGTTCCAAAGTTCCTAGACGCCCACACAGTCGAAGAACTTCGAGGAAAGGGATCACACCTCAGGAAAAAGGAATGCTTTCAAGTAGCAATTCCAACAATAACACCCATGAAATCCTTACCAATCTTACAAACCTTTTTGCACAAGCTCTGAAGGGAGCAATTCCCCAACAGGCGTTTACCATCAAGGGACGGGTGGAAATGGAGTGCTGACCCAATTCCGAAGCATGGTACCCCCAACCTTA
Organism: Mentha longifolia; assembly: GCA_001642375.2. Taxonomy (NCBI): domain Eukaryota; kingdom Viridiplantae; phylum Streptophyta; class Magnoliopsida; order Lamiales; family Lamiaceae; genus Mentha; species Mentha longifolia. The sequence goes on along the minus strand of CM038113.1, from coordinate 18,625,391 downwards.
AAGGGAAATGAAGGGCCGCTTTGAACAGAAGAGTGGATTCGCCAGCTAGAGCGCATTTTCAACTATATGCGCTGTACAGATGACTGGAAGGTTACTTGCGCCGTCTTCCAGCTTACCGACGATGCAGGTCATTGGTGGGAGTCTGAGACTTCTGCACTCACTGAAGAGCAACTCAGAGCCATTACCTGGCGAGTATTCAAGGAAAAGGTGATGGGACGGTATTTCCCTAAGGCTTTCCGCAAGCAAAAGGAAACAGAGTTGATGAATTTGGAGAAGGGGACAATGTCACTCTTGGAGTACGAACAGAAGTTCACTCAACTTGCTCGCTATGCTCCACACCTAGTTGACACTGATGAGAAGAAAACTTGGAGATTTGAAAGCGGGTTACACCCTGAGATCGGAGGGCACTTGGCAGCCCTGAACCTCTCATCATACTCTGATATTCTGCAATGTGCTCAAGCAGTTGCCGCACGCTTGAAACTGAAGAATCCAACAGCTAAACCCCCAAACTCGGGTGAGAAGAGACACCGGGATAATCGAGATGATGGAGGCAACTTCCAACAAGAAAAGAAGTCCAGGTTAAACGAAGGGAGCAGTCAAGGGTAGGAAACGAGCAAGCCACTCTGTCGACAAAGTCAACGCTACACTTTGGGAGGTGTAGAGTAGGAGAAAATGTGTGTTATAGATGCTACCAAGGAGGGCACGTGGCCTCAAATTGCCCAAATGGAAGGTTTGCCAACCCCAGCAACAACAACAATGCAGGGCGGAACCAGAATGCCGGTGGGAGAAATCAAAACAATAATACTGGCCAAAAGGGGAATGCACGTGTCTACGCCATGAACCAAGATGAGGAAAATGAAGATGGCCAAGGTACCTTAGTCGTTGCTAAGAAATGTGTTGAGGAGACTTGTTTTCCTAAGGATATACGTTCACTTCGGAAAAATTATAGAAATAGATAGAATAGCCATTCACGATTTAAGGAACATAGTGAACCACGTCAAGCAAGAAGTAGATAAAAATTTGACATAGGAGGAGTATCCAATTTCTATGGTAGATAGAATAGTACACACTTAGAAGTAAGGAAGTATCACTAGTCAAAGTCTAATAGAGTAGACACGATATAAGTGGAACTACGTGAAAAAAGGAAGATGACATTAGGGCTAGATACCCTCAATTGCTAGACTCGGGTAATTAATTTTGAGGACGAAATTTTTTAAAAAGGAGGGAGGGATGTAGTGCCCCAAATATTTTTAGCTACATTTCCCTATTTATTATTTATTTTAATTTATTATTTATATGTGATTAAATTGTTGAGCTCCATAAATTGTGCCTCTAAAAAAAAAATATGCATGCATGATCACATGTTGTCATTATTATTATTATTATTATTATTATTATTATTATTATTATTATTATTAGTATAATAAGAATAATAATAATTATTATTATTATGGATGTAGGCCCAATTATTTTCCAAAGTAAAGCCCAATAGTATGTCTATGTATTTTACGTAGCTTCTAATTTCCAAAACCAATCCTTAATTAGCGCCTAGAATGATTTAAATTTATGATTTCAGTAAATGCTCTTTTAACTAATTCCTTAAGAAAAATCGTCTGCTCCAAGAAAATGATTAGGCGAAAATTGATTCTTTCCTAAAACTCTATTGCCGATAAGTTTATTCAATTCCCTATCTCCTCGTATAAATAGGGACTTCTCATAATCATTCTTACGGCACATCCAAAGAACTTCCAAAGTAGCATAATAGCAGAGGTATATTAGTAATTCTTCTTGTTTGTTTTTTTTGAGTGATGACTATGGCTTCGACAGCGGTAGTCAAATTTCTATGTCTCACCGCCAAAAGCCGAGAGCTTCAATAGTTTTGATTCCTTCTCTCTATCTTCCATCCACGGCTGTCTATTCCTTTCAAATATTTATCGAGTCAGACTCTTCTTTGGATGTTTCCTTTTCGTTTCTACTGTCAAATTATGTATCTTCTTCTACAAATTGTTCTTTGGTGTTTTTCTCTAAAAAGGTTTTTGAAATTCTGTCTAAATCCTTTTTATTTAGAGAAGACTTAATTGATTTATTGAATTTTTCTAATTCTGACAATGGCCGACAACCTCTGAAGCTTTGCATAATTATTTGTTTCCATCAAATCCCATTGCTTGCACTCATTTATATAATACATAACATATAGTATAAGTTATGAGTATTAAAATAGATATATATATATATATATGTGTAAATAATGATAATTTCTTTGCATATATGTTTAGTATGTTTTTGTATGAATTTTCTAGTGTTTGAGAGTCGTTTTTAGTTTCTTTTGGTTCGTCTTTCTTGTTATTTTCTTGTGTTTTAGGTGAAGTTGGGGTCGAGAGGAGAATGGTTCGAAAGATCAAAGAAGAGGACATGTTTGGATGTTTTGGAAACAAAACGGTGAATGCCAATTGAAGGAAGATGAAAGGAATCGAAGCTCGTTGAAGAAAAGGAGAAACGAGAAGAGAAGAAGAAGAAAATAAGTGAAGAAGGCCGAAGAGGCAGGCCAGCGGACTGCTGGGCCTGCCAATTAAGAAAAATCGCGAGAGGGTTGCCCAGCGGGCCGCTGGGCCGGGCCGATTCTTAATGTTATTTTCCTTATTTGATTAGGTTTTTGAAGACCTATATATATGTAAACTCTTATGAACGAATGGACTTTTGATTCCTTAGATTTTTAGCTTTCTAAAACCCTAGTTTAGTTTAAAGCATTGCTTTGGAAGATTGGGAATCCAGATTCCCCGGATTCAAGTTCTTGCAAGTTTAATTTAAGTTTTCGTTTTTTTTTCTTTAGTTCCTCGTTCTTCGCTCGTTTAAATTCTCGTAAGTCTAGTTAAAATTCTTAGATTAAATTTTAAGTGCTTTTCATGTTCTCTTGTTTTTATTTTTCTAAGATTCAAACTTTGTTTAGTTTTTCTAGATTTAATTTAATAAGCATGTTTAGGTTTCTTTGCACTATTGTAGATTTATTTGCTTTCTTTATTGCTTTCTTTTCAATTCATGCCTAGGTAGATTTATTGCTTTTACATAGTTTTTAATCTCAAGGTTTAAGATTAATTGCTTTTAATTGCTTTCTTTCATTTTAAAGCCTAGGACTTAATTCAAATCCAAAACCCCCCTGTTTTTACTTGCTTTCTTAGGGTAGATAATCACACAATTGGTTTCCCTGTTAAGCTTTCCTTGAGATTCGACTTAAGGTTCATCTTACTAGTACTACAATAGACCTAGTCCTATTGCTAGCACTATTTTGGGTGAAACAAATTTTGGCGCCGTTGCCGGGGAGAGCTTTAGGCGATTAATTCTGTGATTTTATTTTCTATTTTTATATAAAAAAAATAAAAAAAAATTAAAAATAAAAATATTTTCTTTCTTTGTTCTTGATTTTCTTTCTTTCCGTCGGTGCGTTTAATCTGTTTGTTGAGTGTTGTGCATGCGAGGTACCCGAGGTCAAGGAGAACCATTGGCACCTTTCATTGATAACATTCACCGTAAGAAGGACATTCTGGCAGCAGTGTCAACATCCAAGGAAGGAGGAGAATTAAAGAACTCTGACGACGAGTCTAGCATTCTCGATACACCAATTGTTGAGGAAAAGCTAGCACACTCGTTGGAACAGCCGATTATAGTAGTAGATCCGGAGATGGCAGAACTTCCGATTTGCCAATTCGGCAGGCCCACAGTCATCACCGCTACGTCAGCGATTGCCCTGACTACTCCGGTCAGGGATCATGAGCTCAAACCGCAACATCAGAAGCTACTCCCCGAATTCCATGGCATAGAGAATGAGGACGCCTTGGATTTCATTGAGGAATTTTGCTCGATTGTCCACAACTTCCCATTTGGACAAATTACTGAGGAGCAATTGAGGATGAAGTGCTTCCCGTTAGCATTGAAGGATCGAGCAAAGACATGGTACCGCTCCCTTACACCCAATTCACTGACCACTTGGGGTGCTGTCTGTGAGAAGTTCATGCTTAAATTCTTCCCTAGCAAGAAAACATTTGAGCTCCGATCCAAGATCATGCATTTTTCCCAAGCACCTGATGAGGAATTCCACGAGGCATGGGAGAGATTCCAAGGCTTGCTGCAAAAGTGCCCACACCACAAGTTCGAGAATGAGATGCTGCAACAATTCTTCTATGAGGGCCTCAATCGAACGACTCAAAATTTGGTGGATAGTGCAGCAGGAGGAGATATCACTGAAAAAACTGCTAGGGAGTCAACTGCAATCTTCGAGACTGTGGCAAAGAGTTCGCAAAAGAAGGCGTCTCGAGGATCAAACAGTGAGGGAAACATGGCTAGCATCGGTTCTGAGATGAAGAAACAAATGGCAGCGGTGCTTAGAAAGATGGAGGATCTCGAGATGAAAGCATTCTCCGCTCAACCACAAACACCATCAACTCCTCCGGTGCAAATTCTCAAGCCCACCACACCTCCGGTTCAAAAAGCTGTCTCTTATGTTCAAGAGCCCAAAATAGAGGTGTGCGATGTTTGTCAACAAATGGGGCACCTTGCTGATTTCTGCCCGAACATGGGCAATTTTACTTTTGAAGGAGGAGCGGAAGTTTTTGCTGCACAAGGTTATCAACCTCAAGCACCTCCTCAACAAACTCAACCATGGAGAAATCAACAAGGAATGGGGTATCGACCGCAAGGGCAAGGTACGAATCAAAACTTTCAACAACGTCGCCAACCTTCCCAATACCCTCAAAACCAAACTTACTACACCCCATATCAACAATATCCACCTCAAAATCAACCCTACACCACATAAAACCATATCTATTACCCTCCTTAAAACCAACCATACTCATCACAACCACCTAAAAACCAAACTTACTACCCTACACAACAACCCTATCACCCCCCACAAACCCAACACTCGACCTCATCAAACTCCACCACCGCAACAACAACCCGTCTTGCCTAGTCCACCAGCTGTACTTGCCCTTCCGGCACCCCAAGCTCAAGATCCATTGGCGTCGGTGCTTTTGAGGTAAGATAGTCAAGAGGCAACAATGAAACGACCTGAAACGGCACTTGGGCAAATTTCTGGGACTTTGAATCAATTGCAGCAAGATGCACAATTCGGAAAGATTCCAGCTTAAGGCCTTCAACCGCATCAAGTTCAAGTAGTGACTGTTTTGAGAAACGCCAAAATTTTTGACAATAAAGTCGAAATTCCCGAGAGCTGTTCCCAGCGGGTCGCTGGGCCCCAGCGGGCCGCTGGGCCCCTAAAAAATGTTTTGCCGGGAGCCGACCCCAGCGGGCCGCTGGACCTGGACGATTCTGGCGAGAAGGTCGTTTCAAAGCCTAATTCAGCGCTTCACAAATCTTCAAATCCGTATGTTCCTCCCATTCCATTCCCAAGTAGGCTCAAGAACAAGAAGCATGATCAACAATTCGAGGACTTTTACAAGATGTTGTCCAAGGTGAATGTGAACTTGCCGTTGCTCGATGTCATCCGAAATGTTCCAGCCTACGTTCGATTCTTCAAAGAGTTGGCATCAAAGAAGATGAAGTATGAGGAGGCTGAGCAAGTGACCATGTCGGAAGTTGCAAGTTCGATCATGCAAGAACCTCTACCTCAAAAGCAACGTGATCCGGGAAGTTTCGTCATCCACATTGCTTTGGGAAACGGTAAGCAAGCTTCAGGTATGTTGGATTTGGGTGCTGGAATAAATCTCATGCCTTACTCTATTTTTAAACAATTAGGGTTAGGTAATTTGAAATCCACTCGCATGACTTTGCAACTTGTTGATCGTTCTATTCGTTATCCTAAGGGAGTTGTTGAGGATGTGTTGGTTTGTGTGGGAGGGTTAATTGTACCTGTTGACTTTGTGGTGCTAGAGATAGGGGAAGTTCATGAAGGTGGTAAGGAGCACACACTCTTATTAGGTAGACCATTCATGGCCACTACTAACACTTTGATTGATGTGAAGAATGGAACTATTAAGATGTCTGTGTTAGGAGAGGATGTGTCTTTTTCTGTGCATAAGAATGTTATATCTTCGGCTAATCATAATAATAATTGTTCTTATATTGATATGATTGATGCCTTGGCCGAGAGTTCTTTTGTGCAGGGGAATGATGATGAGATGAAGGAGGTGTTCTGGGGTTCCGGTGATGAGGAAGAATGGCAAAGAATGGAGCAAGATCTTGGTTTATCCGTTCCACTTCCTTTACCTGAGCCAACACCAGAGGAGAGGGAACAAATCAAGAAAGAGAAAGAGAAAGTAGAGTTGAAAGAGCTTCCATCACATTTAAAGTATGCCTTTTTGGAAAATGAGGAGTCAAGTTTGTTGAGCAAGGAAGAAGAGGGTGATCTCCTTCAAGTTTTGAAAAAGAACAAGCTTGCTTTCGGTTGGAGCTTGGCGGACATTCGAGGAATCAGCCCTACCACATGCATGCATCGCATCAACCTCGAAAAAGGAGCTCGTCCTAAGAGGGATGGTCAAAGGAGGCTCAACCCAATTTTGATGGAGGTTGTACGAAAGGAGATTTACAAGCTGTTGGCGGAAGGAATCATCTATCCCATCGCCGATAGTGAGTGGGTCAGCCCGGTGCATGTTGTACCAAAGAAAGGAGGGATCACCGTTTTGACTAATGAGAAGAATGAGTTGGTGTCTACTCGCCCTGTCACTGGGTGGAGAATGTGCATTGACTATCGGAAGTTGAATGCTTCCACCAAAAAGGATCACTTTCCTCTTCCCTTTATTGATCAAATGTTAGATAGATTAGCTGGACAAGATTTTTATTATTTTCTTGATGGTTTGTCAGGCTACTATCAAATCGCCATAGCTCCGGAGGATCAAAAGAAGACGACGTTTACAAGCCCATTTGGAACGTACGCATATCGGAGGATGCCCTTTGGACTCTGCAATGCACCGGGTACGTTTCAACGTTGTATGATGTCTATCTTTTCGGAGATGATAGGTGATTTTGTTGAGGTGTTTATGGATGATTTCTTTGTCTTTGGGTCTTCTTTTCATGATTGTTTGCATAAGATAGAGAGAGTTTTGGAGAGATGTATTGAGAGTGGTCTTACTTTGAGTTGGAAAAGAGTCATTTTATGGTAAAAAGTGGAATTGTCTTGGGACATGTTGTTTCGAGTCGTGGGATAGAGGTCGACAAAGCAAAAGTGGAGGTGATTGAAAAGTTGCCTCCGCCTCGTGATGTCAAAGGAATTAGGAGTTTCTTAGGTCATGCCGGTTTTTATCGGCGTTTCATTAAGGATTTTTCTAAGTTGAGCCAACCTCTGTGCCATTTACTTGCTCAAGATGTTCCTTTTCACTTTGATGAAGCATGCTTAACCTCTTTTACCACACTTAAGGAGAAGTTAGTGTTTGCACCTGTTGTAGTTGGTCCTGATTGGTCACTTCCCTTTGAAATTATGTGTGATGCTTCAAATTCTGCAGTAGGTGTTGTGTTGGGTCAAAGAGTTGATAAGATGTTGCGTGTGATTTACTATGCAAGTTTAACTTTAAACTATGCTCAAATGAATTACAGCACCACTGAAAAAGAGATGCTTGCTGTAGTTTTTGCGTAAGATAAATTTCGTTCCTATATTATAGGGTCTAAGGTAATTATCTATAGTGATCATGGTGCTCTTAAACATTTGTTGACAAAGGCACAAGCGAAACCTAAGCTCATTAGGTGGGTTCTATTGTTGCAAGAATTTGACATTGAGATAAAGGATAGGAAAGGGAGTGATAATTTGGTAGCGGATCATTTGTCTCGTCTTGATACTATTCCTCCATGCTTAAATGATAATGCTATTCATGAATCTTTTCCTTTTGAGAATGTGTGTGCAATTGATATTGAGCCTTGGTATGCGGATATTGCTAATTATCTAACCGATAATGAGAAAATGCTTGTACTAACCGAGCAAGGAAAGAAAAAGTTTCTTCATGATTGTAGGCAATAATTTTTGGAGGATCCTCACTTGTTCAAGATTGGGAAAGATGATGTTATTCGGCGTTGTGTTCCGGATCATGAACAAGTCGATGTGTTGAGAATGTGCCATGAGGAAGCATGTGGAGGACATTTTGGTGGCCAAAAGACTGCACACAAGGTTCTCCAAAGTGGGCTCTTTTGGAAGACACTGTTCAAGGATGCTCAAGCGTTCTACCAAGCATGTGATCGATGCCAAAGAGTGGGTTCAATTGGGAAAAGGAATGAGATGCCACTTCACCCCATCCTAATCGTTGAGATTTTTGATGTTTGGGGTATTGATTTCATGGGTCCTTTTCCAAAATCTAATGGGTTTGAGTACATTTTGCTTGTTGTCGATTACGTGTCTAAGTGGGTTGAGGCTATCCCCACTAGAACATGTGATTCTCATGTTGTCTTGAAGTTTATGCAGGAAAATATCTTGTGTAGGTTTGGATTTCCTCGTGCAATCATTAGTGACGGTGGCAAGCATTTTTGCAACATGTTGTTTGACAAGCTCATGAAGAAGAATGGAATCACTCACAAGGTGGCGACTCCATATCATCCTCAAACTTCGGGCCAAGCGGAGACAAGCAATCGACAAGTGAAAGGCATTTTGGAAAAGATGGTCAAACCTTTGAGGAAGGATTGGTCGGAGAAGCTCAACGAGGCATTATGGGCATACCAGACTGCTTACAAGGGCGTTCTCCGCATGAGTCCTTATCGTTTAGTTTTTGGAAAAGCATGCCACTTGCCGGTTGAGATAGAGTACAAGGCGTATTGGGCGCTCAAACAACTCGATCTTACTCATGAAAGTGCTCGGAGCAAGAGGATGCTTCAAATGGAGGAGTTGGATGAGCTCCGGAATGAGGCTTATGAGAATGCGAAGATCTACAAGTATAAGATGAAGAGACTTCATGATAAACGTGTTCTTTTAGGGAATACAAGCCCGGAATGAAAGTGCTCTTGTTCAACTCGTGTCTCAAGTTGTTTCCGGGCAAGTTGAAATCAAGGTGGAGTGGTCCTTATACCGTCGTCAAGGTGTTTCCATTTGGGACTGTTGAAATTATGGATGAAGCATCGGGCTCGACATGGGTTATGAACGGACACTGCTTGAAAGTATACATCGAGGGAGAAACTATGTCTAACACCATTGAAGAGACCTCAATCTTTGATCCCTCATCTCCATAAGAAACATTCACATTCCGTCGAGCTAATGACGTTAAACAAGTGCTTTGTGGGAGGCAACCCACGTTTTTGTTTATTTTTCTTGAATTTTCTTTTTATCTTGTTTTCTTTAATTTTATTAACTTTTCGTAATTATTTTGCAGAAGAAAAAAAAAAAAAAGGTGGAATTTGCGAGAGCTCGGGCCAGCGGGACGCTGGGTAAGTTTTTTAGAAAATTACGAGAGCCAGGCCCAGCGGGACGCTGGACCCCAGCGGGCCGCTAGACCTGGTCAAAATCGCGATTTACGGGTTTTTAACCCTGATTTTCTTCTTCTTCCTCCCACACACGCCGAAGCCGCCTCTTCCTCTCTCAAACTCGCCCCATATCTGCTGGTTTCTACCTCTCCAATCCTCTCCTTTCATCCACCATTGAAGATGGTTCGTGGTAGCAAACGCCCGGCTCGTTCCCAACAACCCGAGGAGGACTCACACTCTCAAGCCCCCAACATTGATCCCACTTTCTCGAGGATGTACCGATGCCCGTTCCCACTCTTATCTCATGCGGAAGGTAAACTTTATAGCTCGTTTTTGCCTCTCCGTATTACTCCTCCGCATCATCTTGATTGGGGTTTGGTGAATAGTTTGAGAATTAGAGCTCAATTGGTTAAATATTTGAAGAATTTATGCTTGTTTAAGTTGTCGGAGAATGTGAATGTTGGGTATGATTCCTTGTGCTTGGAGATGTTGGTTACTTGTGATTATAGGCCCGGGAATTCAAGTATGAGATGTCGCTTTGAGGGGCTTGAGTATGAAATCACTGTTAAGGATATGCATGATGCATTTGGTTTTTCTCTTGATGAGGGGGCATTTATGGGTGTGCCCAAGAGTTTTAATGTGCATTCGGCTTGGAAGGAGTTGACGGGATTTAACAACTGGAATCCGAGTGGCACACAAGCTGGGTTTCTTCAAGATGGAATTCTTTCCTTTGTGCACAAGTTCATTGCATATAATATTTCGGGAAAGAAGGAGGCAAATAAGGTGAATAGCAATGAAGTTTTTCTCCTTTGGTGTGCTAAGAACAATAAGAAGGTGTGTCTTTCACCCTTTGTTTGGGCACAAATTGATAGCATCAAGAAGAGGAGCAAGAGCCACCCGTCTTTGACCCACATTGCTACCGGTTTAGCACGGCACTTTGGCATAGCAGTTCCGGGAGCTAACATGAATGAAGTGCCAAGTGTGTCGATTAGCCTGGCTGAATTTGTAAAAGGAAAGATTTTGAAGTCGGCTACAGAGTTTTACCCCGTTGCCGACCGTTCTTGTGTTCGAGATGAAATGAAGCTTGTTAGAGGACCAAGAGATGGTGGAGAAGGACCATCTGGAGCAGGAGGATCGTCACATGAGGATGTAATGGAAGAACATGCTTATGAAGAGCCTGAGTCCCCACCGGAGGGTCCTACTTATGATTATCGCTCCGGTTTTGGTTATGATGGGTTCCAAACGGACTTTGCTTCTTTTCAAGCCCGTGTCATGGAGCATCTTGATGAGCATGGTAGCACTCTTCGGGCTATTAACACTCATATGGGAACCATCAACACGAGTGTGAGTAGCCTTGATAGGAGAGTCTCCAATTTGGAGACACAATTTTCTCGTTGGTCCGGTATTAACCTTACTCCATGTACCGAGATGGATCCTTGGGCCGGTACTCCTTGGGCTTCATATTCCGACCCCTCTCATCCCTCCAACCCACCTTTGTAGTTTTGGTAAGTTTGGTAAGTAAGTTAGTTTTATTTTTCTTGTTATTTTGGTTTTTAGTTAGTTTTTGGTTTTTACTTTATTTTATTTAATAGGTATTATGCTTGGTTTTCTTTGTTTTTGTTTGTGTAGGTAACTTGCTTATGGGGTCCTTTGAGGATTTGAAGCTTGATTGTCGAATTGTGTCGTCATTAGTGAAGCTTTCTCATCCCTTTCTTTTTACTTTTATTGCAATGGGGACATTGCATGTTTTAAGTGTGGGGGGGGGGGGGAGATGTAGAAATTTTGTGTTAGGATTTATTTTTGATTTATTTGTGATTTGTTTGCTTAATCCTTTTGTGAGTCTTTCAACATCTATGTGGATTGGTCAAGCATGAGTTTTGTTGTGATGATGAGGCTAATGATGATTGCTTGTTTTGATTGAAAACTTACTTGTGAGCATGTTAGGACTCGATAGATTTGATTGGTAAATGTAGACTTTAGCCTCCACGAACATGAATCACCTTTTACCCTATGTTGTGAGATTTTGAGCCATGACTAAATGCATGATGATAGTCAAATTCCTTTCTTGTGTGTGAATGTTCAAGCATGCATAATTGTCTCTAGAACTTGCTTTGGTTTCTCTCTCGAGGTTGCATCGTGTGCTTAAAAATGAAGAAATGATTCTAGGCCATTTTTCATAGCCTTTTCTTTCCCTTTTACCTTGTCCAAATTTGAAACAATAAAATCCTAGTTAGCCCCTTTGAGCCTTGGAGATCTATTACTTAGATCTAATTTCTTTGGAAAGCCTTGGGTAAGGAATTAACGTTGGGATTGAGTTTTGGTTTGGATTGGGAGTGTGTTGTTGGAAAAATCTTTTGAAAAAGAGAAGAAAAGGATTAGGAATTGAGAAGTTAGAACCTCCTACTCATATAAGCTCTATATATATGTAAAACAAAAAAAAAAAAAAAAAAAAAAAAAAAGAGAGAGAGAGAATAAAAAAAAAAATGAATGAATAAGAGCATAAATGAGTAGGAAGTAAAATAGAGTTTTTGAAAGAAGTTTGGTGATGAATTTGAAGTTTTTGCCATGGTTTGAAGTAGTGTGGGGGGATCAAGAGTTGTTGGGAAGAAAGAGAGAGTTGAGTGAATTGAAACCTTTGGGGATTAACTCACTTTAGCCAAAAATTTCTCACCTACCAAAGAGCCTACATTATAACCAATAATAAGTCCTTTTTTATCTTTGTTTTGAGCACACACTTAAGCAATGGAGAGGTGAGATGATTTGCAAGCTTATGGTAGACTTTGTGTTTGGCTTGAATTGAGTGATTTGTTTTCCTACCTATACACTTGAGAAATGAGGGTTCACTCATATAATTTCCATGTTGTGAGGATTCTTGTTCAAAGAGGCTAAATGTTGAAGTTTGCTATGAAAAGTTTGTTGGGAAGTTGCATGTTTCACTTGTATGCTTTGTAGGAAATACTGAAGCCTAATGCATTGTCACTTCATAATTCATCGCTTGATATCATATCTTGAGTATAGTTTGCTTGAGGACAAGCAGAGGATTAAGTGTGGGGGATTTGTTTAGTATGTTTTTGTATGAATTTTCTAGTGTTTTGAGAGTCGTTTTTAGTTTCTTTTGGTTCGTCTTTCTTGTTATTTTCTTGTATTTTAGGTGAAGTTGGGGTCGAGAGGAGAATGGTTCGAAAGATCAAAGAAGAGAACATGTTTGGATGTTTTGGAAACAAAACGGTGAATGCCAATTGAAGGAAGATGAAAGGAATCGAAGCTCGTTGAAGAAAAGGAGAAACGAGAAGAGAAGAAGAAGAAAATAAGTGAAGAAGGCCGAAGAGGCAGGCCAGCGGGCCGCTGGGCTTCAGCGGGGCGCTGGGCCTGCCAATTAAGAAAAATCGCGAGAGGGTTGCCCAGCGGGCCGCTGGGCCGGGCCGATTCTTAATGTTATTTTCCTTATTTGATTAGGTTTTTGAAGACCTATATATATGTAAACTCTTATGAACGAAGGGACTTTTGATTCCTTAGATTTTTAGCTTTCTAAAACCCTAGTTTAGTTTAAAGCATTGCTTTGGAAGATTGGGAATCTGGATTCCCCGGATTCAAGTTCTTGCAAGTTTAATTCAAGTTTTCATTTTTTTTTCTTTAGTTCCTCGTTCTTCGCTCGTTTAAATTTTCGTAAGTCTAGTTAAAATTCTTAGATTAAATTTTAAGTGTTTTTCATGTTCTCTTGTTTTTATTTTTCTAAGATTCAAACTTTGTTTAGTTTTTCTAGATTTAATTTAATAAGCATGTTTAGGTTTATTTGCACTAGTGTAGATTTATTTGCTTTCTTTATTGCTTTCTTTTCAATTCATGCCTAGGTAGATTTATTGCTTTTACATAGTTTTTAATCTCAAGGTTTAAGATTAATTGCTTTTAATTGCTTTCTTTCATTTTAAAGCCTAGGACTTAATTCAAATCCAAAACCACCCTGTTTTTACTTGCTTTCTTAGGGTAGATAATCACACAATTGGTTTCCCTGTTAAGCTTTCCTTGAGATTCGACTTAGGGTTCATCTTACTAGTACTACGATAGACCTAGTCCTATTGCTAGCACTATTTTGGGTGAAACAATATACACGTGTATATTCATTTCATTAGTATTAGTACATTTGTCACCACCAAATTCATTTTTTTTTTAAGTACTATTATGATATGTATGAGTAGTTGTCATGTAGAAATCGCATGCATGTTTATTTAGAAAACTGTTTTCATGCAAAGTTATATTTTTCATAAAGTTAGTAATTGAGATCAAATATCTTTTCCTAGGCGAGGCGCGTAGGACTTAACGATTTAATTGCAGTTTCTCGAGGAGTCAAGTCAAGAAAAGGTTAAGGTGGGGGAAAAAGTTGCATTATCTTGTTTATCCTTATTATACGCTTTGCTCAATTGATATGTGTGATATGCAGCTTTAGCTTACGAGCTAATGAGAATAAAGAAGTGTATTCTTCGGACGTAAAATAAAGGAAGTATCATCTTCGGACGTAAAATAAAGGAAGTTTCGTCTTCGGACGTAAAATAAAGGAAGTTTCGTCTTCGGACGTAACATAAATAAAGTTCATCTACGGACGTAAAAATGAGAATAAGAAGAAGAACATGTTTACATATATTCTTTTGTAGAAATTCTTATAATATGGATAAATGCAACCCACTGAGTTTATAGTACTCACCCCAAAACTATTTTATTTTTTTCAGGAGCAGACTCGGGCGATGAGCGGCGTGGTGAATGATGGTGGAGTCATGATTAATTATTACTAATAAGCAAGATTTATAGCTGAATAATATTAATTTTCGTAGTCAAGACTTCCGCTTTGCTAGTTCTATTATTTTTATTGGATTTTTCAAGACTTATGTTGTTTTATTTTAATTAATTAATGGAGTTTTCTTATTAACAAGCCAATTTCTTTATTTATGAAAATTGGGGCGTTACAGAGTGGTATCAGAGCAGGTCTACCTTCCTATAGACTTGCAACTTTAATAAGTTAAGACCATCATCACCACTGCTACATCGTGCCGAAAGAGGTAAAAGAGTCGTAAGTTTTTATCAAGTGATGTGTATAATTTTATTTTTTTTTTGTCCTCAAAATTTAATTACTCTATAATTTACCTATAGATGGTTAGCGATATGCTTAGAAACCACGAGCTTCAACAGGCAAGACAGGTTGCTATTTATAGGGAGGCACTGGTTGAAAAGTTTCGAAACTTCGAATGGGACTATTCATTTTCATTTGGGGTGGAAAGCCAATCGAGAATCATCCAAAGCACATGGGAGGAAATGCAAGAAGAAGAAATAGATTTCAACCCTATAACCGCTACCTTAATAGTTATAGCAGCTTTACCTGATTTATTGAAGCCTTTAGCTAAGAAGATTATCAGATATCTTTATGAATATTCGCCAGGAGTTCGTGGAACTATTAATTTTGAAATTTTCATAGCTCGACTCATGTTTAAAGTTAAAAATACTATAGACCGGAATTTAAAGAGTCTCGCTATGGAAGCCTATACAGAAAGTTACAAGTATACCTCAAATACGTTGAAAAGATCTCCTTACTTTGAAGAGTTTATAGCAACACTTATCATGAAATGGAAAGGTCTCGTGTATGGAAAACGGGCACTCATGGAGGGGCAAGGGTCTAATAGCTTGTATGAGGAATCATCTGTTGGAAATTAGGATTCTTATCTTGATGTATGTTGTGTTTCAAATAAGTGTCGCACTTTCAAATTGTTTGGACCTTCGTTTTTGATTTTATATATTTTTGAAAAAGATGATATTATTTCTAAATGCCTTACAACTTCGAAATAACAGAATGACCATGCCAACGAGAAACAAGCAACCACGAGAAGAACAACCAGAAGATAGCGAAGGAACACAATCTATGACCAATGGAGAAAACCATATAGATAACACCCATGAAATCCTTACCAATCTTACAAACCTTTTTGCACAAGCTCTGAAGGGAGCAATTCCCCAACAGGCGTTTACCATCAAGGGACGGGTGGAAATGGAGTGCTGACCCAATTCCGAAGCATGGTACCCCCAACCTTAAAGGGAAATGAAGGGCCGCTTTGAACAGAAGAGTGGATTCGCCAGCTAGAGCGCATTTTCAACTATATGCGCTGTACAGATGACTGGAAGGTTACTTGAGCCGTCTTCCAGCTTACCGACGATGCAGGTCATTGATGGGAGTCTGAGACTTCTGCACTCACTGAAGAGCAACTCAGAGCCATTACCTGGCGAGTATTCAAGGAAAAGGTGATGGGACGGTATTTCCCTAAGGCTTTCCGCAAGCAAAAGGAAACAGAGTTGATGAATTTGGAGAAGGGGACAATGTCACTCTTGGAGTACGAACAGAAGTTCACTCAACTTGCTCGCTATGCTCCGCACCTAGTTGACACTGATGAGAAGAAAGCTTGGAGATTTGAAAGCGGGTTACGCCCTGAGATCGGAGGGCACTTGGCAGCCCTGAACCTCTCATCATACTCTGATATTCTGCAATGTGCTCAAGCAGTGGCCGCACGCCTGAAACTGGAGAATCCAACAGCTAAACCCCCAAACTCGGGTGAGAAGAGACACCGGGATAATCGAGATGATGGAGGCAACTTCCAACAAGAAAAGAAGTCCAGGCTAAACGAAGGGAGCAGTCAAGGGTTGGAAACGAGCAAGCCACTCTGTCGACAATGTCAACGCTATCACTTTGGGAGGTGTAGAGTTGGAGAAAATGTGTGTTATAGATGCTACCAAGGAGGTACATGGCCTCGAATTGCCCAAATGGAAGGTTTGCCAACCCCAGCAACAACAACAATGCCGGGCGGAACCAGAATGCCGGTGGGAGAAATCAAAACAACAATACTGGCCAAAAGGGGAATGCACGTGTCTACGCCATGAACCAAGATGTGGAAAATGAAGATGGCCAAGGTACCTTAGTCGTTGCTAAGAAATGTGTTGAGGAGACTTGTTTTCCTAAGGATATACGTTCACTTCGGAAAAATTATAGAAATAGATAGAATAGCCATTCACGATTTAAGGAACATAGTGAACCACGTCAAGCAAGAAGTAGATAAAAATTTGACATAGGAGGAGTATCCAATTTCTATGGTAGATAGAATAGTACACACTTAGAAGTAAGGAAGTATCACTAGTCAAAGTCTAATAGAGTAGACACGATATAAGTGGAACTACGTGGAAAAAGGAAGATGACATTAGGGCTAGATACCCTCAATTGCTAGACTCGGGTAATTAATTTTGAGGACGAAATTTTTTAAAAAGGAGGGAGGGATGTAGTGCCCCGAATATTTTTAGCTACATTTCCCTATTTATTATTTATTTTAATTTATTATTTATATGTGATTAAATTGTTGAGCTCCATAAATCGTGCCTCTAAAAAAAAAAATTATGCATGCATGATCACATGTTGTCATTATTATTATTATTATTATTATTATTATTATGGATGTAGGCCCAATTTTTTTCCAAAGTAAAGCCCAATAGTATGTCTATGTATTTTACGTAGCTTCTAATTTCCAAAACCAATCCTTAATTAGCGCCTAGAATGATTTAAATTTATGATTTCAGTAAATACTCTTTTAACTAATTCCTTAAGAAAAATCGTCTGCTCCAAGGAAATGATTAGGCGAAAATTGATTCTTTCCTAAAACTCTATTGCCGATAAGTTTATTCAATTCCCTATCTCCTCGTATAAATAGGGACTTCTCATAATCATTCTTACGGCACATCCAAAGAACTTCCAAAGTAGCATAATAGCAGAGGTATATTAGTAATTCTTCTTGTTTGTTTTTTTTGAGTGATGACTATGGCTTCGATAGCGGTAGACAAATTTCTATGTCTCACCGCCAAAAGCCGAGAGCTTCAATAGTTTTGATTCCTTCTCTCTATCTTCCATCCACGGCTGTCTATTCCTTTCAAATATTTATCGAGTCAGACTCTTCTTTGGATGTTTCCTTTTCGTTTCTACTGTCAAATTATGTATCTTCTTCTACAAATTGTTCTTTGGTGTTTTTCTCTAAAAAGGTTTCTGAAATTCTGTCTAAATCCTTTTTATTTAGAGAAGACTTAATTGATTTATTGAATTTTTCTAATTCTGACAATGGGCGACAACCTCTGAAGGTTTGCATAATTATTTGTTTCCATCAAATCCCATTGCTTGCACTCATTTATATAATACATAACATATAGTATAAGTTATGAGTATTAGATAGATATATATATATATATATATATGTAAATAATGATAATTTCTTTGCATAACACGTGTATATTCATTTCATTAGTATTAGTACATTTGTCACCACCAAATTCATTTTTTTTTTTAAGTACTATTATGATATGTATGAGTAGTTGTCATGTAGAAATCGCATGCATGTTTATTTAGAAAACTGTTTTCATGCAAAGTTATATTTTTCATAAAGTTAGTAATTGAGATCAAATATCTTTTCCTAGGCGAGGCGCGTAGGACTTAACGATTTAATTGCAGTTTCTCGAGGAGTCAAGTCAAGAAAAGGTTAAGGTGGGGGAAAAAGTTGCATTATCGTGTTTATCCTTATTATACGTTTTGCTCAATTGATATGTGTGATATGCAGCTTTAGCTTACGAGCTAATGAGAATAAAGAAGTGTCGTCTTCGGACGTAAAATAAAGGAAGTATCGTCTTCGGACGTAAAATAAAGGAAATTTCGTCTTCGGACGTAAAATAAAGGAAGTTTCGTCTTCGGACATAAAATAAAGAAAGTGTCATCTTCGGACATAAAATAAATAAAGTTCATCTACGGACGTAAAAATGAGAATAAGAAGAAGAACATGTTTACATATATTCTTTTGTAGAAATTCTTATAATATGGATAAATGCAACCCACTGAGTTTATAGTACTCACCCCAAAACTTTTTTTTTTTTTTCAGGAGCAGACTCGGGCGATGAGCGGCGTGGTGAATGATGGTGGAGTCGCGATTAATTATTACTAATAAGCAAGATTTATAGCTGAATAATGTTAATTTTCGTAGTCAAGACTTCCGCTTTGCTAGTTCTATTATTTTTATTGGATTTTTCAAGACTTATGTTGTTTTATTTTAATTAATTAATGGAGTGTTCTTCTTAACAAGCCAATTTCTTTATTTATGAAAATTGGGGCGTTACACGAGCACTAAAAGGGCCGGAGACGAGGTACCAACCACTTGAGAAAGTTGCGCTCGCATTGGTAAATGTTGCAAGGAGATTGCGACCTTACTTTCATGCGCACTCCATACAAGTCCTGACCGACCTGCCACTTCGACAAGTCCTGAAAGGAAGGATTGCAAAGTGGGCAGTCGAGCTCGGTGAGCACACCATCTCTTTTTGCCCACGTCAAGCCATCAAAGGTCAAGCCTTAGCGGATTTTTTAATGGAGGCAAAATTTACAGAACTGCCAAAGCCGACCGAATCCTCATGCAAAACTGATGCCGAAGCTTTTACCGAACCACCAAAAGATTGCTGGAAAGTCTACGTAGACAGGGCTTCGGGACATTCGGGAAGCGGAGCAGGTGTCATACTTCTCAGCCCAGAAGGACAAGAGACCACTTATGCACTTCGGTTCGACTTCCCAACAACGAATAATGAGGTGGAGTACGAAGCTCTAATCGCCGGACTTCGTCTAGCTCAGGCCCTCCAGATACGAGCTGTTCAAGTCCACAACGACTCTCAAGTCATAGTGAGCCATATGCTAGGAAAGTACGAGGCTAAAGGCGAAAGGATGAAAAAATACCTCCACAAAGCCAAGAGTTTGCAACAAGGCTTCTCATATTTCCAGTTGGTTCGAATTCTAATGGGGGAAAACAACCGGGCCGATGCTTTAAGCAAATTAGCATCATCATCTACAAGCTCTCCCGTGGAAAAAGTCAAGTGCTGAAGCATAGATGAAGCCGAGGTCAAGTGCTGAAGCATAGATGAAGCCGAGGTCAACCTAGTAATTGAGGATCGTGCAGAAGTCACATAGGAGCTCGAGCATTGTCAAAGAAAGTAATGAGATGGGGATACTACTGGCCCACAATGTTCCAAGATACAGTCAACCTCGTGAAGAAGTGCCCTGATTAACACGTATTTTATGTGCATGTTGAGTGTTTTGGAATGTGTTTGAGTCTCAATTTAGATGCTTATTTGTTTAAAATACTAGGGTTTCTTAACTCTTAGTACATTCTAGACTTTTCTCATTTTTCTTGGTTTTTGATCCATTTTGGTAAGAATTGGAATAGTATTCATGTGGCTAAGGATCGAAGGCCGGAAACGAGGAAGAATTGAGCTCAATTAGGGTGAAACCTAGGTTTGAAATGTGTAATTTAAATTTATAGAGTTAGGGTTTCACTAGTTTGATTTCAATTATGTTTTCCTCGTTCTCTCGAGTCTCTTTATGCTTTTTGCAGGGAAAATGGAGAACTCATTTGGTCCATTTGATCATTCCATGTCGAAGAGGGGTTCGTTGGGAGTCCATAGCAAAAAGCGGATCGAGAATCGAAGTTCGGACGAGGGAGAACGAGGCGAAACCGTAGGGCTGCGTATGGAGAGGATCGCCGGCGGCCTGGACGGCGGCCTGGCCAGACCGCCGGCCAGGTGGCTGGACTGCAGAGAAAACGGCGGCCTGACCGGCGGCCTGCCAGACCGCCGGCCAGACCGCTGTCGTTCCTTCCCCCTTCACTTCTTGACCGAGTTAGCTCGTCTAACTCGGTCCAACTCGACCCAAACTTGATTTTCTATGTATTTAATGCTAGAATTCACCCCATTTGTATATCTTGGATATATTTTAATTCCCCAAAAACCCTAAAAATATTTCCCTCTTTCTTTTTTAGTATTTTGAAGATTGTTGAAGCTACATTGGTTGGATTTGCAATTGGAGACCATCTTCTTCTTCCTTAGTGAATTCTCTTTCTTTTAAGCATGATTTCAATTACTTTTTATGGTTTATTTTCCTTAATCATGTCTAGCTAGTTCTCTTTGTGGTTTCAATTATATGTAGATTAGGATTAAGTGATTGGGTTTAGGCTTTAATTGTGAATTTACCTTCTAATTTCAAGTTCATTTCTCTTGGGGCTATGTTTTATTATGTAATTGTGATTGATCACCATAGTTGCATACCAAATGTTTGATCTAATGCTTAGGAGGCTTAGATTAGATGCTAGGATCAAGAGATTTGCATGCTAGAGTATAGTAGGGTTAAGGAACTCCATGAGCTATTGGGAGTTAATGAATTGCTTGATGTCTTAGTCGGAATTTGGCCTTTCATTAATCTACTTGTCTTCATTGCAATGAGAATTGAGTGAACCATAGTTAGGAGGTTTCCCACATGAAATTGGATTAAATTGGTTAATTATAGTTAGAGTTCTAATCACCCATCACTTGAGCCTAATCGAAGTATAATTGGAATCACGTTTATTTTCTATTAATTTTATACCCTTTGATCATTTGTTGCTTGTTTAGTTAAGTTTTAAGTTGATAATTACTTTTTGGTGTCATTAGTTAATTAAAAACACAAAAACATGTTTGTCGGTAGCTTGAATAGTAGGTTTAATAGCTAGGTTACTACTTGAGACTTGAGCGTCCTTGCATTCCTTGTGGATTCGACCCGATTGTAATACATCGGTTATTATTGCTCTCTACCTTCACCCTAAAGTGAGGGCGGACCATAAAGTCGGTAGTTTCTGTTATTTATTATCTCACCTACTATTACTGCTCCAAAAATTACGGCCCTAGATTTTGAAAGGAATCACAAAACACATAAGCTAAAACTTTTTTGTGCTTCCAATATATAATTTCGAGCAGGAATAATTGTGGAGAGTGAATTTATTAATTTATTCACTTCACTTACAATTGGGTTTTACCAATTATTTTTTATGCTTAATATTAAATACATGCATGCTTACTACTTGATCAAATCATGCTTAATGGATATAATGATACGAAAAATCATTTAATTATATTTAGGAGTTGTTGGTTTTTATAGTAAATTTTGATGCTTAAAATTGAACACATACATGCTTATTACCTGACAAAATCATGCTTAAATGGATATAATGATACAAAAAATTCATTTAATTATATTTAGGATCTGTTGGTTTTTATAATTAATTTACATGCTTAAAATTGAACACGTGCATGCTTTATCTAAAAAAATCATGCTTAAATGGATATAATGATACGAAAAGTTATGTAATTTTATTTAGGATTTGTTGGTTTTTATAGTTAATTTTGATGCTTAAAATTGAACACATGCATGCTTATTACTTGACAAAATCATGCTTAATGAATACAATGATATGAGAAGTGATGTAATCAATATTGTTTTGGTCAATAATAAGCATGAAAACTTTTAATTTAAAGCATCAAATTAAGAACCAGTTGCTATTATATAATATCATAAGCATGAATCAAATAATGAATAAGTCTGAAGATGAAAAACTTGAGAAATATAATTAAAATAAAATTTGAACAATAAAACTAAGCTAGAGAAATCATCTTCTTCCGGAAAAGATGGAGACGAAAAGCTTGAGAAATTTCATGGGAACAATTCAATCATTCAACTTTTAACACGAAGAATGAAGGACTCAAGAGCAACTAAGCAAGAAGGTAAATTATGTTGCTTTCAGTAAATCACAACCTGCTTAAAATGACTAATGTTCATGCTTAATACTCATCAAAAAACTAATAGAACATCCGTGCGAAGAAACTTTGTCAGAACCTTTAATTTGTTCTACACCACTGATTTTTTTACAGAATTAAATCCTTATAATTCATGTAGTAGAAGCAGCAATACACTATACAAATCTAATGAAAAAAAAAAAAAGAATACATACTACACACAAAAGTCAGATGAATCCCTTTCTAATTCGCTACAATTGATTAACACGTATTTTATGTGCATGTTAAGTGTGTTTGAATGTGTTTGAGTCTCGATTTATGTGCTTAAATGGTAGAAATGCTAGAGTTTTTTATACTTATAGCATACTTTACATTTCTCTCGTTTTCTCTCGGTTTTCAATCTATTTTTGTAAGAATTGGAGAGTATTCATGTGGCTAAGGGTTGAAGGCTAGAAACGAGGAAGAATCGAGCTCAATTAGGGTGAAACCTAGGGTTAAAAATGTGGATTTTGAATTTATAGAGTTAGGGTTTCACAAGTTCAAGTTCGTTTATATTTTCCTCATTCTCTTGAGTCTCTTTGTATCTTTTTGCAGGTTGATGAAGAACTCATTTGGCAACTTTGATCATTCCATGTCGAAGAGGAGTTCGTTAGGAAGCCGTAGCAAAAAACAGTTCGTAAATCGGAGTTCGGACGAGAGAGAATGAGCAAAAATGAAAATATTGCGCAAGAGAAGACGGATGGGCGGCAAACCGGCGACCCAAACCGGCGGTCCACTGGGCCGCCAGTTCACAGCATCTGAACCGCCATTTACCACAGAGCCACCGGCGGTCCACTGGAATTTGATGATGTCTTTCCCGAACTTCTATTTCTTTTGTGTTGTAGGAATTTGATGATGTCTTTCCCGAAGAAACACCTTCAGGCTTACCACCAATTCGAGGGATAGAGCATCAGATTGATTTTGTGCCAGGTGCGACACTTCCAAATAGGCCAGCTTATCGAACCAATCCGGAGGAGACGAAGGAATTGGAGAGGCAGATTGGAGAGTTGTTGGCAAGGGGGCACGTGAGGGAGAGTTTGAGTCCTTGTGCAGTTCCTGGGCTACTTGTGCCGAAGAAGGACTTGACAATGAGGATGTGTTGTGACTGCCGAGCCATCAACAACATAACGGTAAAGTATCGACATCTCATCCCTTGTTTAGATGATATGCTTGATGAATTGCATGGCTCTTGTGTGTTTTCTAAGATTGATTTGCGTAGTGGCTATCATCAGATTAGGATTAAGGAAGGAGACGAATGGAAAACTGCTTTTAAGACAAAACTTGGTTTGTATGAGTGGTTGGTTATGCCTTTTGGTTTGACTAATGTTCCTAGTACGTTTATGCGTCTTATGAATCATGATTTGCGTGCTTACATAGGCAGATTTGTTGTGGTCTATTTTGATGATATTCTAGTATATAGCAAGAGTCATGATGAGCATGTTTAGCACTTGAAGTCTGTTTTAGATGTACTTAGGAAAGAGAAGTTGTATGCTAATCGTTCTGTTCATTCTGCTACTCAGTTTTCACCGTTTGAGATTGTCTATGTTTTTAATCCTTTAAGTCCGTTAGATTTATCTCATTTACCTGAGCATGAGCATACTAATCTTGATGGCCAGAAAAAGGCTGATTTTGTGAAACAGATTCATGAGAAGGCAATAATGAACATAGAGAGGCGAACAGAACAGTACGCCAAACAAGCCAACAAAGGGCGTCGACAAGTGGTGTTTGAACCCGGTGATTGGGTTTGGGTGCATATGCGCAAGGAGAGGTTTCCATTGCAACGGCGTTCGAAGCTGCTCCCTCGAGGCAATGGACCTTTTCAAGTGTTGGAGCGCATCAATGATAATGCCTACAAATTGGACTTACCTGGTGAGTATAATGTTAGTGCTACTTTCAATGTTACTGATTTGAGTCCTTTTGATGTAGGTGACGCTTTGGATTTGAGGACAAATCCTCTTCAAGAGGAGGGGAATGATGGAGTCCAAGAAGCATGGAGTCAAGATCTCGTTCGTGTTCCAAGTGGGCCGGTGACAAGAGCTCGAGCTAAGAAGTTCAAGGAAGGTTTACAAGGCTTGATTCAAGAGGTTTGGGCTTAAGAATGGATGAGGAAGCCCATTGGAGAAGGCGGAGTGGACAGCCCGTGAGTTATCAATTTCATCGAGTGTGTTCGGGCTGAAGATTAAAGACTTTTGTTTTAATTTCGTGTGTTTAATTAACAGCCCACGTTTTGTGCCTTAAAAGGCTAGTGAAGATCAAGCTATGGGAGCTAATCATCAAGCTATGGAGAATCTTATGAAAGAAATGGAAGAGTTTAGAGCTTGGAAAGAAGAGCAAGAAAGAAGGGCAAATGAGGTTCCACCACCTCCTCTCAACCATATATTCCAACCTCCAACGGAACAATTCCAAGGAGGAGAGTGGGGGACGATCAATGCCAACAATTTTGAGCTCAAATCCGGACTTATTCAAATGGTGAAGAGTGAACAATTTGGTGGAAGTCCCACGGAGGATCCAAATGCCCATCTTAGCATGTTTCTTGATATGTGTGATATGGTCAAGCTAAATGGAGTGCCAAGTGATGTTATTCGCATGCGGATGTTTGGGTTTTCTGTACGGGATCGGGCCAAGGATTGGTACAAGGGATTGAACAAGGCCAATATTCATACATGGGATGACTTGTGCAAGGCCTTTCTTTCCAAATACTTTCCACCATCTAAAGCTCAAAAGCTCATCTCCGACATCTCACACTTCTCTCAACAAGGTGACGAGACCTTGTTTGAGGCATGGGAAAGATATAGAGAGTTATTAAGGAAGTGCCCTCAACATGGTTTCAACGAGGGACAACAAATCACCACATTCTATAGTGGCCTCACACCTCACACGAGAAGTATAGTGGATGCTACTTCCGGAGGATGCCTTGTGAATAGAAATGCAAAGGAAGCTCTAAGGATTCTTGAGGAAATGGCCTCTAACAGTTATCAATGGCCTATGGAGAGGGCTCCATCAAGAAGAGTTGATTATATTGATGATGAGAAGTATGATGCTCTAGCAATGGAAGTTGCTAATATGAAGAAGCAATATGAAGAAGAGAGGAAAGCTCAATCTCAAGCTCAAGTTCAAAGTGTTCATCAATATCAAGAGAACTTGGAGCCTAGTGGAAGTGAAGACTTGAATTTTGTTAATCAAAGGCAATATGGAAATTTCAACAAGTCAAATTTCCAAGGAGCTCAAAGTGGTTTTCAAGGGAATTATCAAGGGGGATTTCAAGGGAGGTCACAAGGAGGAAATTCCTACGATTATCAAGGAGGCTATCAAGCCTATAATCCTAACAACCGGACTCATCCCAACCTCTCCTACGGAAATCCCAACAATGCTCAATTGCCACCTCCCGGATTTTCCGTTTCTCAAGGAGCAATTGAAGAACCGAAGAAAACATCTCCTTCTATTGAGCAACTTGTCCAACAAATGGCAAGTCAACAAAGTTCGTTTATCACACAAACCGGGCAAAAGGTGAGTGCCTTGGAGAATTCACTTACATCTTTAACAAAGCAAGTGAAGATGATGGAGGGCCAAATAAGTCACATGGCTAACCAAGCCACTACTCAACACACACCGGGAAAGTTTCCAAGCAACACGGAGATGAATCCTAAAGGGTGTAATGCTATCACCTTGAGGAGTGGAAGGGCTTATGAGTACATCCAAGAGTAAATAAGAGGAAGTTCTTGTTGAAGACATACCCTATGAAGAGTCTCCAACTATTGATGAAGAATCAAGGAAAGAAGTTCAAGGAGAAGCACCTAAGGCGGTGCTAGTAGAGGCTCCTCTTCCTACAAAGGATGTAATTACGAAGGCTCCATTCCCTCATCGTTTAGCCAAGCCTAAGGTTGATGAGAAGTTGATGAGATTCTTGGATATATTCAACAAAGTGCAAATTAACATTCCTTTGCTTGATGCACTTCGTGATATGCCCGGCTATGTGAAGTTTTTGAAGGATGCCGTGGCTAAAAAGAGGAAGTTTGGTTCATTTGAAACAATTAGCCTCACGGAGGAAGTTAGTGCGGTGATTCAAAGAAAATTGCCTTTGAAGAAGAAGGATCCGGAAGCTTCACAATAGCATGTGTGATTGGAGGGAAAAAGTTTGGAAATGTCTTATGTGATCTAGGAGCTAGTATCAATTTGATGTCATTGTCTATCTTTAAGAGGTTGGATATTGGAGAGATCAAACCTACATCTATTTGTCTTCAAATGGCCGATCGTTCTATATCATATGCTCAAGGAATTGTCGAAGATGTTTTGGTAAAAGTGGAGGGATTCATATTTCCCGCGGATTTTGTTATTTTGGATATGCCGGAAGATGAGAGGATGCCTCTCATACTTGGGCGTCCTTTCCTATCAACCGGAAGAGCTCTTATTGATGTACAAGACGGAAATCTCACTTTTAGAGTAAATGGAGAGACCCTCACTCTTTCAATCTTCGATGCAATGAAGCGAGGAGATAACTCAACTTATGAGGAGTGCAATGCAATTACCACTTTGCCTACATCTATGGCAAAAGACCTCACGGAGGAAATCATCTCCAATTCTTTCTATTCCTATTCCGATTTAGATGATGCTTGTGATGACTTATTGGAGTCCATTGCTTATTTGGAAGCAAATCAAGGATCATAGAAGGATGAGGTTCATTACCTTGACATCAACCAACCGGGGAGAGTGGGAGTTCAACTAAGGCGGAATCTTCTTCAAGTGTCTCTCAAGAATTGAAACCTCTTCCGATCATCTAAGGTATGCCTTTCTTGGTGGTAATGACTATTTTCCCGTTATAGTGTCACAACACTTGTCAGAGTCCGAATTGGACAAGTTGTTGAGAGTCCTTAGGGAGTTTAAAGATGTTATTAGTTGGTCTATTGATGATATCAAGGGTGTTTGTCCATCTATATGCATGCATCGTATTTTATTGGAAGATGATTGTCGTCCCAAGGTTCAACCTCAAATGAGGTTGAATCCGGTTTTGCAAGAAGTAGTGAGGAAAGAGGTGTTGAAGTTATTAGATGCGGGAATGATCTACGCTATTTCAGATAGTGAATGGGTGAGTCCTACCCAAGTGGTTCCGAAGAAAGGAGGGATGATTGTGGTCAAGAATGAGAAGGAAGAGGTTATTGCTACAAGAGTTGCCACCGGATATAGAGTTTGCATTGATTATAGGGCTCTAAATGCGGCAAAAAGGAATGATCACTTTCCTTTGCCCTTTATTAATCAGATGTTGGACCGTTTGGCGGGTTATGAGTACTATTATTTTCTTGACGGGTATTCCGGATACAATCAAATTGCCATAGCCCCGGAGGATCAACACAAGACGGCCTTTACATGCCCCTATGGAGTATTTGCCTATAGGAGGATGCTTTTCGGGTTGTGTAATGCTCCGGCCACGTTCTAAAGGTGCATGATGTCTATATTTGGAGGGTTGATTGAAAATATTATGGAGGTATTCATGGATGACTTCTCGGTTTTCGGGGAGAGTTTTGATTCTTGTTTGGATAATCTCACCAAAGTTTTGCAAAGATGTAAGGACACTTCTCTTGTCTTGAATTGGGAGAAGTGCCACTTTATGGTTCGAGATGGAATTGTGCTTGGACATAAGGTCTCTAAAGATGGTTTGGAAGTTGATAGAGCCAAAATTGTTGCCATAGAGAAGCTTCCGCCTCCAACAAATGTGAAATCAATCCGAAGCTTCCTTGGTCATGCGGGGTTCTATAGAAGATTCATTGAAGGTTTTTCAAAAATTACCAAGCCACTTTGCAATCTCTTGCAAAAAGATGTGAAGTTTGTCTTTGATGAAGAATGTTTCAAAGCCTTTGAGAAATTGAAGAAAACCCTCATCTCTACTCCTATTCTCATCAAGCCTAATTGGAGTGAATCTTTCATTCTAAAGTGTGATGCAAGTGATTATGCTTTAGGAGTGGTATTGGGGCAAATGAAAGATAAGGTGTTTCGAGTCATTCATTATGCTAGTAGGACATTGGATGGTGCTCAAAAGAATTACACAACAACCGAGAGAGAATTCTTGGCCATTGTCTTTGCTTTTGACAAATTCCGGTCATATCTTGTTGGGAATCACACTATTGTCTATTCGGATCATATAGCTATACGACATCTCATGGCGAAGAAGGATGCAAAGCCTCATTTGATTCGTTGGATCCTCCTTCTTCAAGAATTCGACATGGAGATTCGTGATAGAAGAGGGGTAGATAATGTGCTAGCCGATCATTTGTCAAGGCTTGAAAAGCCGGTTGAAGGTGAAGATTTGAGATTGAGTATCAATGAATGTTTCCCGGATGAGAAGATTATGGTCTTGAAGTGTAAAGATTCTTGGTTTGCCGACTTTACCAATTACCTTGTGCTTCGAGAATTGCCACCAAATCTCTCAGATTATCAAAAGGCCAAGTTCCTTAGAGATGTGAGGTTCTATTATTGGCAAGATCCGTATCTATGGAGGAGGTGTGCCGATGGAATTATTCGTAGATGTGCTATGGACAATGAATGGCTCAAGATTATTGGAGATTGTCATGAGGGACCGAATGGGGGTCATTGTGGGGCTAATCGTACTGCTTGGAAGGTTTTTCAAAGCGGATTCTATTGGCCTTCGATTTTTAAGGATTGTCAAACTTTTGTGAAGAGTTGTGATAGATGTCAAAGAATAGGGAATATCACAAGGAAAGATGAGATGCCTCAAAACATTATGATTGAGGTTGAGTTATTTGATGTTTGGGGGATAGACTTTATGGGACCATTCCCTAATTCTTGTGGTTTTTCCTACATTCTTCTTGCTATTGAGTATGTTTCAAGATGGGTTGAAGCAATTCCTACTTCGACTAGTGATTCCAAGGTTGTGATCAAGTTTTTGAAGAAGAACATCTTGACTCGGTTTGGAACTCCTAGGGCTTTGCTTAGTGATGGGGGGTCTCACTTCAATAACAAATGGTTGGGAAGTGTTCTCGCTAAGTATGGAGTGAAGCATAAGATTACATCTCCATACCATCCTCAAGCCAATGGTCAAGCCGAGCTTGCAAACCGGGAAATCATGCAAATTTTGGAGAAGACAATCACTACTCGAAAGGATTGGGCGAAAAACCTCGATGATGCTTTGTGGGCCTATCGAACCGCCTACAAAACCCCTATTGGTATGTCTCCATATCAACTTGTCTTTGGAAAGTCTTGTCACTTGCCTTTGGAGATTGAGCATAAGGCATATTGGGCTTTAAAGAAGATTAATTTTGAGTTTAAGGAGGCCGGAGTGAATAGGAAAAATCATCTTGTGGAATTGGATGAATGGAGAAACGAGGCTTATGAAAATTCTCGGATTTATAAGGAAAGAGCCAAGAAGTTTCATGATTTAGAGATTCGAAGCAAGGTGATCATTCCGGGAGACGAGGTTCTTCTCTTTAACTCTCGTCTTCGTCTCTTCCCCGGAAAACTCAAATCAAGGTGGACCGGTCCTTACATTGTGAGTAGGAGTTTCAAGAATGGCACATTTGAACTTCTAAAGAATGATGGTTCTACCTTCGTTGTTAATGGACATCGACTCAAGCTCTATTTCAATTCGAAGAAGTTTAAGGAGAAGTCGACCATTCTTCTTAATGATGCTTGATCTTGGAGACTAAGTCGAGCTAACAACGTTAAACAAAGCGCTAGTTGAGAGGCACCTCAACACGTATCCTTTTCTTTTTCGTTTTTGTGAGTGTTTATTTCATTTTTCGATTTTTGAGTTTTTTACAATTTTTGTTCCAATTTTTAGAAAAACCATAAAAAATAGAAAATGTTGAAAATGAAGGGTGAAAAATGCTTAGGGAGAATAAAGAGGAAGTCGAGAAGGGCCCAGTGCTTCAAAAAGGGTCGAAAAAGGTCGAGAAACGCATCGAAAAAGGTCGGGAACCGGGCAAGAAGGGGCGCCGGCAGCCTGCCAGACCGCCGGCCAGGTAGCTGAATGGCAGAGTAAACGGCGGTCTCCACGGCGGCCTGCCAGACCGTCTGCCAGACCGCCGCCGGTCCTCCCCCCCTATTTTCTATTTTTGATTTTTTTTCACTCCCTTTTCTTCATTTTATGTTTTTCAAACCCTTTTTCAAGCATGAACATCACTTTCTCTCACTAAAACATTTGAAATTTCATGTTCTAATTACTCTCAAATCACTTTGAATCTTGTTAAGTCCTTCCATAGTCTCATTACCCATCCCATAAGCTACATTTTAAGCCCTATAACTCACTTTTTCATTCACCCTAACCTAAAAAACGAAAATCTAAGGTTCTTGTTCAAAGTTGTGAAGTTCTTCAAGTTTCCCCAAGAAAATGAGGTAAGATGTTCTACACCTTTGCTTTTATGGGATTTGTACA
The DNA here is from genome assembly GCA_001642375.2 of Mentha longifolia. Classification (NCBI taxonomy): domain Eukaryota; kingdom Viridiplantae; phylum Streptophyta; class Magnoliopsida; order Lamiales; family Lamiaceae; genus Mentha; species Mentha longifolia. The sequence continues at coordinate 18,594,934 of CM038113.1, read as the reverse complement.
CTCATTCTATGAATTGGTATGCATTTTGCCCATCATTTGTGATAGTTTGAATAGAATTCCTAGCTTAGGTTTTTCTTGAATTTTTGGGAGAAATTTTTGAATTTTTGAATTGTTGAATTTTGGGAATGAGCATGAATTGAATGGCATTAATTCTTGCATTTATGAATTATGCTATATCTTTTTTATTTGAATATTCATGGAAATTTTTACTTCTTTCTACTTGAGCATTCATGACTAGGATTGAAGGAATTTGTATGAATTTTTGGAGAACATTGTAGGAATTCACATTCTTGATACTTGTTTAAAATTCATTTTTTCTTTTCTTTTCGGGAGCATACATGTTCAAGGGAATAATGAGTTCATGAGAAAAGTTGCTTACAATATGAAAATTCTTGGTTTATCTTCTTGAAATTTATTTGGAATTTTTCATAATTTGTAGGAAGGAGTCTAGAGGAAAAGGAAAAGGAAAAGAAAAAGCAACAACTTCTAAGGATTTGATTGCTTCTCTTACAAACAAGAAGAGAAAGGATGCTTCCTCCTCGTCATTCCAACCAAGAAGGGATCCTACAACACCGGAAGCTCATGATATTCGATTGGAAACATATGAGGAAAGGGATAAATTCGCCACTCTTGTGAAGAAGGGCATTATTCCAACAAGGTTTCCTTCAAAAGAGGTTTTGGTGAAGATAGGGCTTTACGATAATGTAAAGTCTCTTTTTGATAATATTGGTTGGGGACGTATCCTTGATAATACTATTGAGGATAGACAAACTTATGAAAAAGTTGTTCTTGAAGTTATGAGCACAGTGGAGGCCGAAAATATTCATCTCATGCAAGGTATTCAATTCCAATTGTTTGGTGAAAGGCATGAAATGAGCTTGGAGGAGATAGATGATATTTTTGGAGTACCACATGGGGGTGATGTGTTGATGGAGCAAGCTTTTGAGCACTATTCCATTTGGAACAAGCTTGTACCACTTTCCTTCCCCGGAAGGTTTCAAGTCGGGATATTCAAAATCAAATGAGGTGTGGAATCCGGTGTTAAGAATGGTGCTTAAAATCCTTGGCCACACAATTGTTGCAATAAAGGAGAATACCTCGGTCCGGATCGATGATCTTTTCATTCTTCATGCTATGTTGACCAAGAGGAAGATAAGTTTTACACATCTCTTTATCCCTCAATTGTTGAAGCAAGCAAGAGTGAATTCCGGAAAGGTCAACATTGGAGGAATGCTTACTCCCATTGCCAAGTGGATCAAGGAAGATCTTGGTGGATACCCTCCATTAAAGGGAGCATATCTTATGGATTTCATGAAGTTAAGGTACTTGAGGTTTATCAACTCTATCACACCCCCATTCTATTTTCTTCAAGAAGATTGTGAGAAGTTCCCTCTCCCTAATGCCGCGAGTATATTGGTTACCAATTTTCATGAAAGAGAAAATTGGCAATTGAACTTGCCAATGCACAAGTTGATCATGGAGAATCATATCTTCAAGTATGGTGAAGAGGATGAGTACACTATTAGCAATGGAGAGGAAGAAGTGCATATGGATGAAGAGGACGAGGAAATGGAAGATTCGACAAGAGAAGAACAAATGTCAAGAGAAGAACAAATGTCAAGATACAATGAAAGATTTGGAACTCTTGAGACTAGAATGGAAAGTATGGAACGGGGGTTCAAATCTCTTGATGCACAAGTCACTGTGATGAGGCAAGAGGTGACTTCGATGAGAGTCACTCAACTTGATGAAGTGGAAAGAAGCAAGAAGATGGAAAAATAAGTAGCATCGATGATGGAGCTTTTGGAGAGCTTTCGAGAGCATCAACTCAATCAAGGGGTGACTTGGCCCCATCCTCCACCATCATCATAGCTTGGAATGTTGTAAGTGTAATTTAAATCCATTATATATCTTTCCCTCCAACCTTATTTTAGAATTTATCTTCTAAAATAAGTTTGGGGGAGGAGGGTAGGATAATGAATTTAAATTACTTTAAATTTATGTCTTGCTATTTTTCCATGCTTTGTTTTCTTGCTTTGTTTTCTTGCTTTACACTCTTGTCTTAGTCTCGTGGTCTTGTCCTCTCATGTTTGATGTTGCTTGGTTTTAAAATTGTGGTTTGAGGTATTTTTGTGGTTTGATGGTATCTATTTGATTGAGTTGTTTGCTTGGATTGTGAATGAGAATTTTAGGTTGTTGACATTGGGAAATGAATTTCTTTGATGATGAGTTTGAAGCTGTGGGATGTTTTGAAGGACTTTGTGTTATTTGTTGAGTTTGTTTGATGGTATTTGAATTTGTGTGGAAGTTTGTGCTTTGTTTTGTGCAATTGGGGATGAATTAGGGTTAAATAATTACTCTTCATGAGTTTATGGTTGAGTTTGTGGTTTTGAATGCGAAATTTTTAAGAAAGGAAAAATTCTAAGTGAATGAATACATGCATGCATGAGTGTGAAAGCACGTGTTGAATTGCTCAAGTACATTAGAGTGAGATGCCTATGATTTATGCTAAAATGGTGACATTTTTGAAATTTCTCAAGTTTGAGTCAAGCATGATTAGGGTTATTTCACTTGAATGGCTTGGAAGGATTGAACTTAGGCACTTAGGCTCTAGACAAAAAGCTTGAGAGGATTTTGAGCCTTAAAATTATGCACTTTACATAGTGAATATCCTTTCTTGAGAGCTTGATCTTGCATTGCATTTTCTTTACTAGAACTTGCCTTGATACTCTTGTTAGAAGTACTACATGTTTGCATGATTAGGAGATGATCTTAGGCCATCATTGCATAGCCCATTTTTCCTAAACATTAACCTATCTTTCATTACCATTGTTGTCCCATTTTGAGCCTTGAATAAAGCCTTTTCTTCTTGAACCGGATGATAGGGGATGAAGGATGGTTAAGGGAACCTTGGTGAAAGTTGAAAATTCATAAAGAATGATGGGTGATGGTGAAGGGTCTAGATGATTGGTGTTGGAATGAAAGGACACTCCTATAAGCTCTAAGTTAGAAAAGGAAAGAATAAGAACAAAGTTCTTATTGTAAAAAAAAAAAGAAAAAAAAAAAAAAAAGAATAAGAGCATAAAGGAGTGTTTCTTTAGGAATTTTGAAAGAAGCTTGTGGTTAATTTGATAAAAAGGGGTTGGATAAGGTGGAAGATGAAGAACTTCATACTTGGAAAGGAGAAGAAAGGGGGTAAGAGTACTTGAATGCAAATTTAAGTCACTTAGCCTATAATTCCTTACCTTAACCAATGTCCCTACATTACAAGCTTAATAAAGACTTTTTTTATCCTAATTTGTGCATGCATTGTAGTATTAGAAACTTGAGTTGATAGGCAAGCTTATGGCTAAAGTTATGCTTTGCATGATTTCGATGAGTGCTTACCTTTTCCATATGTAGAGGGATCGAGTGATACACATATTCTTTGTGAGGTCTAGAGTCGAAGTGTTTGAGTGATCGATTTCTAAGTTAGGAGAGTGAGTGATCTTATGAATGTTTGGCTTGACTTAAGAATTTCCTTGAGTTAAAATGGTTTTTGATATGATATGAGGCATCGAGGAACTCAAAATGCGCACTCCATACGTGTTAAGTGTTTTGATTGTTCGTTTCATTGTTCGGGACGAACAATGGCTTAAGTTCGGGGGAGTGATTAACACGTATTTTATGTGCATGTTGAGTGTTTTGGAATGTGTTTGAGTCTCAATTTAGAAGCTTATTTGTTAAAAATACTAGGGTTTCTTAACTCTTAGTACATTCTAGACTTTTCTCATTTTTCTTGGTTTTTGATCCATTTTGGTAAGAATTGGAATAGTATTCATGTGGCTAAGGATCAAAGGCCGGAAACGAGGAAGAATTGAGCTCAATTAGGGTGAAACCTAGGTTTCAAATGTGTAATTTAAATTTATAGAGTTAGGGTTTCACTAGTTTGATTTCAATTATGTTTTCCTCGTTCTCTCGAGTCTCTTTATGTTTTTTGCAGGGAAAATGGAGAACTCATTTGGTCCATTTGATCATTCCATGTTGAAGAGGGGTTCGTTGGGAGTCCATAGCAAAAGCGGATCGAGAATCGGAGTTCGGACGACGGAGAACGAGGCGAAACCGTAGGGCTGCGCATGGAGAGGATCTCGGCGGCGGCCTGGCTAGACCGCCGGCCAGGTGGCTGGACTGCAGAGAAAACGGCGGCCTGGACGGCGGCCTGCCAGACCGCCGGCTAGACCGTCGTCGTTCCTTCCCCCTTCACTTCTTGACCGAGTTAGCTCGTCTAACTCGGTCCAACTCGACCCAAACTTGATTTTCTATGTATTTAATGCTAGAATTCACCCCATTTGTATATCTTGGATATAATTTAATTCCCTAAAAACCCTAGAAACATTTCCCTCTTTCCTTTTTAGTATTTTGAAGATTGTTGAAGCTACATTGGTTGGATTTGTAATTGGAGACCATCTTCTTCTTCCTTATTGAATTCTCTTTCTTTTAAGCATGATTTCAATTACTTTTTATGGTTTATTTTCCTTAATCATGTCTAGCTAGTTCTCTTTGTGGTTTCAATTATATGTAGATTAGGATTAAGTGATTGGGTTTAGGCTTTAATTGTGAATTTACCTTCTAATTTCATGTTCATTTCTCTTGGGGCTATGTTTTATTATGTAATTGTGATTGATCACCATAGTTGCATACCAAGTGTTTGATCTAATGCTTAGGAGGCTTAGATTAGATGCTAGGATCAAGAGATTTGCATGCTAGAGTATAGTAGGGTTAAGGAACTCCATGAGCTATTGGGAGTTAATGAATTGCTTGATGTCTTAGTCGGAATTAGGCCTTTCATTAATCTACTTGTCTTCATTGCAATGAGAATTGAGTGAACCATAGTTAGGAGGTTTCCCACATGAAATTGGATTAAATTGGTTAATTATAGTTAGAGTTCTAATCACCCATCACTTGAGCCTAATCGAAGTATAATTGGAATCACGTTTATTTTCTATTGATTTTATACCCTTTGCTCATTTGTTGCTTGTTTAGTTAAGTTTTAAGTTGATAATTACTTTTTGGTGTCATTAGTTAATTAAAAACACAAAAACATGCTTGTCGGTAGTTTGAATAGTAGGTTTAATAGCTAGGTTACTACTTGAGACTTGAGCGTCCTTGCATTCCTTGTGGATTCGACCCGATTGTAATACATCGGTTATTATTGCTCTCTACCTTCACCCTAAAGTGAGGGCGGACCATGCCCGAAATGTCAAGTTCATGGGACAGTGCCAAGGCTACCCCAGACCGACCTCACAAGCATGCAAAGCCCTTGGCCGTTCATGCAATGGGGGATAGACATCGTCGGCCCATTAGACAAAGCTCCCGGACAGCTCCAGTTCCTCATCGTAGCCATCGACTATTTTACTAAGTGGGTCGAGGCTGAACCCTTGGCAAAGATCACGAGCAAGAATGCCTTCAACTTCGTCTGGAAGAACGTGGTTTGGTGTTTCGGTGTACCTCACATCCTAGTCTCGGATAATGGGACGCAGTTCATAGACAAGACATTCAGGGAATGGTGTGAAGGGTTTCATATTCAACAGAAGTTCACTTCGGTAGCTCATCCTCAAGCAAATGGCCAAACCGAAGTCACCAACCAGACGATCGTTAAGGGACTCAAAACTCGCCTAGATAAAGCCAAAGGAGATTGGGCAGCGAACTTACCCCAAGTCCTATGGTCATACCGAACAACTCCCCGGATCTCGAATGCTGAAACGCCCTACAGTTTGGTGTACGGAACCGAAGCAATAATCCCGGTAAGATAGGCCTGCCAAGCCCCCGCACTATCAACTTTTAGCCGAAGACAATGAAGAAGGTCTCCGAACCAATCTAGATTTGTTAGAGGAGAAGCGAGAGCTCGCCTACATAAGGGAAGCCAAGTACAAGCAACAAGTAGCTCGGTACTATAACTAGAAAGTCAAGTACCAGCAATTCCAAGTAGGAGACCTCGTCCTTCGAAATAACGAAGTCAGCAAGGCTGCAAAGCTCGGCAAGCTAGAAGCCACATGGGAAGGACCGTACCGAGTTGAAGAAGTCATCGGCAAAGGGTCGTACAAGCTCGCCCACTTATCCAGTGAGCTAATACCCCGTACATGGCATATTACTCATTTAAAGAGATACTTTGCATAAGTGGCTGAGAGTAATGTTTAAAGTCCATTTAGTTTGTCTAGGTTTCGAGTCAGGTCGTTTTATGATTTTTGTTCTCTTTCGAACTTCAGTTTTTCTATTAATAAATTCTTTATTTCTCCTTTAATTTATTTGGTCTTGCATATCTCATTTTGCATTTATGAATATTACTACTCCACTTATGCATATTATCTCACCCTTTTATTCTAAAACCTTGACGAGGGTAACTTAATATCCTTTCAAGGATAAATAAACTCCATAACCGGAGTAGCATCCAAATGCGCGTAAGGGGACCACCCCTATCGATAAACTCGAAAAATAAGGAACCTTAAAACCCTAACCTCGTCTTATGATGAGGACGGGTTACTTAAAACCTACGGGTTATCTAAAGTCAAACTTCTTCTTATGACGAAGTGAGCTATCTAAAGCCAAACTTTGTCTTATGACGAAGTAAGCTATCAAAGCCAAACTTCGTCTTATGATGAGGTCGAGCTATCTAAAGTCAAAACCTCATTTTATGATGAGATCGAGCTATCTAAAGCCAAAATCAAGTCTTATGACGAGGTCGAGCTATCTAAAGCCAAAATCTCGTCTTATGATGAGGTCGAGCTATCTAAAGCCAAAACTTCATCTTATGATGAGGACGAGCTATTTAAAGTCAATCCTCATCTTATGACGAGGACAAGCTACCTAAAGCCTACCTTCGTTTAAAACAAGAAAAATTACCTTAGTTAAAAACAAGGATGAAAAGCTTGAATACAAGTACATAAAATTCCATTTTATTTCATAAAAAGGAAAAGTACAATTACATCAAGAGGACGAGGAGCCAGGAGGCTGACTAAAATTAAGCCAATCTCTGGCAAAATCTCTATTTAAGAGGTCGTCTATACTAATCCTACCTCTATTTCTACCTCGGGCACTTTGAGTACGACCTCGGGTAATTTGAGCCCCTCGACCTCGGCCTCGAACATTCGCCAGCTGCCGCTCTCGATCTAAGAATTCCCGAGAGTGGCGAGCGAAGATCCTCGAACTAGAGCCAGGATTGGACGAACTCGAAGGCTCACCCTCAGCAGCAATAAGTCGAGCTAGTTTTGGACAGCGAGCTAAGGTTATCTTATATACCCCGGCTACTCGCTTCAGCTCGTCTACTTGCTCTTGAAGCTCCCAGGAGCCAGCTCCATATTGCGTTTTGTAGTTTTTGCATCGAGCCAGGGACTCTTTCACCTTCTCTTCCACTTTGGAAATGGTGAGTCCACCAGCTCGGCTGATAATCGCCTCGTATTATGCATGTTCTTCACGGACCAGCTCAACTTCTTCCTTTGCTATTTCCAGCTTCTCCTCGAGCTTGAGAAACCGAGCTTGCAGTTCGTCATACTTCTCTTGGGCCGTAGTTAGCTTCACCTCGGCCTCGTCCTGCACGTGGCTAACTTTGCCTTTCCAGTGAAGGACTTCAGCTTCTTTAGCCTCGAGGGTACGAGTTAATTGGTGGATTTTTTCCATCCAATGAGATATGTCAAAAAGCTCAGGAGACTACATAAAAGTGAAAGAAATTTTCAATAAAGTTGGAAATTTTATTAAAGCCATTACGGCAAGGTAAAAGCGACATCCTAGTGATGCCGTAGTACATATGGCCTACAAAAAAAAAAGAAAAAAAAAAAAAAAAAGAGGCGAATCAACTGACCCCTCCAGTAGCCTTATCCTCCTAATGAGGTCCGTCTTGTTCGGCCCCGGCGCTTGGCTTGTCCACCTCGGCACTAAGGCTGGAAATCGCAGCCTCGAGGAGATCGTCCCTATCCACTAGACAAGTTCGGATCGCTTCGGCAGTCAGCACCGTGGATATCGAGGTGAGCTTCTTCAGCACTGGGAAGGCCGGCAGTGCCTCCACCAACACCTTCGCGTAGGAGCGAAGTAGATCTTCGCCCGAAGTCACTTCATACCCATACTTGGATTTATCCAAGTTCGGGTAATCCGCGGCTATTTCGTCGATCTTCTCCGACGCCACGGAGGTGTTCAGGATAGTGGCCAGCTCGCTCGCCAGCTCAGAAAATGCTCCAGACCTGAACAGCCTCTCCGCAAAAGTGTGAAGTACCCGCCCTTGCGAACCAGCCGTTTCGGCCTCCCAGCGCCTCGCTTCTTCTGCCTCGGCCTTCACCGAGGCTACCTCATCCGTCAGAGAGGCCACCTCGGCCTTAGCCACTTCAATTGCCGCCAGTGCGGTAGCCTCCCTCTCTTCCGCCTCCCGGGCCTTTGCCTCGGCCGTGGCCACCTTCTTGGCCAAATCGTCTTTGGCCGCTTCCATCTCCCGGGCAACCCGAGCAAGCTTATGATACTTAGCGACTCCATTGTTGACGAAGCTCGCTAGCTCTAAGATCATATATATATTGCGCCCTGCAATAACACTAATGTTAAAATTAAGCAGTAAGAGCCAACACAATGTGCTCAGAGAGTCGAAGCGTAATACCTCGGGAAATGGCCTACGATGGCCTAATACTTACTCTTCAGAAATTGCAACCACCCAAGGCTCCCTATCCCGGTTCGTGGTGGCGCGAGGCGGAGAGCCTAATTGTAGAGAACTCGCAGGGTGAGATCGTCCCGCGACTAACATCCTCTCCGAAGAGGCAGCGGACGTCTTCTCCGGTTCTGAAGCCGGCCTCAGACTCTTCTTTTTGTTAGAACCGAACTTCACTGCAACACAGAGACAAGGGGGGTTAGAACATATAAAAAAGACCCTGAGTCACACAAGACAGAACAGGATCTCACCCGGATCCACCATCCTAGTGGGATCATAAGGGCTTAACCCGTATTCAGCGAGCTCGGCCTCGCTATATTGTTCAGACACGACGCCGAGCTCCCCTAAAAATGTTTCGAGATCACTGAATCTCTTTTCGGTATTCTGATCCTCTAACTTGTCCATTTTCCAGTAGAACTGGGAAACCTCGTCAGTCCGACAGAATAAATACTTCCTCTGCCAGTTCGCATTCTTGGACTTCGTCTTAAGCCTAAACCCTAAATTGGGGGAAAGGTAAAATCATTCCTAAGGTTTGGGGGAATCCGAGGCGACCGACCTCGATAACAAGGCCGACGAGCTGTTTAAACGAGTTCGGCATAATTTGCCCTATGGCCAGGGCGAACTTCCGTAATAGCTCGTCAAAAACAGAAAGAAGGGGAAAATGAAGACCGTAATCTAAGCAGTCCTCGTAGACAGTAAAAAATCTCACCGGAGGTGCACAAGCCCTATCCTCTGGGCGTGGAACGACAAGAAGAGCAGAATTGGGAAAAGAATATTTTTTCGCAATTTGTTGAACCCTAGACGCGTCCAAAACCGACGGGTATTCTAAAACCTTACCAGACTCCTTATCTATGGGAGAAATAGAAACCCTACGGACACTAGGGAAGTCGGAATTGACAGAAACACATTCGACATCAACAAAAGGCGACGCCGCCAATGGAGAATCTGATGGCTACACAGAATCATTCGGCTTTCATCACCACAAAAATCTACAGCATGAGAAGAATAGGCCATTATAAAACTTACTTGTCACAGGGAACTGGAACAGCAACCACGACGTGAATCTAGACGGTGATGAGCGACGGTGACGAGGGAACAGAAACTCGAAAGAAGTTTGAAAATTTTAGGGGAAAGTGAGAAGAAATGGCGTATGAAGGAAGTTTTATCAACTTTCCACCTCTTCCGCTCCCCACGTCGCTAATTGTGCCCTACTTTATCGGGACCCCAAACGGCGCATTAATTAAAGTAACTGACACTCCGTGTTCGTCCTCGGCAACTACTTCTCCGAACTCGTCTTAACGAGGCGGTACGAACTCGACTTCGTCGAATTTATTTTTCGACGGGGCAAGTTACTTCTAACCGACCTCTACTTAAAGAGGCCGTATGCAACGAGCTTCGTCAATTTTACTTTTGGCAGGGCAACGCAATTTACACCACTCCTACCTCAGCTATTTCCCCTAAATCACACCCTCACTTCTACATTTGGGGGGGGTGTGATAGGATATGACCCAGCTCCTAGGCCCAAAGCATTAGACCCAATATAATTGGGCCCCGACAGTTAAGCTCGGCAAGAGACTTTATCACCAAGGCAACCAAGACTCCTACATCGACTACAACTCAAGCTCTAAGAGAGATATAGAAGCTCGGTGTTTATCCATAAAGGAGGAGATCAAACCAAAGAGTCCAAATAGGATAAGAATTCGTATTATAGTCGAACTCCATGTAATTATCTATAAATAGGGGCTTAGAATAGATTGAGAGGGGAGAACAGTCTTTGTAAGCAATACACGCATACTAGCAATAACATCCATACTCTCTTTTGCTCCGTGGACGTAGATCTATTCCGGTAGATCGAACCACGTAAATCCTTCGTGTCCTTTTATTTTCGTGTTCATTAATTTCTCATCTACGTGCATTAATCACCCTTGGAAAATAAGATCGATCAATGAATAATTCGACAAGTTTTGTTAAATACGCATTCTCTTCTTTTCAAATTTTATTCTCACGATACTTCAGGTCAAGAGAAAAAACAATACTACTATAATAATCTTTTTAACGGGATGTGACATATCGTGTTTTTATTTTTTAAGAATTATCTTTAATATCTAATGTTCTTAATTCTTATGTAAAAGATAACTACATTCATAGTTGGTTTGATACTTGATTATCACTTCAAAAAAATTATGGTGTCCCTTTTTTCTTGAATCTATCGTAGTATAATTATTTGAGAAATATTATATGCTTCATATTTCACTATCTGAGGAATGCTACACCTCTCTTACCGATTTATAAATTATATAGAACAATTGTCAGTTTGATACCAAAAAAAAATATAGCTACATGAAAATATTAACGGATCCCTTGAATGTAGTCGGTTACTTAATAACTCTCATTAACATATTTTTCTATTATTATGAATAACGAGCTACATGACAATTATAGCGTGTAAAACTAAAAGATAAGTATTTTTGCATAATTAATTATCGCAATCATATTGTTTGAAATAAATACTTATATTTTGTTTAATATATTTACTTGAAAATTTGCAAAATAAAATAAATTTTGTTCAATTTCGTGCACTAAACTATTAATTTTATTGAAACGTTTCCATATTAGCTTACAAATAAAATAAAAAAAATCCGTGAAATTTCTAAATTCTATGAAGAGAGTCGAGAAAAATCAATGTTTTTAAAACCGGACCGGATCGCCCAGTCCGACCGGTTCGACCACGAACCGGCCATGAGAGCGGTCTGGTCCATGCCTAAAAACCGGAGGTCAGTTCGGACCGTTATAGGACCGCTCGAACCGGATAAAACCGGTCGAAATCGGGGGAGGTTGTAAGGAACCGGCTGGTTCAAATTTTTACCCAAAATTATAATTGGGGTGGAAAGGAATCAAACCCATGACCTTTGCAAAGAGAGTTTAAAAGTTTTTGCCAACTCCACTACCGTTATTACTTATCTTTATTACTAACTTTTATTAAACTTATATGTTTAATTTAATAAAAGCATAATATTCTCTTCACCAAGTATCTCTTTTCCATTACCAATAATCTATTAATTTACATTACACATCTATTAATGTATGTAAATTTTTATTATTGTACATTAATATACGTAATATTATAATTTTTCGCATTTATCTATTGAAAAATACAAATATATAATATAGAAATAAATATAATTAAGAATTTATCATTGCAAAAATTAAATTTAAGATATGATATTTAAATTATTGTAATGAAGAAATTTATTAGTTATGATTTCAATGTATTTTATTACTTTATAAGCTGAATATATTACTATTTTTATATATATCATGTATTATTATAATTAAAGAACGGTCTAATCCCGATTCAACCGGTTCAACCAATTGAACCGTGACCCGAAGGCCTCGCCGGGTCGACCTCCGGTCCGGATTTTAAAACATTGAGAAAAATAAAACGCATTAGTGAAGAAAATAAAAGAAAAATCATTATTGGTATGTGGAACCCAAATTCACACCTAATCATTAAAAAGATAAGCCTTTAAGATCATGAAGAAGAGACCGTACAAATTGCAGAAATATCTAGTCCGCCATTAAAATATCTTCGAATCATCGATCTTATTATTCTTCTTCTTCAACATATATAACTATCACGTTAACGGATCCGATCAAATTCGAGTGACAAATGGAGTGCGCGAGGCCGAACCGCAGCGACGTCCACTCGAGTGGAGAGGACGCGGCGAAGGCGGAAGCTGCCGCCCGCGACTACTTCGACGCGGCGGCGCCGAAGCGGCACACCAAGCCTCAGCGCAGCGACCACTCCGCCGATTATTCCGACGCTCTCTCCTCCGACGATCAAGTTATCGCCGAATACACTCATTTCCAAGAGCTCGAGAAGGATACTGAGGTCAGTTTAATTTGTTTGAATGCTCGTAGATATGAAATGTGATTCCTGTACGGAAAGATCTTCAATTTTGAACTAGAATTAAAGTTTGAGATTATGCGGCGGAGGTTTGAACTTGATTTTGAGTTTCTGTTTCGACATCTCTGCGGAATTCACTTGATTATGTGAGATTTTCTCTCTCTATAATTTAAAATTAAAATTAAAATTGTGACACTGTATTGCATTGTTATTCTTTAATTTCAATGCTCTCTGTTCTCAATTTTTTTTTTATGTTTTTAGCTCTTTTGGACTAGGTTCGAATTACGAAGGTATAATTGTTTGAACTATTTAGCTCGATTTCGTTTTTTTTTTTTACGAAAAAAAGAATTTATAAATTCTTTCATGATGGATATTGCAGAAATTGTTGTACTCTGGAAACAAAGCGGCTGAGGAGTTCACTGAAACCGAATATTACAAGGATCTCAACTGCATTGACAAGCAGCATCACACGGTACTTCAATTCAAATAAAATTTGGGGTTTATACAAAATATTGTGAAACATTATACTCCCTTGGTCTCGTATTAGTATGCACATTTTTTCCTTTTCGTGTCATCCCAACATAGTATGCATTCCATTTTTGAACACTATCCTGCCATTACTTTCTTATGATTTGACCATACTATCGCCATTTACTTACAAAATACCTATTTAATCCACTTTTATTATTAAAGTGGGACGTTTCTCCAATAACATGCCGTAAAGAAATGTGCGTACTCAGTGAGTGAGACGGAGAGAGTACTAATTAAACTGTCACCTGGAGAAGAATTCGTGGGTAGAATGGCTGAAGAAGGAAAAATGAGATGAGTAGAAGTTTGATTCTACTTTTTCTTCTCTTTATAACATTAGGGATAGCTTCCTAATTACAATGACATATATGTCAATGTAGACCCTTCAAGTAAACAAATATCCTGAAACAAATGGTGTTGTTGGTTCTTGAAATGACAAAGAGATAAAATAAAAAATATATAAACCAAATCTGATGTATGTATATGATTGGTAGTATTTTTTTTCCTTCCAAAGATTTACTGTGAATGTTAGATTTTAGTAGTAGATTGCTCGTTTAACTGTGATTTTTCAGAGGTCTCTCTCATATACAAGTGCTAGAAGTTAAATGAGAAGTAATTCTAATAGTATATATTTTCACCAAATTTCTTTGTTATTTTTTGATTTCTTGACAGACTGGGACAGGGTTCATAAATGTGGATAACACGAATGAGAAAGCTTACAGCTTAGCACCTGATTCCACTGCAGAATGCCATGCCTCAAGCAAGGGCAATCCTGCTACTAATGACTGGATTCCATCTCCTTCAACTAAGGTAACAGATATATTATTCTCCTTTCTCGATTTTTCCAGCAAAAAATTGGCACGCTCATCCTTTCATAGTATCCACAATGCTACTTTGTTTGTTCTTTGTATTGATTTCCGACATGATGAAACTCCTTGTAGGTGGATTTCATCAGTGAGAAGCCCAGCAGGAGTGACTGCTGATTTGGACTATGATCATTACATTTGTTTGGCGTTTAAACCAATCAAGCCGAAGGAATAATATTAATTGATATGGCCAGAAATCAAAGATCATTTAGCTTGAAGCATTGAACTGATAAATGGTGGTGTGATTAGAAACTTGTATTTGTTGCCTTTTGCTTATTGCAGTTATGCTATATATGCAGTCGTTAATGGAGCAAAATGAGTCCATAAATTTTAGACGTCCATGTGTATTTGTTTGTATGCAAATTGTGTGGTGAATATTGTAATTTCATCTCATTGTTTTTCTTACCAAAATTTTATTGTTTTTGTTTCTATTTTACCCAATTCTTACCTTCTCTATTTAAACACATGGTAATCCATATATCAAATGAAGTAAAGAATAATCATATTAAGTCAAAAAGCATGTGTATAAAAAGTGAGTTGTAGACTATTATGAATTTCAAGATACTTATTCCGAATGAACACTCTACTGATCTTTTGGCAATATATAGAAAGTTTATGCAATCAACTCACCCAAGAAATTACAATACTACTTTTTATAATCCGTTTAGTTTCGCGTCACATTTTATATTGCATCATATGAATGTTCGAAAAATTATAAAAAGAAATCAAAATAAAAAATAATCGATTTAAAAATATTGTTCCATAATTAATGCAGTATCGTGTACTCGCACGGCCCGGAAGATACGGCGCCTAACGTAGCATTGCATGACCACGACTCAGGGTGGTCGTGGTCGTGCACTCGACAAGACGGGGGCTTGCGCCCGTGCCATGGCTGATGAAGAGCCCTAACGTGCCAATGCAAGGCCACGACCCGAGGGAGGCGGGCGTGGTCGTGCACACGCACGGCCTCGGACACACAGTGCCCCGACGTGGGTACGCGCCCTTGCCATGGCCAACGGGGGGCCCCGGCATGCCAACGCACGACGCATGGCCACGGCCCGTGGGAGGCGGGCGTAGCTGTGCGCACGCATGGTGTCAGGCACACAGCGCCTCAGCGGGGACTTGAGCCAAGCAACAGGTGAGGGACGTACCTGGCATGGCACTCACACGACCATGACTCGGGGGTAGTCGTTGTCGCGTAATCTGCGATGGTTTTCAACCAAAGAAGAGGTGGTTCGAGCTCACCTTCGAGAAATCGATGAGACAGACCGTCGTTGAGGAGTACCTCCCTTTCATGTTGTCTAAAGCGCGGTGAAGCTCTACGCGAAGGATTGCTCCTTTGACAACGATGGTAGTGTTTACTCTTTGTTCACTTCAATTTTCCTCCCTAAATCTGGCAAAGAAATTGATTTCTCCTCCGTCACTTCAAACGTGTCGTCATTGTCATTATTATAAAAGTTATCTTGTTTATAAGATTCAGTTTGTATATTATACACTTATTATATATTTAATTTAAAATTATAATGGAGTTTTTTTTTCTTGCTAAAAATAATTGTCTTAGATAATTACAGATTTTAATTTGGATATACACAAACATCAAGGCGCAAGAGAATGACTTGGTAAGATTTGACAATTTCTTATGTTATTTCTATCAATTCATTTGGAAAGAATTTTGACAAATGCATTTCGTAAGAAATTGTATGTGTGGCCGTAAACTTAATTTCTTACCTAATATTTGGTAGGAATTCGTATTTCATAATATTCTTACTAGGTTTTTATTAATTTGTACTATGTGTGATCGTAAATTTGTATACCGTAACTTGGTAAGAATTTTCAGTTTCTTACATATTTTGTACGAATTCGTATTTCTTACCATTCTTACTATGATTTTATTAATTTGTATGCGTGGCCGTAACTTGGTAAGAAAGTTCAATTTATTACATATTATTCAGTTCAAATTCGTATTTCTTACCATTCTGACTAGGTTTTTATTAATTTGTATTTGTGGCCGTAAACTTGGTAAGAAATTAAAATTTCTTAACTAGTATTTGGTACGAATTCGTATTTCTTACAATTCTTACTAGATTTTTATTAATTTATATTTGTGGCCGTAAATTTGTATGTCTGGCCGTAAACTAGGTTTTCTTATTAGGTTTTTATTAATTTATTACCTATTATTTTCTACGAATTCATATTTCTTACCATTTTTACTATGTTTTATCAATACATTCTAGCTCATCATCAACACGAAAAAAAAATATTGCTTCGTGGAGATTCATCACTACTCGCAAAATGACGTTGGTTGCCCTTATAATGTAAATGCATTTTCATATCTTGCCTTCATATATAGTACTACCTCCATCTCAGGATTTCTGAGCCTTTTCGTTTCGGCATGTATTTTCCATGCTTCTCGATGAAGGGTTTTAAAATGAATTTTTGAAGTATTTTTTCTTTTACGGGATAGTACGAGTGTCATACTATCCCGTAAAAGAAAAAATACTTCAAAAATTTATTTTAAAACCTTTCATCGAGAAACATGGAAAATGCATACCGAAACAAAAAGGCTCAGAAATCCTAAGACGGAGGGAGTATTACTACAAAAACAAATACATGAATAATAACCTCAACAGTAGAATATAACCTGCAACACCAAAATCAAGTTGCACATTATAGCCCTTCAAATATTCACCATTAAAGATGCTAATTTCAACAATATACTTCCAAAATAAGCAAAAATCCCAAAAGACGAAAAATGAAGAAAAAATTAGTGAAACTAAAGGAAAAAATATTTCCAATGCATGGAAAAATCAAGAAACAAGAACCATATCAGTTTTGAAATCCAATATCTGAAAACGATTCGATCTCGCAAAATTAACACCTAATCAAAACATTAATACTCAATCAAGATGAAAAAAAAGAAATTAAAGGTGAAAGAGGGTAGCAACGATTCTTCACGGGATCTGCTGCGCAGATTTAGGCGGGCCCTCCCCAAGGTGACAGCGGGAGGCCTGAAGGCCGGAACAGTCGCCAACGAGATAAACCCTATATTTGGTTCTGTGAAAAAAGAGATACCTAGATAGAGAAGGTCGGCGACGTTCGAAGAATAGAGCGAAGAAGCAAGCAGCGGAATCGCCACCAGAAAATAGGTTACCCAGCTCCTTTCAAAAAATATTTGCCATGGAGTTTAGAGAGAGAGAAAGAGGGAGGAGAGAGAAATTTTTAGAGATGAGATTAGAGGTAGCCCAAAAGAGCTGAAACCGGAGAACCGAACCGGGTTTTTAACCGGAATCGGCAATTTTGGATCCAGAACCAGAACGGCGGTTTGGAACCATATGAGAAACCGGAGGAACTACCGGTTCGGTTCCGGTTCCCTTTCCTAGGAACCGTGAACCGGCAGTTCCCGGTTCCGAACTGTGTAACCGGCTAATAATGTATTTTTTTTAATTTTTTAATTATATATATGAGGCAAAAACAATTATACCTATTGGGCTTAAGTTTATTACAATTATACATAGAACATAAAAAACTTACAAATATACCTAAACTTTGTTGAAGAGGACAAAAATACCCTTCCTTTCCTCCTCCCCTCCTTCTCTCATTTACACACACATGTGCTCCCCCCCCCCCCACTCTTAGACCTGCCCACGGGGCGAGCCCGCCGGTTTCGGGTCCGGCCCGGCGGGCCACGGGCCTCGGACTGCATGAACCTAGCCCGGCCCTAGACTTGTGCCGCGGTTTAGGGCTCGGCCCTAGGCCCGCCGGTTTAGGGCCGGGCCAGAACCGTAGGGCCTAGGGCCGGGCCGGCGGTCCGCGCAAATGGGAAAGGGGATGGGGGGGGGGCGGATGGCTGAAGGCTGAAGCAAGAAAAACATAGCAATGCTCTATTTCACCTATTGCTTTCGGCATTTTCACCCCAAATGGGGTGTTAAAATAATTTTATTTTATTTTTTTTTCTTTCAACTTTTTTTAAGATTTTAAATTTAATTCTTTTAAATTAATTAATTTAATGAATAGGAAATGTTAATTTGTCAACTTTTAATGTATATTTTTTTAAAAAAAATATTTAAATTACTCATTAAATTGTTGAAAATGCATAACAATTGATCAATTTTGCATTATTAATGATAAAAATTACAACATTAAATTAAGCTCAATTTAATCACTTTGACAATTGAATAAGAACTTTTACATTTCACAAGAAAAATACTAAAAATTATAATAAGGGACTTGAACTCAATTTCATTTCTAAAATCGAGTTGCCTACGTATCCTCATATTAATAGAGGAATCAAAGTCGACGTAGTTCTTATTACAACACAACGGTTCCTATTCTGCACCCGATGCTGATGCCGATCGATCCGTCTCGGTGAAGGCTTCATCTTCGCTCTCATTCTGATCATCTCATTCCGGTTCTTGAGCTCTAAGGTCAGCCCTACACCAATCATCGAGCAACATGGTAGCTTCAATGTTTGCCGGCTTCATTGTTGATCTTCTTTGATCTAGCATAAGACCTCTGATGCTAAAGGCTTGTTCAACGGATACGGTGGATGCCGGGACGACAAAAAACTCCTTCGCCATCATGGAGAGTATTGGGTACTCCACTCTCTTCGACCACCATTTCAACACGTCGATCGACGGACCACTATCTTCAACACCAAAAACAAAACGAGTTTGCAAAAATATATCCAATTCACTATTACCTTGGCTCCTTGGATTATCATAGGTTCTATTTTGGTACATTCCTTGCATTTGTCTAACTAAAGGATCCATTGAGTCCATAGCAAAGGGAAAATCAAATGAAGGCATCATAGTATAAGAAGAAGAAATCTCCGTATTATCTTCATTACTACCATACTTTCTCCTATATTCATCAAAAAGTTCTATCAAAGTCCTATGTAGATCATCCTTCATATCTTGCACATTAGGAAGATCAAAAAATATTTGTTCACCATCAATTACAACATTACTAAAGTCCATTTGCAAAAAAGCATCATAATAAATTTGTAGCATTTGACAAACACCTTCATATCTCCATTTAGGATCCAAACATTTAGCAATCAAGAAAACTTTCGGAATCTCCCTAAAATATTTAGTCATTTTTGAACCATAAAATAAATCACACCTTGCAAGTTTGGCCTAGTAAAACAAGCCTTAAAAGACATGGCAATATACATGCAATGTTCCAACACTTTAACGGAAGTACAATAATAAACACCCGATAATTGTTTAGTAGCCATATGAAAAACCTTCAATAATCCATATAAATCATAACATGCATCCCAATGACTCTCATTAAGAACTAATTGAGCCGTGGAAAATTCTTTCCTAAAAAAATCACATAAATGACCCTTATACTCCATCGTACTATTAAGCATCTCATAAGTAGAATTCCAACGATGAGATACATCGGCTTTGAAACATGTATAAACAATATTCTTTGAACGACAATATTTTTGCCATTTTTTCCCCAATGTTTTTGATTTATGCAAATATTTAACGGCATTTTTAATAGGAACAACGGACTCTTGAAAAATCCCAAGCGCATCTTGGACACATAAATTCAAAATATGACAAATGCATCTAGAATGAAAATATTTTCCATCAAAAGATGGTGCACATGCTTCAATGAGTTGAGGAATACTAGCCGTGTTCGCTGTTGCATTATCAAAACCAACCGAAAAAACCTTATTAATCAAACCATATTCATTTAAAACGGTGATAATAATCAAAGCAATATTTTGAGCCATGTGAGGCTCTTCAAACTCCCTAAATGCAATCAAACGTTTTTGCAAAGTCCATTTTGCATCAATCCAATGACATGTAATTCCCATATAACTAGCCCTATTATATGCATCGGTCCAAACATCGGCACAAATAGAAACTTTATGACCCAAACATTGTAAATATTTCATCAAATCTTTTTGTTTTTCCATGCATTGACGCCTAATCCTCTTAAGCATTTGAGTTCTAGCAACTTTACTAGCATTGGGACCTAAACCTTCTTTATAGGATGCTTCATACGTTATTCTATCGGCATAATTAAAAGGATGTTTCTCCATAGCACAATATCTAGCACATGCATCTTCGTATCGACCTTTATCAAATTTAAATAAATAGGGAGTACCCGTCTCCGAAGATGAAGTGGCACCTCGAATTTGAGTTTGAGAAGTAGATATTCCGAACTCACTCGGATGCGTGCTCTCCATGTGCCTAGTCATGGTGCCTAGCCTCCCTTTTCGATCCACTTATAAACGGTTGTGCAATAGTTGCAATACGCAAGGAATCTCTTTCGACCATCGGGTAGAGGAGGTTGGCCTTCGATCTCCGGAGCATCAACAAGTCGAAAGTATTTCTTGAAGATGTCGGACTTCGGTGCTTTCTTGGGTCTTGATGAAGGAGGAGGAGGAAGAGGTGGTTGATCGTCTTCGTTGTCGTCGTGCTCTTCATCGTCGTCGTTGGTGGAGCCATGAAATTCGAATCCTTGGCTTTCCATCGTATTCACCATTTCCTCAAACCTCGCATCTTCTTCTTCTTGGGCTTGAAGTCTCGCATATTCTTCGGCTTGTAGTCGTTCGGCTACTTGCCTTGAGATTTCCTCCGATATTTCCGTCCTTCTTGACCTTTGAGTTTGTCGGCTATTTTCTTCGTCACCACCTACCACCTTGCCCTTACCCTTGTTTCCTTTGGAAGAAGACATAATGTGTGTGTGTAGTTATGAAAGTGAGAGTGAGAATAGAGATTGAGTTGAAAGAGTGACAATAGAGATTTCAAGAATGAGAGTGAGAGCTTGAGAGAGTAAGAGCTTGAGAGCTTGAGAGAATTAAAATGAGAGTGAGAGCTTGAGAGTGATAATGAAAGCTTAAGAATTAAAATTGGGTGTTTGATCTTTGAATATACCATGAATTTATAGGAGGAATGGAGGAAGAAGGTGTTGGAGGAGGGGGAAAATGACAACCAAACGGCTAGGAGCCGTTGGTGGGCATGCATGCATGCTGCAGCAGCAGCTGCTGAACCACACCCCTATTTTCTTTCCGTTGGGCCCGTAGGGCCGGTCCCGGCCCGTCGGTCCTGGGCGGCCCGTCGGGCCACCTAACGGCTCTATTGGCCCTTCGGTTCTAAGCCTAGCCCGGCGGCCCGGTACGGGCCGCGGTTCCTTCGCACGTCGAACCTAGCCCGGCCCTTCATCACGGTCTAGGGCTCGGTTCGGGCCCGTTGACCTGTGGTTTAGGGCTCAGCCCGTTGACTTTAGGGTTGGGCTAGGGCTAGCCCGACGGGCCGAAAAGCCCATGCACGTCTACCCGCTCTTCTCTCTTACACACTGACACACACATCACACACACTGCCACACACACACTACACGTTAGCGCCCCCTTCCCCTCTCTTTTTATTTTCATTTCTTTTCTATTATTATATCTTTTCTCTCTTCTCTTTTCTTTTACTTTTTATTTAGTTTTCTTTCTTTGTTTTTTTTTCTTTTCCAATTATTTGTTGTTTGTTTGTTTCATTTTTTTGTTTTAGTTTCTTTTTTTGATTTTTCTTTTTTTCTTTTTTATATTTTCTTTTTTTTTGTTCTTTTTTCAGTTTTTTTTTCGATTTTTCATTTTTTTTCTTTTTTTTGTTTCACTTTTTTAAAAAAAAATTACTGTAAGAAATACAAAAAAAAAATTGATAAGAAATTGACAATTTCTTACATTTTTGTTGTTGTTTTTTACGTTCTTTTTTCAAAAAAAAAAATTTGTTTTTTTTTTCTTTTTTCAGATAAGAAATTGACAATTTCTTACATTTTCCAACTCGATTCGTAAGAATTTAACAATCTCTTATGTTATACCAATTCACTTGGAAAAAAATAATTTTACTTTCAGTTTTTACTTTGTATTAAATATGTAAAAAATTGATAATTTCTTATGTTGTATTTGGTAATAATTTGTTAGTTCTTACATTTCTCTAAAACGTCTTGTAATAATTTGTAAATTTCTTATATTCTTAAACTTGATTGGTAAGAATTTGTCAAATTGTTATGTCCTATGTGGTTAGAATTTGTTAATTTATCACCTTATCTAAACGTTTTGTAATAATTTTTATGTCATGTGTGATTATAATTTGTTAATTTCTTATGCTTTATTTGGTAATAATTTGTTAATTTCTTACAGTTTCTAAAATGTCTTGTAATAATTTATAAATTTCTTACATTCTTAAACTTGATTGGTAAGAATTTATCAATTTGTTATATCATATTTGGTTAGAATTTGTTAATTTATTACCTTATCTAAAAGAATTTGAATTTTTTCTATGATCTACAATTAATTTGAAGAAGAAGACAATCACATGGAATAAAAAAAAATTTACTTTCAGTTTTTACATTGTATTAAATATGTAAGAATTTGATAATTTTTTATGTTCTTTTTGGTAATAATTTGTTAATTTCTTATATTTTCTAAAACGTCTTATAGTAATTTGTAAATTATTACATTCTAAAAAAACATGATTAGAAATATCAATTTCTTACGTGTTATTCAGTAATAATTCATATTTTTTATATACACTATAATTTGTAAATTCTTACATTCCACCCTCGTTGCCACCTTCCCCACTATAACCATCATTATATTTTCTCTCTCTCTCCCCACCCTTTCTCTCTCTAAAATCTGCCATTTTTTATCTCTCGCTACCTTGCTTTCCAGACACCCCTTTCCCCCTCTCTCACTTTCCCTTTTCTAACTAAATCGAAAAGAAAGACCCACGGCCCATGGGCAACCATTACTCCTCCAACAAGTAAAGAAATAACCAAAAAAGAAGGAAGAAAAAAACACGCACTACACACACTCCATTAACTCACAGACCAAACTTGAAAAATTGAACAAATTAAATACCAAATTTGACCAAATCTGAGGCAATTGAAAACATCACCCGGGCTGGACAACCGGCTCTATCTTCAGCTTCTCACGGAGGATAGAAAATGGAGAAGGATGAGAGAGAAAGATTGAGAGAGAAAGAAATATATATAAGGGGGAGGGGGGGGAGAAGCAGATTCAAAACCCGCCTAGATTCACATCCACGTCTTAGTCTTAGGAAGGGGGTCGTCGTCGGCCTCTGCGGAATACGAGGAAGGAGGAGAAGAAGTCGCAGCCGGCGACACAGTCACGTCACCGGCGAAAACTGCGCCGGAG
Organism: Mentha longifolia; assembly: GCA_001642375.2. Classification (NCBI taxonomy): domain Eukaryota; kingdom Viridiplantae; phylum Streptophyta; class Magnoliopsida; order Lamiales; family Lamiaceae; genus Mentha; species Mentha longifolia. Next base: position 18,571,805 of record CM038113.1, on the reverse strand, counting down.
AAGGAGAAATCGATGGAGAGAGAGGAGCAACTATGACTTGAGAGAGAGAGAGGAGAGAAGCAGATTTTGGAGAAAGGGGAAATAAGATAGAGAATGAAGTAGGGTACTTTTGTCCTATATTTGAAAGTTTAGGTAGATTTGTCTCTTTTTTAAATTCTAGGTATATTTGTATTCTCCTTATGTTTTTTAGATAAAACACTATATTTCCTCTATATATATTATATATGTATTATGATTCAACATTTGATTTATATTTGATGTTTAATAATGTATACTTACTAATTATTTTTATGCCAATATGTTACATTTGAGATTATTAATATTCCAATTTAATTATATTTTAAATACCTTTCTAATTAGTTATATTCTAATTTTATTAATATTTTAATAATTTAATTTCATTATTTTTTATTTGTATTTAAGGTTTGGACATCATACTAATTAATTTTATGTTAATATTTATGATTAACACCTTATTTATGTAATGATTCATATGAATAATGTATAACATAAATATATCCTGATAAAAATAAATAAATAAATAAAATATATAATAAATAATATAAAATTTAAGTAAAATGGTTTTTCAGTTTTTGGGTTAGAATTGTTTGATTATCAGTTAATCGAAAATTGAAAATAATCTAAACTATAAGGACCGTTAGATGTGTACCAAGTACAACTGAATAACCGTAATGGAACCTCCAACTGAATTCTCGGTTTTTGATAAAATCAACATGATTTGGATAATTTTAATGTCTCTTCTTTATTAAATTTTGAATCAAATCATGTTTGAAATAATTATGTGAGATAACAAATGAACGAACAATTCGAATAAAATAAAAAATAAAATAAAAAAATAGAAAAATAGAAAAAAAAAGTTGGCGGTTCCAACGGTTCGGAACCGGGAACCGACGGTTTGGAACCGGAGCCGGCTTTTCCAGAACTGTAACCGGAATCATCGACCCTGCAGTTCGGTTTCGGTTTTGATTCCTCCGCTAAGGAACCATAACCGGTAGTTTCGGTTCCGATTCGAATCGGAACTGAAACCATGAACACCTCTAGATGAGATAAAGTGAGAGAGGAGAGAGAAAGAGATCATGTCCAAATGGAAAAGGAAGAGAAGAGGTGAGAGAAAAAGAAAGAGAGAAAAGAGTATTTATGTCCACTTACTTCCAAAATTGGCTATAAGTTATGTTTTGTTAAAGTTTTAAGTAAGAGTTGAGTTTGTTAAGTGTAAGAGGGTACATAGGTATATTCACTCTTTATTTTTCCTATTTATAATTTACTGTAGAAATTATGGTCATAAAATTAGTAAGAAAAAATAGTAAAATAAAAAATATATATATATATACAGCTCAGCATCTCCAGAAACTTCTTCTGGTTCTGTCCACTATTATAAAGGAGGTTTTCCCTTTTTCCAGAGACCTCTACAAACTTTAAGGAAAAGAGAGAAATTATTCACCAATCGATCTTAACGCCGTCGCCTTTGAAGGTCAGTTAAATTTCTCTATTATATCTTCATCGCCGTTTTTCGCTGTTATGTCCATGAAAATTTTATGCGATTTATTTGAAATTTTTTAAATCCCGATTCTTATAATTGTATAATATAATTAGTTGTACTTTTGTTTTTCCCCGAACGGATTTATTTATCGTCCCTTGTGATTTCCTGTATGCTTTCTCCGTTTGAGATTCAAGCGAGAAATTATGTGTTTTTTTACCTTTTTATATTCTTTTGGAATCTTATTCAAATTTCATACAAGTGTTTTTTGATCTCTTTCGAGAATGATTCGAGCCGAATCTTCAATTTAATACTTTCTGTATTTTGAAGCCTTGATTTTGCTTCTGATTATTCTTTTAATTTTTTTCCTTCACAAAATGCTAAAATCGGCCTCATGCAAAGTCTTTTAGATTTTTCGTGAACGGCTCCGTCATTAGGTTTCTTATCTAATTATTTTGATTTGATGTTTGTCAATGCAGATGTCGTACTCAAGGAGATCAAGGTGTGTGCTAGGTTTCAAATTTCCAATGTTAACTTCGTTCTTTTTCGTGGAATTTTCGCTAATCCTTTTTGATTTATTTCGTAGGTCCCCTTCATCTTACAGCAAGCGCTACAGTAGGTCTATGTCGAGGTCTCTGTCAAGGTCAAGGAGCAGGTCAAGGTAATTTGCGATTTCTTCAATTCATTCTATTCATTATTCTAAGTAATTTGTCATAATTGGAATTTCTGTGCAGGAGTTGTGATTTCAGTGATGCTGAGAATCCTGGGAATAATCTGTACGTGACAGGACTCTCTGCGCGCGTGACGAAGAGAGATCTCGAGAATCATTTTTCAACTGAAGGAAAGGTAAAATCTTAGTTTTTTTGTGTTCCGTGTTCTTTTGTTTAAATAACTTTTTCATGGTTGGTCTCATTTCCAAGAGCTTTAATGCTGAATGTTGTATCTGAGAAGTAATGTATGGTGTTAGGTTGAAGATATTCACCTTGTTCTCGATCCTTGGACGAGGGAGTCTCGAGGATTCGGTTTTGTGACTATGTCGACTCTTGAAGAGGCTGATCGCTGCATCAAGTACCTGGACCGATCTATTCTTGAAGGCAGGGTTATAACTGTGGAGAAGGTAGATTTTTTATTTTCCTACTATTATGCATTTGGTATTTGCAGGCTCTCCTATGCTGATTGTAGCAAAAGATTTCACAGTTTCTATCGAATTATATATTGAGCTGGGCTTGAAAATTATATGCGTTTCTTTGTTCCTGAAGTTTCTTTGGCAACAGGGTGGCTGTGTGTAGCAGCTCTTCACCAAATTAACAAATCAAAATCAAATTCATCAGCAAATTCAGTGGGTTGTATGCCCTGCATTTCTCCTTTTCCTCCACAGCTTTAACATTATTGCTATAGTTTCCTTTATGTTGTTAAGTTATTATATTGTATTATATTATATTATAGTATTATATTATATCATTTCACTATAATGTCAAGATTTAGGGAGTGGTGTGTTTGTTGCGGTGAAAACAAGCTGATTATGTGCTGTATTTTTCAGGCTAGAAGGAGGAGGGGACGAACACCTACTCCTGGGAAGTACCTTGGGCTGAAAACAGTTCATGGTATGATGCGTTTTACTTTGTGATCTCTCATTATTAAAGTTGATTTGAGTAGTTCCTAAGCCTTTTCCGTTGTGATGTAGTGCGTCGTCGTTCTCCTAGCTACTCCCGTTATTCTAGGAGCCATTCGCCTTGTTACTCGTCTGACAGGGATAGGAGCCGTAGCAGATCATACTCTCCCTATTACAGTCGACGCCGCAGGTCTTACTCAAGAGGGAGGTCAAGATCGTACTCTCCGTGTTACAGACGTAGGAGGACCCCTTATGGTTCCCGGTCCCGTTCTCCAATCTACAGCAGGTCTCGTTATGGCTCTCGGTCCCGTTCTCCATTCTACAGCAGGTCCCCTGTACGCAGGGACCGTTCCTACTCCCCATACCATAGGGACTACTTGCCTTATTACAGAAGGCGCTACAGGTCGCCATCTCCTGATGATAGATACTATCAACGGAGCAGATACCGGAGCATTTCACCTGTGTATCGGAGGAGGGCTTACTCGCCTAGTGTCTCCCCAACGCGCTCGTGGAGTAATTCACGCAGCCCATCACCGAGTTACTATAGGAGGAGGTGCTACTTTAGAAGTGTGACTCCATGTTCTCCTGTGAGGAAGAGATCTTCCAGCTCTTCACCTAAGAGGGTGAAGAGGAGTAGCTCCCCTTACAGGAAACGTGCGCCTTCTCATACCTCGAGAAGCCATTCGAGGAGTCCTTGGGCATCTTCTTCATCATCCCCGTCTGCCTCCAGATCTGTTAGTCCTAGGCGTTAGTTATAGTTGCCAGCTTTTCATGTAGTGGGTTTAAGTGTTATAAAAGCTGAAGTTTCTTGTGTAGACTGAACCAATTAGGTGCATGGGTTAGGATGCTTGTCTCGCCTCTGCTAGTGTGTTACTGCTCTGCACTTGTTGATTTAGTACTTTATAATCTAAATTTGTCTAAATTTTCTGATCTGTGAATATATTGATAAATAGTTTTGGCTTATTGTTTATTCTGTGTATGTGATTGCATCTTCTGCTGCTGATAAGGTGAGCTGCCGTTTGAAAAGCTGGGTTTATGTGCTTAGTACCATTTGAGGAATGTTCCCTGTCTAGCATTCCCATATCTAATGTAGGCATACGCATGTCTAAAGAAATTATTTCAAAAAAATTAAATCTTATTAAAAAACATATATCCTAGTTGGAATGTGGAAAAATAAATTTTTGTAAGCACGTTAAATATGTATACGTTGGCGCAACGGGCTCTTCGTTGTGAGCGAACCAGAACCTGCACAAATAGAATTCAAAGCTTGATAAAAATAATACTCCTTCCGTCTCCTATATATGCGTGTAGAGAGCAACGACACGCAGATTAAGATAAAGTTGGTGTAAAGTGGCACGCAAATTAAGACAAAGTTGGTATAAAGTGAGAAAAGTAAAATAAAATAGGAAGAAGCTGGAAAAATAGGTAGAAAGTGGAAAAAAATAGGAATAAAGTGATGGTGAATAAATAATTTTGATAAATGAATATTTCTATTTAAGGTATGCACATATATATGGGGGACATCCCAAACAGGTAATAAGCATATATATATGGGGGATGGAGGGAGTATTGAAAAGCAAATTTTAGTCGTTGATAGCAACGGCTTCGTTCACTTTTTTCCTCTATATATTAATTCATCATCCCATTCTCTTTTTTTACACAAATTTCATCATCCTCTTATTCAATTTTCACACTCTATTCAATTCTTCACATTTTCATTCCAGATTTTTTGTCATCCGATAGAGAATTAATTCAACGATTAGTTTAATCAACATGCAGCCAACTACGATGGGGGAATTCCACATATCCGAATTATCAACCAAAGACTCCGGGAGCGAATTCGTCATCACAACTCGTTTTTGGTGCATATTCTACTTCTCTAGCGCTATTCATAGGATTTTCTCCCTAAGGTATTCAGCCGTTTTCTCCGCCAGACATTGTTGGTTTCGGCCGATTTGCAACCCCGCAGGAAAATTCTGAGGTAGATGGATTTGCTACATAGGGACTCGAGTATATGAATCTTTCAGCCCTGTTTGACTCAGTAAGGGAAGGCGAAGGCTAAGAGCAACCCGCAAAGCAAGGTGAAGCTCAATCCCACAAATTACAATTTGGGTGAATCGAAGACACTCGCCATTATTTGGTCTAGCGTGTCTTATGACTAGAATGTTGGTAACGACCAAAGCCTTGGGATATTTTGGGCAAAAATCACATCTCTATGTGTCCTCATGGCACAATTGCAAGGGAGTTGAAGGAGTTGAAGTCTCATTCGGGAAGGATGCAAGGAGTTCAATGGTTACTACATTCAGACCTGGAGGGACTAGCGAAGCAGATCAAATGGCGGAAATATCTACAATAAAGCAGACGCCTTGCCTTGTTTTACTTTGCAAACAATGTAACTTTCAAGTACAAGAAAGCATGGCTTGAGTTGTGTTGGTCCCAGAAAAGAGTAATTTGGTGTATGGGGGGGGGGGAGAATACACCAATTGCCAACAGTTTTGACTTTCAAAACAAATCTTTGACCAGATTGACTCGTCGGGTCACTAGTATCAGAAGAGGACGATCTGTTAGGCAAAGACAGGTTCAATGTTGAGCTTACAGATCGTATGTGTAGTGTGGAAGCTGGTGAGTGAGTTTGGCTACTCTTTGAAAATATTTTCTTTCAAGACAGATCACAAGTTTGTATGAACAGTTTGAATGTTATGTATGCAGGTTAGTAAATAAGAAGTAAGATCAACTGTGAGTAGAGTAGAGAGAGATTGAGACAGTTGATTTTTATCGTGGTTCGGGAAATCCCCCTACGTCCACATCAGCTACCGTCGTAGCTGAAATTCCTTACTTCTCTCTTATTTATACTGACTGAGAATCAGTATCAGTCTCCGTCTAACCTTGACGAAAACCAAACACGAGTTTTGGGTCGTGACCCTTACAAACTTCTCTTAATACAGAGATTACAAACCAGATCTCCAAACTGCTAAGTTAACCCAAACCTAACAACTGAGAGATCTAACAAACTTTCTAACACTTTCAGACTTTACAAACTTTTAAGTGAAGAAATAAAGATGTTTTTAAGCTACAGTGAATGCTTAAGAACAAGGGATTCCAGAATCAAAAATCTTGAGAGCTTAACACTTGGGAAATCGTCTTGTTTCGAGTGCTAAGTTGAACTTTGATCGATTGAGATTTCTGCAGAGTTTTGGCTTTGATAATGAATTTCCCGTAAAGATTTTGAAATGAGGCTTGAAGTATTTATACTGACTGAGAATCAGTTTCAATCTCCGTAAGTCTGTACAAGGATGGTAAGAAAAAAAAAATTATTTTCCTTCCATATATCTCACGAGATACTAAGTTAGAAGAATATTTTACTCCTTAGCCAAGAGTGAATCTGGATGACGATAATTTAAGAGGTAAAAATAATGAAACAGATGTGATACATGTTACCGTTACGTCTGAAGATGTTCGAGACGTATGTTCATGAGAACAGGGAGTGCTTAAAGCGGTCGCAGTTAATGAATCAGTCTGGTTCAGTGACAGGTTGACTTCAACGTTTGGTTGTTCCAATCTGCGCTTTACTACCCATCTAAGATTGGATGTGTTCTTGAAGGGCTGCTACTTTGTTGTTGCATTTGTTTTCTTTTTCTTTCTCCACCTTCCTTGATTTGTGGACAGATACCGAGGGTTGTGGAAGTAGGAGTTTTCAAGAAAACCGGACTGATAGTAAGGCTGTAGAGCATAATGATAGTGATCCTGATAGACAGGTTGCTCATAATATTCACAGTGAGCCATAGGATAGTTGAATTGATAGGATGGCTCGTAGTAGTGTTGATGATTCCACGGTTTTTGATAGCTATAGTACTGCTGTTGCGGCCATTCCTCATAGTAATCATGATAAACAGATCGCTTCTTTTGTGATTTAGGAGCTTGTCGTTTCCTGTTAATACCAGATCGACCTTTAGTCGTGGCAGGTCGATCACTTTTCTTTAGAGGGATAGTGGTTTTGACAGCAGTTTGACGTTTAGAGCTCAATGCTTTGTGCTCCTTGACCAACATAGCTTGTGGTTGACGAACTGGGTTCTTCAGATTGACCCTTTTGTCTGGTAGGGTTTGTTGAATATATTTCACAACTATTTGTCTTTCGATTGGATAAATTGTATTTTATCACAAACAGGTCGTCTTTGATCCTTCTGTTGACCCGTAAACCCTAATCCAGTTTTGATTGTGGGGTTTCTTTGAACTGTCTGGATTTCATCCAGTTTTTCTTTTCCCTGATTCATTTTATCAACTTTCTGCTGTAGTATGGAATTCTTCTCGATTAAAGTTTCGTGTCGGGTTCCTAGGTCAGTTAGTTTAGCAGAAAGTGAAAGAATTTCTCTATCTCTTTCTTACATCAAGTGTTTCCAGTGCTTTTCTCTTAAGGTTGATTTCTCAACCTCATCTTCTAATCCTTTTCCGACAATGACCAGCTCTTTGAACATGGTCAAAAGCTTTTCGTGATCACTCATCTGCTGGTTGAATTCCTCCCAAGATACCATCTCGATTGGATCTTCACCTGCAATTTTACTGTCAAGAAGAGATAAGGATTCAATGTCAGAGACTGCCTGTGCATTCTCGGACCTTGGTGCAGTATCCAGAATGCATTCTTCTAGATCATCATTTTCATCAACTTCATTGGCAAAAAGTACTTGCTCACTGAAATTGACTTCATTCGCTTCCGAGACAGCATTTGCAATTAGATTTTTGTATTCGAGAAAAGACGATGCTATCATGATAAAAGTGTAATACCCCGACTTTTATTAAATAGAAAATACAGGGTAAATTCAAAATTTTGCATAGCTTTAATTTAATTCTCGTTAGATAGAATTGTTCTAGCTGTATAAAATTTGCAACTTATTTTGCAATTTAGAAATAGATATAAACACATATTTATATCTCGTAATTTATATAGCGAACAAAAAGAAATCGAATTCGGTATTATATTATTGTATAATACTTCTAACGAGTTAATAATTAAAAAAAAAAAGAAAAAAAAAACGTAATTATACTTGAAGTATTAACTATTAATGGCCAAGAATATAATTATATCAATTCTTTAAAAGGAAAATTTGGGCCAAGCCCTTATTTAAAAGATACAATTTATTTACCTAATTATTTATAAGTAGCCTAAATCGAAAAATCACAATTATCCCAAATAAGCAATGCGTATAATAAAAGAGATAGAACAAATAAAATACATTATTCTTCTAGCCCTACGAAATCTTAATTAAATCAAATAGGCACAAGGCAATATCCATAGAATATAAATGAAATTCCCCAAATCTTGCATACTCCCATCTACCATCAGCTTCAAGCCTTCAACTGTACCACAAAATCCCATAAAATCTGAAAGGAAATGTGCAAATATTTACTAAATCTTTATGAAGCACTCCACCATCTCCATAGTACCCCTCGACAATAGCAAAGCATGGCCTCACCTTAAATCCTTGAACCACTCCCTCAGCACCTCTATATATATTATCCCATCCAGCATTCTTCATCATCTGCAAAACAAAAACAAAAAAAAAAGAGAAGAGAAAGAAAGAAGGAGACCAGCTAAGGCAGAGAAAAGAAGAAGGGTGCAGACGAAGAGAGCTCCACAGCTTCACCCTTTTTCAAGCTGCAAATCCTTCACCACCAAACTTAGCACAAAAGTAAGAGTTTTCATCCCTTATTTCCATGCTTTAGCTAGAACAAGGAAACTAGAAACCAAACCATAACCTGAAGCATGAAACTAGAATCAAAACTGAAAAAGAAAATATAGCGCAAGGGTTCCCAACTCTTATTTTCATGCTTTAAACAACCTATTTCTGAGCTACAAATCACAGTAATCCATCTACTGCTAATACTATGAAACTAAAAAGTTATATCCTTCATAACTGCACCACCCAAGAACAGATATTCTTAAGTTATAGGCATAAGGTTATATACTTAATGTGAAGTTTAAAACTGCAATACATGCTCCACTTAAAATATATGCTTACTGCTAAAGAGGACAAGAACACCAAATCACAACGTTTATATATATAATGAAAGAAAGGCTTCTCCCAAGCTATAAAACAGAACACAAGCATGAATTAAATACAAAATCACTCCCAAACAATGAAACTGAAATCTTTGAATAATAGCGTAAAATCTGAAAACGAGGAGAGGTTGAGGGAGAGATTACGGAGACGAGTCCTCGTCATTTCTGTCGGGAGAAGAGCACCGCAACGTAGCTGTAGGAAGGAACTGAAACAGGGGCTGTAGCTGCCGTTGGGGATTTATGGATTCCGGCGACGGTGTCCGTTGTTGAACAGAGGACGACGACAGTGGAGGCGACGTTTCCGGCGAGCAGCGGAGTTGAGCGGAGGCACGGTGCTACCGTAGTCGACGGCGTCAGAGAGCTCGAGAGGAGAGGATAAGGGCCGAGGAGGAGCAGAGGCTGCTCTTTGCCACGGGGTCAGCTACCGCCGGAATTAAAGGAGTAGAACGAAACGGCGGCGCGAGGGCGCAGGAGATGCCGCATCGGCATCGGAACAGAGCCGCAGTCGAGGCAGCGGTGCTGCAGCTGCTACGGTGGTGGCGCTGCGTTTGTGTCGAATGGAGAACTAGAAAAAGGAGGTTACCGCGGCGGCATCATCGGCGGCGGCAGAAAGCTGCTGCGAATACGCGGGCGGCGCCGACGACATTGCAGCAGCGGCTGTTGACGGCGGCGCTGTGGCGGAGTCTCTCCAGCCATGGCGGCAGCGACGCTAGCGAGGGCGCGACAACAATGGCGAGTTCTCGCCGGTAGTGAATCGGAGGAGAGAAAGAGGGGTGATCGATTCGAGGGATCGATGGCGGAGAAGATGGCGCGAGGTGACGGCGACGGCGTGGGCTGCCGGCGATTCTGCCGATTTGACGAAGAAGAAGAGGGTGAGCGACAGTGAGAGAAGAAGAGAGGGCTGTAGTCGGTGAGAGAGAGAGCGTCGGTTCTGTGCTGTGCGATTGTTGGTGGAGGGGAAACTTATTAATTTTTCATTATCGGGCCCTTGATTTCATTAAGCTCAAGTTTCAGAGTTGGGCCGAGATGATTATAGGAACTGGGCCTGATTTGATAATCAGAACTGGGTTAAGGGTTTTAACTTTAAATGGATTGAAATTTATTAAGTTGTTAAGGTTTAATTAAATTGCAAAGCTTTAATTAGCCTAAAATATGTTCTGGAATTTATCCTAATTTCAGATAAATATTTCAACATATATTTATAAAAGAATTGGATTCTAGAATAATATAATAATAACAATAATAATAATAAAAGGATTATTCTATTAATGAGAAGATTGAAAAGATTCCAAATAAATCTGTTAATCCCTAACAGATTTATTTTCAAGAAAAATAGAAGGCGAATATATTTTCCTTAGAATTATTTTAAGAATTTTAGAACTCTTATAGTATCATTATGAATAGGCGCGGTTGGACGAGGACGCTGATTTAGGTTTTGCCTATCAAGACCAGCCATTATCGACGCTTCAAGAGGTGGGCTTATTTTCCAAAGTATATGAGTTATGTATGCTCAACAATTTAAAGATGAAAACTGCTTATCCATAAAATGTTTTAATGTGCACTCTAGATGTTTAATGCTTTGAAAAGTTAATCGATCGAGATTCAAAGCTCAGTCTAACACACTAGCTTGAATCGTGTACACTCCCCAATAGTAGTGCAATGGGTTGATCTCCATTGTGTGCTATTTAAACCGAGGCTCTCTGGGTTTCGACCCGAAGTCTGCAAACTGAAAACTGTAAACTGCGACCGGGACTATCTATTGGAAGTCCGAGGACCTGTCGGTGGCAAGAGGTCCGGGGTCCAAGTAAGAGTAACTATAGAGTGCAACATGATGCCGACAAGTAAAATGATTTAGCATACTTAGTTGAATTTTGTTTTCCAAAACCTCTAAGTTATGCTCATAAAATGGATAAACTGCTATGTTTCCAAGTTTTGATAAAATGCGCAGCCCACTGAGTACGTTAGTACTCAGCCCAAAATATTTTCAAATGTTTTCAGGTTGATGGAACTGTGATGATGGTGCGGAGCTGAGGCTAGGACTGTCCACTTTATTAAGCTTCCGCTGATCGTATTTCTTTTGTTATGCTTAAGAATATTTCACTCTGAAATTGTAGATTGTCTTGTGTCGAGAAACTTGAACTCGTTGCCTTTATCTTTTGTGAATGGTAATCTTTTGTGATTCGTTGAGGTATCGAACCTTAAGCGATCCTAGTTTATGAAAAATGTTTTGTTGGGATCATTTGTCGTTGTTTATTCTGGCTTATTCTCCTTTCAAAGTCGATGCTGCCCAAATTTTTGGGAAGCATCCTTCAACAATTGTGATGAAATGTTTCCCCCTTTCTATCCCCGATCCTTTAATCCAACCCCTAGTCACGCTCTTGGCGCGTGCGCCTTCCCTCAGGAATTGGGGCGTGACAGAAAGATAGTAAAAAAAATTAAGTGAAAAGATTTTCTTGGATCTAGTCTAATTTGACCAAAAGCTTTTTTGAAAACTTTTAGTATGCAGAAGCGATGGTCAAAAGAACCGCCGCTCTGATACCACTTGTTGGTCCTAGAAAGAGTAATTTGGTATATAGGGGGGAATACACCAATTGCCAATAGTTTTGACTTTCAAAACAAATCTATGACCAGATTGACTCGTCGGGTCAACTAGTATCAGAAGAGGACGATCTGTTAGGCAAAGACAGGTTCACTGTTAAGCTTACAGATCATATGTGTAGTGCGGAAGTTGGTGAGTGGGTTTGGCTACTCTTTGAAAATCTTTTCTTTCAAGACAGACCATAAGTTTGTATGAAGAGTTTGAATGCTATGTATGCAGGTTAGTAAATAAGAAGTAAGATCAACTATGAGTAGAGTAGAGAGAGATTGAGACAGTTGATTTTTATCGTGGTTCGGGAAATCCCCCTACGTCCACGCCAGCTACCGTCGTAGCTGAAATTCCTTACTTCTCTCTTGTTTATACTGACTGAAAATCAGTTTCAGTCTCCGTCTAACATTGACGAAAACCAAACACGAGTTTTGGGTCGTGACCTTTACAAACTTCTCTTAATACAGAGATTACAAACCAGATCTCTAAACTGCTAAGTTAACCCAAACCTAACAACTGAGAGATCTAACAAACTTTCAAACACTTTCAGACTTTATAGACTTTTAAGTGAAGAAATAAAGATGTTCTTAAGCTGCAGTGAATGCTTAAGAACAAGGGATTCCAGAATCAAAAATCTTGAGAGCTTAACACTTGGGAAATCGTCTTGTTTCGAGTGCTAAGTTGAACTTTGATCGATTGAGATTTCTGCAGAGTTTTGGCTTTGATAATGAATTTCCCGTAAGGATTTTGAAATGAGGCTTGAAGTATTTATAGGCTTCGAATTTGAATTCTAGCCGTTGGAAAAGTCAGTGATGGCAGAGAGGCCGAACTGCTGACTCACTTCTAGCCGTTGGGAGATTTCGTCCTAGCTGGCAACAGGTACCAGAGGACACGTCGTCCGGATTCATGAAGGTGAATCTGTTTGACCTTCGAGATGTAGAACTCCAGCGATCTTGAAGTCTTCGAGGCGGGACAGCTGGACTCTTAGGACAGGTTGACTATGGAACAACATGTTAGGTCGATCTCTATAGGTCAGATCGTTGAACACGATCTTACCTTTACAGGGTGATCAACCTGTTACAGACATATAGTAAAGCTGACCTGTATAGACAGGGCAAGCCAACTAACCTAAACTCTAAAAAGAGTAAAAATAAAGCTAAGTGTGGTTTAGAAAAACACCATCAAAATCAAACTGCAAAGGGTTCCCAACAAGTTGATTAAAAGTCCTAAATTTCATCAAATCTGTGGCGCCGACGTTTCTTCTATAAGCGCCAAAAGGGTACCTCCAACTTAAGCAAATCCTATGCCCTGGAAGAGTCCTTCGGTTTATGTCTGGAGCCGGCCAAGTAGGATGAAACAAGCAAAAGCCCAAGGCCGAAATAAAGGGAAATAAACGACAACTTGGAGGACACGATTGAACTAGACTCCGTCTTGGAGGAAAACGTTCTCAATCTCGTCAAGGAAAACACCGTAGTTGCAAAAAAATATTGCAGCTTACGCAAAGGGGAAGCTCATTCGGGATTATCACAAGTTTCTCATGACATATATGAGCACAATGACGGAAAAACAATTGGAGAAACATGAGCTCCTCCTAGCCCAAATGACGAGTTTAGTCGGAGACGTTTAATATTTAATTGTTGTAGATTGTTTGTTCAAATTTTAATTGTTTTAGTTTGTTTGTTTGAATTAAATAAAAATAAAATTAAAAAATTGATATTTTTAAAATAAATATATAAAATAAAAAAAATTAAATGAAAATCGACATTAAAATGAAAAAATTTGGAGAGAGCTCCGAAGAGAGCTCGGGGCCGATTTTAGGAGGAGTCTCTCCACCCGGAAAAGTGGGAGAGAGTGTCCTTGTAATTTGACATGCAGAGTTAATGTTACCACACATGATTTTTGTGATGGCAAATAAGCCGATTCAATTGGTGTGAAAAGATAAATAGAAACAATTGGTGTATAGAATGTAAAATGTACTTGAAATTTTAACTTTTATCCGTTTGTATTTCAAAGAAAGTTGGGGAAATTTTTGTTTTCATCCGTTTTTGACTTGCGACCATGTTTCAATTATTTCTATTGAAACGAAAATGCACAATAATCTTAGGAGATTTTAATCACATCTGATATTATTAAAAAGACAATATTTGACCTTATTACAGCGCATGAGTAGCAGCGAAAAGCAGTGGAAGTTGAAATAAAGCAAATAATATAAGACCTTGTGGACTGATTCCTCAAGTATAACTGGTCTTCTTGCGTGCTCAAGGCAAGCGGCACTCGTTTATCTTCCAGATTTCCTTTGCATACTGCGCAATAGTCCGATCACTGCTAAATTTTCCACTTCCAGCAGTGCTCAGTATCGACATCTTTGTCCACTTCTTTCTATCCCTGAAAGAGTACACAAATTCAGCGCTCAATGAAGTTCTGTAGCAGAAGACTTGACAAGTATGGTGTTTCTTTAATTTCATATTGACAAGTCATAGCAGAAGTAAACAAACATGCTCGAGAAGCAGGAACGAGAGATAGCAAAGATGTGAAAACTATAATTATGAAAAATGACAAAGTTAAGAATATAGAGAGAAGATGATTCAGACTTCAGACTGATGTGAATTACTACTTTTGAGAGCACAGATTAAGGAACTCAAGAACATAAGGCAATAAAGTCTCCACCTCTGTTTACAATTTGAATATGCTATATAGCTGTAAAGGTCCGGTGACATTGACAAATTTTACTTAAAAAAAAATACAATACACCATCCTTTGTTATGATGATCTATCAACTGATTGTTCTGTTGTAATGAGTAGCTTCAATAGTTATAATGATTGCATGAATATTTTATGTAAGAAGTTCGTTGAGATGAATTATCTTAGGCAACGAAAGGAAATGGTAGGATCATCTTCACTTATCTGCTGATTCGATTAACAGACAAGTAAATTTGACTCAAATACAGATTATTAAAAAATTAGGAAGATTTTTCAGCAACTTACTTGTAAGCTTCATCCACCCTTGCTTGGGCGTCCATGTAGCTGGGAAAGTCATAACCAACAAGGAAGTAATCACCACGGCCAAAGCCAGAATTTCCCTCCAGTGAGTCGAGCAGTGGATTATAGTCATAGCTTCCGAATGCTCCAGATTTTATGAACTGTTTGGCCTCTTCAAATCGTGGATCTGGCTTAAACTACACAGTAAGAAAACAGAAACATAATTTCTGGAATTCCTGAAGATCCTTGATAGGCATAAATGCAAAGTGATGTGCAGAAGTACTAAAACTGATGTAGTATTTCTAAAGGCGAATTAGTGGATATAAACATCCTATTTCCTAAACAAGCTCCACCCTTGAGCTGTCTCCGTTCCATACTTAAAACCATTTAAAGCAGTTTTTTGGAGTCTGTTGTAGTTCATCACTTCTTTTACCTATGCAAACTAGTTTACCCAGTCTTCTCTTTTTCATAGGGTAAGCTAAGGTTTTAGACAAATTAATCAGGTAACAGTTCATCTTTGTAGGTTTAAGGCAGCAGCTCAATAGAGTTGCATTTTATAAACTCAGTAGATAGATTCATTACAGTGAACATGGATATTTACCAGTCCTTGCTCTCTTTCTTTACGCAACCGAGCAACTTCATCAGCTTTGGCACCAAAAAGAAAGAAATTTGTTTCACCAATTTCTTCTCTGATTTCAACATTAGCCCCATCTAAGGTTCCAATAATGAGGCATCCGTTGAGAGCGAATTTCATGTTACTTGTGCCACTTGCCTCCATTCCAGCTGTACTTATATGCTGTGATAATTCACTTCCAGGAATAAGCACCTCAGCCACAGATACATTGTAATTGGGCACAAAAACAACCTGAAAACAATGGAAAAAAGTTCATAAAACAAGAATGAAAAAGACGAAAGAAGAGGAATCCATAATTGCCATTAGTGGTGGTCAGAGATAATATTTTTCATGACAAGCCGTCAACAGAGAGGCATTTGGGTGCTAATTAAATTAATCAATTTTCCAAAGGACCATTTTCTGATTTGTTAAAACCACATGAGCTGCTATACATATTAGAGAACGGACCTACACTGGAACAAAAACGTAAGACACCATAGTTTTTGTTTCAGTTTCAAACAGAAGTAGAGATATAGAGGAAGCCTACCTTTAAAAAGCTATTGACTTCTGGATCAGTGTTCACAACAGCGCCAACATCACTTACAAGCTTAACAATTCTTTTAGCGTTTGTATAAGTTGCAAAAGCTTTTCCCCCAATCATGATGGTACGGGGTGTTGTCTTTTTACGTTCTTCAGGGCTCATCTCCTGCATTAGTAACTATACTAAGTCACCATAGTTCATACAATCTTTGATGATAAGTCAATTGGCAAGGAAAAAAGGAAATCATTGCAGTAACTAGAGTGAGCTAACTGAAGAATGTGTTGGCAAGAATGACCAAGTGCACCTAAACTGAAAGATGATATTTGACTCTAATAGTTCATAAGTTAGTGCTCAGAACAGATTTTGGAGTACACAACTTTTGCCTCACCTTCAATTTTTTGTACCTATAAACAGTGTACAAAATGTTCATCAGCTGCCTTTTGTATTCATGGATGCGTTTGATTTGAATGTCAAAAAGTGACTTCGGGTCAATGCTAACACCAGTAACCTTTAGTACGTATTCTGCCAACCGCTGTTTGCTTGCCAGTTTAGCTGATTCCCACTCGCCTTGGAGTACTGAATTGTCGGCAAACTTTGAAAAAACACAGTCAATGCAGAAGCACAACAAGAAAGATGATACCATCCAAAATATGATGACCGAATCTGAAAAATCATAGTACATACCTGCCGTAGGTTCACCAGTAGGTCGAGATTATTAACCCACTGATCAGTTTTTAACCATTTGGTGATGATACGACTAAGCTCGGGGTTGCAAAACTTGAGCCATCGGCGGGGAGTTATACCATTGGTTTTGTTCTGAAATTTGGTAGGCCATACAGAGACATAATCTGAAAACAACTCAGCCTTTAAGATGTCACTGTGCAGCTGCGCAACACCATTCACCTGTAAGACGAGGGAGGACAAAGATACAAATCCTAATCTTTTAATACACTCAAGATAAAAGGTAAAGATTCTTAACGCAGAATAATGCATGTGAACAATTGAAATTATCAACTTATAGCAGAAAAGCGTTGCGCTTTATTATAATTTCAGTGAGCCAGCCAAAATAAAGTTGTCTGAGAATGAACTTCATGGGTATGACATGAGGTATCATATCATACTCTACCGGAGTATGCTTTTAATATGATACAGGTTCCTCTCAACACACGCACACATAGCACAGGTAGAATAAATAATAATCAAGTTGAAATTTCCCTCAGTTGCTATTGTCAGAAGGCTATCTGTTACATCCAAATAACCCATTTAGATTAGGATTGCTTATCTTGAATCATGATGATTTTATCTTAATTAGGATTCACAATGCTGTAATATTGTGTGAAAGAAACAAACATGAAGTCACCCATAGGATACACCTCATCCAAGCTGAATCCTGCATTATACATATATGATCAGAGTAAAACTCTTACCGTATGAGCCGACACCACGCACAAGTTTGCCATTCGCACGACTGGTTTTTGTGGGTTGTTATCCAAAATACATAGATCAGAAATTTTTCCCTCAAGCTCTGTTTTGGTTGACTTTATCATTTTAATAAACTGCAAAACCAAGGGCAAGCACTACAGTTGAGTTGATGGATAATTGAAAAAGGATAGGTGATAGAGTATCAAATACCCTCTTATCAATTTCTTCTATGATTTCCATATGGCGTGGAAGAAGCTTCCACATAACAGCTTGTGACCATTTTTCCAAGGCCTCAGGCAGGACTGTGTGGTTTGTATAAGCTATTGTACTGGCAGAATAAACATTGTTAAATCTAAAAGTCGCATGGCCATACAGCAAGAAGTAAAGAGCATTGATCTTGAAATTAATGTACAATAGTATAGCTCAACAAGCAAGAAGCACCTATTGGTGATACCCCAAGCTTCATCCCATCCAAGGCCTTCAGTATCCATCAAAAGACGCATCAGCTCCGGTATTGCAAGAGTTGGATGTGTGTCATTCAGTTGTACTGCGACCTTAGAGGGGAACTCAGACCACTTGATCTTATCATTTCCGTCTATTCTCTCCTTAAATCTAGCAATGATGTCCTGAATAATTAATACAACTATTAATCAAGAAGATACATTTCTTGGTCAGCAATGAGCATAGGCTGGAAATTGTTTCCATGGGAGTACTGTACTATTCTAAAATTCAAGGCACTCTGCACAATAAAATAATGTCTACTCGATAAAATCTCAGAAACTTTCTGATTTTAAAGAACTGCACACAATGTTACAATGGTTTCATTGACAATAAGATCTGTGAACCTTTGCATGTAGAAAAATTTGGATACCTTAATCTCATTCATCAGCATTTAAGCAGAACTTTGAGTACTATCTGCAAACTTCATTGTATTAACACAAATAAGATCTAGATACTCCCTCCGGCTCAAGATTCGTGACACCTTTCTTTTCTTTCTTTTCGGCACGCATTTCCACGCTTCTCGATGATGAGTTTTAAAATAAATTTTTGAAGTATTTTTTCGTTTACGGGATACTATGAATGTCGTAGTATCCCGTAAAAGAAACAATGCTTCAAAAAATTATTTTAAAATGAAATGTGTGCCGAAAAGAAGGAAAAGAAAGGTGTCATGAATCTTGAGCCGGAGAGAGTAATATTTATTGTTCTCCCTGATTACAACCTAGAACTTGATTTTTTCTGATACCAATGTCAAACAGGCTTATAGTACAGTTGGTAGTCAAACGATTTATAGTATACTCCAAAAAAATTATAATAACTCAATAAAAATTGATGAATTCATAAATGCAACGAAAATAATGTGAGGCATCAAAGATACTGCCAAACCTGAAGTGATGCACTACACAGGAAAAACTGTTGCTTCAGACGTAAAAGTTTGCCATATTCAGTTGCATCTCCAGGATATAAAACAGCACAAATCTGCATGAATATGTATCAGACTGTTCACACCTAACAGTATAAAAAAATAATAGTTTATAAGCTAGTAGAGAAAGCGTGCATATCAATAAATTCAACCAACTTATGAACTCTTCACCTGCTGAGCCCTTGAATGAAGTGATGCGGCAGATTCATATTTTCCATCATTGAACTCAAATAAGTTGAAGTCCTCAGCCCTAGCTTTGGCTTCCCAGAGACGAAGGCTGTTAGTGTTCTTTGTCTTATAGCCAGGAATTGGTACATCATATGCAACAGCTTGTAAGACCTCACCACCGACCCATTTCCGTCTAAAATAGTTTAAGAAACAAACACATTAATAGGTATTCTGGAAGAAAGTAAAGTTCAATACATCCATAGACTAACTTCTGAAATAGTAAAAATAAGGAGCTTTGTATAGTTGCACTTACGAGCCATCAGGATTGACCTCAACTTGACCAAAAAATCTTATAGGGAAGACAACATCGTGTCTAGGAATTTCCCAAGGACTGAATTTCTGCATTAGATAGCCAGGAAATGAAAGTTTACTATTTTCACAGATACGATGACATAATCTAGCATTAGCAATGTTAGGATTTAGGAGCCAGCAAACCTCCAACCAATCCTCAGCATATTCCTCTTGGCCCGTTTTGGTCATCAACTGCTTGAATAGACCATATCTGTACCTCAAACCATATCCCCATGCAGGTAGGCTCAAAGTAGCCATTGAATCAAGAAAGCAAGAGGCAAGCCTCCCAAGACCACCATTACCAAGTGCAGCATCTTTTTCCTATTACAATTAATTGAAAGCAGCCTCAACATAACAAGATTCAAAAGAATACTCAGGATTAATGCTCATCGCAGCAGCATTCAACAAAAACCGACCTAACAACCTGCCTCATGCTGCCAAATTGCATAGAAGTGGGAATTGATTTGAACCACGACAACTAGGTAAACAAATAGAGCAGCATGCCAGATTTCTCTTCTAAAAGCTGTTGCTGAATGACCATATTTGCATAATTGCATGAAAAAATCTTTTGAATTCAGAGTAATTTCATGAAATTACCTGCTCTGTTATTTCCTCAAGTGCATAACCCAGTTGCTTCAAAGCATTAGCATATGCATCTTGAACATCTAGGTTCCCGACTGCATTTGTCAGAGCTCGACCTTGGAGATATTCCATGGATAGATAGTATGTTTGCTTAGGATTAACTTTGTGATAGTGACTATAAGTGTCGTTCCATTGCTGTTATAGTTATCAAAAACAACAGAACCAGTTTAGATTAAAAATTCATACTGCAGAATATAAACTAGCATACATATAAAATCAACCAATTCCGATGAATGCAATGGTTTGAATAATCATCTCCAAGTAAAAAAAAATAAAAAAATAAAAATCAAAGATTCTTCAGACGACCACTCAAATTCGAAATACTACCTTAATCAGCTGATCACGAACGCTTTCTGCTGTAGCATAGAACGCTTGCTCCGGCTCGAACTTCAAGGGGGAAAAGTGAGGGTTGTAGTAAGCATGATAATTGATATTAGACGCAATCTCAGCCGGCTGTTTGGCCTGCGGATTCGCAACTGGTGGTATCTTCTCCAAAATTTTAGCCCTATCAGTCGTAGTACCGTTCGCCTTCACTTTATCAGCCATGCTTGCGATGTTGCTAGTTCTCACTAGCCTGCAAAACATTGCAGGTGCGAGTAATTTAACATAAGGAATTTATATTATAGATTTCTTCCATAAGAAAGCATTATGATGATTGTCATGAAATCGACTCGCTCTCACCAGAATCCGCAAAAATTTCACCGAAATTGTACGTCGATAGAAACATTTACCATTGGTATAACCATACACAACGCAAACTCAAACTGATACCGTAGGTAAATATAGTAATTACAGTAGAATCGAAGGGAAAAATAAGTGATCTAGCAACTGATACGCTTGGAGATAAATGGATTGAAAAAAAAAAGAAGTAAAAATCTGAAATCACATAGAAGGCAGAAAGTAAAAAAGGTAAGCACATTACCAGATGCACGGATGGACCGCGATGCACCTATCGCAATGCAATTGAGAAAACTGTAGGTGGAGGACTGTAGGTGGAGGAAACAAAATCGAGATATTTAAAGAGCGGAGCGAGGAGAATATACCGGAGTGATATTTTAGAGAGAGAAAGTGACAAAAAAAGCGAAAAGGAAAAAGTGTGTGTAAGTGGCAGCTCTGGTTTTGTGGTCATGAGCGATTGATCGAGAGATGATGATGGCGAGAGTGGGACTGTGAAGGCAATAAATATCAGGGGAGAGACACGATGAGAAGAAGAGGCCAACTGCGATGAAATATCGCAATACAATTTGGAGCTACTAATTGTAGTACCTAAGGCTTAAGGAGCTTGTACGTTTCTAAGAAAAGTGAGGCAACAAATTTAATTATTATTACAGCCCGATTATAAAGCTAATTTGAATAAGGATTTCGTATATACATCAAGATTATTTAATTAATTTATGAAGAGAGAGAAAGGAGTAGTTGTTAATGGCGCGAGCACGGCACGTGTGGCGGTGCGGGTGGAGTGTGTAGAGGCTAAAGCGCGGATTGTCACGAGAGCATTTCATGTGAGCATTGAGATCGATGCATTTTATTTTTCTCCAGTTGACATGTACGAAGGACTAGGACTCTAGGAGGCATCATTTTTTTTTTCCCCAAGATGAAAGAGGTATGTATTTTAATTTTGAAAAAAATACAATTAAATACACTAATTTTCTCTGATATTTTATTTTAATTAACAATTTTTAATTTTTTTGATAATTCACCAATTTTCTTCCGCGTTCAATTTAAACACCATTTTTTATTTCCCCCAAATCGAACATTACGTGGCGCTTACGTGGCAGCCGACTTCGTGACTCGTTAATTTTTGACCGGCGACTAAACGACGTCGTCTATAAAAATACAGAAGAACTTCGTTTTGTTCCACCACTCCTTTAATTCACGTAAAATCGTCACACTCTCTCTCTCTCTCTCATTTTAGGGTTTACGCTTGTGTAGACAAAATCCCAAAATCAGTAGGAAAAATCTTCATTCTTTCGATAATTCTCGATCGATGAACGCCTCAGATGCGTCCCTTCTTCTAGCCCTAATTCTCGAGCGATTATGTTAGAGATTCCAGAAATTGAGTGAGTTTTGATAGGGACTAAATCAGCTCCTTCCACGTCATAGTAGTACATGGCGTCACTAGTTGAGAATAAGTGAATGAGGAAAAGACACTTGTCCTTTGAATGAACGACAAGGCAGAAGCCTTGAGCTTGAATAAATCCTTCTATGAAAACACTCCCGAAAAGTCGCCAAAAGACTTAGTATCTAGCCTAGAGAGCTCTCCCTTCAGGATCTAGCATTTTCCTTAAAGATGCTAGCATCTGGCCGATCTCAATGCTCACCACCTCTTCTACAACTATAAATATATGACAATCACTACATATTTGGTAACAACTCTCTCACTCTAAACTTTACACTCAAGATTACGTGCTTCTAGTACGAATCAACACACACTCACTCTAGAGGTTTCTTCTCCAAAAAACCTCAATATTCTTTCCAGTACTCGATACTGACTTGAGCGTTGGAGGTTTTTCCCGGAGGACCCTCCCCCGCTCCTCTGGCTTTGTTTTGCCGGAATTCTTCAAGGTTCCCGACGAGACAAGAAGGAATTAAAGGAAACTTGGGACGATTTAGAAGATGCAATCTCCTTCTTGTTAATTCTTATATTCATTTTAAAGACTCGATCCTTCATGAATTCGATTTTTATTTTTATTGTTGTTGATCTTCAACCCGGATCTAACAACTGGCGCCGTCTGTAGGAAAATCTGACTAAGGCGTCGATTTTCTCTTCGAAGCGTACACGCTTCTTTTTAGATATGTTATTTTTCCTTTTGGCTGAAGAACAAGTTTCTTGAATAAGGAAAATATTAACAACTTCTGTAGGAATTTTGTTTATTTTTCTGCATATGCAGCAGGAATTTCGCATGAAGTTCTTACAATTCATCCGAAAATTGGGGGAAATACCGAGATCTGAAGGAAATTTCAAGAACAAAAAAAAAAATAAAAAAAATGAAGCCAACACCCTCCATTTTCCGGTAGTCTCATCTTCGTCGGCAAGGCCTCCTTGTCGTCGCGGTAGTGGATTTACTTCTCCCACATGCGAATGCTCCTAAAAAATCAGGAATAACGGTGATTCATTGGCGTGAACATTCATCTCTCCGTCATTCTGAGACAATAGCCTAAATGCGAGTCGGCGTGGGCTTATTGCACCTGTATCATTGCAGAGCAGACCTCGGGAAGCTCTATTTCCGTTCAGGATTACATAGAAAGCTGATATTTAAATTAATACGAAGTTATTAAACTGATTTTAGTATTGCAGGAAATCAATAGGAGTTCGCTGCTAAACATCCGTAAAAGATCAGGCCGTCATTGCCTATTCGAAACCTCCTATCCAGATTAGAGAAAATCTGGTTCTCTTTTTCTAAAGAAGCAGTTGTAACTCGCCATCGGGGTCTCGTTCTTTCAGCCATGTTACCTGCGCAACTAGCTCGTTTACGCAAAGCCTTAGCTCCATCTAGAAATTGCACAGCTGCAATACCTTATAATCCATGGAAAATGCACTAGCAAGAGAACGGGAAAAGAAGGGAAACATGGTGAAATTGGTTCACAAACCCCTGTTATTCTAAAATAAGTATATGCTTGAAACTCTGCTCACTAGGTGTATGACAAAATGCTTCAAAGAAGGGCAGTTTACTAGCTCTTTCCAAAATCTGTGCTCGATATATTTTTCTCGACTCTCTACGCATCATCTAAGCTGCAACTAAATTCAACGTTGCTTCCTCAAGAATTTCTAGAACTCAACCGAGCAATACCATCTTCCTCGCTGAAGGATGACAACCATCTTTCTTTCTGTCTCTTTATTTTTCTGCAGATTATGATGCAAAGAACGTGAGAATGGTAGAAAGCATTGTGAAACTATTCCTGCACATGTCGAGTATTCCTGGTTGATATGCAACCATAGTAAAATGCTGTGATTGAGCAGCACCAAGTTCACCCAGTGGGGTTCGAAGAAACGCTTGAAAGATTCAAAGCCCTTTAGACTCTTGTCTTTGTCGGCGGATAACAGTTTACATTGTCCTATTCTACAAATTGAGACAATCTGGGATTCAAATCCTCATTAAGCTGCGCTTCGTGAAGTGGAGCAGCGAACAACAATGCTTTCCGATTACTTTATGCAATTTTCGCTTATTTAGTTTAGATATATTATAGCTAAATATGGATTTTTGAATTGCAGATTAAAAGAATACTTTATGGTTTCTTTTCCAGCAAATGTTGGAGGAAATATAATCCACCACAATAGCATACGGGATGCAGCAAATTTAGCCAACTCTACCCGGATGGAATCACTCATTCACAATGCCTCCACCTTTGAAAATTATGCTAATAGAGCAGCTGGTTCATCAGCTCGATTTAAACTTTCATTCTAAGTTCATCATCTAAATTAATTATAGATTATTATGCATACTGACTTCGTGTTGCAGAGGATGGAAGAATGAACGAAAATATTGCAACACAAGCTGGAAAATATATAGTTGAAATTATGTCAAGCTGTGCTATACCAAACGAAATGGAGGATGAGGAGTGGAATGAGAAAGAGATCATTCATTAAACACTCTGTGCAACCATTATTCTCAAAGCTATGAATGGCTAGTTAAGTCCTTGTTGGGAGTTGGTAAAATCATTCCAGCATTTTTTACTTGTTAATCATGAGCTAATTGCATGGTTATTTAGCTATGAGCTATGGAGAAAATGTGAGATTAACTCGTAAATTTTTCTCAGGATAATAGAATGATTTTAATGATAAGAGCAATTTTTTAAATTGAGCATGAGATTTTATTTATAATAGCGCCCAAGCCGCGATTGAGTAGCGTTTGGCATCTTTGTTGATTGTTGTATATCAAATTCTCAATAGCAGATTTAAAGGGACTTGTTAGACCCTCTTAATAGATTAATTTTTTCTGATTGAAACATATGTTGTATGATGATTATAGATTAACATAAATCTCATGGCCTGAGGCCTTCTCGTGTTATTGGCATTCATGCTTGAAAACATCTATTGCATAATTTCCCTCTATTAGAGCGGAAAGCAATCAAGTAACAAGGAAATTGTTGTTAACTTACTGCCTATGGCTGCCATTTAACTTGGTTTTTGCACTACTGGATTGTTGAAGTGTGTAAATGTTTGAAAACCTATCTCTCCTCATCTCTCGCCAAGTTTGCAGATTCTCGGAGTACAGTACTTGCTGCTGAATACTTGGGTTTATTTGGAGTCTTCTCCTCCAATAGCTGCTATTAATCTGCCCTTAGCCAGTCGGGATTACTAGGGATGGATATCTATTATTCTATACTATTTGATGCTCCATCATCCTGTGTTTCTTATGCCTGCTCAGCTATCCTCCTTGTAGGAATTCGGAGAAGTCACCTTGTCTGAACATCTTTGTTTATCTTTTCGCTTATCAAATTCTCATTTAACTAAAGCGGAATATAATCAGAGGCCGAATTCTATTACACCCCTGAAATATACAATCGCGAAGTTGTTTTTCAGGCTCAGATTGAATTTTAATTTGAAGTTGTGATATTTAAGTCGATAAAAAAAATTATTGAGCTAATTAATTTCATACTGCAGAGATTGGAAAAGTGGAAGGATATAGCTTCCCAATCTTCCTTTATTGTATTTATGATCTACTCTCTAACATAAAAAATCTAAATTGTAGATTTATGAAAAGAATTGCATCGGTACCCCTGCGGACAATTATCAGCGGTTCTGACACTGCTCCTCATGCAAAATATGCCGAGTACAAGATTCTCCTTCCATAAAGAAGAAAATATCGCAAGCAAATGAAATGAAGAAGAGGTGACTTGCCTTCACCCCGGCCCTGCTATAAAAATGCGAACTAGAAAATATTTCGTGGATGCTAAATCCTTACTCGAGCTAAGTGCTCTTTACTTATATCTTTTATAAATTCTATAGAATTTTGTGATCTAAAATGCGTGTGCAAATTTTGCACTCACTATTAGGGTGGGTGTGAGCCCCTATTGGGAAAATAATAATAAGATTATTATTGATGCTATGGCAATAACAAATATGTCTTTGGCTTTGAGTAAGAACTCCATATGATTAACTCCAAAAATAAGGTATTTCTCTATACTCGAGGTGTTATTGAGCAAACATTATAGTAAAAGTTATGCTCATGAAGCTATGGTTTTTTAATGAATGCTATTTATGGATTCACTCCCAAGAGCCTTTTCTATGCTATTGATATTTCCGCTTGAGAAGCTTTGTCATATAGGATTTTTCTCCACAAGGATGGAGTATAATCAAGCACCAAGAAGTTTGAATTTCCTCATTCTTCCCTCTTCAGATAAACTCGATGCTTGTTTAAAAATGTGCATATTTTATTGCGCTTGAATTTCATAATATCTGATGATATTATACTAATCTTTTGGTCATAAAGAATGTTCCTAGAACAGGTTTCTTCTTGAAAAAGAAACACCAGATCAAATGGTAGCAGACATCGAGCTGCCCTCTCAACATATCTCAAAATTGAATTTAGAAGCAAAAGTTTCTTCAGAATCATAAAAGATAGAAGTTGTGCTCAATCTCTGTTACACAGGATGTGTCGAACAAGGAAGTTCAAAATTGGGGTTGTTGACATCAACCTCCCTATAAAGTCTTAACTTGAATCTGGTATTCTTTCGAAATACCCTTTAATTATGTTTAGATTACCTGGTAAATCTATTTCCTTCCTACTCCAGCTATGGAGTCTTGAATATATATAAACTGTGAAATATTTTTTCTTCATGAAAGAAACTGCAGAGTAGTAGTTAGGAATCTTAAATTAGATTATAAAATTTGCATCTCTATATTCAGTAAATATGATGCTCTCACTTCAAGCTTCCATACGCTACTAATAGTTGTGCTTGAGAAACTCTATAGTAGGGTTTTTTCTCTTCACCGGAATGAAGAGTAACCAGATAACAAAGAGATAAAGGTCATGAAGTTTGAGGGTGCAAGCACTCTCATAAGGGCTGTAAAAATATCTTGGATAAAAATCGAGAACAATAGACAACACACTTGAATGGTTTGGGATTGTACTCCCAAAATATAGTAATTTTAGTGGCACTAATTAATTAATTCTGCTGGTCTTGATAATTAGTTAAAGTTGACAGCTCTTGTAGCATGTGCAGGAAGAATATTCAAAAAGCAACAGGTGCTCATGGAGAGATCTTCTGCCAGATCCTCTCATCACCTCACATTCATGATCTTATGACTTTTCAAAAGGAACAGGATCTGTCAAAAAAAGAACAGGCGTTCACTCAAGGAGCCACTTGCATACAAGTTATTTTTCCTGCCGCCAAGTACCCATACCTACTGCTAAATGCTCTTGGTTTGGAGGTTGGAAATACCAAGTTGAAGAAAACTGGAAAAATTCAAAGAATCCCAAATTTAATATTTATTTCAATTAAATTTGTTGGTGAATTAACAGCCAACTTTTGTGATGATTTATAGAAAATCAGTTATGCTTCTCTGTTGGAACTCAGAAGCATGGAAAATAGCAAAATGACAGATCCCCGCCATGCTTGATGTTAGAAGCTTGATCTATTCTGGTATCCGGCCACACGGACGCTGGGTTTTCATCACTTTAAATCAGGTTCTTGAGACCATTCGCACCCAATTATTAAATTCTAACATCAATATTATTGTCCGAATTCCTAAAATTCTTTATAATAAGAGGAAAACCCTCTCTCTTGGCAAACTGCTAAACAAGTTGAATATGACTTTTATCCTTTAATAATTTTATTATTTCACTATCTAGTTATTTTATAACTATGCCCTTAAGGGCCCTCATATTTTACTAACTTTTTTAGTTGAATAAGTTTTATAGCATGACGTGACTCGGTCACTGAAAAGCGAGCAACAAGAAAGAAAAAGGAGCAAATACTCTTGCAAAGAAGCACTTGAGGCCAAATGGAATGCCGATCCTTGAGAACCTCAGCTATACAAACCAGAAAATCTTTGGAAAAATTGGTACTCTTTAAACCTTGATTATACTTGACTCTTGAATGCGAAAGAAGCATCAACCCATGTTGCCACTTATTTTGGTAAGTTTAAAATTACTTCTATGCATTTTAATTGAAAATGCTACAAGCACACACTTACGAAATGATAAATAAAATAGGAGATGGAATGAGGTAGTGATAACCAAGGATAAGCCCTAGCAAAATATCTAGGCTCCGCGGCCACCACACCCATAGCCAAATCCTCTTCAGCACAGAGCCATTGGCAGAACGGAAAGGATAAACCCTGCTTATGCTGTAGGTACCATACCTAAATGCCAAAGCTCTACAATTCCGGATAAGCCCCAAAACTCTTGGGCTCCGATGAAATAAAAGGCCCTATATATTAGGCATTTGGAAGGGAAATACGTGGATACCGTCCCAAGTACCTATCCACAAATAAAAATAAATAATAAAAAAATTAAAAAAAGCCCTACTAAGTAGGCATTTGGGAAGGAAACACGAGACAAAGTCTCAAGTACCTACTCAAATATAATCTATTCAATTAAATAAATACTTATGTATATAAAAGTGGAACAAAGTTCCAAGTACCCATTCCAAGTAGAACTAAAAGTTTCTCCTAAAATCAATAAACTAATCGATTGGTCTATCTTATGTCTTTTAGAAGGACGAATAAAGATTTAGAATTTTCCCAAATCTTGGGTCTGCATTAGAGCCGGTCACGGTTCCGGTTCCACCCGGGAGGAACAGGAACTGCACCGCCGGTTCCGACAGTTCCTCCCCTGGTTCCGAACCGCCGGTTCCGGTTCCGGTTCCAACCCGGTTCCGGTTCCGAACCGCCGGTTCCGGTTCCCGGTTTTTTTTTTTTTTTTTTTTTTTCAAACTTCATTTATATTGTTTCAAGTTTAATTGTAAGAGCATTATAATCGAAAACCGTAAAAGAAATTTGTAAAAAAATTGGAAATATAACAAATAAGACGATTATTCAATTTTTTTTTATTTACTTAACTTACCTTTGAAGATCACATTTTGATTTCAAAGGCCGAGCCTCGTTAAAACCTCAATGAGGAAAAAGAGTACTCGTCTAAGATTTGACGGTCAAAAAGATTACATTTACATGTTATCGAAATCAAAATCATCGTTGAACTCGTCAGTTTCTACTTGAGAGGTGTCGGTGTCAGTTCCGGCGTCCGTGGTGCTTAGTGGATCATCTTGAAAGACCTCCTCCCATTTGTTCTCTTGCTCTCGCATCTCGGCTAAGGCGTAGTCTTTAAGCAATACTTGTGCCTCGAGATTCTTTGGAGCCATTGTCGAACGTCTTTCGTCGAGTGTGTATCCTCCGCTGCTAAATGCTTGCTCGACCGACACCGTTGAGGCAGGAACGGCAAAGACTTCTCGAGCCATAATGGAGAGGATTGGATATTGTGCTGATCTTTTCATCCACCAATTCAATAAATCGGACTCTTTGGAACCTGCACTAGTTAGTTCGGCAGTTCTAGGTTCATTTAAATACATAGAAAGTTCATCACCTTGAGAGAACGAACCTGAGCCGATGTTTTCGAAGAAACTTTGGAGTTGTCGAGCTCGTTGACTATCACCAGTAATTCCTAAATCAAAAGGGGGCCTAGGCCTACTACTACGGGCAGAAGAAGCAGAACTCCCAACACTCCCCCCATACTTTTCTACGAAGTCATTATATAGGTACCTAAGAGATTGATCTAGGTTCGTTTTAACAAGATCAAGGCTAGGCAATTCTAACCCTTCCCTACCCGGTGCGTTTGCGAATCTCATTTCACCTAAGGCGTTGTAGTAGAAATCTAAGAGTGTGGTGACGCCATCAAGCTTAAGACTAGGGTTCAAGATGGCTGCTACTAAGAAGACGTCGGGTATGACAAAGAAGTACTTTAACCATTTCAATATCATCTTAGAAACGGTAGCATTGAGATCAGAAATATGGCTGAGTTGTTCAAACTTAACTGCTATAATGGCAAAATGATATAGTACACGAGGAGAAGTAGGATAATAAACACCGGAAAGATCCTTAGTGGCAGTATGAAAATCTTCTAATAATGAAGTCACTTTCTCACAATCCCCCCAATAAGACTCTAAAAGTATGTGATTTGAAACCTCAACTTGAAAAAAAGCACACAAATCCTCTTTATACTTTCCGGTGTCCCTAAGCATGTCATAGGTTGAGTTCCATCTAGTGCAGACATCTACATTGAAGCTTTTACTATGACCCCTCCTAGATTTAATGAACTTCACCCAGGCCCTATGGAGTTTGGTTTTATCTCGAAGCATTTGGACAGCTTTCCTAATGGGCTCTATAGACTTCTCGAGCAGTTTAAGACCATCTTGAACACAAAGATTAAAAATATGACAAATGCAACGTGTATGAAAATATTTTCCAGCCAAAGAGGGATTACATGCAGCGATGAGTTCGGGGACACTTGCGGTATTCACGGTTGCATTATCAAAACCGATTGAAATTTTTTTTGTAAGGATATTGAATTGTTGTAAAACTTTAATAATGCAGAGTGCAATGTTTGTTGCAGTGTGTGCACAATTGAATTTTCTAAAACACAAAATTCTTTTGCATAAAACCCAGTTTTGATCGACCCAATGCACTGTGATGCCAAGATATGAATTTTGCTGCCATGCGCATGACCAAATATCAGAACATATGGAAACTCGGTAAGGAAATTTCGTAAACATGTCTCTAAGAGCCTTTTTATACCTAAGAGAGAGTTTCATAATGGTTCTAGTCATAGTAGATCGAGAATTTTTTTAGAAAGAGGGTTGTAACCAGTTTTCATTATATGTTCAAAACGCAAACTATCAGCAAATTGAAATGCAAGTGACTCGGTTGCAACAAACTTAGCCATTACCTCTCTAGCGACTGTATCATTATACTTAAATAAAGAAAGGTTAGATGTACCTCCCGCCGTGGCAAACTGTGTTTGTTGGAGAGGTTGTCCGCGAGCATTTTCCTTAGCCAGGTGTTTTGTTCTAACATGCTTTCTCAAGGTACCATATCCTCCTCCGGTTCTCCATGCGTACCTCTTATCGCAGAAATTACAACATGCCTTCATATAATCCGCACCGCCATCTTTTCCAGCGAATTTCACCTTCTTGAACCAAATTTTGAATATCTCCGAGCCGGGAAATTCAGCATCTCCTTCTTGTTGCGGCTCCGGCTCTTCGTGTTGAGGTTGATCCGCACCTAGACCGCCATCGCCTTGCTCGTCCATTTCATCTTCTTCGTCGAGGTTGACCGCATCGGCATGGAAATGGCCCCTTGCTCGATCTCGAGCTTGTTCCTCCGCCTCCATTTCCCGAGCTAGACGGGCGTCGTTTTCGATTTGCTCGAAGTCGAACAGTGGAGAATCGTACGGCGTATCTTCACGAGTCGGGGTGCCGTACCCCCCGAAATCTGTTGGAGAGGAAGTGTAGGGAGAGTAGTATTCATTTTCTTGATTTTGTTCATGGATGACAACACCTTTTCGAGGGGCTCTTCGAGAAATACGTTGGGGTTGTTGGGTCGCCTTACCCTTTGCCTTTGTCAGCTCCGGAGGAATTTCCGGATCCACGACCAAATAATCTTTTCATGATGATGATAAAAATGAAAGCTTGAGAGTGTGAGTGAGGGTGGAGAATGGAGATGAAAAAATAAAGTATGCTAAAGAGTATAAAAAATGAAGTGTGAGTGAGGGTAGAGAATGGAGATGATAAAAATGAAAGCTTGAAAGTATATCAAATCAAAGTATGAAAGCTTGAGAGATTGAGAGCTTGAGAGCTTGAGAGATTGATGATAGAGATGAGATGAGAGATTGAGAGTTGAAGGTGTGAAGAAATGGTTTGATATAGGGGGGTATTTATAGGTGTAGATTGTGGGAGTATTGGGGGAAAATTTTTAAATTTGAATTTGAATTAATAAAAATAATAATAATAAAAATAAAAAAATTTAATGGAGCATGGGCTGCTCAGCCTGCTCTGCCGCCTCTGCCATGCTGCTCCACCCGCGCCGGTTCCACGGTTCCCCGGTTCCACCCGGTTCGCCGGTTCCGAACCGGTGGAACCGGCGGTTCCACGCTTCATTTTTTTTTTTTGTTATAAATAATATTAATACATGATTAAAAAAAATATTTCATATGATATGAAATTATGAATTGATAATTAAATATGCAATGTTCATTCAAATTTAACATGTTATCATTAATTCATTATTAATTGGAATGAAAAATTACAAAATTGACACTTCATCTTGTCTTCTTCATGAATTGGATAATTTATTATCTTTATGTAAATCACTAAATTGTATATTTTGTCATCTTCAATTCATCATCATCATGTGACATTGTTAATTGAATATTTTGTCATTTTTATATGATTTGGTTTTTTGTTTAAATATTTGAATTTAAAGTTTTGGCATTATCACAACTCACAAGTGCACAACATCACTAGGCTACTATATTTTAACTTTGAATGAATAGAAATCACATATGTATGTAGTTTTATTCATTTGTACTTTTTTTCAACTTGAATTATAACTTAACAATGAAAAATCTCTTTCATTTTATAATTTGTACATTAAGAATTCATTAAAATGGATGTATAGTTGTATACTAATAAAATGATAGATCAAATAATTAGTATGAAATTTATACACATACAAATAAAATCTAGAAATTAAAAATTAAAAAAAAATCCCGGTTCGCCGGTTTTTAACCGGAACCGCCGGTTCGGAACCGCCGGTTCCCGGTTCCGGAAGAATGGAACCGGAACCGCACCGCCGGTTCCGACGGTTCCTTAGCCGGTTCCGAACCGCCGGTTCCGGTTCGACCGGGTTCCGGTTCCGGAACCGCCGGTTCCGGTTCGGTTCGCCGGTTCCGGTTCCGATGGCCGGCTCTAGTCTGCATCATTCTACCATATGTGATATTTCTCCCAATAGGTTAGAAGAACACTTTCGCATAGCTTCGGCACCACAAGCGAGAAGAAACACTAAGGTACCCATGCTGCCAATATGGATGAAGTATAGGCAAGTCTCATAAAAGATGCCACTTAAAGGAAGACAAAATTCAGATCTGCAGACAAATTCAGATCTGCATTTTGCAGACATATTCAGATCTGCAAAAAGATTCAGATCTCAGATCTGCAGGCAAATTCAGATCTGCAGACAAATTCAGATTTGCACTTTGCAGACATATTCAGATCTGCAGAAAGATTCAGATCTCCGGATCTGCAAACAAATTCAGATCTGTAGACAAATTCAGATCTGCACTTTGTCGACATATTCAGATCTGCAGAAAGATTCAGATCTCCGGGTCTGCAAACAAATCCAGATCTGTAGATAAATTCAGATCTGTGCACTTTGCAGACATATTCAGATCTCCAAATCTGCAAACACATTCAGATCTGCAGACAAATTCAGATCTGCATTTTGCAGACATATTCAGATATGCAGAAAGATTCAGATCTCCAGATCTGCAAACAAATTCAGGTCTGCATACAAATTCAGATCTGCATTTTACAGACATATTCAGATCTGCAGAAAGATTCAGATCTCCAGATCTGCAAAAAGATCTCAGATCTCAGATCTCATAGCTGCAAACAAATTCCAATTATGATCTGCACTTGCACTTCTGCAAATAGAGTTAGATTTGCACTTTTACAGACATCAACTGATCTGTGATTCGACAGATAGATTCCGATCTTTGCTCGCTTTTACATACATTCTGCAGACAGATTCTGATCTGCAAATCTATAAATAGATTCAAATCTGTACTTACATCTGCAGATAGATTGAAATCTGCATCTGCGCTTCTGCAGTTACATCTGCACATACATCTCTACAAGTTAGGAATGACCATAATTGGTCATTGAAATAATGAAAGGAATATATGTGCTCAAAAGCATAGGAAAAAGGGGTTTTACTAATACCTCGGAATGCTAACATCTTGAAGAAGTTTGTATCTTCCAAGGTAGACCATTGAGTCTATGAATTATAATTCTTTCATTTTCTTATAATTCACTTGGGGGGGGGGGGGGAGTAGGGGTAGTAGACATATCCCCTATATCCCGCCGTATGAGGCAAACATCTATTTCATAAAATTGATTTTTTATGAGAATTTTTTTTTCCAAATATATATATATATATAAATAATAATTACTTGCTCCTGAAAGACTTGTTCTCGAAACAAGATCTCTCGGAGCAGGGGGAATAGCTGATAGGGACTAAATCAGCTCCTTCCACGTCATAGTAGTACATGGCGTCACTAGTTGAGAATAAGTGAATGGGGAAAAGACACTTGTCCTTTGAATGAACGACAAGGCAGAAGCCTTGAGCTTGAATAAAGCCTTCTATGAAAACACTCCCGAAAAGTCGCCAAAAGACTTAGTATCTAGCCTAGAGAGCTCTCCCTTCAAGATCTAGCATTTTCCTTAAAGATGCTAGCATCTGGCCGAGAGAGCATCTTCCTTGAGGGATCTACCATTTTCCCTCAGGACATATCCCCTATATCCCGCCATATGAGGCAAACATCTATTTCATAAAATTGATTTTTTATGAGAATTTTTTTTTTTTCCAAATATATATATATATATAAATAATAATTACTTGCTCCTGAAAGACTTGTTCTCGAAACAAGATCTCTCGGAGCAGGGGGGAGTAGCTGATAGGGACTAAATAAGC
Organism: Mentha longifolia; assembly: GCA_001642375.2. Taxonomy (NCBI): domain Eukaryota; kingdom Viridiplantae; phylum Streptophyta; class Magnoliopsida; order Lamiales; family Lamiaceae; genus Mentha; species Mentha longifolia. The sequence continues at coordinate 18,537,228 of CM038113.1, read as the reverse complement.
TCCTTCCACGTCATAGTAGTACATGGCGTCGGTAGTTGAGAATAAGTGAATGAGGAAAAGACACTTGTCCTTTGAATGAACGACAAGGCAGAAGCCTTGAGCTTGAATAAAGCCTTCTATGAAAACACTCCCGAAAAGTCGCCAAAAGACTTAGTATCTAGCCTAGAGAGCTCTCCCTTCAGGATCTAGCATTTTCCTTAAAGATGCTAGCATCTGGCCGAGAGAGCATCTTCCTTGAGGGATCTACCATTTTCCCTCAGGACCTACCATCTTCTTAAGGGATCTGCCATCTTTCTTGGGACCTGACATCTTCCGTAGATCCAGGCATCTGGCATCTTCCGTAGATCCAGGCATCTGACATCTCCCGTGTAGATCTAGGCATCTGCACCTTCCCTTGGGATCTGACATCTCCGCTAGGGATTTGCATCTTCCCTCGGGATCTGGCATTTTCCCCAAGGATCTAGTTTCTTCCTTGAAGAGCTAGAATCTTCTCTAAAAATACTAGCATAATTAATATTGCCATTTACAACAAAGAAAATTCACAGAAATGCCACCACCTCTTCTACAACTATAAATATATGACAATCACTACATATTTGGTAACAACTCTCTCACTCTAAACTTTACACTCAAGATTACGTGCTTCTAGTACGAATCAACACACACTCACTCTAGAGGTTTCTTCTCCAAGAAACCTCAATATTCTTTCCAGTACTCGATACTGACTTGAGCGTTGGAGGTTTTTCCCGGAGGACCCTCCCCCGCTCCTCTGGCTTTGTTTTGCCGGAATTCTTCAAGGTTCCCGACGAGACAAGAAGGAATTAAAGGAAACTTGGGACGATTTAGAAGAAGATGCAATCTCCTTCTTGTTAATTCTTATATTCATTTTAAGGACTCGATCCTTCATGAATTCGATTTTTATTTTTATTGTTGTTGATCTTCAACCCGAATCTAACAAGTTTTACCTCACAAATCAATAACATATTGCGAGAACAAAACGACGACGTTTGTTCAGCTTCAGAAACAGCGTCGTTTTATCACTGTGTAATAAATAATTTAATTAACATTGCCACGTATAATGCCTCATCATTTTCTATTGTCTCATAATAGCTGGAATATGTGATCGGTGTTAAAATTGAACGCAGAAGAAAGTTGGTGAATTATCAGAAAAAAAATTAAAAGTTGGTGATTAAAATGGGATATCACATAAAGCTGGTGTATTTAATTGCATTTTTTCCTTTCATTTTTAATGAACTTTTTATAATATTAATAGTTAATTTTTTTTTAATAGATAATTAATGAAGGAATTTCATTGAAAATTAATACAGCAACAACTTCAAAAATTTAAATGATTTTTTTAATTAAATCGAAAATTGTTAGTTTTTATTTTTCAAGTCCTGATATTTAAACCACCCAAACTTTCGTACAAAAAATTGATAAAGCTTGAATTCGCCTCGAATCAAACTGAATTAAGATTTGCTTCAATTTTGAGAGTTAATTAATTTCAATTCGGTATTGATTTTGTACATTGCTCACTGCCAGTGGATTTTATGAAAAATCAGATATACAGAGAAGAGAAAATACAAAAATCCACGTGCTTAACCTGAAACAATGTCTCCACTAAATTCTCCTAAAAGATAAACCCCAAATGTAGTATATAATCAGCAATTGATTGGAAATAGATGTTCAACACACCAATTTGTTTAGGCTTGCATCAAATCTTCTCACAAAAAAAAAAGAAAAAAAAAGAAGTAAAACCCGCAAATGAGATTACACAAAATTTAATAGATACAGTAAGTGTGGCATGAAATTTGAAAATGAAGTACGTATATATGCAGCAAATTGCTTATGCAGAAACAAACATCAAGCTATCACTGTTTTGCATATTCCGCCTGCTCGGTCCTGCACTACTAGCAGAGTGGAAAGGAGTGGAAGGAGCAGTAGTAGATTTTTCTTTGAATTCTCGTCTAATATCCCATAATTTCTCGGCACACTGTCTCATTGAAGGTCTTGATAGTCTTGAAGGTGCAAGGCAATGGCGAGCGAGTTTGAAGACTCTTTCGACTGCATGGATCGAAGGAATGCTCCTTCGCAGTCTCGGATCAATTGCCACCACGACTTCGCCGTCTCTTAATCTCCTCAATGCCTGCACCAAAAAACAAATTCTAAGATCCCGTCATCTTATTCAAGAATCTGTAATTACTAGATTTCAAGAAGGATGACTGATGCATATGTTATTTGATGATTTAGTTATTGTTACGATAATCATGCTGAACAGTTATTTATGCAATCGGTGGGATCTATTTTCATATTTACTCACCCATCTTATGGTAACTCTCTCATCCAGGATTCTCTTCGATTCTATAGGTTTCCGTCCTGTCATGATTTCAACGAGCAATACACCGAAGGAGTAGACATCACTCTTTTCAGTAAGTTGGTATGTTCTCAGATACTCAGGGTCCAAGTAGCCAGCAGTTCCTTTGATTTGTGTAGAAATATGAGTGGCACCGGGGTCTTCTGCAGCTAGCCGTGCAAATCCAAAATCAGCCACTTTGGCTCTGAGTTTTTCTGTGATGAGTATGTTCGATGATTTGATGTCTCTATGAATAATAGGAGGATCTGTAAAATGAGAATAAGGATGCATGAAAAAAGGCAGAAAACGAGTAATTTACATGTAGGTAAACATTATGATTGTTTAGGCCAATCCCACATTCTCATACATGATGTTTACCTGAATAAGTGTGAAGATAGGTAATGGCATGAGCTATATCGATTGCAATATCCAAGCGCTCTCCAATTTCAAGCTCATTTGCACGAGTTCCTGCGTCCGATTTAGTCATCTTATACATAATCTGATCATTGTTACAACAGATATAGCTATATATCTCGTCTTTGGATTGGAACAAACTAACAGAATTTAGAATACTTGTCAAAATTCTTCCATTGAATTAAACACAGAAATTCAACTTGGGTCTTGCCAGGTCTATTGTAACCACTAATAGTATCATTGGGCAGCTCAATGAAAGAATCAATAACATACCATCCAGATGTTCTCTAAGGGTACCATTGCTGACATATTCAACAATAATAAGGCGTTCATCTCCATGCTCAAGAAACCCGAAAAATCTTACCAAACTCTGGTGCTCGATCTTTGATAAGGCTAGGATTTCGTTCTTAAATTCTGCTGACAGCCGTTGATCATAAGTTTCCTGCTCTCAAGGAAGTCTAATGTGAGAGAGAGAGAGAGAGAGAGTAACAAAAATACTTCAAATCTCTACTTCAGAGCACATCTTACGCTTTTTGCACGCTTGACAGCAACAATACTGTCATCCCTAAGTTTCGCTTTGTACACAGTCCCAAACCCCCCCTCACCAATTGTATTATCTGAGGAGAAATTTCCTGTTGCCTTATAGATATCTTCAAATGCTAAGCTATTTCTCAACTTTGCAGAATCAACCTCTGGATATGCATCATAACCGGAACGTCTTGATCTTGATGACCTCCTACTATCACGAGCACCAGAATTATTCTGTAAATCTGCATACATAAAAAAATATTACTCAAATCTCTCATAAGAAAGAGCCAAACTTACAAGTCAACTCAAGATCAAGGTTGATACAAATTCATTAACTTACTAGGACTCTCTCCAGCTCGATAATGCCATGTCTCAGGCTGAACTTGATCTGGACTTGATGCAGAATCAGCTTTCTTGCGTCCAAAGAAAAGAAATGAAAAAACTCCCCTTACCTTCTTTGCAGCACTTGCAATGTAGCTCAAGGCTGGGTTATTGGACTTATAGCGGTCTTTCTCAGCTTCGTCTTTTCTTGACCGACCACTGGCGTTGGTATTCAGTCTTCTGATATGACCGGGGCGGATGATCAGAGGACTTGGTGCTTTCTTCATCTGCAGAGCTGGTGGCCTCTGGCCAATAGAATATCCTATTGGCAAAGACAACAAGTTATTTACATGTGTAGTGGCTTGCTTGAGGAGACTGATTCAGCACCTGGTTGGTCTGACTTGGTATCCAACAACTGAAAGTGATAAGGGTTACTGAAACTTGAAAATTTTAAGTTGGCATGTGACATGTCAACACAAAATATTGATGACTATGTCAACGAACAGCAATATTTGCCTGAAAAAGTCGATTCCTGAAGTAAGCAAGAGAAGAAAGTCAAACTGAAAACAGCAGCAACAAAGAGTCGAACTTCCTTAATTTTAATGGTAAAAACCAGTGGCGCATACAAGAAACTATACAACGTCAACCAAAAAAAAGATGGAATTCTGGTATCAGTCTAGTAAAATTTGGCCATGCATGAATATTCAAAAGAATAAGACATTTTCTCATGGCAAAAATAGCCAAAATGTCTGTTATTTACAATCCCGTCTCGTCTCTGAGGGTTTTCAATAGTCTGTTATACACAAAATATGAACAATGATCTACCTAGAGTAAAATGCGTTCACCGACTCCATGCCCTTCTGGATCCCATAGTCCTCTACAACTAGAGGGCCAAACAAGAGGAACTTTTGGAAAAGCTGACAAATGCTAAGCAGAAGTTTCGTCAAAATTGACCCTTTCTCCAGTAGAGTAGACATTGTAGAATAATGCTACAGAGAAATACAGGAAAGCTGTGAGTAACAAAAATCCTTTGAAGGAGCCCACTAATTCCACGAAAAAACCAGCACCAACTGTTCCCATTATAGCAGCAAGAGTTCCACCGGTGTTAGACATGCCTATACAGGAATGTAAACAGATGTGTTAAATATACTATAAACTTCTTGGCATATGAAAACCTCATTTATTTCCTAACATGCAAAGTAGGCTTAATATTTTGATGGTGACAATAACAAAGAGTGTCCTGTGTGAATCTTGAGACTGGTCAAAATGTTAAATATGATATGATATGTCATTGGTGACAAACATACTCTTTCTGAGAAATCCGTCATCAATTTTCTCCCATCACATGAAATTTAATTTGAGTCATGCCTCTTCATTGCACTATCATTATCCTTATAAAGTGAACCGGGTATATGTGTGAACTCACAGCCAGAAAAGAAACAAATTACTAACAGAGCAGTCATTGTTCTGCAATGTGATCTATATAGTACTACTTCACAAGAATGAAGTAGCCAAAAAGAATAAATTTACATGTTGACGATGATTGCAAGTCCAAGTTTACAGGTGCCAGGAGTGCCATAGTGTATCAGAATTATTATGATGAGATGAAGAAAATCTATCTAAGTATGTTGTTTTATTTATTGTGAGTGCCACTTAGCCCAGTCGTGCATTGGACTATATCTTTGAGGCCTTTAGCATTAGGAAATACATAAATAAAGCATTAATTATTAGCCAGGGTTATGATTGGATTTATCTTCTGATCAGTAAAAAATGTTTGGCAGATAGTAGATACCTGATGGGAGAGGGGAACTTTCTGGATTCTTTTTCTTTCTTAATTTGATAATAAGATCATTCATCAATTGCTTGCTTTTGGTATTTTCTAATTATTCTAGAAGTGACAGAATGGGCATATTCTTAAGTAAAGAGATTCCCAATGTGCTCAACTTCTAGAATTTCATCTAATGACTGTATGTTCATAGGGAAGATATGATAAATAAACAAATAAATATACATGTAGATGTATATATATCGTTTTGCAGAGGGACAGAAGCAAACTTACCATGCAGGACACCAGAGTATTGTGGTGCAATTTCCTGTTGACACAATATTGTATTAGCCAAATATTTGGAAAATTAGCAAATGAACTAGCAGAGAATATGCTAACCTGAAGGTTTACAAGGAATCCACAGTGACTAAATGCTTTGAGCCCAACAGCTACAGTAAGCCAAGCAGATGCTACGAATGGACTTCTTGCCGTTGTTAAACAAACAAGCGCCAAACCAGGACCGAAAAACCCAATTGACTGTCGAGATTCAAAAGCATACGCCAAGGAAAAATTAGTACATACCATACAATACCAATAAAGTTATTGACGAGGGTGACTTATGCTAAATAAAGTAAAAAAGAAAAGCCATCACGTTTGGAGCAAGTTACCATATTGGTGATAACAACAATTTTTTCTGATTCTTCCATTTTCATTTTATTTCCCGGTGGGAGGGGTTTTTCCTGGGGAATGATGGAAAGAGAAAAGATACCTGCATAATTTTGCGAGTCAAAGTAACACTGATGCCACGTTTAATCATCATATCTGATAACACACCAGCAAGGTAGCCTGTGAGAGCCATCATACTCCATGGAACAGCACTAAACCATGCAGCTTGTCTGAGATCAATATGAAAAATCTACAATAACCAGAATCCCTCTTATTTATCTTCCATGAGCATAAGTAGAGTTAAGAGTAAGTTCAAAAATAATTATAAGGCGCACCGTCTTGAAGTAGATCGGCATCCATGAAAGTATTACGAAAAATCCCTACATGAAAGAAGAGAATATAATAAAACTTCATGTAGGACAATCTTTCAAGGCATCTGGCAACAGTTAATGTTATGCACCAAAATTCATGTGAAAAACAAGTCAAAAGAAGCCACCAATGACTTTGAATCTGAATTTCATGGCAAAGCATGTAGAAAATTCAGATAATATACCTAACTCTTGGAAAACGATAACCATAAATGTGACCAAAGTTCTAGAGGAAGAACACATTACCCAGCTATGCATAGCATTTGCAACGATTAGTGACCAAGTGGGTGGCTTAGATAGCAAACGTCTAAAAGGAGGAATGCCCTTTCTTGTTTCAGGTTGGCTTTTAGATAGAGACGGTACTGATGACCTGCTCTGTATATATCTTAGTTCAAACTTAGATATTTGAGGACTTTGGTCAGGAGAGCTTGAGGTTGCTGATACCCAAACTAACAGCCAGAGAAAGCCAAACAATCCAAATATCACAAATGGACCATAAATGCCTGCCTGTGACATGAGAATTGGTGAAAGTGTAAGCCCAATAGCACTTCCAAGCTGAAATCCAGCCATAGCAAGTCCCACAGCCCTTGACCTTTCAGTTTGGGGAAACCATCTAAAAACAAAGTCCAATAACAGATTTCTGCTTTAGGTTTCCAAACTTCAAAACTGAAATTGAAACTAGGATATGTAATAAGGCAATATAAAGGCAGCTTGATTGTTAGGTACCTTGCTATCATATTATTCATGCAAGGAAGGGCTACACCTTCAGCAATACCAAGCAGCATCCGCATTACAAGTAGAGCCAACAAAGATGATTCTGCTGCCCAAGGAGTGAGGAAGGTAGCCAGAGACCACAGAGCTACCCCCCAAGCCATGACCACCTTACCACCATAACGATCCACCAGAGTTCCTCCAGCTATAGGCGATATGAGATATCCCCATAGAAAAGATGACTGCCATTAGTAACTATTAAATCAATCAGATTTAGAAAATGATAGAAAAAATGGTAAATATTATATGAAAAAATGCAACCCCTGAAGTATGAATATCTACCGAACAATAAGATGGATCAAAGACCTCTGGAGATCCATCTAGAAAGAATGAGGAAAATAAACCATAGATATCATTTAAAAAATTTCTTAGTTGGCAGAAGGTTTGTGACCTTTCAGTATCTCGATCAACTAAGGCAGTTGTTAATACTACCACAACTTTGAACGAATTATTTCTGTTTTTCATTTTCAAGCCGAGTTTATTTCTCTTCCATATCAGACTTCTAAAATAAGGTGAATGAGAATTAATTCAAGGAAAATAACTCTAATAGGTTGGTCACTTCCTAGAATGGTTGGCTATGCCCTCTATCCTAGCAATTTTATATCTATTTCTGAGATGGTGATATAGCCACTCAAAGGAAATCTCATGCTCTAATAGGATGGTTCCCTTATATACCGCTTGTGGAAAAATGACGTTTAAAGGGATAAGTTATTCTGGCTTGAGAATTCTTCCTTAACACCAATGAGCTATGGAATTAGCACATAAAAAATGAAGTAATTTCAAACTCTAGTATACTTTTCTTCGAAGTATTAAAGCATATTAATGCCCAAAACTGCAGTCAGATAGAGAAGCTAAAGGATAATTCATTTTAGAGCACGGCTTTCCTATCCCAACATGAAATAAACAATCTATCATCAAGAAGGTACAGGAACCAAACTATTGAATTCCATCTATGTACTAATATCTACACAAGGACAGGACACTCATCCCTTGTCCATAAGTTCCAAGCAGAACTAACATGTAAGGCTAGGTGACCCCAAAGATTTCATCTTCTAAGACTGCAATACATTATTCATTAACTATTTTCCTTGGAACCAGAAACTGCACGACAAATCATAAGTTTGAGTTTCTTCTAAAATTCTTAAAATCCAGCTCGCATGCACAAGCATTCGCTTGATTGTTCGCAGGTAAGCGTTTTCTTAACTCCTAATCCAGTAAAGCACTTATTACTTTGTGAAAACTCAACAATAAAACACACAATGCAACCAGCTGAAACTACAAATATCCAATAAGGACAGCCTAAAAAATCAAAAAGAATTTTCAGCTCCCCATAGAAGCAACGACTATGTTCACTCCAGCAGAAAATTCATCAGTACACATATCAAATTAGAAGGAGCAAAAAGTCAGTCAAATTACAACGACATGTACGGAGGCAATCACGGGATTTACCTGAACAACACCGGAAAAGGACGGACCCCAACCGCGCGACATCGAAAGCGGAACGATTGCCACCGACATGACGACGCGGTCTGCGTTGCAGAGCGCCAAAGCCAGCGCAAGCATGGCCACTACCTTCACCCTCTCCGAAGTGATGAACTCCACAAAACTCGGCTCCGGCGATCCATCCAAGCTTCCACTAACTACAAACTGACCGCCATTCGAAGAAGATCTCAATCGATTGAGCCCCGAGCTACCGATTTTAAGCCGAAAAAGTGTTGCTCCGCCGGCTGAAGCATTGAGTGACGGCGGCGCGAGGCGTCGTATTGGCGTGATTGTCGAAGCAAATCCGACGTCGTAGGGTTTACTGTAGTTGTTAGGTTTCTGGAGCCACAGAATTGAGCTCGAGCAGAGGCGTTGGTTGAGTGTAGTGAGAGAATGGGAGTTCATTGTTCAGGAGCGCTAGACAGAAGAAAATGAATGTAAGGAATCGATTTGAGGCAGGGAAGTAGAGAAGTGAAGTTCACTGAGAAGTGTCTCAATCTCAACTAGGGATGGCAATGGGTCGGGTACCCACCCGTTTAGTCTTTCCCAAACCCAAACCCGTTAAAATTTTTCGTACCCATACTCGTCCCAAACCCGTTCAAAATTTGATTTTGATACCCGTACCCGCCCCAAATCCATCGGGTGATACCCACTAATTACCCGATAAAACTCGAACCCTACAACATTAATATAAATAGTTCTTTAAAATTTTATATAACAAAAATTATAACTATATATATATATACCAATCGAAAGTCAAAACTATTATTTAAACATGCAAATCTTATTACAAATATGAACTAACAAAATTATAAAACAAATCTCAATAAATACCAATAAAATATTAATTTTGATACATAAAAAAAAAATAGAATTATGAATAATTATTAATATTTTAATTCACACACATACATTGATACATACATATATATGGGTTTGGGTAGTGGGTACCCGAACCTATCTATCCATACCCAACTCAAACCCATTGCGGGTATTAATTTTATTACCCAAACCCGTCCCAAATCCGTTTAGTTTTACCCAAACCCGTCCTATTAGGGTTTGGGTAGGGCAGGTACCCGCAAAAACCCGACCCATTGCCATCCCTAATCTCAACTATCAAAGCGTCATTTCCTTAAGTGTGGCATTTTTATTTTGTTTTAGTTATTTTATACTGTATCTTATCTTATCTTACTATTTTATAGTATTCCTTCCGGTCTTTTGAAATTAATACACTTCTTTTCGGCACGAGAATTAAGGTAGGAGTGTTTAGTGTTTTAAGTGGGTTTGAATAATTTCATGTAGAATTTCCGAATATTAATTCCTTTTCGTTCTTCTCACATTATTTGGTAGGTTACTCATCACCTGCATACTTTGGTCGCTATGAGGAGGCTCCTGCCAGTTCACCGGCAGGGATGCCGGCCTCAGGTTGCCTTCATGCCAGTTGTTGCACCCATCAGGAGGTCCCTTCGTTCGAGGATGTTGGATCCTGCCGGATGCTCCTTAGGTGAAGCTTAATACTGATGGTTCATTTGATGCTACTACTGGGAGAGTTGCTAGTGGTGGTCTTGTTCGTGATCACCATGGTTCTTTCCTCCAGGCTTTTTGTACTTCGCTGGAGGCTGGATCCAGCTATGTAGCGGAGCTCTGGGCTCTTCTCCGTGGTTTGGATTTGGCATTCACTTTGTCTTCTCATGTTTGGATTGAGATGGATGCTGGTGCAGCATTGCTCTGCTTATTTCTGGCAAGCACGGTTGTGCAGATATATGTTATATCATGACCCGCATCCGCCTCCGACTGCAGGGGGTTCAGGTCCGTTTCTCCCACATACATATGGAGGGGAACCGCCCTGCTGATTTCATGGCGCGTCGGGGATCTCAGACCAACACCATGACCTTCTTTGATGCTGTTAGCGCCCCATGCTATTTCTTGGCGCTTGTTCGGATGGACCACTTGAGTTATCCGAACTTCATATTCAGATATAGTTAGCGTTATATGCTAGTTATTTACTCTTCCTTGTATATGATGATAAGTCATTTTGTTAGTTTTTGGAGATGGTCACTTTTGGGTCATTCTCTGTGTATTGTTGCTTTATTCCTTTTTTTCCGCTTTCATCGAGAATTTGATCCCTTAGTTGATCCTTTTCACTTTAGGGCAGATATTTTGGTTTATGTTGGAGGTAGCACTCATTTTGTAGTATTATCCCATTCAGACGCTGTATATTTGTTCTTTGAGGTATATACAGGTTGGGGGTTTGCCTAACCTCTCACCCACTCGGAAGTTTTATTTAAAAAAAAATGTGCTGCAAAATGAACAATTAAGATCCTAAAAAAAAGAAAAAGAAAAGAAAATTAAGCTACAACTTGGAGGCGAGGTGAGGATGGAGCAGCGGTGATGACAGTGTTGCAGTCGGCGTTAGCAGCGGTGGGCTGCTATTTTCCGGCACCTTCGATTGGAGAAACAGGGGAATGGTCGTTGTTGAGGTGGCATCAGCAGCACGGCCGATGGAAGCTCCATCAACCACCTGTTGCAACTGAGGCGGCGGCGCTGGAACAAGCCGATGGCGGTGGCGTTTGGCGAGACATCGGTGGGCCTTCGATGGAGAGAGAGAGAGAGAGAGAGAGAGAGAGAGACGAGACTAGAGCAGATGCACCTCCTCTGCTCTACAGAGGCCACGGCGGCATTCGGCGACCGTGAGCACAGGGATAGATGAAGGGGCGGCGGCGCTGAAGAATAGGGAGAGAGATGCACAGATAAGTGGAAGAAGAGAGTGAGGGTTGAAATCTGAATTGATTTTGTAGGGTTTGAAATGAATTGGGTGGGTGTTTTGGGCGTTAATTAAAATAAGTGGGCCTTAATTTTTTTACTAATTATAGTATGTGCTTTATTTGCTAATTTTTGCCATATAAGGAAATGTATCAACTTGAAAAGACCGGCCCAAAGAGGAAAGTGTATCAACTTAAGAAAACCGGAGGGAGTATATTATTTTTTAGTTTTTTTCAAAGGAGGATTAATAATGGTTCATGATTCCTCTTCTCGACGGTGATTCAGCTCCAATCATTTAGATGCAGGGGAAACGTTTTACCAACTAAACTGCACATCGTTGTCAATTTATTTATTATTTTTCATTTTGTTCACATCATGAATATTCACATCCCAAAATGTGAACTTTTTGCATTTAGTACAAATTATGAATACTATTTATCACTAGAGTAGGTTTGCTTTCAGCTATAACTTTTGCAGAGAATGAAACATTCACAGTGGTTGAATCATATGGAATGTACATTGACCATTTGAATTTAAATCATTCAGTCAATACGAGGAATCTTGATTGGATGTTATTTCTCTAGTTATTTCTTGGATATTTTGGTAGAATTTGGTGTCATTTTGAGTAATAATACCTTGATTTGGATTAATTATGAGTGTGGTGTGTTTTTGTAGGAGAAATATGATTTTTGGTGATTTTGGAGGTATTTCGAAAGATGTTTTTGAAGTTGGGACGAAGTAAAAAAAGAAGTGGTCTGCTGGAAATTTAGGCGGCGTGCCCGTACCGCCTGTGAAGTACTGGAGCTGAGCGAGAATAAAAGAATTTCGGGATTTTCAGCATTTAGAAGGCTATTAATTAATTCCTCACGGGGTTAATTAATATAATAGTAATTTTTAGTATTTTATTTAGCTAATGGACTATTTAGATATTATTAGATATAATTTATTTATTCTTTTCCTAGATAAATTAGGTTTAGAGATTTTATTTCCTTATTTTAAGGAAATTTCCTAGCTCTATATATATTAGTCATTAGATTAATTAGGGAGGCTTACGCATTGAACTTTATTATAGCAGAGCGGCTGGAGCTTCAACTCACGCCATTCTTCATCTTTTATTTATTATTTCTTCTTTCGTTACTTTTGTTTTATTGTGTATGAATATTAGTTAATGTTCTTTATTCCGGCAAAGACTGTGAAGCCTTGGCAAGATTATTTTGAGATATAATATGTTTTTATACTTTGATTTATATGCATACATCTGTTATTCTCTGCGTTTATTATATGAATTGTTTCATGCTGCTAGGTAGTGTGCAATATTTAGTAGTTTAGAATTAATATATAGCCAATGGAATCGGCCATACGTAATCGTGGTTAGATTTAATTAGTGGTAAATTGACTTGTTTAAGTCAAGGGAATAATAGTCTGAATTCGATAATCCTGCATCAGAGTTTATCGGTTTTGAATCGGGTTTCTCTAGTTTTTAATGATGTTGGCTCATTAAATCTGTAGAGCGTCTCTTACGGTTGTCAGTCGATTAGGGAAATAACTGGTGAAGTGTCTTCCTGGTTATCGAGAATTTATGGAGAAATAAGATCGCGTCAGAAGCATCTTCGGTGGTCATAACTGGTTTGTTTGTATTAAATTGGAGTTATCTTTGCATCGAGGATCAGAATAATCGAGCTAGGGTGGAACTTGTGTGCTGCTGGAATCGTCTTTTAATTTGCTTAACCCAAAAATCAAAGTGTCTTTTAATTTCTTTGTTTATTTATTTTTCTTATTTATTTTCGTTATTAGGTTAATATAAAATTCACATTTTCGCAGTTGAAAATTTGGAAGAAATCTCGCCGATCCCTTGGGAGACGATCTTGCTTACCACTATCTGAGCAGTGTGGGCATACCGATTGAAAGTCGGAATTATTTTTGGTGTAAGACGACGCACCCAATCTCAACTGGAAAGTGATTAATCTTTCGTTTTATCAGTTGGTTTTCCTATCAGATAGATGCACACACGTTTCTGTGACTTGAAAAGTACAGTCTTCCGTTAGGAGGGACTATGATGAACATTTTCAGTGAAGTCCAGAGGGTTAGTCATGCTATTGATTCTTTGAGCTGCAAAGTTAAAAATAAAATAAAAATACAACTCTCTAACACTTGAGTTGCTCTGACCTATAATACTATTGATGATCATCATCTTTTCAGAGGAACACTTGGAGTTTTGAAATCTAATCAAAATTATATATCTTTGAAAGATGAGTTCGATTCCATTCTAACAATTTTCTCCTATTTGATGATGCCAAAACCATCAACTGAAACGATGCCACACTTAACTAAACTCAGCGAGCTATTATAAGAGAAAATATTTAAGATTGATACCAAGTCTTAATATAACTAAAATATCATTGATATGAAGTCTTAATATAACTAAAATATTAGTGGTAATGATTGATTCCCATTGATGCTATTGAAATTTAATACTTAAAGATAATGATCAATTGTCAAAGGTTGGAAACCGTCATTGATATGAATTTTGTACAAGTTACTAGATCAGGACGAGAGTCTTTGCTGGTCTTCTAAAATTTTCTCCCTAGTCTTAAGCATTGTTGGTCTCGAAAGCGAGCTTCACACGTAGAAGGGAGGTGAATACGTGTGAAAGAAGTGTTTAACTTCTTTTTCATTTTTCGGCCTCTTTCGGAAGAGACGCTTTGAAAGTGTTATAGAGACACATTCAAAGCTTTCACGCTTTGCAAGTAAGTGAATGTTGTGCGGAAGTTGGTGTCCGATCGTGTTTTTTCTCGTTCTTCGCGTTTTTCTTCTCGTACAGCAATATTACAAAGGAAAAACTGAAAATAATCATAATCTAAATCTCACCTTATTATCTCGCGATTTAAATTATAATTAATTGTCAAATCGGCACCCGACGATAAGCACCACAAAAAATGGAATCCAGCGACATTCAATTGATTAAATCATGCATAATAAAATTGAATTAACCCACAAAGCTGAAAAACTGAACCTGGCTTTAATACCAATTGAAAAAACTGATTAGCAAAGAATGATTCAATTCCCAAATTTGTTTTTCGGTTGTTTAACTCGATTTAATCATATCATGCTCCTATAAATTTAATTGCAACATCATATGGTGTTTAATTGATATACATCTTGAGTTTATGTGATGAAACCACTTGAAGATCTTCCGATCTATTTCCCCTTGCTGAATTCGATGCCAGATGGACAACATGCTACGAACTCAACCATCGGAAGAAAATAGCACTACTGCCGCCGCCGTGTATGCTGCCGCCGTCCGTCTCTCTCTCTCTCTCACTTAACCCTAGCCTCCCTTTGATTATGAGAAATTTAATCATCAATTATGAGCTAGGTTTTAAATATATATAAGTGAGAATATTGGCTCAAGCTGCAGGCTTGGCCTGTAGCCCATGAGATAGGCGATTGGGCCCCATATGTGGTGCCCCATGCTAGGCTCCATAATGAGTAACCCATTGATTAACACATATTTTATGTGCATGTCGAGTGTGCTTTGCATGTGTTTGAGTCTCGATTTAGGTGCTTAAATGTTAGAAATGCTAGGGTTTTTAAACTTATAGCATACTTTGTGTTTTTCTCGTTTTCTCTCGGTTTTTGATCCATTTTTGTAAAAATTGGAAAGAACATTCATGTGGCTAAGGATCGAAGGCTGGTAACGAGGGAGAATCAAGCTCAATTAGAGTGAAACTTGTGTTTTTTAAATGTGGAATTTCAAGTTATATAGTTAGGGTTTCACTAGTTTGATTTCATTTATGTTTTCCTTGTTCTCTCGAGTCTCTTTATGCTTTTTGCAGGAATAATGGAAAACTCATTTGGCCAATTTGATAATTTCATATCGAATAGGGGTTCGTTAGGAGTCCATAGCAAAAAGCGGATCGAGAATCGGAGTTCGGACGAGAGAGAACGAGCGAAAACGGCGAAGTTGCGCAAGGAGAAATGCTGACGGCGACCTGGCCGGCGACCTGTCAGACCGCCGGTGACCTCCCAGGCCGACGTGGAGGACAGAGAGGACGGCGGTCTGGGCCGACGACCTGCCAGACCGCCGCGACCTCCTAGACCGCCGGTTGGCCGCCCCACTTCGCCCAAATTCACCCAGGTTCGTCCCGGTTCACCCCGATTCATCCCAACTCGACCCAAACTCGATTTTCAATGTATTTAACCCCTAAATTCAACCTCATGGGGGGATCTTTTGCATACTTTAATATTTTAGAACCTTAGAAATATTTCCCTCTTTCCTTTTTAGTAAATTCAAGATTGTTGGAGCTTTACTTTGTGGATTCAAGATTCAAGACCATTTTCTTCTTCCTTATTAAATTCTCTATCTTTTAAGCATGATTTCATTTACTTTTTATGGTTTAATTTCTTCAATTATGTCTAGCTAAATTTCTCTTTGGTTCCAATATATGAAGATATGATCTAGAAAACTAGGTTTTTGGATTTTGTTGTTGGATTTACCTTCTAATTCATATGTCTTGTGGTTTGGGACTTGTTTACATTGCATGATTGATTGACCATCATTGAATGCATACAAGGTGTTTGGTTAAATGCTTAGGAGGCTTTAATTCATAACACTTGGCATCAAATCACACCATATTAGTAATTCTTGCTAGTAGGAGCTTCTAGATAATTAATTGAGCTATTTGGAGTTAATTTATGCATCTTGAGACCTAGCAGAGATAGATGTCATAAGTTAATCCACTAATATTGATTGTTTCAAGAGAAGAATTGATGTTTACTATATATAGAACTCCCATATGAATTAGATTAAAATGACTAATCCATGCAAATCCGTAAACCTAGGCTTCTAGTGATTATTGGATTATATTTGGAACCAAACTCTTTCCTATTGATTTTTAATCGCTTGTTATTAGTTGTTGTTATCTAGTTACTTACTTTTCATTGTTATTTAGTTTATTTGATCATTGAAAGGAAAAACCCAAAATCATGTTATTCGGTAGCTTGGATAGTAGTTAGATAATCGGATTACTACTTAAATCTCATTCGCCATTGCATTCCCTGTGGATTCGACTCGATTATACACATCAATTATCATTGCATCTCCCTCACCCTCAAAAGTGAGAGCGATCACCCATTCTTCCTTCTAATTGTGGCCTTAAGAGCTTTTTGGGCCAGACCCGGGGATCTTATAGCTAGATAAAATCAGGTCTCCCAATGTCTGAATTCTCTATACTCAGCCGAGAGTATAATTTAGCCCATAAGTACTAAAACATTCCACTAGAGTAATAGTACTGAATCACCCATTTTATCCATGTTGAGCTCAGGGCTAGTGTTGAGATTTTTTATACGTAAAGCAAAACCAGAGTTTTAATGTATACAATGTTTATTCCACTGCTTACAATCACCTATCTGAAAGTATATAGTTGAGAAAGAATAAGTCTGTTATCTCATGTTTTAGTTGACGTGTCAGCTGAGATTTTGGAGGGGATCACGTACTTCGGTGACTCATGAGATATAAACTATTATCACAATCGAGATAGCTTGGGCAAAGCTATTGGTTTAGACTGCAGCATTAATAGTAGTGGTGGGTCCCGAATTACTAGTTTTGTTGATACACTAGGAATGTACTGATAGGATCACAGTGAGATAAATGCTCTTCTAGACTGACCCTACTAACTAGGTGAAGAGCCAATAGATCTCGGGTCTAGTAACTGGATCTTAATCTCAATAAGCTATTAGGCATATACGTGTTCTTTACTATTGCTTTGACTTACTCGGTACGGGCCTTGTGGATGGTTCCTTAATCCATTGTATTACATGGAGGTACGTGTGATGTCTAGTTAGTTGTATCGAGAAACCGTGTCTATAAAGGTTGAGATATCCCCTTAGGGAGCTCACAAGGATTATTATACCAAGTCTTGTAGGATGATTAAGTTCAGGTATAATAATAAGGTTGAGCGGGTTCTACCTAAGGAAGTATAAGAGGTTAATTAATTAGGAGTAGTCAAACAAGCTATAATTAATTAACAGATATCTGGATTCTTAAACACGGAGATCTGTCTAAGCAAAATACCAGGCCCGACTACATAATCAGGTCAAAGCGGTAAATCAGTTATAATTCTTTGTGGAATGAATTATAGCTCAAACTTAGATTAGTGCTACATGGGTGAGCACATTAGTAATCTAATTAGGTAAGGCCCAACTCTGTTGGTATCTGGTCCCTAGATTGAGCCAATATTCTCAGGAATGAATCAATGCACTAATAAGAGCCCAATAGCTCTTATTGGGCCCCTTATGGGGCACCACTTAAGTTTACTAGGCTTACGTGGCCGCCCATCTCTCTCATGCCCACTAGAGCATAATTTTGTGCACTATAAATACTTAAGTGCACAAAATCTTGATCACACTTTGTCAAGAGAGAGGCTAAGGGGCGGCGGCTACATAGGAGAAGGAAGAAGAACGATTCTTCTTCAAAGAGTGCTAGATCTAAAGTTCCAGATCCATACTGGAGACCACTCATCCATCGGATTCGAGAAAATGGATACAGTTTAGAAGGCTAGACCTGTAGTCATTCTCCATCGGCATTCTAAAGGTATAAATTCGATTACTTTATTTGTTGTAAATGCATTTTATTATCACAACCAATTCAGATCCGAGGGTTGAATTGGGTCGCCTTCGATCGGCGTTTTCATTAGCTAGTATTAGACTTAAATCACATATTAATTCCCTGTATTTAAGATATCCCACGTCCATGAATTAATTTAAAGATTGTGACTGCTTACATTAATTAACTTCTTATTATTCCAAGAGTAGTACCACTATTTCCTCATTCCTCATACCCGTTGTTTCACCTAAAAGTGCTTGCAATAGAACGAGGTCTATCGTAGCCTAGTAAGCTAAACCCAATGTCAAATCTCAAGGAAGACTTAGTAGGACAATTAACTATGTAGCACACAGAAAGCAAATAAAATCCTAAACACTCTAAGAAAGCAAGTAAACTAAACTAGACTTGTAAACAATTAAAAGCAAGTAGAAAGCACTCCCGTCTATCACTCGGGATAATAAATTAAACTAAAAGAAAGTAGTAAATCTACCTAGGCATGAATTGAAAAGAAAGCAATTAAATCTAAGCTAGAGCAAATAAATCTTGACATGAATCTAAAGTAAATTAAAGCAAATAAATCTAAACTTAGGCAAATAAACTTGGAAGCAATTAAATTGAATCTAGAAAACTAATCTAAACTAATCAAAGTAATAGAAGAAAGTATGTAAAATTAATCTAAGAGCACAAATGTAACGCCCCGTATTTCCACCTAACTAATCTAGTTAATTAATCTCGATAGTTGATATATTATCAACTTTTAGTATCCGAGATTTATAGAACAAATTGCTTAGAGAGCAATAATTGAATCGAGTAGCGACTCAACTTCTATAGCTAATTCTTTCGAGAAATCGATTGAGCAGTGATGATAGAATCAAGTAGCAACTTGATTTCTATATTATTTAGTTTCCAATAAGTAATTAGTAATCGAATGAACAAATTGTTATTATTCTCGGTCATACTAGCTAAATGTGATCGAGTTTTTCGAGTAAAGAAATAATCGTTGGGCCAGGGCCCAATTCACGTACTAGTGGGCCACGCCCGTTCGTTGCGATTAAGTTCGGATATATATATATATATATATATATATATATATATAGATGAACATAAATATCCTCCCTATTTTATAAACCAAGAAAAGAATAGAATAAATATTATAATAGCCACTAGAGATTAGCTAATCTCTAAATTCACCTTAATGAAAAGGGGAGTCACGTGTACATAAAAACAAGGGACCAAATCCCACATGTTCAGAGTAGGATTCTCACAGTACAACATTTGCATTACAGGAGTAATAAAAATAAACAAGGGAATCTTAAGCCTAAAATAGAAAGGAAGTCAAACTTAGTTGACTATTAAGAAGCCAAGACCTCAACCTCTAGCCTAAAGAGGGCAGAAATCATCCTTTGAAAGAAACCAAACACATATAGGAGTAGCAACCTCGTTCCTCTTAAGACCTGCAAGAGTGTGAAACCAGTCAGCTAAAACAAATATAGAGGGGGAGAATTCACACTAGGGGACATGATTACTCCATAAAGAACTTCACAAGGAAACAAAGCCTTGAATCTCTAACCTCTAAATGGGAATTGAAATCAGCCCTTGGTCACCAAAATGCTGCTGCAGGGACATCACTTTCATCCTTTGATACTACCTGCAAAAAGGAAGTAGAAAATCAGCCATGTAGAAACAAAAAGGAAGAGAAACCAAAGCTGCAATAAGAGAACAAGATCTGCATACTACCTCTCCACTTAGAACCAACAATAGCATAGAAATAGAAGCATTGATAAACTACAAACCAATTCTTTCAAGACAACCTACCTCCCTTTAGAACATTAAAAGACTGAGCCTCTATATCAACACATTTCCGTACTCATTCAGATTCACTTCTCCATTCAAACACCACACCATATTCAAATATTTAGAGAGAGAGAGAGTGAGAGAAAGCTGGGAACAAGGGAGAGGAGACAAGAAGGAAGACATCAGGGAGAGCTAGCAACTATAGCCTTACTTTCCTAAGGTAATATCACAGCCTTAAGCCTTGAAACATAAAACATGCTCACTCTCCTTCCTCAAACCAATACGTGACCTCTAACTCTAACAAATACAACGTAGTAAACAAGCATGTTACAGTTTCGACTTACAAATAAACCTAAGCACACAAACAAGTATGTAAACTATACTATAGCAACTTAGGTTTCCTAATCAGTAACTCATGAATAAACATCCTAGCACTCTTGTACAACCCCAACTCTACAACCATTAAGTTAACATTGAAGAAACTCCAACCCAAAATCAAAACCTAAGCCTACCGCTACAAACTAGAATAACACAATCTTTGCGAAAACTTAGCTTAAAATGGGAAAACGAACCCCAGTCGAGGCCGAAGCCTTAACAGTGAAGGACTGAACTAGCAAAGACCAACAGCGGATGCGGATCGGCGAATAAACCAACAATAAGCAGCGATGAGCAATGGCGACGTTCCATCATCAACACCAAAACCTGCAGCAAGAAAATAGAGATACAAGTATCAACCACGTTCGAATCAAAACCACATTAATTAAGTAAAAGAATCAAACTCTAGTTCGGAATCGATCGAATAATCGGGACAAATGTCCCCTAATCCACAATGAATTAGGGTTTTAGTTTAGGATCAAAATCCTAGGAAGAAGGAAGAGGAGCCGCTAAAGCTACGAGAGTTACGTCGGTTGTAGACGAAGCACGGTCGGTTCGGGATGGGAGCATCGGCAAGAATTTCATCCATGCATTAGCGGTGAGAATCTCGATGACACCTCCTTGATTAACACGTATTTTATGTGCATGTTGAGTGTATTTCGTATATGTTTGAGGCTCGAATTTTGTGCTTAAATTTTAGAAATGCTAGGGTTTCTTAACTTGTAGCATATTCTATATTTTTCTCGTTTTCTCTCAGTTTTCGATTTATTTTTGTAGGAATTGGAAAGAGCATTCAAGTATCCGAGGATCAAGGGCCAGAAACAAGGTAGAAACAAGCTTAAAAAGGTAGAAACTCGAGTTCGGTAGTCAGTTCGTTCGGAGAACGAAGAAAACCGGAAGAAGGAAGAAAGAAGGAAAAGACCGGTCAAAGGAAGGGAAACCGGCGGTCTGGCCGGCGGTCTGCCAGACCGCTGTGATCCCCTCACAGACCGCCAGTTCACCACCATAGTTTCAGCATAGACGGTGGTCTGGCCGGCGGTTTGCCAGACCACCGGTTCTCCTCCTCCACAGACCGCCGGTCATCCGTGTGTTATTACTTATGACCGAGTTTGGCTCGTCCAAACTCGGTCAAACTCGTCCCAAAACTCATTTTTTTATGTATTTAACCCCTAAATCTTTCCTAATTGGGTATCTTGAGCTAGAATATTCACCATAGAACCCTAATTTCATCTTCCATCTTTCTACTTTGGTATTTTCAAGATTTGTGAATATTTACTTGGTGTATTGAAGATTGAAGACCATATTTCTATTCCTTATCTTATTCTCTTTCTTTTAAGCATGATTTCATTTATTTCTTATGGTTTATTTTCCTTAATCATGTCTAGCTAGATTCCTTTGTCATTCCAATTATATGTAGATTAGGGATAAGTGATGAGATTAAGCTATAATTATGAATTTACCTTCTAATTTCATGTTTATTACTCTTGGAGCTATGTATTATTATGTAATTATGCTTGATCACCATAGTTGCATATCAAGTGTTTGATCTAATGCTTAGGAGACTTAGATTATATGCTAGGATCAAGAGATTTGCATGCTAGAGAATAGTAGGGCTAAAGAACTCCATAAGCTATTGTGAGTTAATGAATTGCTTGATATCTTAGTAGGAGTTAAGCCTTTCATTAATCTACTTGATTTCATTGCAATGAGAGTTGAGTAAATCATACTTAAGAGGTTTCCCACATGAAATTGGATTAAAATGGCTAATTCTAGTTAAAGTCCTATATCCCTATCACTTAGACCTTGTTGAAGCATAACTGGAGTCACTTTCATTTTCTATTGAGTTTATATCATTTAATACTTGTTGCTTGTTTAGTTGATTCATAAGTTTGTTAATTACTTTTTATTTTCATTAATCAATCAAAAACACAAAAATATGTTAGTTGGTAGCTTGGATAGTAATTAGGTAGCTAGATTACTACTTGAAATTCATACGTCCTAACATTCCTTGTGGATTTGACTCGATTGTAATACATCAATTATTATTGCTCTATCTCTACTCTCAAAAAGTAGAGCGATCAATTTTTGGCGCCGTTGCCGGGCATTGTTTAGTTTGAGTTTCAATAGTTGGTTTGGTTATTAAGTTGCTAATTCAATCATTGTTTCTTTTGATTTTTGTTTTGTAGGTTTATGAACACAAGGTCCAAGGGAAGACTTGTTCAACCTTTAATCTTGAACTTTGAAAGAAGGCATAGAAGAAGGAATTCAATTGAAGAACAAGAGATGAGAGCTAACATACCGAATATGGAAGCTCTAATGAAGGAGTTTGAGGATATGAGGGCAAGGCTTGATGAACATGAATGAAGAGCAAATAAGGAGCCTCTACCTCCATTAAACCAAATGTTTGAGGCTCCAGCCCAACAATTTCAAGATATAGCTTGGGGGCCTCGTGTCAATGCAAACAATTTTGAGATAAGGACCGGCCTTATCCAAATGGTCCAATCGGAGCAATTCGGTGGGAGGCCTGATCGCCCTACTTTTTGAGAGTAGAGAGAGAGCAATGATAATCGATGTATTACAATCGAGTCGAATCCACAAGGAATGTTAGGACGTATGAATTTCAACTAGTAACTTAGTTACCTAATTACTATCCAAGCTACCAACTAACATGTTTTTGTATTTTTGATTGATTAATGAAAATGATAAGTAACAAAATTAGAACTCAACTAAACAATCAACAAGTATTAAAATAACGAGAATTCAATAAGGAAATGAAAGTGACTCCAATTATACTTCAACTAGGTTTAAGTGATAGGGATGTAAGACTTCAACTAGAATTAGCCATTTTAATCCAATTTCATGTGGGAAACCTCCTAAGTATGATTCACTCAACTCTCATTGCAATGAAATCAAGTAGATTAATGAAAGGTTTAACTCCTACTAAGATATCAAGCAAATCATTAACTCTCAATAGCTTATGGAGTTCTTTAGCCCTACTATTCTCTAGCATGCAAATCTCTTGATCCTAACATCTAATCTAAGCCTCCTAAGCATTAGATCAAACACTTGATATGCAACTATGGTGATCAATCACAATTACATAATAAAACATAGCCCCAAGAGAAATGAACATGGAATTAGAAGGTAAATTCATAATTAGAGCCTAATCCCATTACTTATCCCTAATCTACATATAATTGGAATCACAAAGAGAACTAGCTAGACATGATTAAGGAAAATAAACCATAAGAAATAAATGAAATCATGCTTAAAAGAAAGAGAATAAGATAATGACTAGAAATATGGTCTTCATTCTTCAATACACCAAGTAAATCTTCACAAATCTTGAAAATACCAAAGTAGAAAGAAGGAAAATGAAATTAGGGTTCTAGAGAGTATATTCAAGCTAAAGATACCCAATTGAGGAAGATTTGGGGTTAATATACATTGAAATTGAGTTTTGGGTCGAGTTGGACCGAGTTGATTCGACCAACTCGGTCAAGACTTGAAGAAACACGCCAAAATGGCGGTTTGGACGGCGGTCTGGCAAACCGCCGTTGAAACCACCAAACAAGCCGCCAACTATGCTGCCACCCAGCTACCTGAACGGCGGTTTGGCAAACCACCATTTCGGGCCGCCGTTGGTCCGGTCTTTCGCACAACTTCACCGTTTTCGCTCGTTCTCCCTCGTCCGAACTCCAATTCTCGATCTGCTTTTTGCTATAGCTTCATAACGAACTCCTCTTCAACCTGGAATATTTCAATTGGCCAAATAATTTCTTTATTTTTCCTACAAAAAGCATAACAAGACTCGAGAAAATGAAGAAAATGTGAATGCGAGCAAACTAGTGAAACCCTAGTCATATCACTTGAAACTCCGCATATTTAAAAATGAATTTCTCTCTAATTAAGCTCAAAATGCACATAAAATACGTGTTAATCAAGGCCAAATGAGGATTTTAATGCTCACTTGAGCATGTTCTTGGAGATTTGTGACACGGTGAAGCATAATGGAGTGCCGGAAGATGCTATAAGGATGAAGCTATTCAATTTCTCCTTAAGGGACCGAGCCAAAGAGTGGTTCAAAAATCTTGATAAGAGCGAAATCACCACGTGGGAGAAGTTGTGCAAGGCATTCATTGCCAAGTACTTTCCACCTTCAAAAGCCCAAAAGCTCATCTCAGAAATTTCTCATTTCTCACAACATGGTGATGAGACGCTATATGAGGCGTGGGAAAGGTATAGGGACTTGCTACGCAAGTGCCCTCAACATGGCTTTAGTGAAGCACAACAAATAGTGAATTTCTATAGCGGTCTCTCTCCACACACGAGGAGCATAGTTGATGCTACATCCGGGGGTTGCCTAGTGAACCAGAATGCAAAGGAAGCTCTAAGGATCATAGAAAAGATGGCGGCCAATAGTTATCAATGGCCATTGGAGAGAGGTCCTATGAAGAAGGTAAATTCTATACTTGAAGATGCAAGAATTGATGAGTTGGCTTCACAATATACTATCCTCAAGAGGGAGTTCGAGGAAGAGAGGAGATCAAGGAGAGATGTTCAAGTAGTTCAAGCCCAAGAGTGTGAAGAGTACAATGAGGGTGAAGAGGAGAGCTACATGAATCAAAGACCCTATGGAAACTTCAACAAGCAAGGTTTCCAAGGATCTCAAGGGGGATTTCAAGGAAACTATCAAGGGGGTTTCAAGGGAAGCCATAAGGAGACAACTCTTATGGTCATCAAGGAGGCTATCAAGCCTACAATCCCAACAACCGGACTCATCCCAACCTCTCTTATGGAAATCCTAACAACACTCAATTTTCACCTCCCGGATTCTCCGTCTCTCAAGGGGTGATTGAAGAAAATAAGAAGACCTCCCCTTCTATTGAGCAAATCGTTCAACAAATGGCTAATCAAAAAAGCTCTTTTATCACTCAAACCGGCCAAAAGGTCAATGCATTGGAGAATTCTCTCACCTCCTTAACAAAGCAAGTCAAGATGATGGAGGCCAAATGAGTCAAATGGCCAACCAAGCGGCTTCTCAACATACACCGGGCAAGTTTCCAAGTGATACGAAGATGAATCCAAAAGGGTGCAATGCTATCACATTGAGGAGTGGTAGAGCCTATGAAAACCAAGCCACATCCGAAAGTAAAGAAGAGAAAGTTCTTGTAGAAGAAATACCCTATGAAGAGCCTTTAACTAATGATGAAGAATCAAGAAAAGAAGTTTAAAAAGAGGCTCCAAAGGAAGTTTTGGTAGAAACTCCTCTTCCCACCAAGGATGTGATCACAAAGGCTCCATTTCCTCATCATCTAGCAAAGCCTAAGGTGGATGAAAAGATGAAGAGGTTCTTAGACATTTTCAACAAGGTACAAATTAACATCCCCTTGCTTGATGCACTTAGAGATATACCCGGCTATATGAAGTTTTTGAAGGATGCCGTAACTAACAAGAGAAAATTTGGATCATTTGAAACAATTAGTCTAATGGAGGAAGTTAGTGCGGTGATTCAAAGGAAAATGCCTTTGAAGCAAAAGGATCCAGGAAGCTTTACTATAGCATGTGTGATTGGTGGGCAAAAGTTTGGGAAAGTCTTATGTGATCTTAGTGCTAGCATCAACTTGATGCCTTTGGCTATTTTTTGGAGATTGGATATTGGAGAGATCAAACCTACGTCTATTTGTCTCCAAATGGCTGATCATTTTATATCTTATGCCCAAGGAGTTGTTGAAGATGTGTTAGTGAAAGTTGAAGAGTTCATATTCCCCACGGACTTTGTTATCCTAGACATGCCGGAGGACAAGGATATGCCCCTCATTCTTGGGCGTCCTTTTCTAGCAACCGGTCAAGCTCTTATTGATGTACAAGATGAGAATCTCACTTTTAGAGTGATACAAACCTTCGCAGATCCATAATTTAACACACACGCGGAAGACACAAACTGAGATTACGACCGATGGATATCTCAATATACCTAAAGTCTAATCCCACAAATGATATAGAATCGGCCTAAACCCCCTATACCTCAAGTGATGATCGCCTTAGTCACACGAAGATGATGAATGACACACAACGAGATTTAATTGGCTCGTTGATTCGCCGATAAGAGAATTCGTCTTGGAATAATCAAGAGGAACTCGAATAACTCTCAAGAGAGAATAAAACTCACAATTATGATTAATGATAGATGATTTTCGGCCATTACATATGTTCCCTATTTATAATTCAAATAAACCTATCTAGACCTAGTCAAACTAGGAAATAACATAAGCAAAGTCAAAGTATGGTCCAACCCACTTAATTAGCATAACAAAGCCCATAAATAAAGCCTTTTAAGGCACAAAACGTGGGCTGTTAATTAAACACACGAAATTAAAACAAAAGTCTTTAATCTTCAGCCCGAATACACTCGATGAAATTGATAACTCGCGGGCTGTCCAGTCCGCCTTCTCCAATGGGCTTCTTCATCCATTCTTGAGCCCAAACCTCTTGAATCAAGCCTTGTAAACCTTCCTTGAACTTCTTAGCTCGAGCTCTTGTCACCGGCCCACTTGGAACACGAACGGAATCTTAACTCCATGATTCTTGGACTCCATCATTCCCTTCCTCTTGAAGAGGATTTGTCCTCAAATCCAAAGCGTCACCTACATCAAAAGGACTCAAATCAGTAACATTGAAAGTAGCACTAACATTATACTCACCAGGTAAGTCCAATTTGTAGGCATTATCATTGATGCGCTCCATCACTTGAAAACGTCCATCGCCTCGAGGTAGCAGCTTCGAACGCCGTTGCAATGGAAACCTCTCCTTGCGCATATGCACCCAAACCCAATCACCGGGTTCAAACACCACTTGTCGACGCCCTTTGTTGGCTTGTTTGGCGTACTGTTCTGTTCGCCTCTCTATGTTCATTCTTGCCTTCTCATGAATCTGTTTCACAAAATCAGCCTTATTCTGGCCATCAAGATTAGTATGCTCATGCTCAAGTAAAGGAGATAAATCTAACGGAGTTAAAGGATTAAAACCATAGACAATCTCAAACGGTGAAAACTGAGTAGCAGAATGAACAGAACGATTATAAGCAAATTCAACACGAGGCAAACATTCTTCCCAAGACTTGATGTTCTTCTTAATGATAGCTCTAAGCAAAGTAGATAAAGTCCTATTAACTACTTCAGTTTGACCATCAGTTTGTGGATGACAAGTAGTAGAAAACAAGAGTTTAGTACCCAACTTACCCCACAAAGTCTTCCAAAAGTAGCTCAAGAACTTAGAATCTCTATCAGAAACAATAGTCCTAGGCATGCCATGCAATCTAATGACCTTTCTAAAGAACAAATCAGCCACATGAGATGCATCATCAGATTTATGACATGGAATGAAATGTGCCATCTTAGAAAATCTATCAACAATCACAAAGATGGAATCGCTACCACGCTTACTCCTAGGCAACCTTAACACAAAATCCATAGATATCAATCCAAGGTGCATCAGGAATAAGCAATGGTGTATACAGACCATGGGAACTCACTCTAGACTTAGCTTGCTTACATGTAACACATCTACCACAAATTCTCTCAACATCACGTTTCATATGAGGCCAAAAGAAATGTTCATGCAAAACAGCTAAGGTCTTAGCAATACCAAAATGTCCCATTAAACCCCCACCATGAGATTCAAGTAAAAGCAATTCACGTAAAGAGCATCTAGGAACACACAACTTATTCTTCCTAAACAGATAATCATCATGCCTAAATTACTCTCCACTAGCAGATTTCTCACATGCTTGATAAATCTCACCAAAATCATCATCACTTATATAAAGACTCTTGATGCACTCTAAACCAAGCAACTTAGCATCTAGAGTAGAGATCAAGGCATACCTCCAAGAAAGTGCATCAACCACCACATTCTCTTTACCTTGCTTATACTTGATGACGTATGGAAACGTCTCAATGAACTCCATCCACCTAGCATGCCTCTTGTTCAGCTTGTGCTGCCCCTTCAAGTGCTTCAACGACTCATGATCGGAGTGAATGATGAACTCCTCGGCCCACAAGTAATGCTACCACGTTTTCAAGGCCCTCACCAAAGCGTACAGCTCCTTATCGTATGTTGGATAGCTCAACGTCGGTCCACTTAGCTTCTCGCTGAAGTACGCAACGGGCCGCCCCTCTTGCATCAAAACTGCACCAATTCCAACACCAGAAGCATCACATTCAATCTCAAAAGATTTAGAAAAGTTAGGAAGAGATAAGGCTTGTGTCAACTTGTACTTCAAAAGCTGAAACGCCTCTTCTTGATCTTCTCCCCAATGAAACTCCACATTCTTTTTGATCACTTCAGTCAACGGTGCTGCAACACTGCTGAAATGTGGCACGAATCGCCTATAGAAGCTAGCAAGTCCATGAAAACTTCTAACATCTCCAATGCTCTTCGGACTTGGCCACTCTTGGATAGCTCATATTTTCTCCTCATCAACCTGTACACCCTGTGCACTAACAACAAAACTAAGAAAAACAAGCTTGTCCATACAGAAGATGCACTTCTTTAGGTTAGCATACAACTTCTCTTTCCTAAGTACATCTAAAACAGACTTCAAATGCTCAACATGCTCATCATGACTCTTGCTATATACTAGAATATCATCAAAATAGACCACAACAAATCTGCCTATGTAAGCATGCAAAACATGATTCATAAGATGCATAAACGTACTAGGAGCATTAGTCAAACCAAAAGGCATAACCAGCCACTCATACAAACCAAGTTTTGTCTTAAAAGCAGTTTTCCATTCATCTCCTTCCTTAATCCTAATCTGATGATAGCCACTACGCAAATCAATCTTAGAAAACACACAAGAGCCATGCAATTCATCAAGCATATCATCTAAACGAGGGATGGGATGTCGATACTTTACCATTATGTTGTTGATGGCTCGGCAATCACAACACATCCTCATCGTCGAGTCCTTCTTCGGCACAAGTAGCACAGGTACTGCACAAGGACTTAAACTCTCCCTCACGTGCCCCTTTGCCAAAAACTCTCCAATCTGCCTCTCCAATTCCTTCGTCTCCTCCAGATTGGTTCGATAAGTTGGCCTATTTGGAAGTGTCGCACTTGGCACAAAATCAATCTGATGCTCTATCCCTCGAATTGGTGGTAAGCCTAAAGGTGTTTCTTCGGGAAAGACATCATCAAATTCCTGTAAAACAAAAGAAATAGAAGGGGGAAGAGAGTCTAGATCGTTAGTAGATAAAAAGTTCTCCTTGTACAAAAGTACAATCAAGGGCCTCTTCTCCTGAACCGCCAACTTCAGATCACTCACCCTCGCCAAACACGACTTCTGCACAACTCCCTTCTCCTTATTCTCCACCTTTTGCCCTTTCAACTTCAAATCCTCCGCCTCCTTTTGCAATAGAACTTGATCTTCATACACCTCTTTCAGTGAACGGAACTAGTGACACCTTCTTGTGATTATACTCGAAAGAGTACTTGTTGGTGAAACCATCATGAGTCACTCGCCGATCAAATTGCCAAGGCCGTCCCAACAGGATGTGGCTCGCCTGCATCGGAACTACATCACACACAACCTCATCCACATACTTCCCGATGCTAAACGGAACCTTCACTTGCTTTGTAACCTTCACGATGCCTATTTCATTAAGCCACTGCAATCTGTACGGCTTCGGATGGGACAACACATGTAACGCCAATTTTCGAACCATGGCCATACTAGCCACGTTGATACAACTCCCTCCATCTATGATGACACTGCATAACTGATCTTTCACTTGACATCTCGTGTGAAAAATGTTCTCTCGCTGCACTAATTCGTCCACATAATTTTGGACACTCAGAGCTCTCCTTGCAACACAAATACGTCCCACCGGTGGTATGATCTCTTCTTCCTCAGTGTCAGTATCAGTTTCCAAAGCCGGCATCTCCGGATCATCAGCCTCTTCATCAGTCACCACCTCTCCATTATCTCGCATGATCATCACTCTTCGATTTGGGCATTCACTCATAATATGCCTGAAGCCTTGACATTTGAAACACTTGCGATCATGATTATGAATTTCAGGCACTGATGTTTTATCTTGAGTTGCGGAACTCGCAGAATCTGACCGTGTCTTCATAAACGACTTATTCTCTTCTTTCGGCCAATCCTCCTTCTTCTATTGGTTCCCTTTTATCGAGGAACCACTCGCAGCGGTTTGGAACTGCTTCCAATTGCTCTGACTCTGCCTAACAGTGGACTGATTCTGCCTTGCTGCTCCCCTCCTCTTGAGCTGGTTCTCTACCTTTATGGCATTGTGTACCATCTCGTCCAATTCAAGATAAGGTTGTAGCTCCACAATATTTCGAATTTCCCAATTCAAACTAGATAAGAATCGTGCCATTGTCGCCTCGCTATCCTCCTTAGTATTGGCGCGAATCATGGTTACTTCCATATCCTTGAAGTACTCATCCACACTTCTAGACCCCTGTCTCAAAGTCTGAAGCTTATTGTACAGCTCTCTATAGTAATGAGCTGGGACAAATCGCTTCCTCATAATTGTCTTCATGTCATGCCAAGTCTGAATAGGTCCCTCTTCATTTCTCCTCCGA
This sequence comes from Mentha longifolia, assembly GCA_001642375.2. NCBI lineage: Eukaryota > Viridiplantae > Streptophyta > Magnoliopsida > Lamiales > Lamiaceae > Mentha > Mentha longifolia. The sequence continues at coordinate 18,506,410 of CM038113.1, read as the reverse complement.
TTCTTCACCAACTGATCCCACCAAACAAGAGCATAATCCGAAAACTCAAGTGCTGCCAACTTCACCTTCTTCAACTCAGAATAAGTCTGAGCTTCAAACAACAGCTCAACCTTCCTCTCCCACTTTAGACAAGCCTCCGGATCATTCTTCCCTTGGAACAAAGGAATGTTCATCTTAATGTTGTTCAGATTGTTATCGTCTCTGCTCCATCCTCTATATCCACCATGGCCATCTGGATCAACTTCGAGGTCTGTCTGCTCCTCATAATAATCATAGTCTGGCTGTCTATATGGAACATACCCTCGACCTCTGCCATTACCTCTACCTCGGTCACCTGGTCCACCTCTACGTCCGCTGCTATGAGGGGACTAAAATTGCTTGCTTTGTTCAACCTCATTGATCCTCGCATGCACCTCCTCCAACTCAGCTCTCATTATCTTGGCCAATTCTGATTTCAATGCATCAAACAAGAACTTGTTGTTTGGATCGCCAACAGGTTGATCTTCCGGCTGGTGATTGCCGGCTCCATCTGTACCGCCCTTTCCCGACATACCTATTTTTTTTTTTTTTTTTTAACTCAACATAAAATAGAGAAGAAAGAAAGGTTAGTTAAAACAAGGCCTCACCACCTCACAATCACTTGTGTATCACACAACAATGATTCACTCAGCGCTCGTGTATAACTTGATATCAATGGCTTTTACCCTCTAATAGTCTCACCCTCTCTTGCCTTTTTCCACTCAAGTCTCTCTTAGAATTACTCAAATTCCCTCAATCTACCACTTAACTCTTCTTACCAACAAACCAAAGAACACCGAAAGGAATTACAGAATTTCGAATTTTTTTTTTTCAACTGGACGTTATCACCTAAAGACGATGGAATTTGGCCCTAAACGTGAACCGGACACGGCATAGCCGTGTTAACCTTTTGGTCTCGTCGAGACATTTCCGAAAAGGTATTATGGAGAAGAATCGGCCAAGTAGATCAAAAGATACGTGCATTTTAAGTTTTACCGACGAAACTCGAAGAAAATAAAGACACAACTACTACCCAACGCAAGAATCACTCAAGACTCAATCAAGAAATGAACAATATAACTAGATATGCTAAAACGTCGCACTTCTTTTTTCTTTTCTTTTTTTTTTCTTTCTTTTTTTTTTTATTTTTTTTTATTTTTAATGCGACGATAACTCAAACGAAGAACGAATACAAAAGATGTGATTCTATTACGACACGAACGAATTGAAGTAACAGATAAGATACGATACGCTTTTTTTTTCTTTTTTCTTTTTAATGATAATAGCAAGACACGCTGAAACGAAAGCAACAAATGACTCAATCAATGACTCGATACTACGACTCAATCAGAAACGTGAATGAAGAAACGAATCTGATTATTTTTTTTTTGCCTATTATGACGAAAGAAACAAGAACCCTAGACAACGAATATGGAATAGACGAAAATGAAGATAAAGATACGAAAACCTGAACGCCCGGAAGATGACCTGGCTCTGGTGCCAAATGATACGAACCTTCGCAGATCCGTAATTCAACACACACGCGGAAGATACAAACTGAGATTACGACCGATGGATATCTCAATATACCTAAAGTCTAATCCCACAAATGATATAGAATCGGCCTAAACCCCCTATACCCCAAGTGATGATCGCCTTAGTCACACGGAGACGATGAATGACACATAACGAGATTTGATTGGCTCGTTGATTCGCTGATAAGAGAATTCGTCTTGGAATAATCAAGAGAAACTCGAATAACTCTCAAGAGAGAATAAAACTCACAATTATGATTAATGATAGATGATTTTCAGCCATTACATATGTTCCCTATTTATAGTTCAAATAAACCTATCTAGACCTAGTCAAACTAGGAAATAACTTAAGCAAAGTCAAAGTATGGTCTAACCCACTTAATTAGCATAACAAAGCCCATAAATAAAGCCTTTTAAGGCACAAAACATGGGCTGTTAATTAAACACACGAAATTAAAACAAAAGTCTTTAATCTTCAGCCCGAACACACTCGATGAAATTGATAACCCGCGGGCTGTCCAGTCCGCCTTCTGCAATGGGCTTCTTTATCCATTCTTGAGCCCAAACCTCTTGAATCAAGCCTTGTAAACCTTCCTTGAACTTCTTAGCTCGAGCTCTTGTCACCGGCCCACTTGGAATACGAACGGAATCTTGACTCCATGATTCTTGGACTCCATCATAGAGTGAATGAAGAGACTCTCACTCTTTCAATCTTTGATGCTATGAAGAGAGGAGATGAACCAAGTCATGAGGAATGCAATTCAATCACTACTTTGCCTACATCTATGGCAAAGGATCTTACGAAAGAAATTATCTCCAACTCTCTATACTCCTATTCCGACTTGGATGAAGCGTATAATGAATTATTGGAGTCAATTGCTTTCTTGGATGCAAACCAAGGATCACCGAAGGATGAAGTGCACTACCTTGATATCAATCAACCGGGAGAGAGTGGAAGCTCAACCAAGGTGGAATCTTCTTCAAGCACCTCTTTAGAGTTGAAGCCTATCCCCGATCAGTATGCCTTTCTTGGTGATAATGACTCATTTCCCGTAATTGTGTCACAACACTTGTCAGAGTCCGAATTGGACAAGTTGTTGCGTGTCCTTAGGGAGTTTAAAGATGTGATTGGTTGGCCTATAGATGATATAAGGGGATTTGCCCCTCTATTTGCATGCATCGTATTTTGTTGGAAGATGATTGTCGTCCTAAAGTGCAACCTCAAAGGAGGTTGAATCCGGTTTTGCAAGAAGTGGTTAGAAAAGAAGTATTGAAGTTGCTTGATGCCGGCATGATCTATGCCATCTCAGATAGTGAGTGGGTGAGTCCTACTCAAGTGGTTCCGAAGAAAGGGGGGATGACCGTGGTTAAGAATGAGCATGATGAGGTTATAGCTACTAGAGTTGTCACCGGTTATCGAGTTTGTAATGATTATAGGGCCTTAAATTCGTCTACAAGGAAAGATCACTCCCCTCTTCCGTTTATAGATCAAATGTTGGATTGTTTAGCGGGCTATAAGTATTATTGCTTTCTTGATGGTTATTCGGGTTATAACAAAATTGTGATAGCCCCAGAGGACCAACACAAGATGGCATTCACATGTCCCTATGGAGTTTTTGCTTATAGAAGAATGCCATTCGGTTTGTGCAATGCTCCGACCACTTTTAAAAGGTGCATGATGTCTATCTTTCGTGGTTTGATTGAAAATATTATGGAGGTGTTCATGGATAACTTTTCGGTTTTTGGGAAGTGCTTTGATTCTTGTTTGGATAATCTCACAAAGGTCTTGCAAAGATGTAAGGACACTTCTCTTGTCCTAAATTGGGAGAAGTGTCACTTCATGGTTAGAGATGGAATTGTGCTTGGGCACAAGGTTTCTAGAGATGGTTTAGAAGTTGATGAAACCAAGATCATTGCCATAGAGAAACTTCCACCCCTAACAAATGTGAAATCAATTCGAAGCTTCCTTGGTCACGCGTAGGAGATTCATAAAGGATTTCTCAAAAATCACAAAGCCTCTTTGTAATCTTTTGCAAAAGGATGTGAAGTTTGTCTTTGATGATGAGTGCTTGGAAGCATTTGAGAAATTGAAGAAAACCCTCATCTCTACTCCTATTCTAATCAAGCCTAATTGGAGTGAATCTTTTATTTTGAAGTGTGATGCAAGTGATTGGGCTTTAGGAGTGGTGTTGGGGCAAATGAGAGTTAATATGTTCCGGGTGATTCATTATGCTAGTAGAACATTGGATGGAGCTTAAAGGAACTACACAACAATAGAGAGGGAATTCTTGGCCATTGTCTTTGCTTTTGACAAGTTCCGGTCCTATCTTGTGGGAAATCACACCATTGTATACTCGGATCACACGGCTATCCGACATCTTGTTGCCAAGAAAGATGCAAAGCCTCGTTTGATTCGTTGGATTCTCCTTCTCCAAGTATTCGACATGGAGATTCGTGATAGAAGAGGTTGTGATAATGTGTGGCTTTTCAAGCCTTGACATGTGATCGGCTAGATCATATGTCAAGGCTTGAAAAGCTGGTTGAAGGTGAAGACTTGAGATTGAGCATCAATGATTGTTTTCCGGATGAGAAGATCATGTTATTGAAATGCAAGGATTCTTGGTTTGCCGATTTTGCTAACTACCTTGTGCTTCAAGAATTGCCACCAAATCTCTCGGATTATCAAAAGGCAAAGTTCCTTCGAGATGTGAAGTTCTATTATTGGCAAGATCCATACTTAGGGAGGAGGTATGCCGATGGCCTTATTCCGAGATGTGCTATGGAGAGTGAATGGCTCAAGATTATTGAAGATTGTCACAAGGGGCCAAGTGGGGGCCATTTTGGGGCTAATCGTACGGCTTGGAAGGTATTTCAATGTGGGTTCTATTGGCCTTCTATTTTTAAGGATTGTCAAACTTTTGTGAAGAATTGTGATAGATGCCAAAGGATGGGAAATATCACTAAGAGGGATGAGATACCTCAAAACATCATGATTGAGGTTGAGTTATTTGATGTTTGGGGGATTGATTTCATGGGACCATTCCCAAATCTTGTGGTTTTTCTTATATCCTTCTTGCCATTGAATATGTTTCAAGGTGGGTCAAGGCCATTCCAACTTCGACTAGTGATTCCAAGGTTGTGATTAAGTTTTTGAAAAAGAACATTTTAACTCGGTTTGGAACTCCGAGGGCTTTGCTTAGCGATGGGGGGTCACATTTCAACAACAAATGGTTGGGAAGTTTGCTTGCAAAGTATGGTGTTAAGCACAAGATTACTTCTCCATACCATCCTCAAGCTAATGGTCAAGCGGAGCTTGCAAATCGTGAGATAAAGCAAATTCTTGAGAAGACGATCACAACGAGGAAGGATCGGGCTAATAAGCTTCATGATGCTTTGTGGGCTTATCGAACCGCCTATAAAACCCCCATTGGTATGTCCCCTTACCAACTTGTTTTCGGAAAGTCTTGTCACTTGCCTTTGGAAATTGCGTATTGGGCTACAAAGAGAATTAATTTTGAGTTCAAGGATGCCGGGTTTAATAGGAAGAATCATCTTGTGGAGTTAGAAGAATGGAGAAACGAGGCCTATGAAAATTCTCAGATTTACAAGGAAAGAGCCAAGAAGTTTCATGACTTGGGAATTCGAGGAAAGAATATCATTCCGGGAGATGAGGTTCTTCTCTTTAACTCCGTCTTCGTCTTTTCCCCGGAAAACTCCAATCAAGGTGGACCGGTCCTTATGTTGTGAGCAAGAGTTTCAAGAATGGAACATTCGAACTTCTCAAGAACGATGGTTCTACTTTTGTTGTCAATGGACATCGACTCAAGCCCTATTTCAATTCGAAGAAAGTTAAGGAGGAGTCGACGATCCTTCTTCATGATGCTTGATTTTGGAGGCAATGTCGAGCTAACAACATTAAACAAAGCGCTTGTTGAGAGGCACCTCAACATGTATCCTTTTATTTTTCGTTTTTAGTTAGTTTGAATTTTATTTTCGATTTTTGTTTCACTTTTCATTTCATTTCGAAAAAACCATAAAAAAAGAGAAAATTAAAAAAATAAATTTTTTTTATTAAAAACATGTTTAGGGGGTCTCGATAGAGGGTCGGGAGTGGGCCCCTCCCATTGGAAGGGCCGAAAAATGGCACAAAATCGAGCCGGCAAGCAGTTCGGAGGTTTGGCTGGCGGTTTGCCAAACCGCCGAAACCAACCGCCAAACCGCCGAGAAGAGCAAACTGAACTGCAGCATAGATCGTGGTCTGGCCGGCGGTTTGCCAGACCGCCGGTTCTCCTCCTTCCCCTTATTTCTATTTTGATTTATTCTTTCCTATTTTTCTTATTTTCCATTTCAAACCCCCATTTGTTAGATGAACATCACTTTCCCTCTCTAGAACTTCAATTTTCTTCCTCAATTACTCCCAAATCACTTGGAATTAAGTTTAATCCTTCTATAGGTCCATTACCCATCTCAAAACTTACATTTTGAACCAAAGAAATCACATTTTCACCCCTCCTAGCATAAAAACGAAAATTCATTTTTCTTTGGAAAGAGTAGAATTTCTTCACATTTCTTCAAGATAATGAGGTAATATGCTCTATACCTTTGCTATTATGGGTTTCTACTTGCCATATATGAATGGATATGAGTGTTTTGTTTTTCATTTTCATGAAAATGGGTAGAAATTCTAGCTAGGTTTTCTTTTGAATCTTGAAGAAATTCTTGAATAAAGAATGTGGAAATGGGCATGAATTAGATAGCATTGATTCTTCTCTTTAGGAATTATGCTATATCTAGTCTTAAAATTTGCATTCTTTTATGAACTAGGTCTCTTATGCACTTGAGCACACTTGAAATGAATTTGGAGGATTGTTGCATTCATAATGAACATTTGAATGAATATGCTTGATTTTTGGATAGAAATTCATTTATTGAATGTTTCATTGCTTGAAGAGGTCACGAGTTCATAAATTTTTGGGTGTGCAATAGGAAAATTCATTGCATTACTTTCTTGAATAAGATTTTCATATGAACTTGAATTTCTTTTCACTATACATGAATGAGTTAAAAGAATTCTTTTTGAACTTATGAAGGTCATGTTAATAATGTGATTGATGTTGGTTCCAAAATTCCCTTCTTGAATGCTTGAATGCCAAAATGGGGGGTAATGAATGGGAGAAATGTTGCTTGATAAGTGAAAATTCATTGTTTAATTCTTGAATCTTACTTGAAATTTTTATATCTTGTAGAGAAAAAGGAGCCAAAGGGAAAGGTCTTCAAAGGCACCCTCAAAGGCCTTGGTTACTTACTCCAACAAAAGGTGAAAAGATGGTTCTTCTTCTTCCCAATCAAGAAACACAACCTCAAGTACAATGAATCCAAAAGTCCCGGAAACTCATGGACTTCACTTGAGTAATAATAACGAAAGGGCAACATTTGCTACACTTGTCACCAAGGGCATTGAGGAGACAAATTCCCATCTAGAGAAGTGTTGGAAACACTTGGGCTCTATGACAATGTGAAGGCCCTTTTCGACAACATCGGGTGGGGTGATTTCCTTGATGATAACATTCAAGATCGGAGGACTTATGCCAAGGTAACCTTTGAATTGATGAGCACATTGGAGGCCACGAATGCACATGCTTTGCAAAAGATCAAGTTTCAACTTTACGGTGAAAGGCATGAGATGTCCTTAGATGACATTGATGATGCATTTGGTGTTCCCCACGGAGGTAATCAACTTATAGAAAGGGTGTTCGACCATAATACTTTTTGGAACAAGCTCATTCCAACTTCACAAGAAGGGTATAGGTCCGGCTATTCTAAGTCAAATGAAGTAAGGAACCCGGTGCTCCGAATGGTTTTGAAGACCCTATCTCACACCATCATAGCTCGATAAGAGAACACCTCGGCGAGTAACGATGACCTATTCGTTCTCCATGCCATGCTCACCGGAAGGAGGATTAGCTTTTGTAAACTCTTCATCCCTCAATTAGCAAAGCAAGCTCGAGGTGAAATTGGAAAGATCAACATTGGTGGGATGCTCACACCAATTGCGAGGAAGATCAAAGGGATCCTTGGTGGATATCCTCCGATGAAGTGATTTTCTTTTCGACATCATCAAGCTCCGGTATTTGAGGTTCATTAATTCGGTTTCCCCTCCACATTACTTTTGGATAACTAAGGAAGAGTTGTACCCATTGCCCAATGCAATGAGCATTTTGGTGACAAATGTCGATGAAAGGGTAAATTGGTACTTGACCACCCCCTTACATCATGTGATCATGAGAGGTCACCTCTTTAAACATGGTGAGGGGGATCAATACTCACTTGGTAGAAGAGGTCATGTGGAGGTGGAAGAGGAGAATATGGAAGAGATAGATGACGACTTAATGGGAGATGAAGAAAGTCCAAGTAGTTCATTTAATGGAGAAAGGTTTGAGGCTCTTGAGAGTCGAATGGAAGGCATGGAAAGTAGTTTCAAATCTTTAGAAGCTCAAGTCACCGTCACGAGACAAGAGGTGACTTTTATGAGGCTCACTCAACTTGATGAAGTGAAAAGGAGCGAAAGGATGAAAGCTTTTCAAAAAGAGGAAGCACAAAGGAATGAAAGAAGGGAGACACAAACCAATGCAATGATGGAGCTTCTTGAAAGCTTCCGGGATTATCAAATTGGCCAAGGCCGCGCCCATCATAGCTTGGAGAGTTTGTAAGTGTAATTTAAATTTATTATTTATCTTTCCCTCCAAACTCATTTTAGAATTTATTTTCTAAAGTAAGTTTGGGGGAGGGGGTAGGATAATGAATTTAAATTACTTACATATCATGTCTTTATATTTTACTTTACCCTCTTGTCTTTTGCTTCCTTGCTTTTGTCTCTTACTCTTGGTTTGAAAAGTGTGACTTGGTGGATTTTGTGGTTTGCTTGTGCCTACTTGATTTGGATATATATTTGCTTTGGTTAGTTGAATGGTGATTGTTGGTGTTGGGATATAATGTTAAGGGGGAACTTGAATCAAGTTAAATAAACAATTTGTTTTGATTCGATTCCAAAACCCTTTTTAGAATATTTCCCTTATTATTTTTGATAAACTAGACAAGTTTCTCTTAGATAAGCTTACATGTTAAGATGCTTTTCTTTTAGTCTAGAAGCGCCAAAGATGAAGCAGTCAGAGTTCGCGAAGTGTCAGGAAGCGAAGCGGCTCCAGCAGTAAAAGCGTCAGCAGTGAAGTTTTGACAAAGCGTCTTGAAGACGCTTCAGACAAAGATGCTAAGAGCGAGCTTCAGATCAGTGGAAGCGAAGCACTCTCAAGTCAGCTCACCCAAAGCGTCTCTGATATAGAGCTGTAATCAAAGCGTCAATCAGTGCAAGTGTGACAAGTTTGACTCGCAGAATCCAAGTTTGAATTTCAAACTCTCGGATGTCTGACGTCTCACAGAATGAAGCCTACGTGTCATCACACTATTGTACAACGGAAATGGCTACAGTCCAAGAAGTTAAAGTTAGGTAAAGGCGGACATCCCTTCCTGACTCTTGCAGGCTGACACGCCGAATTATCCAAAAATTAAGGAACACGCAACCTCTTCTCTCTCAACGGGAAGTAGGGTTCCTTACTATAAATAGAAGGAGTTGCACACATACTAAAACTAACGCATATATAAATGATTCAAGCATTCACTTTTGCAAGAACTCGAGCAAATTTCTTTTTAGTACTTAGTTCTTTGAAAGCGCTTCATTTTAGTGTGTCCTTAAGAACTCGATTCTTAAGTATTGCAACTACCTCACTTTCTAGGTTCAATCTCTTATATCCATAGCCTAGACTCTTGAGAATCCTTATCCCTTACTTGTAATTTTATTGTAAAGGATTCTCATACTTACAAAAATCCAAAACCCCAAAACCCAAGTCTAGAGTGAATAGATTGAGTTGTAAGGTTGTTGAGCTTTTTGTGAAAGAGTGTGTTGTTGTAAGGTTTCTCGAGCCAGTAAAATCTCTGAGGATTCAAGTGCAAGTTTGTTATTTGCCTTGAATCACTTCCCCTTGGAAGTATAAGACAAGGAGTACCAAGTGAAGGTATTCATCCCGTCGTGGATAGAGTGGACGTAGGAGAGGTGCACACACTCAACTCTTTAATATTAACAAGGTTTTAATTTGCAAGATAAGCTTTAATGACTCACCACATTCCGCACAGTATCACACGAGCGAGAAGCTTTGAACGCTTCACTTAGCTTCAAAGCGTCTACTCGTCTAAAAGGCTGAAAATTGCAAGAGAAGTTAAACACTTCTCTACACACGTATTCACCCCCCCTCTACGTGTGTAAGCGCCTTTCGGGACCAACAAGTGGTATCAGAGCAGGGGTTCTAACTGACCTTTGTTTCTGAATACTGGTAGCGCGAAAGCGCTATAGTAGGTTTACTTGAACCGATCATTTCAAACTTGCATTAAAACCTCACTCACTACATATTGCATTTTTCTAATCTATCTTTCAAGATGTCTTCCTCAGCACAACTTCCTTAGTTCTCGATCGAGGGCTACACAATGTGGAGCTTCCGGGTGGAGTCCCATCTCGCTTCACTTTATGACCGTATGCATGAGGTTGTCAAAAAAGGACCCATCATAATTATGAAATGTCTATTGAGGAACCGTGAAAAGGAGAAACCCATCGACCAAGACAGCAACCCTGTTGACGAGGAAGAAAGCGCTTCCACCAATGTCTATGTCGTGAAGCCTAGAGAAGAATATACGACCAACGACTTCAAAGCTGATAATCTAGATCGGGTGGTGCGCAACGTGATCCAGTCAACCATCCCCGATGCCTATCTCCCAAGAATCATGAAATGCAAAACGGCAAAAGAGATATGGGAAACTCTTGCCCTAATCTCACAGGGCACGGAGAAAATTAAGGAAAACAAACTCTCTGTATTGATGCAGGAGTTTAACGCTCTCACGATAAAGAGCAATGAGAGCATGGAGTCTTTCGAGACTCGAGTTCTGGGAATCACCACAAGTGTGGCTTCCCTGGGGAAAGAACTCACCTTCAAAGAGATCAATCAAAAGGTGGTTCGCGCTCTGTCTGGAAAATGGTAGACAATGAAGGAGCTCTTCCTCTCACAAAAAGAATTGGGAGACATGTCTCCAGAAATGATGTTCTCCTAATTCGAAGTGATCGAATTTGACTTAGTCAAGAAAGCACTTCATGAGGATGAGGAGGAGCTTCCAGCGAAATCAAAGAGTCTGGCTTTCAAAGCCGCAGTGGAGAACACCACCATCGAAGCCGACACTTCCAACAACGAGGTTGCAGAAATATCGAGAGAAGATCTGGAGGATTATGCTCTTTATCTTATTAGAGGGTTTAACAACTCCAATGCTAGAGCGGCCAAGTATAAAAGATTCTACAAATCTTAAGGTCAGAGCTCACGCTTCACCCCACGCGATGGGAAGAGAGATGACAAATCTACAGCCATCCCTAGAGATAAAGCCAACATTGAGTGCTACGAGTGTCACAAAATGGGGCACCACAAAAGTGAATGCCCGAAGCTCTCAACCAAAGAAAAAGATGAGGTCAAAGCTCGTCGTGAGGACAGCCGTCGCGCTCTCATAGCCGATGCTCCCGTCGAATCCAAAAACTCCATCGACCATGATGAAGATCAGTTCACTAATAATGAATATGATTATGGTTGCATGGCAATAGAAGCTGAAATGAAGGAGAAAGTTCTCATTCAGATCAGAAAAGAGAACGACAGATTAGCCAATACACTCGAGTCCAAAGAAAAGGACATATTCGAGTTGACGGCTAAGTTCGATGACCTTCTTGAACATCACCAACGTACCATATCCACCTCCAAGGAACGCAAAGGCACTCTCGATCGTCTCAATAGCGCCTCTGTAGCTATTGAAACAATTGAAAGTTCTTTCAAACCCTTAAAAAGTTTGAAAGGAATCGACTTTGGTTCCACCTTCATAGCTTCATCCGATGCTAGTACCGAAGCTTTGATGAAAAGCTCCAAAGCTGATCAACACGCTACTAGCAAATGAAAAGAGTTAGTCGGGTTTGTGGCTAAAACTTCAAGGCAAGCTTCCAAAGCGCCTTCGAAGGTTCAACCTGAGGCTTTAAGACTGGAAAGCCTAAATGCTCTAAATGTAATTCAAAGCGTGTCCAGTCTTCGACAATTCTGAAGTGTCAACAAGAGCGTAAAGCTCACTTGAATAACTTCACATCTCATGGAGGAACTCAAGTACACTTTATCCCCGACGCTTCACATAACTTTCATGATCAAATCTCATCGATCATTTTACACAAAGTGAAAGCACTCCTTCACGCTCTCAGCGAAGGAGGAACCGTAAGTGCTTTCACTATTACACACACGATTACACTCAGGGTTTTCCTATTAAACAAAGCCCTATTTATTTTGTTCAGGATCTTGAGAAAGGAGTCACTCTCTCGGTGAATCCAACTTGAGTTTCCAAAACCACTAACATCAAGGAACCCAATACAAATTGGGTACCTAAAAATTGTTGATCTCTTAGATCAAAGCGGCGAACTCGAAAAATGCGGACAAGAAAAAGGAAGAAGCTGCTTGGTACCTAGACAGCGGATGTTCACATCACATGACGGGTGAACAATCCTTCCTCGACGAGTTTATCATAAAGCCGGGTCCAGATGTAATTTTCAGTGATGATGCAAAAGGCATCACCATCGGATACGGTACTTTTTGCGTTGGAAATATAAGACTTCCTAATGTCTCATATGTCCAAGGCCTCAAACATAATTTACTTTCCATTTCTCAGTTCTGTGATAATGGGTTCGTGGTAGAGTTTATCTCTAACCAGTGTGTTGTCAAGAATAAAGCGTCTATACAGGTTGTTCTTACAGGTATTCGAAAGCAAAACGTGTATGTAGCCAACTGGAGCAGCTGCGAAGTCAGAACCTGCCTCATCACTAGAAGCACCTTAGAGATTAGATGGTTATGGCATTGTCGCCTCAACCATTTGAACTTCAAAACTATGAACAAAATCTCCCGAAAGAATCTTGTTCGAGGTATTCCTAATGAAGTCTTCAACAAGGATATTGTGTACCAGGCCTGCCAAGAAGGCAAGCAGATCAAGAAGTCCTTTCAAAGCGTCGAGGGACATGGTTCATCCCGAATTCTAGAGCTCCTGCACATAGATCTCTTCGGTCCTATTTCACCGGTCACTTAGAGTGGGAAAAAGTATGCTCTTGTAGTCGTGGACAATTTCTCACACTACACGTGGGTACTAATTCTACTAAAAAAGAAAGATACGCTTTGGGAACTTCCAAAGCTCCTAAAGCAGTTGACAGTGGAAAAAGGATTGAATGTGGTAAAAATACGCTCCGATAAAGGAATAAAATTCCTCAATCAATTCATTGAAGCGTATACCACAGAGAATGGCAATCTACATCAGACTTCAACAGCTCGCACTCCACAACAAAACGACATTGCAGAGCGCCGGAACAGAACTATCAAAGAGGCTGCATGTTCAATGCTCGCGGATGCCTTCTGGGGCGAAGCAACCTTCACAACATGCTATACCCAGAACCACACTCTAATTAACACACGCCACGACAAAACCCCATATGAATTATGGAAAGAGAGAACTCTTATTCTCTCTCATTTACATATTTTTGGCTGCAAGTGTTTTATTCACAACAACGGTAAAACGCAATTGAGAGCGTTTGACAGCAAAGCTGATACAGGAATATTTCTTAGATATTCTCCTACTAGCAAAGCTTATCGCGTTTACAATTGTCAAACTCTTGTTGTGGAAGAAACACCACATGTTGTTTTTGATGAAGCTGCTTTCAAGACTCCGCAGGTATAGGTAAATGCTGAAAGCATGAACTCTGGATCTGAAAGCGTATTGGAGACTCCTGAAGCATCTTCCAGACCAATCACGCGCTCCGTCTCGAAACAAGTAGATTTGGTGGATGCTTCAGTAGAAGAAGAAATTGAAGATGAAGTTAAAGCAATGGAGCAGGATCTCAATAAGCTCTCTCTCGATAAGGGGGAACCAAACTTAAGAATAGCTGATCCTCTGACCTCATTGGTTCCAAACAGTAAGGAAGCTCCATCCAGTCTAGTGGTCTGTGATCAAGGGAATGGTAATGATCACACACCACGCTCCGAGGCGGATGATATGGAGGCTTTCAACCAGAAGAAGCTTTGGTTGAGGTATCATCCCCAAGAAGGTGTTCTAGGTGACTCCAGCCAGGGTGTCAGGACTAGAAGTACCTTATTCCATAGTGAGAGTTGCCTGTTTAGTTACTTCCTAGCAAACACCGAGCCTTCATCGGTGGATGACGCTCTAAATGATTCAAATTGGATAACTGCCATGGAAGAGGAGCTAAATGAGTTTGCAAGGAATGGCGTTTGGTACCTAGTGGATCGACCTTCTCATCAAAGCGTCATCGGTACCAAATGGGTCTTCAAGAATAAGACCGACGAAAGCGGACAACAAAGCTCGCTTGGTCGCGAAAGGATATTGCCAGGAGGAAGGTATCAATTTTGATGAAACCTTCGCTCACGTTGCTCGTCTCGAAGTCATCAGGATGTTCCTTGAATATGCCACATCTAAGAAGTTCAAAGTGTATCAAATGGATGTGAAGAGTGCCTTCCTCAATGGAGATTTGAAGGAGAAAGTGTACGTCGAATAGCCCCCAGGCTTTGAAAAAAGAGTGATCAAGTGTACCGGCTCATCAAAGCGGTGTATGGCCTCAAGCAGGCACCCAGAGCATGGTACGAGACTCTTTCAAACTTCCTAGTTGAAAGCGGCTTTCAAAAAGGGAAGGTAGATCAAACCCTCTTCACGATCAACAACGGTGAAGACATGCTATGGGTACAAATCTATGTCGATGACATCATCTTTGTCTCTTCAAATCAAACCTTGAGTGATAAATTTGCGGGCTTGATGAAGAGAAAGTATAAGATATCTATGATGGGGCTGATGACATACTTTTTGGGATTGCAAGTAAAGCAAACGAGTCGTGGAATCTTCATCAATCAAGCCAAGTACACTCGTGATATGCTCACTAAGTTTGGTGTTCAAAATTGCAAAAGCGTCAAAATTCCAATGAACACAAACTTCAAGATAGATCCAGACTTGGATGGCAAGTCAGTCAACGCTACTGATTACCGTATGTTGATTGACTCTCTGCTATATCTTACAGCTAGCCGACCCGACATATCTTTTGCTGTAGGCGTCTGTGCTAGATTTCAAAGCAATCCGAAGCACAACCATTTGGAGAGAGCTAAGTGAATTCTTCGATACCTTAAAGGGACCATCAACTTAGGTCTTTGGTATACGGCGGAAGATGATCTCACGCTTAGTGGCTACTCCGATGCCGATTTCAGTGGATGCAAAGTTGATAGGAAATCAACTAGTGGAACGTGTCAATTCATTGGCAACAAGTTGGTTTCATGGTTCTCAAAGAAACAAACTAGTGTTGCCACCTCTACCACCGAAGCGGAATACATGGCTGCGGGAAGCTGTTGTTCACAAATCCTTTGACTAAAGCAACAATTGAAGGATTATAAAGTGGAATGTTCGGAGGTTCCAATTTATTGTGACAACACAAGCACAATTTCCATCACCCACAATCCCGTGCTTCATTCAAAATGTAAGCATATTAAAATTCGCCATCATTTTATTTGGGATCATGTGGAAAAGCAAGATGTTAAGGTGGAAAAGATTCCAACTGAGGATCAGAAAACGGATATTCTCACCAAGCCGTTTCCTCAAGCACGCTTCAACAAATTGTGTCTAGAACTAGGGTTGCTAGACCCTGGTGAGGAGAAGGTGGAGTAAAGGTGGAGAAGGCAAAGCGTGTTCCCTACCTACTCTCACGCTTTCCTTTATGTGAAAGATTGTTGGGATAATGGGTTAAGGGGGAACCGGTCTTTGCAGGTGGTGTGAAAGAGAAGACTTTATCTCCCCTTTTCATGGGATGATAATTAAACCGAAGGGATGGAGTTCCCTTTAAGAGCATCGACCTCTACACGCTTCCACAGTTTTTGTGAAAGCGCGGTTGAGTGTTCTTCCTTGATGAGTTAATCTCGGATTAATTTGATTAAGATTATTACTCGTGCCACGGTATTCATAAAACTTGTTCCGTCTTGTCAGAGCGGTGCACAAGTGGTACCTTGTGGATCTCTTGAGAGTCCAACTTTTAAGCTTTAGAGCTTGGTACAATCTTGAGTTCCACTCCCAAATTCTTTAAATCCTTTCTGCTGAAGAAACATGAAAGCATTGAGTTGATAATCCTCCTCAAGTTAACATACGCATATGTAATTTTTGGGACGTGTTGTATGGAGTTGCTTGAATGATTCTCACTCAATTTTCTCACAAGCTTTCATGGTGGAGATGGAGCCAGAAGCGCAAATCGTGCTGAAGATCTTCACCACTGCTGATTGTGAAAGCCTCATTTGTTTTAAGTAATGTGAAGCACCAACTTTATAAAGGTTAGTGTCTATTCTCGAAAATCTCGCTTCATGAAAATATGAGATAACTTGCCATAGTAAGGAAGTGAATTCATAGATCTTTCATGAATGATGTGAATCTCATGTCCAAACGGTATATCCCTAGTAAAGCATGAGGCAACTCATATCATTCCATTAAAATCTATGAAGACACTCATCCCCAACCAGGTCCCTCGTGGATTTTGTAATCTCATATCTCATGTTATCGAATTCACGAGAAAGACCTACCCTAGTAAGAGGACTTTACATTATCTTCATCTCTCAACATAAGTGGAGTGCTACCCCTACAGAGTTGACACTCTCTTTAAAAGATAGTCCAAGGCTATGTTTAAGGGGGAAGCACTTCATCTTCGAGAGAAAGCGCCTAGATGAGAACAGACGTTCTCACACTTTCAAAGCGTGAACATTCTGTTCCTCAGCTGAAGCTTTAACATTTGAGTATGTGGATCGTCAGAGTGTGGTATCAGTCATTTATAATTTGGACTGACTGGTAAGTCTCCCTTTCACATCTTTCAATTTAAGTAAGTGAGTCAACGCAAAGCGTCTTCAAGAACCTGGCCTGTGCGTGACCTACCGAAAATACTAAAGTGCTGATCTAGATGCTTTCCGAACTAGACGCTCTCGTCTAAATTTCCGAAGCGTGGCAATCAGCCAAATTTCAAATCTTTCTAGAAATTAATCTCTCATTAATTTACTTATATGCTATCTATCTATAAAGCAAGATATCACTCAAGTATAGTTTGCGTGTGATATCTTTGCATATAATGCAAAGACTGCTGCAGTTAGAGGACTCGAGACCCACTCGCGCGTGCTTCTCGCTCGCGCTACCGAACTGCCAAAAACATTTAATCTTGGCCGTCGGACATTTTGAATTACTTTTTTCCTAACCGCACGATCAAATAACTGTCAAGCATGATCTATACACGATTAGAGCCACTCACTCATTTTTCGGAATGTGATCTTAGCCACTCACTAAGACACGACGCCCCACTAACCTTTTAATACTCTTTATACTTATTATCTATGCATATATTAGAACTATTTCACTCATCACCTTCATATACATCGTTTTCGCCATTTCTGTAATTTCTTCAAGTTCTACAACTCACAGAACTCTCTCTACTGAATATTATTTTCTCTTTACAGAAATTCAAAATGGTTAATGCAAAATGACAACCTGCTCCTAGAAGCTTGCTACGGAGAGTTTGTATATACGGAGCCACACGTCGATCGTGATTTACTAACCGATGGCGGAATCATCAAGAGAGCAATCCTCAATTCCGGCCTGGAAAATCTTCTTTTCCAGCATCCCAAGTACATTAATCCGGAAGGGTTCGTCGAGTTCCTCTACAACTTGAACTCAGAAACCCTAGCTACCAAAATCTCACTGTAACAGTTCGATGAACATGGCATGGTTCGCTCGGTGGCAACCGAAACCCTAGAGCTCGACGCTCTATTCGAGGATTCTGTCCCCATTCCTAACTCTGGGGAAGATCTGGAGTCTGCTGGAGATCCGGATATCCAGAAGGAGTTCAGGCGCTTCTCATCGGATCCACGCACCATCTTCATCCGCAAGCAGTTGAAGGCAACATCGCTTCGACCGCCCTTCGACAACATGATCAACATTGTAACAAAGTGCCTACTTTGTCACACCGGTAGCTGGTCCACCATCATAGAACATAAGATTCGTCTTCTGTCAGTGCTCTGTGATACTGCGATCAACCGTACGCTTTACAACTGGAGAGCGTGGTTTGTAAAGCAGTTGGTTGAGGCTAGCAAAGCCGTCCGAGAAGTGAAGGACGGGGAACACAAAGGCCAACTTGAGTTTCTTGGCAAACTCAAGTATGGGATGAGGATCTCCTATTTCTTGGAGGCGTCCTGGTCAGTTCAAGAATGGCCCGTGGAAAGCAAGTACATTCGTGTGCTTTTCATGAAGGCGCTTCCAGGCGACGAGTTTGGAATTGCCACCCCTCCCGCTTCGGACATTGAATATACCAGTGCTGAAGCGCTGGTATTGAAGAAGGAGGAGGATAAGAGAAGGAAGAAGGGTCAAAAAGGCCCAAAGAAGCCAAAGCACTGTCGTGTGTCAAAGAAATCAGTCCCTTCCACAGTAGAGAAGTGTGGACTGATAGATGAAGATGACGAGGAAAGCGCCTCTTTCTCCTACAATGCTTCAGACTCTGATAAGACTTTAATTCAGGATCTGGAAGCCGGTGCCCTAGCTGTACAAGATGAAGGAGAGGAAGTTGAAGCGCCAAGAGAGGATGCTGATCGCATCGGCGCTCTCCACTTCACTGACGAAGCATCCAGCTCATCAGCAGACGAGGAACTCCAAAGCGTCCAGTCCGATAGTGCAGACTATTGACAGAGAGTTCTTGTGGGCTGAAGAGGAAATCAGAGAATTCTTTGGAGAATTCTCTCTACCTCCATCTGTGCTGGAGGTTACTTCACGCTTCTTGAAGTACGTCCGAAGCCGTGGCACCAACGTAAACAAATTTTGCCAGTTGATGCAGGCTAACGACCCCAAAGCGCTGGTCGAGGAGGAGGCCTCAATCCTTAACTGTTTTGAGTTGGAACGTTTTGATGACCTGATCGATGAGCCAGAGGTGTGGAGGCGCATCGAGAGGAAGGTCCAGGAGCTTGTTCCCTCCTATACACCCACTCCATTAACACCAGCTGGCGCCCCTGTCAGTGTGTTTGAAGAACGACTCTCGGTTCTTCAAACCGCTCACGACGAAGTGGAGCGTGAGTGCGCCCAGCTGAAGAGAGAGATAAAGGAGAAAGAAAACCAGCTTTCTAAAGCTGAGGAGGAGAAGAAGCAGGTGGATGACGAGCTTTCAACTGCTAACACATAGTTGATAGCACTGAAGGAGGAGATGGTGAAGAAAGAAGAGGAGCTCTCCACTGCTACCAAAGCATTGGAAGAGTTGACGGTGAAATCAGCGGCTGTGGAGTTATAGTTTGCTGAGGAGAGAGAGCATGTAGAATTAGCTCATGATGAGCTTTTGACCGTTAAGCCACAGCTTCTGGAAATTCCAGCCTTACATTCGGAAGTGCTAAAGCTATCTACGGAGTTGGATGACAGGGAGCGTGTCCACAGAGAGCTCAAAGTTGCCGAAGCTGAACTCTCCACGACCAATGACAAGGTCGCTCAACTGGAGAGAGAACTTAAAGAGGCAAGAGCAGAAAATTTCGAAGCCGCTTCTGTCACCCAACAACTCAATGCAAAGCTAGAATCCGTGGAGAGGAATCTCGCGGATTCTGAAAAATAAAGGAAGCATGCAGTGGCCATGCTGGGCAAGCAGCGGCTGGAGCACAAAGCGGATCGAGCCAGGTTGTGCCAACCACTGCACTGGAAGGCATCTCCAACAAAATGGAGGCGCTAGCGGCCTTCATCCAATCTGCATTCTGCGTGTATCGCGTAACTCTGGAATGGTCGGTTATTCTGACCAATGTGCGCTCTCCAGCTCCAATCCTTTCAGCACAAGTCCTAGGCGCTCTCCTAGCACAAGGTCTATTGAAGCCTAATCAACCGAACATCACTCTGCCAGGAGCCGCCAGCCAAAGCGCCAACGTACAGTGCGCTTCCTCCAAGCCTGTTTTTGATGCTGCCAAAAAGGGGGAAGAGACTGGGACGCCAAGTGGTCAATCCACATCAGCCAAGGCCAAAGAGGAGGCTTCCAAGAAAGTGGAAGCACAGAAGAAGGGAGTAGCGGAGAAGCAGGTGATCATCTTGGATGAGCCAATTGATGCCGCTTCACTTCTAGCAGTGTTAGCAGCACCACAGAAAGAGAAGCGCAAGATCAAAGGGCCTGCTGACACCAACCCTAAGAAAAAGATTAAACTGACTCCCGTAATGATGACCAAGGAAGCTGGAGCACAACGCGAATTCCAGGAGGAGTAGGTATCTGTTGAAGTACACTCCGACCAACGCCGCTGAAAAGGAATGCCTGGAAGTGATGGCAAAATATAAGGCTGTGTCGGAGTGTAGGAATAAAGTTATTAATGAAGAGGTGGTGACTGACTCACAACAGGCACTTCATCTGTTGAAGATGGAAGTGCTTGAAGGGAAGAGAATTTTCGTGGAGAGCCTGCGAACAGCCGATTTTGAGAAGTAGCTGTTTGCCAGGGACAAACTCGATAGAAAGAGGCTGAGGGATGAGGCCCCTAATGCCAAATTTGTTGATGAGATTATTCCAGCTTACCTCAAGGAGGAGTGTAATGATGCCAAGGTGAAGTTTGTCAAACACTTCTACTACTGGCAAGGTTTTTGCACTGAGTACGCCATGAATTTCTTCATTGCATACATGGATCATTGCAAAGCCTCTCTCTTCAACAAAATTTTGGAGTTGGCAGACGGAGTGACTCTCAAACCGCCAAAGAAAGAGAGCTACAAACTTCACTTATTGAAGGCGCTATCCCTGATGAGGAAGCAATCAGAAAGGAGATCGAGGAATGTGCAGAATGGCTTGAACAGAACGATCATCCTAACCACTCTCTAGCTGCCATCAAGGATAGAGTCTACAATGCCTATGACATGATCCCTCCAGTCCCTCGAAAATGCTTCAAATAGATATTCATTGTATTTGTATTTACTTCATCATCTCACTAATACAATGATATCTTTTACTACTTTAAGACAATTTCTCATTGTCTTTATTTATTTATACGCTTTCAGTTAACTACCCATAACTGCATTAATATTGCGTTTTGCCTAACCCACTCTGATTCTTATACTTAGCCTAGAATTCTCTAGATTTGTGTAAGCACTTGACGTCAGGTTTTGGCATCATCAAAAAGGGGGACATTGTTGGGATATAATATTAAGGGGGAACTTGAATCAAGTTAAATAAATAATTTGTTCTAATTCGATTCCAAAACCCTCTTTAGAATATTTCCCTTGTTATTTTTGATGAACTAGGCAAGTTTCTCTTAATTAACCTTACATGTTAAGAAGCTTTTCTTTTAGTCTAGAAGCGCCAAAGATGAAGCAGTCAGAGTTCATGAAGCGTCAGGAAGCGAAGCGGCTCTAGCAGAAAAAGCGTCAGCAGTGAAGTTTTGACAAAGCGTCTTGAAGACGCTTTAGATAAAGACGCTAAGAGCGAGCTTCAGATCAGTGGAAGCGAAGCGCTCAAGTCAGCTCACCGAAAGCGTCTCTGATATAGAGCTGTAATCAAAGCGTCAATTAGTGCAAGTGTGACAAGTTTGACTCGCAGAATCCATGTTTGAATTTCAAACTCTCGGATGTCTGACGTCTCACAGAATGAAGCCTACGTGTCATCACACTATTGCACAACGGAAATGGCTACAGTCTAAGAAGTTAAAGTTAGATAAAGGCGGACATCCCTTCCTGACTCTTGCAGGCTGACACGCCGAATTATCCAAAAATTAAGGAACACGCAACCTCTTCTCTCTCAACGGGAAGTAGGGTTCCTTACTATAAATAGAAGGAGTTGCACACATACTAAAACTAACGCATATATAAATGATTCAAGCATTCACTTTTGCAAGAACTCGAGCAAATTTCTTTTTAGTACTTAGTTCTTTGAAAGCGCTTCATTTTAGTGTGTCCTTAAGAACTCGATTCTTAAGTATTGCAACTACCTCACTTTCTAGGTTCAATCTCTTATATCCATAGCCTAGACTCTTGAGAATCCTTATCCCTTACTTGTAATTTTATTGTAAAGGATTCTCATACTTACAAAATCCAAAACCCCAAAACCCAAGTCTAGAGTGAATAGATTGAGTTGTAAGGTTGTTGAGCTTTTTGTGAAAGAGTGTGTTGTTGTAAGGTTTCTCGAGCCAATAAAATCTCTGAGGATTCAAGTGCAAGTTTGTTATTTGCCTTGAATCACTTCCCCTTGGAAGTATAAGACAAGGAGTACTAAGTGAAGGTATTCATCCCGTCGTGGATAGAGTGGACGTAGGAGAGGTGCTCCGAACCACTATAAATTGTTTGTCTCTTTATTTTAAGTTATTTATTGCTTTGATTATTCGCATACACACACTCACCTCTTTAATATTAACAAGGTTTTAATTTGCAAGATAAGCTTTAAAGACTCACCACATTCCGCACAGTATCACATGAGTGAGAAGCTTTGAACGCTTCACTTAGCTTCAAAGCGTCTACTCGTCTAAAAGGCTGAAAATCGCAAGAGAAGTTAAACACTTCTCTATACACGTATTCACCCCCCTTCTACGTGTGTAAGCGCCTTTCGGGACCAATAGTTGGATTGTTGAAGAGGAAGCTGATTTGGAGGTGGTTTTTGAATGATGGATTTATTTGGAAATTTCTTTGGATAGTGTTGGTGATTGTTGGATGTTTTGGTTTTTGTTGATTGATTTGGAGTGATTAATTTTGGTTAGGTGATTCGCGAAATTTTTCTTGAAAGTAGTGTGGAGATGTGGTATTTTTATTGAAAATTGGGGTTATTTGGAAATGTTTGGTTATTGTGTTTGTTTGTTGGTTTTAGAATTTGTGTGGTTAACTTGTTACTTGGTTTTGTTGATTTTTGGAGGTTGATTAGGGGTTGAATGGAAAAACTTGCTTGTTACTTGGTTTGTGGACGAGTTTGGGTGTTGAGTGCGAAATTTTTAGAAAATTGAAAAGTTTTAAATTGAATAATGAATGTATGCTTGCATGTTTGAGTGAGAAAGCACGTGTTTGTCATTCCATTGTGCATAAGAGGGAGATGCCTATGATGAAATATGGAAAATGTGGAAGTGTTTTGAAAATTTTCAAGTTAAAGTCAAGCATGATTAGGTCATTTCACTTGAATAGCTTGGAATGATTGATCTTACACACTTAGACTCTAGGCAAAAAACTTGAGAGGATTTTGAGCCTAAAAACTATGCATCTTACATAGTTAATATCTGATCCGCCCTCACTTTAGGGGTGAGGGAGATGCAATAATAATTGATGTGTATAATCGAGTCAAATCCACAGAGAATGCAATGGCGAATGAGATTCAAGTAGTAATCTAGCTACTAAACCTACTATCCAAACTAACAAACTTCATATTTTGGCGTTTTCTTAATTCTATCAAGCAATGTAATCGAAAAGTGTCAAACTAGATAACAACTAATATCAAAAGTTAACAAACAATAATAGAAAGTTTGGTTCCAAATATAATCCGATAATCACAAGAGGCCTAGGTTTTAGGATTTGCTAGGATCAACCAATTTAATCTAATTCATATGCGAATTCTATATATTGTATACACTTATTCTTTTCTCAAAGCAATCAATGTAAGTAGATTAACCTATGACATCTATCTCCGACTAGGACCAAGATGCATGGATTAACTCCTAATGGCACAATTAATATCTAGAATCTCCTATTAGCAAGAATTACTAATATGTTGTGATTTGATGCTAAGTGCTATGAATTAAAGCCTACTAAACATTTAACCAAACACCTTGTATACACTCAATGATGGCCAATCAATCATGCAATAAAATTAAGTCCCAAACCACAAGCTACATGAATTAGAAGGTAAATCTAACAACAAAATCCAAAAACCTAGTGATCTAGATCATATCTTCATATATTGGAACCAAAGAGGAATTTAGCTAGACATAATTGAAGGAATTAAACCATGAAAAAGAGATAAAATCATGATGAAAATAAAGAGAATTTAATAAGAAAGAAGAAGATGGTCTTTAATTGCAAATCCAACAAGTGTAGCTTCAACAATCTTCAAAATACTAAAAAGGAAAGAGGGAAATATTTCTAGGGTTCTAGGAATATTAAAATATGCAAAAGATCCACCAATTAGGAAGATTTTGGGGTTAAATATATAAAAGGTGAGTTTTGGGTCGAGTTGGACCGAGTTGGACGAACCAACTCGGCCAAGAAACAAAGGGAGAAGGGACGGCGGCGCCTGGTCGGCGGCCTCGCCGGTCGCCGTCTGGGTCACCGCTGATGCTGCAGCTCAGCCGGCTAGCCGGCGGTCTGGCCGGCGGTCAAGCCGGTCGCCGTCTAGGTCGCCGGCTACCCTTGTCCCGGTCGATTCTTCTCTCATTCGATTCATTCTTCGGTTCTTTCTTTGATTCTTGATTTCCTTTCTTCCAACCGGCTTTTGACCTTCTAATTCCACCTCTTGAAGCTCGATTCATCCTCGTTTCTGGCCCTCAATCTCTAGATACTTCAATGCTCTTTAATTCCTACAAAAATAGATCGAAAACCGAAAGAAAATGAGAAGAATAGAAACTATGCTATAAGTTCAAAAAAACCTAGCATTCTAACATTGAAACACACAAATCAAGCTTCAAATACATTCAAAACACACTCAACATGCACATAAAATACGTGTTAATCACTCCCCCAAACTTAAGCCATTGTTCGTCCCGAACAATGAAACGAACAATCAAAACACTTAACACGTATGGAATGTGCATTTTGAGTTCCTCGATGCCTCATATCGTCACCTCAAAAACCATTTTTATTCAAAGAAATTCTCAAGTCAAACCAAACATTCATAAGATCAACCACTATCCTAACTTAGAATTTAATCACTCAAGCAGCTTAAACCCTAGACCTCTCAAAGAACATGTGTATCACTCGATCCCTCGATATATGGAAATGGTAAACACTCATCAAAATCATGCAATACACATCTTTAACCATAAGCTTGCTTATCAACTCAAGTTCCCAATACTACAATGCATGCACAAATTAGGATAAAAAAGGTCTTTATTAAGCTTGTAATGTAGGGACATTGGTTAAGGTAGGGAATTATAGGCTAAGTGACTTAAATTTTCATCTAAGCTCCTTCACCTCCTTTCTTCACCTCTCTAGTATGAATTTCATCATCTTCCACCTTATCCAACCCCTTTTTATCTAATGAACCCAAGCTTCTACCAAAAATTTAAAGAAACACTCCTTTTTGCTCTTATTCTTCTCTTTTTCTTGTAAAAACTTTGTTCTTACGTGTTTTCTTTTTTTCAATAAGAACTTTGTTCTTATTCTTTTCTTTTCTAACTTTGAGCTTATAGGAATGTTCTTTTATTTAGAAATAAATCTCTAGCCCCTTAACCATCACCCAACATTTCTCATGAATTTTCAAATTTTACCAAGATTCCCTTAATCATCTTTCACCCCCTATCATCCGGTTCAAGAAGAAAAGGTTCTATTCAAGGCTCAAAAATGGGACGACAATGGTAATGAAGTATAGGGTAGTATTTAGGGAAAATGGGCTATTCAATGATGGCCTAAGATCATCTCCTAATCATGCAAACATGTAATATTTCTAACAAGAGTATCAAGACAAGTTCTAGTAAAGAATATGTAATGCAATATCAAAACTCTCAAGAAAGGATATTCACTATGTAAAATGCATAGTTTAAGGCTCAATATCCTCTCAAGCTTTTTGTCTAGAGCCTAAGTTGCTTAAGATCCATCCTTCCAAGCTATTCAAGTGAAATAACCCTAATCATGCTTGACTCAAACTTGAGAAATTTCAAAAATATCACCATTTGAGCATCAATCATCGGCATCTCACCCAAAAGTACTTAAGCAATTAAATACATTCTTCCACATTCAAGCTCACATTCAAAAGCCATTAAACCAAAGAAGAACTTTTCATCAATTATGCTCCTTTACCCAAACTCATCAAAATCAAACATCAAGCATTCAATATTCTTTCCTTAACCCCAATCTTCCTTCCAATTAACAAAACACACAAACAAAATATGAAAACATACTAAACAAACCAAAGCCAACCAAACTTTCACATTCATACTCCAAAAACCCCTTTTCACCCTAAAACCATCCATATTTCCAAATTTCAAATAAAAAACTTCTCCATCAATCCACCAAGCATACAAGATTAACCCAAGGATACACAAAGTCATGAAACTATCAACCAAGTAAAACAAGCAAGGAAGGAACAAGTAAAGGAATGGAAAGGACATAAAAATGTAAGTAATTTAAATATCTTATCCTACCCCCCTCTCCCAAACTTATTTTAGAAAATAAATTCTAAAATAAATTTGGAGGGAAATATATATAAGAAATTTAAATTACACTTACAAAGGTCCAAGCTATGGTGGAGGAAGTAGGGGCCATGTCACCCCTTGATTGCTTGGTGCATCCGAAAACTCTCCAATAACTCCATTATCGAGTTTGCTTGCTTTTCCATCCTTTCACTTCTTTGTGCTTCCTCAAGTTGAGTAATTCGCATTGAAATTACTTCTTGCCTCATCACAGTTACTTGTGCATCAAGGGACTTAAATCCTCATTCCATGCTTGTCATCCTCCCCTCAAGGGCTTCAAACCTCTCTTCATATCCTCTTCCACTTAGAACTTGCTCTCTTCTTGAACTTGGATCTCCTCTTGACATTGGCTCAACCCTTGCAGAATCCTCCATTTCCTCATCTTCTTGAGCAAAAGGCATTCCCTCACCCCCCATTGTATACTCATCTTCTTCTCCATAATTGAAGATATGGTTCCCCTTGATGAATTTATGAGTGGGAGTATTCAAGTGCCAATTTTCACGATCATGTAGATCGGTTACCAACACACTCATGGCATTTGGAAGAGGGAATGTCTCTTCATCTTATTGAACAAAATAAAATGGAGGCCTAGATGATACAAGAAACCTTATGTTTCTTAGCTTCTCAACATCAATCATATATGAACCTCTCATCGGAGTATATCCAGTAAGATCATCCTTGATTTTCTTGGCCAAAGGGGTGAGCATTCCTCCTTGTTAATCTTCCTATTTGGTGCCCTTGCTTGCTTCATTACTTGAGCAAGGAAGATATGAGAAAAGCTTATGTGCCTCTTTGTTAGCATGGCTTGGATAATGAAAAGATCATCAACTCGAACCGAAGTATTCTCCGTTCGTGTCACCATAGTGTGAGCAAGGATCTTCAACACCATTCTAAGGACCGGATTTCTCACCTTATTTGACTTCAAGTAACCCGCTCTAAAGCCTTCCATTATGATTGGAGCAAGTTTATTCCACATGAAAGTATGCTCAACCTCTCTTTCCACCAACACATCACCTCCATGTGGCACTCCAAAGATGTCATCTATCTCTTCCAAACTCAACTCATGACGCTCTCCAAATAATTGAAATTTGATGCTTTGCGTAGTATGGATGCTCTCATCTTCCAATGTGCTCATAAATTCAAGAACCACCTTTTCATATGTTCTCCTATTCTGAAGAGTATCTTCTAAGATACTTCCCCATCTTATATTATCAAATAGGACTTTGATATTGTCATAAAGCCCTAACTTCACCAATGTCTCCTTAGATGGTAATTGAGTTGGTATAATGGTTCTTGACACAAGAACGGCAAATCTTGCTCTTTCTTCATAAGATTCCAAGTGAATATCATGAGCCTCCGGTGTCTTCGGATCTCTTCTTGGCATTTATGATGATGAAGAAGCATCATTTCTCCTCTTTTTGGAGAGAGAGACAATCAATTCCTTAGAGGTCATGGTGGCATTTCCTTTCCCTTTAGAATCCTTTTTCCTACAAACCACGATCAATTCCAAGTAAGATTTCATAGAATAATCCAAGCTTTGTCAAGGTACAAGCAATACTTCACATAGTCATCACCCCCCATTTGGCATTCATATTTCCAAGAAATGAAATTTCTACTCATATTCATGAGTATTCAAAAAATAAATAAATTGATGCATATTCACATGAAACTTCAATTCAACAAGAATAATGCCATGAATTGCACTTTACAAATCAAGAATTCATGAATTTATGCTCAAAGAATGACTTTCCAACCAAAATTCATGAATCATGCTCATCTTCATTCAAGCTCATTTCAAGTATGCTCAATTGCATAAAGAAAGATAATTCAAAAGAAAATGCACTTTCAAGGATTTATCAAGCATGATTCCTTAAAGAAAGACTAAATACAAGCCAATGCATGCTCATTTCTTCATGGTTCATCCACAAATTTCTTCAAAAATCAAGAAGAGCCCTAAGTAAGAATTTCTACTTAATTCCATGAAAATGATGAAGTAAACACTCATACCACTTCATATCTTGCAAGTAGAAACTCATGGGAGCAAGGGTATAGAGCACATTACCTCATCTTCTTGAAGAAACTTGAAGAAACTCAACTCTTTAACAACATGAACCAAATTTTCATTTTTTGAGTTAGAGCGGGTGAAAAAATGAATTATTCGGAGTAAAATGTAGATTTCGGGATGGGTAATGAACCTATGGAAGGAATTAACTAAATTCAAAGTGATTTGAGAGTAACTAGAGGAAAAAAATATAGGTTTTTAGAGTGAGAAAGTGGGTTTAGTCTAAGAAACAAAAAATGAAAAACATAAAATAAGTGAAAAATAGGGTGAAAAATGAAAATATAACAATTAAAGAGGGGAGGAGGGGCGGCGGCGCCCTGGCCGGTTGCCGCCTGGGTCGCGCCTGGACCGCCGCAGAAGCTGCACCTCAGCCACCCTGCCGGCGGCCTGGCCGGCAGTCCAGCCGGTCGCCGTCCGGGTCGCTGGCTGCTCGCCCATCGCTTTGTTTTGGCCGTTTCCGATGCGTTTCTCGACCTTTTTCTACCCTTTTCGAAGCACCGTGCCCTTCTCGACCTCCTCTTTATTCTCCCTAAGCATTTTTCAAACTTTATTTTCAACATTTTCTATTTTTTATCAGTTTTTCTCAAAAATTGAAAGAAAATTGCAACAAACTCAAAAATCAAAAAATGAAATGAAAACTCACAAAAACGAAAAAGAAAAAGATACGTGTTGAGGTGCCTCTCAACAAGCGCTTTGCTTAATGTCGTTAGCTCGACATAGCCTCCAAATCAAGCATCATTAAGAAGAATGGTTGACTCCTCCTTAAACTTCCTCGAATTGAAATAAAGCTTGAGTCGATGTCCATTAAAAACAAAGGTAGAACCATCATTCTTGAGAAGTTCGAATGTACCATTCTTGAAACTCTTACTCAC
The DNA here is from genome assembly GCA_001642375.2 of Mentha longifolia. Lineage (NCBI taxonomy): Eukaryota > Viridiplantae > Streptophyta > Magnoliopsida > Lamiales > Lamiaceae > Mentha > Mentha longifolia. Next base: position 18,477,435 of record CM038113.1, on the reverse strand, counting down.
AATGTAAGGATCGGTCCACCTTGATTTGAGTTTTCGGGGAAAAGATGGAGATGAGAGTTAAAGAGAAGAACCTCGTCTCCTGGAATGATCACCTTGCTTCGAATCTCCAAATCATGAAACTTCTTGGCTCGTTCCTTGTAAATCCAAGAATTTTCATAGGCTTCGTTTCTCCATTCCTCCAACGCCACAAGATGGTTCTTCCTATTCAATCCGGCCTCCTTAAACTCAAGATTAATCCTCTTCATAGCCCAAAACGCCTTATGCTCAATCTCCAAAGGCAAGTGACAAGATTTTCCAAAGACAAGTTGATACGGGGACATACCAATGGGGGTTTTGTAGGCGGTTCTATAAGCCCACAATGCATCATCACGTTTCTTTGCCCAATCCCTTCGATTAGTGATTGTCTTCTCCAAGATTTGCTTGATTTCCCGATTTGCAAGCTCGGCTTGACCATTGGCTTGAGGATGGTATGGAGATGTAATCTTGTGCTTCACTCCATATTTAGCAAGAACATTTCCCAACCACTTTTTATTAAAGTGAGACCCCCCATCACTAAGCAAAGCCCTTGGAGTTCCAAACCGAGTTAAAATATTCTTCTTCAAAAACTTGATCACAACCTTGGAATTACTAGTCGAAGTTGGAATGGCTTCGACCCATCTTGAAACATACTCAATAGCAAGAAGGATATAAGAAAAACCACAAGAATTAGGGAATGGTCCCATGAAGTCTATCCCCCAAACATCAAATAACTTAACCTCAATCATGATGTTTTGAGGCATCTCATCCCTTTTTGTGATATTTCCCATCCTTTGACATCTATCACAATTCTTCACAAAGGTTTGGCAATCCTTATAAATTGAAGGCCAATAGAATCCACTTTGAATAACCTTCCAAGCCGTACAATTTGCCCCAAAATGACCCCCATTTGGTCACTCATGACAATCTTCAATAATCTTGAGCCATTCACCTTCCATAACACATCTTCTAATAAGACCATCGGCACATCTCCTTCATAAGTACGGATCTTGCCAATAATAGAACTTCACATATCGAAGGAACTTGGCCTTTTGATAATTAACATAGTCAGCAAACCATGAATCTTTGCATTTCAACACCATAATCTTCTCATCCGGAAAACACTCATTGATACTCAATCTCAAGTCTTCACCTTCAACCGGCTTTTCAAGCCTTGACATATGATCGGCTAGCACGTTCTCAACTCCTCTTCTTTCATGAATCTCCATATCGAATTCTTGTAGAAGGAGAATCCAACGAAGCAGACGAGGCTTTGCATCCTTCTTGCCCATGAGATGTCATATAGCTATATGATCCGAATAGACAATGGTATAATTCCCAACAAGATATGACCGGAATTTGTCAAAGGCAAAGACAATGGTCAAGAATTCCCTCTCCGTTTTTGTGTAGTTCTTTTGAGCACCATCCAAAGTTCTACTAGCATCATGAATGACTCGAAACACTTTATCTTTCATTTGCCCCAAGACCACTGCTAAAGCATAATCACTTGCATCACACTTTACAATGAAATATTCACTCCAATTGGGCTTGATTAGAATACGAGCAGAGATGAGGGCTTTCTTCAATGCCTCAAATGCTTTCAAGCATTCTTCATTAAAGACAAACTTCACATCTTTTTGCAAGAGATTACAAAGCGGTTTCGTAATCTTTGAAAAATCTTCAATGAATCTTCTATAGAACCCTGCATGACCAAGGAAGCTTCGGATTGATTTCACATTTGTTGGGGGTGGAAGCTTCTCTATAGCAACAATCTTGGCTCTATCAACATCCAAACCATCTCTAGAAACCTTGTGCCCAAGCACAATTCCATCTCTAACCATGAAGTGACACTTCTCCCAATTCAAGACAAGAGAAGTGTCCTTACACCTTCGCAACACGTTTGTGAGATTATTCAAACAAGAATCAAAACTCTCCCCGAAAACCGAGAAGTCATCCATGAATACCTCCATAATATTTTCAATCAAACCTCCAAAAATAGACATCATGCACATTTGGAAAGTGGCCGGAGCATTACATAACCCAAAAGGCATCCTCCAATAAGCAAAAACTCCATAGGGGCATGTAAAGGCCGTCTTGTGTTGATCCTCCGGGGCTATGGCAATTTAGTTGTTTCCCGAATACCCATCAAGAAAACAATAATACTCATAGCCCACCAATCGATCCAACATTTGATCTATAAAAGGCAAAGGGAAGTGATCTTTCCTTGTAGCCGAATTCAAAGCCCTATAATCAATGCAAACTCTATATCCGGTGGCAACCCTCGTAGCAACAACCTCATCATTCTTATCCTTGACCACAGTCATTCCCCCTTTCTTTAGAACCACTTGGGTAGGACTCACCCATTCACCATCCGAGATGGCGTAGATCATTCCCGCATCTAGCTACTTCAACACCTCTTTTCTCACCACTTCTTGCAAGACCGGATTCAACCTCCTTTGAGGTTGAACATTAGGACGACAATCATCTTCTAATAAAATATGATGCATGCAAATAGATGGACAAATACCCTAGATATCATTAATAGACTAACCAATAACATCTTTAAATTCCCTAAGGACACGCAACAACTTGTCCAATTCGGACTCTGACAAGTGTTGTGACATAATTACGGGTAAAGAGTCATTATCACCAAGGAAGGTGTACCTTAGGTGATCGGGAAGAGGTTTCAACTCTTGAGAAGTGCTTGAAGAAGATTCCACTTTAGTTGAACTCCCACTCTCCCCCTGTTGATTGATATCAAGGTAATGGACCTCATCCTTCAATGATCTTTGATTTGCTTCCAAATAAGCAATCGACTCCAATAAATCATCACAAACATCATCCAAATCGGAATAAGAATAGAAAGAATTAGAGATGATTTCTTCCGTGAGATCTTTTGCCATAGATGTAGGCAAAGTGGTGAGTGCATTGCATTCCTCATAGGTTGGTTCATCTCCTCGCTTCATAGCATCAAAAATTGAAAGAGTGAGGGTCTCTTCATTCACTTTAAAAGTGAGATTCCCGTCTTGCACATCAATAAGAGCTCTTCCGGTTGCTAGAAAAGGACGCCCAAGAATGAGGGGCATATCCTTGTCCTCCGGCATATCCAAGATAACAAAGTCCGCGGGGAAGATAAACTCCTTAACTTTCACTAATATATCTTCAACCACTCCATGAGCATAGGATATGGAACGATCGGCCATTTGGAGACAAATAGATGTAGGTTTGATTTCTCCAATATCCAATCTCCTAAAAATAGACAACGACATCAAATTGATGCTAGCTCCAAGATCACATAAGACATTCCCAAACTTTTTCCCTCCAATCACACATGCTATTGTGAAGCTTCCGGGATCCTTCTTCTTCAAAGGTATTTTCCTTTGAATCACCGCACTAACCTCCTCCGTTAAGCTAATTGTTTCAAATGAACCAAACTTTCTCTTGTTAGCAATGGCATCCTTCAAGAACTTCACATAGCCGGACATATCTCGAAGTGCATCAAGCAAGGGAATGTTGATTTGTACCTTGTTGAATATGTCCAAGAATCATTTCATCTTCTCATCAATCTTAGGCTTGGCTAGACGATGAGGGAATGGAGCCTTCGTGATCACATCCTTGGTAGGAAGAGGGGCCTCTATCAACTCTTCTTTTAGTGCCTCTTCTTGCACTTCATTGCTTGAATTCTCCTCACTGGTAGGAGATTCTTCATAAAGTATGTCTTCAACAAGAGCCTCCTCTTTTCCACTTCCGGATGTGGCATGGTTCTCATAGGCTCTTCCACTCCTCAATGTGATAGCATTACATTGATTCTTTGGATTTACCTCCGTATTATTTGGAAACTTTCCCGGGGTGTGTTGAGTGGTGGCTTGGTTAGCCATTTGACTTATTTTACCCTCCATCATCTTCACTTGCTTTGTCAAGGAGGTGAGAGAATTTTCCAATGCATTAATCTTTTGCCCGGTTTGAGTGATGAGATTGCCTTGTTGAGAAGACATTTGAGTTTGATTTACCAACATTTGTTGCATCATTTGCTCCATTGATGGAGAATTGTTCTTTGGCTCTTCAATAACTCCTTGAGCCACGGAAAATCCGGGAGGTGGCAATTGAGCGTTGTTAGGATTTCCATAGGAGAGATTGGGATGAGGTCGATTGTTGGGATTGTATGATTGATAACCTCCTTGATAACCATAACAATTGCCTCCTTCTGGCTTTCCTTGGAATCATCCTTGTTGTCCTTGGAACCCCCCTTTATTGAAATTTCCATATTACCTTTGGTTCACATAGTTCAACTCTTCACTTCCATTAGGCTCCAAGTTCTCTTGATATTGATGAACACTTTGAACTTGAGCTTTCCTTTCTTCTTCATATTGCTTTTTTATATTAGCAACTTCCATTGCTAATGCATCAAACTTATCATCATCAATAGAAGCAACCTTCCTAGAAGGGGCCCTCTCCATTGGCCATTGATAGCTATTGGCGGCCATCTCTTCAATAATCCTCAAGGCTTCCTTGGCATTTCGATTCACTAGACATCCTCCGGAAGTAGTATCCACAATGCTTCTCGTATGAGGTGTGAGACCACTATAAAAAGTGGTGATTTGTTGACCTTCCGTGAAGCCATGTTGAGGACATTTCCTTAAAACCTTCTATACCTCTCCCATGCTTCAAACAAGGTCTCATCACCTTGTTGAGAGAAATGTGAAATATTGGAAATAAGCCTTTGAGCTTTGGATGGTGGAAAGTATTTAGAGAGGAAGGCTTTGCACAAATCATCCCAAGTGTGAATGTTGGCCTTGTTTAATCCTTTATACCAATCCTTGGCCCGGTCCCGTAGAGAAAACCCGAACATCCTCATGCGAATAGCATCATTTAAAACTCCATTAAGCTTGATAGTATCACAAATGTCAAGGAACATACTAAGATGGGCATTCGGATCCTCCAAAGGACTTCCACCAAATTGCTCACTCTTCACCATTTAGATGAGTCCGGATTTGAGCTCAAAATTATTGGCATTGATAGCCCCCCATTCTCCTCCTTGAAATTGTTCCCTTGGAGATTGGAACATATGGTTGAGAGGTGGTGGTTGAGCTTCATTAGCCCTTCTTTCTTGCTCATCCTTCCATGCTCTAAACTCTTCCATTTCCTTCATAAGAGCTTCCATTGCTTGATTGTTAGCCATTTCTTGATCTTCACTAGAGTTCCTTCTTCTATGCCTTCTTTCAAAGTTCAAGATCAAAGGTTGAACAAGTCTTCCTTTCGACCTTGTGTGCATAAACCTACAAAACAAAAATCAAAAGAACAAATGCTTGAATTAGTAACTCAATAACTAAATCGACTGTTGAAACTCAAACTAAACATTCCCCGGCAACGGCGCCAAAAATTGATCTGCCCTCACTTTAGGGGTGAGGGAGATGCAATAATAATTAATGTGTATAATCGAGTCGAATCCATAGAGAATGCAATGGCGAATGAGATTCAAGTAGTAATCTACCTACTAAACCTACTATCCAAACTAACAAACTTCATATTTTGGTGTTTTCTTAATTCTATCAAGCAATGTAATCGAAAAGTGTCAAACTAGATAACAACTAATATCAAAAGTTAACAAACAATAATAGAAAGCTTGGTTCCAAATATAATCCGATAATCACAAGAGGCCTAGGTTTTAGGATTTGCTAGGATCAACCAATTTAATCTAATTCATATGCGAATTCTATATATTGTATACACTTATTCTTTTCTCAAAGCAATCAATGTAAGTAGATTAACCTATGACATCTATCTCCGACTAGGACCAAGATGCATGGATTAACTCCTAATGACACAATTAATATCTAGAATCTCCTATTAGCAAGAATTACTAATATGTTGTGATTTGATGCTAAGTGCTATGAATTAAAGCCTACTAAACATTTAACCAAACACCTTGTATACACTTAATGATGGCCAATCAATCATGCAATAAAATTAAGTCCCAAACCACAAGCTACATGAATTAGAAGGTAAATCTAACAACAAAATCCAAAAACCTAGTGATCTAGATCATATCTTCATATATTGGAACCAAAGAGGAATTTAGCTAGACATAATTGAAGGAATTAAACCATGAAAAAGAGATAAAATCATGATGAAAATAAAGAGAATTTAATAAGGAAGAAGAAGATGGTCTTCAATTGCAAATCCAACAAGTTTAGCTTCAACAATCTTCAAAATACTAAAAAGGAAAGAGGGAAATATTTCTAGGGTTCTAGGAATATTAAAATATGCAAAAGATCCACCAATTAGGAAGATTTTGGGGTTAAATATATAAAAGGTGAGTTTTGGGTCGAGTTGGACCGAGTTGGACGAACCAACTCGGCCAAGAAACAAAGGGAGAAGGGACGGCGGCGCCCTGGTCGGCGGCCTCGCCGGTCGCCGTCTGGGTCACCGCTGATGCTGCAGCTCAGGCGGTCCAGCCGGTCACCGTCTGGGTCGCCGGCTCCCCCTGTCCCGGTCGATTCTTCTCTCGTTCAATTCCTTCTTTGATTCTTGATTTCCTTTCTTCCAACCGGCTTTTGACCTTCTAATCCCACCTCTTGAAGCTCGATTCATCCTCGTTTCCGGCCCTCGATCTCTAGATACTTCAATGCTCTTTAATTCCTACAAAAATAGATCGAAAACCGAAAGAAAATGAGAAGAATAGAAACCATGCTATAAGTTCCAAAAAGCCTAGCATTCTAACATTGAAACACACAAATCAAGCTTCAAACATATTCAAAACACACTCAACATGCACATAAAATACGTGTTAATCAATATCCTATCTTGAGAGATTGATGTTTCATTACATTTTCTTTGCTAGAACTTACCTTGATACTCATGTTAGAAGTGCTACATGTGTGTATGATTAGGAGATGATTTTAGGCCATCATTTTGTAGCCCATTATCCCTAAACACTAACCTATCTATTATAACCCTTGTTGTCCCATTTTGAGCCTTAATAAGCTTTTCATTCTAAAACCGGATGATAGGGGGTGAAGGATGGTTAAGGGAACCTTGGTGAAAGTTGAAAATCCATGAAGAATGGTGGGTAATGGTGAAGGGTTTTGAGATTTGTTTTGAGTTGAAAAAAAACACTCCTATAAGCTTAATATTAGAAAAGAAAAGAATAAGAATAAAGTTCTTAGAAAAAAAAGAAGAAAAAAAAACATAAGAACAAAGTTCTTACAAGAAAAAGGAAAAAAAAAAGAGAGAATAAGAGCATAAAGGAGTGTGTCTTTTGATTCGATGAAGGGTTAGTAGAAGCTTGAGTATTCATTGATAAAAAGTGGGTTGGATAAGGTGGAAGATGAAGAAATTCATACTTAGAAAGGTGAAGAAAGGAGGTAAGGGTACTTGGATGAAAATTTAAGTCACTTAGCCTAAAATTCCCTTCCTTAACCAATGTCCCTACATTACAAGCTTAAGAAAGACCTTTTTGATCCTAATTTATGCATACATTGTAGTATTAGAAACTTGAGTTGATAGGCAAACTTATGGTTAAAGTTGTGTATTGCATGATTTCGATGAGTGCTTACCCTTGTCCTTATATTGAATGATCGAGTGATACACACTTCTTGTGAGGTCAAGGGTTGAATGTGTGATTGAGTTTTAAGCTAGGATAGTGAGTGATTTTATGAATGCTTGGCTTAACTTGATAATTTCCTTAAATTAAAATGGTTTTTGAAGAAATTTTGAGGCATCGTTGATCTCAAATGCACATCCCATACGTGTTAAGTGTTTTGATTGTTTGTTTCATTGTTCGGGACGAACAATGGCTTAAGTTTGGGGGAGTGATTAACACATATTTTAGGTGCATGTTGAGTGGATTTTGTATGTGTTTGAGGCTCGAATTTTGTGCTTAAATGTTAGAAATGCTAGGGTTTCTTACCTTGTAGCATATTATATATTTTTCTCGTTTTCTCTCAGTTTTTGATTTATTTTTGTAAGAATTGGAAAGAGCATTCAAGTACCCAAGGATCAAGGTAGAAACTCGAGTTCGGTAGTCAGTTCGGTCGGAGAATGAAGAAAACCGGAAGAAGGAAGAAAGAAGGAGAAGACCGGTCAAAAGAAGGGAAACCGGTGGTCTGGCCGGCGGTCTGCCAGACCGCCGTGATCCCCTCACAGACCGTCAGTTCACCACCATAGTTTAGCATAGATGACGGTCTGGCCGGCAGTTTGCCAGACCGCCACAGGCCGCCGGTCATCCGTGTGTTATCACTTATGACCGAGTTTGGCTCGTCCAAACTCAGTCCAACTCATCCCAAAACTCATTTTTTATGTATTTGCCGCCTAAATCTTCCGCAATTGGGTATGTTGAGCTAGAATATTCAACATAGAACCCTAATTTCATCTTCCATCTTTCTACTTTGGTATTTTCTAGATTTGTGAATATTTACTTGGTGTATTGAAGATTGAAGACCATATTTATATTCCTTATCTTATTCTCTTTCTTTTAAGTATGATTTCATTTATTTCTTATGTTTTATTTTCCTTAATCATGTCTAGCTAGATCCCTTTGTGATTCCAATTATATATAAATTAGGGATAAGTGATGGGATTAGGCTCTAATCTATGAATTTACCTTCTAATTTCATGTTCATTTCTCTTGGAGCTATGTTTTATTATGTAATTATGCTTGATCACCATAGTTGCATATCAAGTGTTTGATCTAATGCTTAGGAGGCTTAGATTATATGCTAGGATCAAGAGATTTGCATGCTAGAGAATAGTAGGGCTAAAGAACTCCTAAGCTATTGGAGTTAATGAATTGCTTGATATCTTAGTGGGAGTTAAGCCTTTCATTAATCTACTTGATTTTATTGCAATGAGAGTTGAATGAATCATACTTAGGAGGTTTCCCACATGAAATTGGATTAAAATGGCTAATTTTAGTTAAAGTCCTATATCCCTATCACTTAGACCTAGTTGAAGTATAATTGAAGTCATTTTCATTTTCTATTGAGTTTATATCATTTAATACTTGTTGCTTGTTTAGTTGAGTCCTAAGTTTGTTAATTACTTTTCATTTTCATTAATCAATCAAAAACACAAAAATATGTTAGTTGGTAGCTTGGATAGTAATTAGATAGCTAGATTACTACTTGAAATTCGTACGTCCTAACATTCCTTGTGGATTCGACTCGATTGTAATACATCGATTATTATTGCTCTCTCTCTACTCTCAAAAAGTAGAGCGATCACTCCCCAGCCGACGCCGTCTCACCGCGCAGCAGCGCCCGGTAACTAGAGGCGACGAATTCCACCGAAAATTAGAAGAGAGGAATTTTCCTCCCCAATTTTCAAACTTAGGGTTTCCAATTTGGGAAATCACCCAACAACAAAAGGAAAAAGAATGACGACGCCGCAAGAACAACGATGCGAGAACATCACCATTATTCGCCGCCGATCGGAGAACCAAGGAAGGTTATATGCAGAGAAGAAAGGAGCGAACGAGGAGTAGAGAGAGAGAGACGTTCAGCGTGAATGAAGAGAAAGGGGAATTGGGGCTCCTTTTGTGTTGACCCGGGTCGGGTCGGGTCAAATCGCGGGTTCGGGCTGAGCTGATAAATAGTAGGCTGGGTCTAACCATTTATTAGGCCGGAGCCCAATTAATATTCACGAGCCAATTCAGATTAATTATGAATCGAGACGCGACTAATTAAATCTACCATTGATTAAATTCCTATAATTCTTAAAGAAATTATTTCGCTAATTAAAGAATTAACTTTAGATAAGTTAATTAAGTAGAATTTATTAACTGAGAGTTAATTGTAATTGATTTAGCTAATCCATTATGCAATTAAAAATTAATTAGTCAGTTTCTCAATAAATCAAAGATTAATATATTGATAAAAATCTTATGAACCGTTCACATAATGGTATTTATAAGTCAAGCTTAGATAACAGTAACCACGTTACTGGATTTAGAATAACCTCCGATCAGAAATTAAAGCTAAAATCTTAGATAAGATTTTATTCGTTAGAATACGAATCTTACATAGAAGTTAATCGAAAGGTACGCGAAGGAGGGACAGTAGCAGGAGCAGAGATCAAGTCTCGTTGCAGTAGAGAGAAAACAACGAGGTGGGCTTTCTATAAAACCAAGCATGTTTTATTAGATTAATAGCTTTTTTAAAGTGTTGTCATGCCATAAATATTTTCAGTTTTTGTATGATGCCTATCTGTTAAAGGGCGCAAGGCCAATTCATAAATCGAATAAGGGTCCTTGAATGATCAGCTATCAATCTTGGACTAGTGTACACATCGATCATGTCATTGCAGATAGTGATCGATCACGTGACCGAGTGAGGTGGCCACCTCCTTGGACACAACAAACTCAGATATGGTAGATTACTATAGAACTTAGACTGCAGTCGCTTTTAAGATAACTCAACTTTTCGTGAACATAGGCCTTTCAAGAAAAACCCTATGTTTCACTATGAATGGCTTGACAATAAAATGTTTTGGGCATGTGTCCACTGAGTACTTTGTACTCACGCCCTATACATTATTTCCAATGTACAGGTTGAGCTAGATAATGGAAGAGTGACCGGCGATACTTTTGTCAAAGTTTGCGAATAGTAAGAGTTGTCGAATTCTCTTGGTAATATATGTCTTTATACATGTATTCTTAAACATATTTCCGCTGCGTACTAAAATTCTGAATCCTTTCGATATGGTTGTAAATTAAGTCAGAATCATGACAAGTGGTATCGTACTTTATTTGTCCAGTATACTCATATTGGTGTCCGTTTCTATAATATAATTGAGTCGAAGTCCAGTAATATAATCCTTTTATAATATATTCATCAATTCCAACCATCGTCATGAATTTACCGAGCTTAGCTATCGATTAGCAAAGTGCGGTCGTGACAACAAATTAAACTTACGAATCGAAGATGAAAGAAAGAACGAAGAACTTGAATAAAACTTGAATTAAATTTTAAATCTAAAACTCCAATCTTCAAAGCTTGAACTAAACTATTTCTAAGGTGTTATAATGCTGAAAATAAGAGAGGAAAAAGTATTTTTTCATTCCCCAAAGATTACATATAAATAAGACCTCAAAAACCTAATTAAACAAGGAAAGAAATCACTAAAACTCGGAAGGGCTCGCGGCCGCGTAGACCCTCGCGGTCGCAAGGGGTATGTTGCAGTCCGCTGCGTGCGACTTTTTTTGTTTCGACCATATTTCTCTCTTCTAAACTCGAAATTGACCACCGTTGTTTTCCTACGCGCTCATATCGAACTCCTCTTCAATAATATGCTTTTATTTCATCCTAAATTCATCTCCACTTTCGCTCATTTCTTCATTCTTTTGCTCGTTTTCTCTCTTCTCTTCCAAAACTCGTTACAAACTCGACTTTGACTAAAACAGACAAAATAAACACATAAAAATGAACAAAACATATAAAAACAAACTCACCCCAAACTATTAAAAAGCATACAAATATACACTAAATAAATCCCCCACACTTAACCCTTTGCTTGTCCTCAAGTAAACTATCCAAAACAAACAACAAGGACTATGAAGTGAATGAATTTGGCTTCAGAAATTTTTTCCAAACAAAAGATACTACAAGCAAAACACATAACTCATCAACAAGCATTTCATAGCAAACTTCAACATTCAACCTCTTCGAACAAAAATCCTCACGACCTGGATAAACATATGAGTGAAACCCTCAACCCTAAAGTGTATAGTCTAGGACAAGAAATCTCTCAATTCAAATCGCACACAATGTCTACCATAGGCTTGCAGATCGTCTACCTTCTCCATTGCTACGACGTGTACTCATGATGAAGATCAAAAAGGACTTTGTTTTTTGTTGTAATGTAGGCTCTTTGGTAGGTAGGGAAATTTGGTTAAAGTGAGTTTAAAACCCCAAAGGATATCACTCATCTCACCCTCTCTTTTCAACTTTGAATCTCAATTTCCCCCACACTACTTCAAACCATATCAAGAATTTCAACTCTGCACAACCTCTTTTAATGATTTTTTTTTTTACTTTCTACCCACTTATGCTCTATCAAAACTTTTTTTTTCTTATCTAAAAAAAAAAGCTTTTTTTTTTAGAGAAATATTTTCTCTACTTTTTTTTTTCTTTCTAACAACCTAGAGCTTATATGGGTAGAAAACACTATCTCATGAATTCCAACATTCTCTAATTCCTTCCCTTCTTTCCCACTTTTGTACAATTCAAAGTAAGCACTTTCAATTCAACCAAACTTACTAATCCCACATTTGTTATCCCTCATCCCAAGGCTTATCAAGGAAAATAGATCTACAATAGATCTCAAGAGGCTCAAAGGGGCTAACTAGGATTATATCAAGTGATTTGGACAAGAAAAAGGGAAAAGAAAGGCTAAGAAAGATGGCGTAAGATTATTTCTTCGTCATTAAGCACACTAATGCAACCTTAAGGAAAAAACCAAAGCAAGTTTTAGAGACAATCATACATGTTTGTGCTAGAACCGGGACCGCATCGGATGTTAATTTAATTAAATACCGATTATATTAACATAATTCATCACAGATCTTAAAGCGGAAACATATCTGAGAATTATACCTGTTTATGTAGGCGATTTGAGTAGAGGCAAAAGATCTTCCACGCACTAGATCTTTGCACACGAGATCTAACTCTTGAATGTAAACCTCGAGATCTTCTAGAGTATTCCCTAACAACGAGAATAATTTCAAGTGGGTTAAAATTCTCCTTCTCTGCCTACTCAGAACCGGCCCCCCCTTCTCCACAGATTTCTCAATCTGTGAAAATCACGTATCTCATTCTCCACTTATCCCTTATTTATAAATAAGAAGTGGAGTGGCAGAGAAGTTAGGGTTTAGTTACTGGGCCAGGCTATGCTCTCTTGGGCTACTCTAGGGATCTTAAGGAGGATTTGGACTGGCCTCCCAATATAATTAAATAATCTAAGTATTCTTCTGGCCCCAAATACTTATTTAATTATATTAATATTATAGCCATTCCACTATAGTAAAAGAGTATTGCACTGCTGTCCAAACCCAAATTATTACATACCGGGCTCTTTTTTGAATTATATTATTTTCCGTGTTTAAGATATCACATGTCCATTAATTAATTTAAGCTACTGACTGCTCTAATTAATTAATCTCTAAACCGAGAGTAGTACCCGTTCGACCTCATTATTATACCGGAATAAATTCCACTTGCAAGATTTGATATAATAATCCTTAGAACGCCTCAAGGGGACATCATCAACTCGGTGCACCTAGACACTGATTTCTAGCTATAATACTAATTATCATATTTATAATATTATTACCCAAGATACGGAGATTCTTTGAGTTGTGATAACTCTCACTTATGGTAATCAAAGCAATAATAATTATAAATATATAATTGAATATTATGACAACTAGAATTAAGAAATAATAATCGTCCGAGATGTGATCCTTTATATAAGTCAGTATAAAAGGATTTATCTCACCGCAACCTTGTTCAGTGCAACTGTGTATGCACCAGTATAAGCTAATAGCCAAGACCAACTACTATCCACCATTATACTACAACCTTGACAAGTAATTTGTCTAAGATTACTTTAGGTTGCGAACACCATTTAACTATATAAGAATGTGATAATATGATTTTCCATGCGACCACCCACACCATATTACCTGTAATATATAGTACCGGACACATATTCGCATAACCATAACACGAATCAATATGCAAATCATATGACAATATTTATTTCCATAAAATAGGAAGATACAGTTAATATATACGCATAAAAGTATGCTTTGCAGTATATAACCCCAACAGTTTGAACAATCACACTCGAGAAAGAAATTAGACTATGATCATGCTATAGTCAAAAGGCTCAAATCTCACAAAATACGCTCAAATGTGATTCAAGTTCCTTAGAGGCCAAAAGTCTAGATCCACTAATAATACTCACCAAATCATGATATGCTTCACAAGTAGTTATTTTCCAAAACAAACTAAAAACACTCATCATTAGCCTCATCATCACAACTAGTACTCATGCTTATTATTCTTCACAAAAATTGAGGAACTCACAAAAGGATTAAGTATGCTAACACACAAAACACATAACATCACACAAACAATTTCAAACACAAAACATAAACAATTTCAAACACGCCCCACACTTGAACTAAGCAATGTCCCTATTGCTTCAAAATAAATAAAATGGATGAAGAAATTGCCCTTGAAGACGAAACAACCGGCAACAAACTCGAAATCTATAAGAACTCCAAAGCCAAAAACCAGCATCGAACATTAATCCCTTATCTTAAAACAATAGGGCACGCGATAGTGTGCTACCTCGCGACCGCGAGGCTCAACATGCTATCCGCCGATGAATTTTCTCCCTAAATAAAACCTATTACAACAAATATAAAAATTAATATTAAACTAAAATAATTGTAAATAAAAATAAAGCAAAATTTACGAAACCGTGGGTTGCCTCCCACGAAGTGCTTGTTAAATGTCGTTAGCTAGACGGAGAAATTCATTAACCAAATCCTGCCACATCTAGTAACGTATCTCTTGTGGTAGTCATAAATACGAAGGATCCATTAATCGTTCTTGATTACACTTTGGGCTTGTCCTTCTTATCGGCTCGAAAATCGAGGATTGGTTCATCTTCAATGCTTATTTCCCCCACACTTGTTCGATACTCCACCTCAAACTTCTCATAGTCATGCCACTCAAACCAAGATTCTTCCCTAATGTGAGCTTCATCGTCCATATTTGGAAGAAAAGTATCGATAACATCTTCTTCTTGTAAGCTTATCATACAAACCTCCTTCACTTCCTCCATTTCCTTTAAGTTGCTTAAATCTTCCTTGATAATTTTTTTTTCTTCAATAAACTCCTCCTCATCCATGCAACTAAAGAATTTATCATCATTGAGCTCTTCCTCTGGTATATCAGCCTTCAATTCCTGCTTAACACTATCCTCATCTAAATTGTTAGAAATTTGAACAAATGAACATTTATGGATAAAAGAATTAGAAGTAGAGGTAGAAGGCTTATTTCCAAAAACCGAAAAATGTTACCGAACCTCCCTCTCCGGCCATGCTCAACATACCGGAAGCAACATCAATATGAGTCTGTGTGGTAGCCATGAACGGTCGTCCCAATAAAAAAAGATGGTCATTCGCACTCCTCGCTCCTTGCCCCTCATTGAGCTCAACAAAATCAACGAGCATATGCCTCATATGATTATAGCAACATCTTCCGCAATTCCCAATGGATGACTCAAAGTGCCATCTGCTAGCTCGATGCGAATATCAGTCGTCTTAAGATTCTTGGAGCTCAGCTTCTCAAAGAGAGAATGCGGCATCAAATTTATTGTTGCTCCTAATTCCATCATCCCCACCACATTCTCTCCACTATCCAAGATTACATTCATCTCAAAACTCCCCGGATCACTTTGTTTGGGCAACGATTGAAGATGACTAACAACTTTGTGATCTTTCTTCTCCTTCTTCAATTAGATGGATTTGTATACTAGACAACAGGCCTTTTAGCTTATATACATGTGGTTCCATATTTCACTAACAATTTTCTATATGATTATGTATGAATTGTTTGTTAAGCATTAAACATCTATCCATTATCTCAAAGTTATAGGCTATATGGTGTGTAGTAGAACACGGAAGACCGTAGTAGCCGGTGTCTCTTGAGATATAAACAGTTATCACAGTTGAGACAGTTTTGGATAAAACTATCGATATAGACTGTAGCATAAATAGATAAGTAGCTTGTCTTGGTTACTTGTTTATGCTAGTACGTTGATCGTATTGATAGGATCACGATGAGGTGAATTCTTCTATTCTGATCTAAGTAGAAGAATCATGACCTCGGGGACTTAAATGTTATTTAACGTAACACCTTAACTCTAATTGAGTGACTAAGGGTGTATAGTTGTAGTCTGTTACTTTGATTTACCATGGCTGAGGGTTCAATCATTGTAATCCAAAATGACCCGTATCTTGGGTAACAACTATAACTAGTACAATCTTTAGTGCAATAACAATAGAGCACCGTATCCTGGTAAAACAGGTTGATTACATCCCCTGAGGAATTCATTAAGGATTATCATACTAAACCCTGCAGGTGGATTAAGTTCCAGCATGATGAATAAGGAATGAATGGTACTACTCAGGAATTAAGAAGATGTTAATTAACAAAAGCAGTCAGAAGCTTTAGATTAATTAACGGATGTAAGATATCTTAAATACGGGGGTGATTTAAGTCTAATACTAGCCATGAGCTCAACAGGGATAAAACAGGTAGTTCAGTATTATTACTCTAGTGGAATGTTTTAATACTTATGATCTGAATTTTATTCTGGGCTGAATATAGAGAATTCAGAACATTGGGAGGCCCAGTTTTATCATCTAGTAGATCCCTGGTTTGGCCCAATAAGCTCAATAGGCCACAGTTAAGGAGGAAAGGTCTGATCATCATCAAAGCCCAGTGTGGGACGCCTAAGATGATGATGGGCGGCCATGTCTTGGTCTGTGGGCCAAGACTGCAACTTAAGCCCATTCTCCTCTAATATATATATTCACTTAATGCCTCTAGATACATAAGATATTGATCTCATAATCAAGAGAGGCTAGGTTTAAGTGATAGAGAGAGAGAACACGGCGGCGGCAGTGGTACAACTAAGGGACGACGTGTGCTATTTCTTCCGTGGCTAAATTCGTAGCGTGTTGTCCATCCAACATCGGATTCGAGCAGGGAAACGGATCAGAAGATCTTCAAGCGAGCTCTCACACGAAAACCAAGAGGTATATCGATTAAACACCCTATGATTGTATTTAATTCATAGGAGCATGATAGGATTGAATCGAATTAATCATAACTGAAAACGAATCCTTGGGCGCATGAATCGTTCTTCGCTGATCGGTTCCTTCAATTGGTATCAGAGCCAAGGTTATATTTTCGGCTCTTTGGCTGATTCGATTCATATTATGCATGATTTTAATCGATGGATGTTGTCGTATGTCGCTATTCGTGGTGTTAGTCATTTTTTGGTGCCGATTTGGCAATTAAATTATAATTTTAATCGCGAGATAATAAGGTGCGATTTAGATTAGGATTTTATTTTGTTTTTCGTTGTAAACTGCTGTATGGAGACGAAGAACACGAAGAACGAGGAAGAACACCGATCGGGACGACCGCCGCACGCGGTGGCGCGTGTGCGACGCACGCTGATCAACACACGTGTCATTGCAGCGTGGCGGTTGTCTTCTTCTCCGGCGATTTGTCGGAACCCTAGCTTTCGAGCTAGGGTTCAGCAACGGTGATTGGAGAGGTCGACGGAGCTGCAGATCGCCGGCAATAAAAGAACGCGTTAGGGTTTTGGCCACGGCTAATCAGGGCTCGACGCCGCAGCGGCCATGCCAGCGTGCATGGTGGCTCGAGGTTCGCTGCTGCAGAGCCCAGACATGGGCTCGATGCAGCAGCAGTCGATCACGGGAGCTGCAGCACCGCAGATCATCGGCAGCAAGGAAGAACACGGCGAAACCCTACTTAGGGTTTCAGCCGTAAATCTGCTGCAGATCGACGGCGGCGAGCAGTAGCGGCGGTGGGCGACGTCAGGGCTCGGTGAGAAAGGCAGCATAAGCTGTGACCGGTCGAAGGCAGCAGCAATGCCGGCGTAGCAGCTGAAGGCGGCGCAACCCTGCTAGGGTTTCAGCCGAGGGACTTCCAGCTGCAGACGACGACAGCAATGGCTGGAGATGGCGACCGGTGCTCGAGCAACGACGGCGATGACGGAGCAGTAGCAGACGCGGACGGAGATCGGAGAAAGCCGGGGTGCGATCGGCTTTCAAGCGTCAGAAAATCGCGAATCGCGATTCGCGATTCAAGCCCTAGCTTCAGCCTGCATTTTCGGGCTGGGCCCAGGCGCGGCCCGTGGGCCCATCACGGGCCCACTAGGCATGGGCTCAGCGGGTCCGGGCGCGGGTTTGGGCTGGAATAGGGTTCGGGCCGTGTGGTGTCGGCTCAATCCAATTATTTCGGCCTGAAATCTCAAACGAAAAATTAGAAAATAAATTATTTAATAATTTATTTATTTTTCGGAATGGAACGGGAGATCAAGACGACGGATTTTGAAGACCGGAGCCTATTCCGGAATTTATTTTATTATTTTGTAATAGAATAGATTAGACAGGAGTAGTCACACCACGAAAAGCAAGTTTTATTTTTGTTTTTATCTCATTTTTTCTCATCAAAGCATGTTATGGATGCAAATTAAATTTAAATTAGCATGTTTTGCCTGTCAAGTTGAATAAATTGCGCATAGTCGATCATGTTTTAGGATTGTCAATATAAGCATGATTAATTTTCTTGCGAGCATGTTTTATTTGCTGCGTTTAGAAAATTATGCTTAGGGTTATGTGACAACATGATCTAGCATGTCGACAACCTTTTGAAAGAAAAATACTAAGCGGATAAAAACATTTTATTAAAAATGTTAAGACCTCCATAATTTGATCTTAATGTGAAGTTTCGGTAAAAGTGTGTAAATATCCACATGAACGTGGCTTGCACATTTTATCGAAATAAGTTCACTAGAGTTAAGATTTCTTAACAAAAATGTTTTAATCAAAATGAGTAGTGGGAGCCATTTTAAGTAAACGTCCACACTAACGTGGCTTGCTTAAAATAGTAACTACGGATTTCTCTAGAGTTTTGATTAATAACAAAGATAGCTTAAGGAAAATTATGGTTAATAGCTTAGATATTAATTATGATACAACTCCCCAACAGAGTCCCTTTCTTAATTAATATGGTCTAGTAAGGTTCAACTATTAATTTTATTTGCCATAAGGAAATAAGGTTGGCTAGAGAATAAAATTAAAGATCCTTGATCTGGTCAAGTAACGAGAACGTAAACGTCCACACGAACGTGGCTTGCAGTCGGCGTTACTTGGGCTATTGAAGGTTTTGTTAAATATTGGTTTATCAAAAGGTTACAATATTTACGTTACGAATTTATGCTTACTCATTTCTTACGAGTGTCTACGTGTTTATTATTTTCAGATATGACTTTAGGCCCGCTTGTTAATGTTCTTACTTCGAAACCTCTCACTGGTTCCAACTATTTGGAATGGAAGAGAAATCTCGAATATGTCCTTGTTGCTGAAGAGTACAACTTTGTACTCACAACTCCTGAACCTGCTCCCTTGACGGATCAGTCCACTGAGGAAGAGAGAGCCGAGCATAAGAAGTGGCACAAGGCTAATGATATGGCGAGGTGCTACATTATGACTTCTATGTCTAGCCAGATGCAATTGGAGCATAAAAGCTTCACTAATGCGGCTAACATTATGCTCAATCTCAAGGAACTCTTTGGAGAGAAAGATAGGGCAGCCCGTTTTGAAGCCATGAGGAAACTCATGACTACTAGAATGACGGAGGGGACTTCTGTGCGGGATCATGTTCTAAAGATGATGAACGCACAAAATGAATTGGATGAGTTAGGTGGAGGTATCGAGGGCGAGGCCAAGATCGATATGATACTCCATACTCTTCCTAAATCTTTCGAGAATTTCTGTCTGAACGTTGTCATGAACAAAAAGGAGTATACTTCTAATGAACTCCTTAATGACCTCGTAACTGCCGAATCTATGATGAACGAAGGTGCTACGACATTATCATCGGTAAAGGCTGGTTCTTCTGCACCGAAAGGTGGGAACAAGAAGAAGACGTGGCCTCCACGCAAGAAATCGGCGGCAACTAGTGGGAGCAAAGGACCGAAGCCTACCGGCGGTGT
Organism: Mentha longifolia; assembly: GCA_001642375.2. Classification (NCBI taxonomy): domain Eukaryota; kingdom Viridiplantae; phylum Streptophyta; class Magnoliopsida; order Lamiales; family Lamiaceae; genus Mentha; species Mentha longifolia. The sequence goes on along the minus strand of CM038113.1, from coordinate 18,457,596 downwards.
TAAAAAGCCAAAGGAGAAAGGCAAGTGCTTCAAATGCAACAAGCCGGGACATTGGAAGGCTGACTGCCCTCTAAAGAAGAAGAATGGAGGTACGTCTTACTCATTTGTAACTGAAACATGTTTAGCTGCTAGTTCTACCCAAACTTAGGTAGTAGATACGGGCGGTGCAACTGACCATGTATGTTACACCTTGCAGGGGTTTCTGCAGAAAAAGGAGTTGAGTGAGGGCGAGATTACCATCTCCATGGGCGATGCATCGAGAGTTGCAGCTGTCGCAATTGGAGATTTTCATTTTAGTTTCGGACATTTTATTTTTGTTTTGAGAGATGTTTTATATGTGCCGGTGTTTCGGCGAAACTTGATTTCTGTTTCGAAACTTTATAATGATGGTTACTCAGTAGTTTTTGATAGTGGTGTTTTTATCATGAAGAACAATGAGATTATCGTTTCTGGTACATTATCTGGTTCTCTCTATACTATAAATTGTCCAATAAATGCACCTTCTTCTTCAAATAATGCAATCTCATCATCAAACCCTAAAAAGAGAAAGAGTTCTTCTCAAATGAATCAAACCTATCTTTGGCATTTACGATTGGGTCACATCAACCAAAAGAGGATTCAAAGGTTGGTTAGTCATGGTATTTTGGAACGATTCCAAATAGAACCATTACTAACATGTGAATCTTGTTTGGAAGGAAAGATGGTGACTAGATCTTTCAAAGCTAAAGGAAATAGAGCTTCCGAGTTATTGGAATTGATTCATTCTGATCTGTGTGGACCGATGTCAACACAAACTCGAGGAGGTTACGAGTACTTCGCTACTTTCATTGACAATTTCTCAAGATACGGTTATATTTACCTACTTCGCCGCAAGTCCGAATGTTTTGACAAGTTCAAAGAGTTCAAATCGGAAGTGGAGAAGAGATTAGGTAAAAGTATCAAGTCATTAAGATCTGATCGTGGTGGCGAGTACCTCAGCAGTGAATTCAAGACTTATCTATCAGAAAATGGGATTACGTCCCAATTGACTACACCAGGAACACCCCAACAGAATGGTGTAGCTGAGAGAAGAAATTGAACTCTTTTAGAGATGGTTAGATCGATGATGAGCTATGCACCTCTGCCAATTTCGTTTTGGGGATATGCCCTGGAAACAGCAGGTTATCTCCTCAATCTAGTACCTTCTAAATCGGTAAGTAAAACTCCTTCCGAATTATGGACAGGGCGCAAGCCCAGCTTGGGTCATATTCGGCTTTGGGGAAGTCCAGCACATGTGCTGAATAAGGAGGCCGATAAATTAGGTTCTAGAACTGAGGTTAGGCTGTTTATTGGATATCCGAAAGGAACGAAAGGTGGCTACTTTTATGGTACTCGGGATCAGAAGGTCATTGTGAGCACTAATGCCCGATTCCTAGAGGAGGACTATATAAGTAAGCACCAGGCGATGAGTGATATTATGCTCTATGAGTTGAGAGCAATGGCAGCCAGTGATCCAACTCAGCCAAGTGTACAAGAGGATGTACCACAAGTAACTGCACTGATTTCCGACACTGAAGTTCCACCGGCGCCTCATCGCAGTGGGAGGGTTGTTCGTCAACCCGATCGGTTCATGTTTCTAGGCGAGTCCACTGATATTCTCGCTGGTCTTGAACATGAAGAGACCGACCCCTGGACTTACAAGGAGGCAATGGAGGACGAAGATGCGGATTCTTGGCAAGAATCTATGGATGCTGAGGTCGAATCCATAGTAGACATGGATGTGTACGACCTTGCGGAGCTGGCAGATGGCAAGAAGGCCATCGTTTGCAAGTGGGTGTACAAGAGAAAGAGAGATTCTGATGGAAAGGTTACGGCCTTTAAATCTAGATTGGTGGCGAAAGGATGCACTCAGCGTGAGGGCATAGATTATGAGGAAACATTTTCGCCGGTTGCCATAATTAAAACCATCAGAACTATCTTATCTATGGCAGCGCATTTAGACCTAGAGGTTTGGCAGATGGACGTCAAGACTGCGTTCTTGAATGGTTATCTTGAGAAAGATAAGCATATTTATATGCGCCAACCTGAAGGTTATGTGTCCAAAGGCTAAGAGCATCTCGTATGGAAGCTCAAGAAGTCTTTGTACGGATTTAAGCAAGCTTCGAGATCCTGGAATATACGTTTTGATAGTGTGATCAAATCTTATGGATTTGTTCAGTGTTCATACGATAGTTGTATTTACAGTTACAGTGCGGATGGAAGCGTGGTAATCTTAGTACTGTACGTAGATGACATACTTCTCATTGGCGACAATGTGAACGTGTTATCAGGCGTAAAGGGTTGGTTGTCTGAACAGTTCAAGATGAAGGATTTGGGAGAAGCTGCTTACATCTTAGGGATCAAGGTGATCAGAGATCGCCAGAAGAAGATGTTAGGCTTAACCCAAGCTTCATATATTGATACTGTGATCGCCCGTTTCAGCATGCAAAATGCCAAGAAGGGATTTCTTCCTTTCAGGCATGGCATCGCTCTATCGAAGGAGATGTGTCCAAAGACACAAAAGGAGATAGACGACATGAAGGTTATACCGTATGCTTCAGCGGTTGGAAGCCTCATGTATGCAATGCTATGTACAAGACCGGATATCTGTTATGCCGTGGGATACGTGGCAAGATATCAGTCTAACCCTGGTCAGGGACATTGGATGGCGGTAAAGCACATCTTGAAGTACATCAAGAGGACAAGGGATTATGTGCTGACTTACCAGTCCGATAAGATGATCCCGAGAGAGTATACGGACTCAGACTTCCAGGCTGATCGAGATGAGAGGAAATCTACCACCGGTTATGTGTTCACCTTGGGAGGTGGAGCTATCATTTGGAGGAGTGTGAAGCAGAAGTGCATCGCAGACTCCATCGCAGACTCCACCATGGAAGCCGAGTATGTAGCTGCTTATGAGGCTGCAAAAGAGGCTGTGTGGCTCAAGAACTTCCTTCATGAGCTAAATCTGGTCCCGAGTTTGCCCAAATGTATCGCGGTGTATTGCGATAATTCTGGTGCGGTTGCGAACTGTAAGGAACCCAGAGCTCACAAGGTGAGTAAACACATTGACAGAAAGTACCATATTATGTGAGATTTCGTACAACGGGGTGATATAGAAGTGAAGAAAATCCCTTCAGCGGATAATCTGGCGGATCCATTCACAAAGAGCTTGACAGCCAAAGTTTTTGACAAGCATGTCGATGGATTAGGGCTGCGGAGCCTCCCACATAATTAAACTTTGAGTATAAGTGGGAGAAGATGTGTAATAGATGCTAGATATAGACACTTGCCTATTGTCACATTGTATACTAAAAGTTTGCTTTAGTATAAGTGGGAGATTGATGGATTTGTATACTAGACAGCAGGCCTTTTAGCTTGTATACATGTGGTTCCATATTTCACTAACAATTTCCTATCTGATTATGTATGAGCTGTTAGTTAAGCATTAAACATCTATCCATTATCTCAAATTTATAGGCTATATGGTGTGTAGTAGATCACGGAAGACCGTAGTAGCCGGTTTCTCTTGAGATATAAACAGTTATCACAGTTGAGATAGTTTTGGATAAAACTATCAGTATAGACTGTAGCATAAATAGATAAGTAGCTTGTCTTGGTTACTTGTTTATGCTAGTACATTGATCGTATTGATAGGATCACGGTGAGGTGAATTATTCTATTCTAACCTAAGTAGAAGAATCAAGACCTCGGGGACTTAAATGTTATTTAACGTAACACCTTAACTCTAATTGAGTGACTAAGGGTGTATAGTTGTAGTCTGTTACTTTGATTTACCATGGCTGAGGGTTCAATCATTGCAATCCAAAGTGACCCGTATCTTGGGTAACAACTATAACTAGTACAATCTTTAGTGCAACTACAATAGAGCACTGTATCCTGGTAAAACAGGTTGATTACATCCCCTGAGGAATTCATTAAGGATTATCATAGTAAACCCTGCAGGTGGATTAAGTTCCAGTATGATGAATAAGGAATGAATGGTACTACTCAGGAATTAATAAGATGTTAATTAACAAAAGCAGTCAGAAGCTTTAGATTAATTAACGGATGTAAGATATCTTAAATGCGGGGGTGATTTAAGTCTAATACTAGCCCTGAGCTCAACAGGGATAAAACAGGTAGTTAAGTATTATTACTCTAGTGGAATGTTTTAATACTTATGATCTGAATTTTATTCTGGGCTGAATATAGAGAATTCAGAACATTGGGAGGCCCAGTTTTATCATCTAGTAGATCCCTAGTTTGGCCCAATAAGCTCAATAGGCCACAGTTAAGGAAGAAAGGTCTGATCATCATCAAAGCCAGTGTGGGACGCCTAAGATGATGATGGGCGGCCATGTCTTGGTCTGTGGGCCAAGACTGCAACTTAAGCCCATTCTCCTGTAATATATATATTCACTTAATGCCTCTAGATACATAAGATATTTATCTCATAATCAAGAGGGGCTAGGTTTAAGTGATAGAGAGAGACAACACGGCGGCGGCAGTGGTACAGCTGAGGGACGGCGTGTGCTATTTCTTCCGTGGCTGAATTCGTAGCGTGTTGTCCATCCAACATCGGATTCGTGCAGGGACATAGATCAGAAGATCTTCAAGCGAGCTCTCACATGAAAACCAAGAGGTATATCGATTAAACACCCTATGATTGTATTTAATTCATAGGAGCATGATAGGATTGAATCGAATTAATCATAACTGAAAATGAATCCTTGGGCGCATGAATCGTTCTTCGCTGATCGGTTCCTTCACAATTTGCTAGGTGGAACATAAGGAGTAGGGATCTTGTGGAGATGCAATCCGGCCTTGGACTTTGAAGCTTCATTCTTCTTAGGGTCGTGTAGGGTATGTGGTCACGAGGCTGCACGCAACTGCGAGGGTTGGGCTGCGATCTGACACAAAAATTGAGACTTTTGATGGACCGTTATTGCGTGAGCTGAATGTGGTGGTACTTGTCAATACAAAAAAAAGTGTTTGTTGTGACGATTTTCTTAGTGATGATCATAATATCGTCACAGAAAGCACATATCTCGTGACAATAATTTTCATCGTCACAATATAGTATAACTGTGACAAAATTTATAGTTATTGGTATTTGTCGTCACTATATGTTAGTGCCAATAATTTGGTTGTCACTACAAATACGTGTATAGTGACAATAATTTCGCTTGTCACAAATAAATAAATCAGTGGCAGATTTTGATGTTGTCACAATTTATTGTCACTGTATGTTAGTGACAAGTCTATTTTTTGTCACTACAACTTTGTCAATAGTGACTAATTTTTATTTTGTCACAAAAAATATTGACAAATTATATAATTGTTACTTACTATTGTCACTATATATTTGCAACAACATGATAATTGTCACTATACGCATAACATATTGTGATAATTTTTTTTGTCGTCTCCATAAAATGGAGCAGTGACAAATTGTTTTGTTGTCAATATTTATTATCGCTATATGTTACTGATGATACTATGTGTGTCACTGTATATATAAAATATAGTGACAAATTTTTTTGTCGTCACTGGAAAAATATTATAGTGAAGCATGTTATTGATGTCAGTAATTATTGTCACTATGTGTTAGTGATAATCATATGTTTGTATTGACCTTCCATCATCTTGACTTGCTTTGTCAAGGAGGTGAGAGAATTCTCCAATGCATTGACCTTTTGGCCAGTTTGAGTCATAAAAGAGCTTTGTTGATTAGCCATTAGTTGATGACGTATGGAAACGTCTCAATGAACTCCATCCACCTAGCATGCCTCTTGTTCAGCTTGTGCTGCCCCTTCAAGTGCTTCAACGACTCATGATCAGTGTGAATGACGAACTCCTTGGCCCGCAAGTAATGCTGCCACGTTTTCAAGGCCCTCACCAAAGTGTACAACTCTTTATCATATGTTGGATAGCTCAACGTCGGTCCACTTAGCTTTTCGCTAAAGTACGCAACGGGCCTCCCCTCTTGCATCAAAACTGCACCAATTCCAACACCAGAAGCATCACATTTAATCTCAAAAGATTTAGAAAAATTAGGAAGAGATAATACCGGGGCGTGTGTCAACTTGTACTTCAAAAGCTGAAACGCCTCTTCTTGATCTTCTCCCCAATGAAACCCCACATTCTTTTTTATCACTTCAGTCAACGGTGCTGCAACACTGCTGAAATGTGGCACGAATCGCCGATAGAAGCTAGCAAGTCCATGAAAACTTCTAACATCTCCAATGCTCTTCGGACTTGGCCACTCTTGGATAACTCGTATTTTCTCCTCATCAACTTGTACACCCTGTGCACTAACAACAAAACCAAGAAAAGCAAGCTTGTCCATACAAAAGATGCACTTTTTTAGGTTAGCATATAACTTTTCTTTCCTAAGTGCCCCTAAAACAGACCTCAAACGCTCAACATGCTCAGCATGACTAGTGCTATAAACGAGAATATCATCAAAGTAGACAACAACAAATCTGCCAATATAAGCACGCAAAACATGATTCATAAGACGCATAAATGAATGTACTAGGAGCATTAGTTAAACCAAAAGGCATAACTAACCACTCATACAAACCAAGTTTTGTCTTAAAAGTAGTTTTCCATTCATCACCTTCCTTAATCCTAATATGATGATATCCACTACGCAAATCAATCTTGGAAAACACATAAGAGCCATGCAATTCATCAAGCATATCATCTAAACGAGGAATGGGATGTCGATACTTTACCGAGATGTTATTGATAGCTCGACAGTCGCAACACATCCTCATCGTCGAGTCCTTCTTCGGAACTAATAACACCAGAACTGCACAAGGACTCAAACTCTCCCTGACGTGCCCCTTTGCCAACAACTCTCCAATCTGCCTCTCCAGCTCCTTCGTTTCCTGTGGATTGGTTTGATAAGCTGGCCTATTTGGAAGTGTCGCACCAGGCACAAAATCAATCTGATGCTCTATCCCTCGAATCGGTGGTAAGCCTGAAGGTGTTTCTTCGGGAAAGACATCATCAAATTCCTACAAAACAAAAGAAGTGGAAGGGGGAAGAGAGTCTAAATCGTTAGTAGAAAAAAAATTCTCCTTGTACAAAAGTACAATCAAGGGCCTCTCCTCCTGAACCGCCAACTTCAGATCACTCACCCTCGCCAAACACGCCTTCTGCACAACTCCCTTCTCCTTATTCTCCACCTTCTCCACCTTTTGCCCTTTCAACTTCAACTTATCCGCCTCCTTTTGCAACAGAACTTGATCTTCATACACCTCTTTCGGAGTGGGCGGGACTAGTGACACCTTGTAATTATACTCGAAGAGTAATTATACTCGAAAGAGTACTTGTTGGTGAAACCATCATGAGTCACTCGCCGATCAAACTTCCAAGGCCGTCCAAACAGGATGTGGCTCGTCTGCATCGGAACTACATCATACACAACCTCATCCACATACTTCCCAATGCTAAACGGAACCTTCACTTGCTTTGTAACCTTGACGATGCCCGTTTCATTCAGCCACTGCAATCTGTACGGCTTCGGATGGGATCACACAGGTAGCGCCAATTTTTGAACCATGGCCGTACTAGCCACATTGGTACAACTCCCTCCATCTATGATGACACTGCATAACTGATCTTTCACTTGACATCTCGTGTGAAAAATGTTCTCTCGCTGCACTAATTCGTCCACATAATTTTGGACGCTCAAAGCTCTCCTTGCAACACAAATGCATTCCACCGGTGGTATGATCTCTTTTTCTTCAGTGTTAGAATCAGTTTCCAAAGCCGGCATCTCTGGGTCATCAGCCTCTTCATCGGTCACCACCTCTCCATTATCTCGCATGATCATCACTCTTCGATTTGGGCATTCACTCATAATATGCCCGAAGCCTTGACATTTGAAACACTTGCGATCATGATTACGAGTTTCAGGCACTGTTGTTTTATCTTGAGTTATGGAACTCACAGAATCTGATCGTGCCTTCACAAACGACTTATTCTCTTCTTTCGGCCAATCCTCCTTCTTCCATTGGTTCCCTTTTGTCGAGGAACCACTCGCAGCGGTTTGGAATTGCTTCCAATTGCTCTGACTCTGCCTAACAGTGGACTGATTCTGCCTCGCTACCCCCCTCCTCTTGAGCTGGTTCTCTACCTTTATGGCATTGTGTACCATCTCGTCCAATTCAAGATAAGGTTGTAGCTCCACAATATTACGAATCTCCCAATTCAAACCAGACAAGAATCGTGCCATTGTCACCTCGCTATCCTCCTTAGTATTGGCGCGAATCATGGTTACTTCCATATCCTTGAAGTACTCATCCACACTTCTAGACCCCTGTCTCATAGTCTGAAGCTTATTGTACATCTCTCTATAGTAATGAGCTGGGACAAATCGCTTCCTCATAATTGTCTTTATGTCATGCCAAGTCTGAATAGGTCCCTCTTCATTTCTCCTCTGATTCTTAACCAACTGATCCCACCAAACAAGGGCATAATCCGAAAACTCAAGTGCTGCCAACTTCACCTTCTTCAACTCAGAATAATTCTGAGCTTCAAACAACAGCTCTGATAGGAGTTAAGATCACGAATCACTCACACAATAAGAATCAAGAAACACAAGCTCGGAAACATGATGTTTCCGCCCACAGCAATTGCCGTCAATATTGATAATCTCCAATAATCACTCTAATCTCCAAAGTTCACAAATATATAGTCTTGGCCACTCTATTAAGCCGATGCAATCATGACAAATAATAATAAGGTAGGAATAAATAAATAAACTTCTGCTGATATAATTCCAGCTCCTCGTCGCCCATCAATTCGTCACCGCTGGCTTCCTTCGCCTTGAATACACGTTCCATGGCGTTGGTGTCGAACTCATGATATCATTAGCCCCGTCACCGAAGCAACCTTGTCCTTAAGGTTGAGTTCTGGAAACTGACCTCAAACAATAGCCACCTTTTCTTACGAACTATCCTCCACTGGCAATCCCTTCCATTTAATCAACACTTGATCCACCTCAGTCCCATTTCTCAGAACTTGCCGGCGCTGCAGCACACTCTCAGGCACAAACTCTGGATCGTCCGCCATCAACAACTCCAGTAACTCGAGCGAAGCTACGGCCGACCTAATCACCGGTTTGAGTAGGCTCACATGAAAAACAGGATGCACCTTCGACCCCGCCGGCAACTTCAAGTGATATGCCACAGCTCTGATTCTCTCCTCTAACTCAAAAGGCCCAAAGAAACGCGGAGCTAACTTTTGCCATGAAACAGCGAAAAGGCTTCGCTGCCGATGCGGTCGAAACTTGAGAAAGACCCGATCTCCCACCTTAAACTCAAGAGCGCATCGATGCTTGTTTGCCTCCCGCACCATACGACTTTGCGCCCTCTTGAGGTGTGATCGCAAATTATCCAACACTACATCGCGCTCCCGCAGCTCCTCGGCCAACGCTTGGACCCATATTTCCCCCAGAAGAAAAGGAATAATCAACAGGGGTGGACGGCCATACACTGCCTCAAATGATGTCATGCCTGCGCTCGTTTGAAACCCTGTATTAAAATAATATTCAGCCCAAGCCAACCACTTGCTCCACCTCTTTGGCCGAGTCGAAGCAAAACATCGAAGATAGGTCTCCAAACACCTATTCATCACCTCAGTTTGGCCATCAATTTCCGGATGGTAAGCAGAACTCATGCGCAACTGAGTTCCCGATGCACAAAACAGCTCTTTCTAGAAAAAGCTAAGGAATACGGGATCACGATCAGAAACTATTGAAGTTGGCATCCCATGCAAACGAACGACCTCCTTAACAAACATTTCTGCCACTGTTTTCGCCGTATAGGGATGCCGCAGCCCCATGAAGTGACAATATTTTGACAGCCGATCCACCACCACAAACATACAATCGAAACCGCCTGAACGTGGAAGGCCAGTTATGAAGTCCATACTAATATCTTCCTAGATACGGTCCGGAATTGGCAATGGACTCAACAACCCGGCTGGACTCTTCATTTTGTACTTATTTCTCTGACAGACATCGCACGCAGCCACTAACTCAGCAATAGTTTTTGGCATGCCAGGCCAGTACAGACTCGCCGCCATGCGACGATAAGTTCGGAAAGCTCCCGAGTGTCCACCGGAAGGCGTGGCGTGAAATTCTCCAAAAAACTTTTGGATCCACGGTGAGTTCTTTGGTAAGACAACCCTCCCCTTGTAGAACAAATTCCTTGTACGAGCTCGTAATGTCTCGGCGCCTCCTTCCCCGCTTCGAGTGCTGACTGAATTCTATCTAAGTGCGAATCCTCTCGAACCATTTCCTACAATGCCTTCCAATCCAACCACCGCGGTACCGATACCGCGGCCAATTCCACTTCTTCATCCCGACAGGATAGAGCGTCAGCTGCCCCGTTTGTCCTCCCTTCCTTGTACACAATCTCAAAATCATACCCTAGCAGCTTGGCTGCCCAGTTTTGCTTTGCCGGAGTGGCTAATGTTTGAGATAGCAACTGCTTTAAGCTTCGTTGATCAGAACGCACCACGAAGCATCGCCCCAACAAGTATGGCCTCCAGTACTGCACTGCGAGGACTAAAGCCATCAGCTCCTTCTCGTATGCTGAGCGGGATAAAGCTTTTCCGGAGAAGTGCTTACTAAAGTAGGTGATGGGGCGCCTTGCCTGCATGAGAACCGCGCCAATACCGCGCCCCGAGGCATCGCACTCGATCTCAAAAGGTTGTGCAAAATTCGGCATAGCGAGGACAGGAGCTGAAGTGAGGGCGGTCTTCAGCTGTTGAAATGCGGTATCAGCTTCCGTCGACCAAAGCCATGTTCTGGTGCTATCCTTTTTCAAAAGTGCAGTCAACGATTTTTCTATAATCGCGAATGAAACGGTGATAATATCCTGTGAGGCCACAAAATCCATGAAGCCCGCGTAAGGAAGATGGTGTCGGCCACTTCAAAACTGCACTGACCTTGGCCAGGTCCATCTGTACTCCTCCCTCCGACACTATATGACCCAAATATTCCACTTGAGACCGGCCAATCGCACATTTCTTTGGGTTCACTACCAGAGAATGCTCGTTCAGGACGCTGAACACCTGTGATAAATGATGCATGTGCTCCTCCCACGATGAACTGTACACAAGAATATCATCAAAAAATACAAGAACGAACCTCCGTAAGTATGGGCGGAATATGTCGTTCATGAGGCTCTGAAAGGTGGCTGGTGCGTTTGTCAACCCAAACGGCATGACCAGAAACTCGTAGTGACCGGAGTGGGTGCGAAAGGCGGTTTTGTGCACATCTTCCATCGCAATTCTGATTTGGTGGTACCCTTCTCACAGATCGAGCTTGCTAAACCATCTCGCACCGTGTAGCTCGTCCAATAATTCCTGAATAATAGGAATTGGATATTTGTCCGGCACCGTGACTTTATTGAGGGCTCGATAATCCACACAGAAATGCCATGACCCATCCTTCTTACGTACCAACAACACGGGGCTTGAATAGGGGCTGCATCTTGATTGAATAATACCGGCTGCTAACATCTCTATCACTAGTTTTTCCATTTCATCTTTCTGCAAGTGGTTGTATCGGTATGGCTTTACTGATACTGGAGCTGCTCCTTGGACTAAGGGAATTTGGTGGTCGCTCGGTCTCAGCGGAGGTAACCCGGTTGGGGGTTGAGTTACTGCTGGAAACTGCGCCACCAATGCCTGCCACTCCTCCAGCTGCGCGTCCGTGAGGTCAACTGAAGTCGGAAATTCCTGCTGCCGTCCTTCCAAGGCCCATAAAATCCACGCGGTGTCTTCGTGTAACGCCCCGACTCAAGAAAATTAGGGCGCTACCAAACGCAAACGAAGAAAGAAGAAATAAAAAAAAAGGACACCAAGAATAAGCTGCTCAATATCTACAAATCCTGTTCGAAAATTGGAAATCGAAGACACTTCTTCTCAAAGGAATTTATTAGTCAACCTCCAAATAAAATGCGAGTTGAATAATTGAATCAAAATTTCAGAACTACGACGAAGTCAAGCGTTTTAACAAATAACGAAATAATAACCATTCAGCGGAAGCATTTAAGTCATAACATCTTGACAATAATATACATAGTTTGACCCGAATAGACAAAAGAACAAAAGTTGGGTCAACTAAACAGAGTCTGTGAGTCCACGTCGCCCGCCTTCCTTCACTCCATACCTATAAAATAGTTTGAAAATATTTTGGGGGTGAGTGCCAAAGACACTCAGTGGGCAATATATATACATATATGCTTTCGTCATGAATATTGTATCGTAGAAATATAATTTTGTTTCCGTATAACATGGGCTCATATATAACATTGTGTGGAGACAGACTCTATGTGGCCACATAAACATAATGTGTCGTGAACATTGTAGGAATTCCATATGCAAGTCATGTCAATCCACGTATGAGCATAGTAAAATAGTTTGAATCATAGACGTAAAGCTTTTGTAAAAATAGTAATAGGTTTTGGAAAATAACCCACCTGTAACCTGAAGCAGATTTGAGATAATAACTCTGTACTGATATACTATAGCCCTACTCCTTGATACTTCTAATTTTGACAACTAATTATAATAAGGGAAAATAAAATACTAACTTTAAAAAGGTGATAGAAATATGTGTACACTCTCGGCTAGTCGGAAGAGATGTATAGAATAATGATTTGAAAGGTATATGTGAATGAAGGTAGGAAATCCTCATAGGCTATTTATAGAAGAGTTTAAGTTGCTCAGTCATTCATATAGCTTACCATAGTCATAAGTCTACATATTATTTTAATAAGCTATAGCTATTACACCTCCTACATATAGCTTTGTACACTAATCTAAATTGAATTAGGGATGGCCACGTCAAAAGGGAATTAAAATGGCGGCTATGCATAGTAGTTTAATATCATTTTGTACTACTCTATATACGTGTATATACTTATATGCATAATATATTAAAATATTCTATTATTGAACAAACACATATATTATATTTTACTATTCATATACTAATATATCACATACATTAGTTAAAGTAAAACTCATTTCTTTACTAATTATTCATTGATTACTACATAATATAATATATATTAACTATGCTTGAAACTTTTATAACTATGTAAAATAAATCATGCATGCATTTGTAAACATGTATATACGTATTATATATATATATATACAATAAATATATACTTGTAATATTAATAAATATATATTCTAGTATACATCTAAGTATACTTACATATATATATAATTAGTATATATCTAATGATTTATATTTCTTTCATTATATTCTAAAACCCCATTTGAGGTGTACATTTAATAGACTCACTGGTTTCTAATAAAACTTTCTTAATTTAACTAAATTATACTTTGAAAAATTCAGGGTGTTACAATCCTACACCCTAAAAGAATTTCGTCCTCGAAATTTAGATAGTATATAAAGTAATCATAGCAAATAACTTTCAAGAACATAGTAGTTTTCTTGCAAATACTGTTTGAATCTAATTCAAGAAATTTAAATTTATATAATTTCATACCTGGAGGAAGTAGGCGTGACGTGGAGTCGTGGACTAGACAATGGGAGAATAGGAAATATTGGTACACAATTGAACTTTTACTTTATATATATAGAAAATGTTTGTACAAACTGGAAAGAAATAACACAGGCCTACAGAAGGTAGACCTGCTCTGATACCACCTTGTAACGCCCCGACTCAAGAAATTAGGGCGCTACCAAACGCAAACGAAGAAAGAAGAAATAAAAAAAAAGGACACCAAGAATAAGCTGCTCAATATCTACAAATCCTGTTCGAAAATTAGAAATCGAAGAAACTTCTTCTCAAAGGAATTTATTAGTCAACCTCCAAATAAAATGCGAGTTGAATAATTGAATCAAAATTTCAGAACTACGACGAAGTCAAGCGTTTTAACAAATAACGAAATAATAACCATTCAGCGGAAGCATTTAAGTCGTAACATCTTGACAATAATATACATAGTTTGACCCGAATAGACAAAAGAACAAAAGTTGGGTCAACTAAACAGAGTCTGTGAGTCCACGTCGCCCGCCTTCCTTCACTCCATACCTATAAAATAGTTTGAAAATATTTTGGGGGTGAGTGCCAAAGACACTCAGTGGGCAATATCTATACATATATGCTTTCGTCATGAATATTGTATCGTAGAAATATAATTTTGTTTCCGTATAACATGGGCCCATATATAACATTGTGTGGAGACAGACTCTATCTGGCCACATAAACATAGTGTGTCGTGAACATTGTAGGAATTCCATATGCAAGTCATGTCAATCCACGTATGAGCATAGTAAAATAGTTTGAATCATAGACGTAAAGCTTTTATAAAAATAGTAATAGGTTTTGGAAAATAACCCACTTGTAACCTGAAGCAGATTTGAGATAATAGCTCTGTACTGATATACTATAGCCCTACTCCTTGATACTTCTAATTTTGACAACTAATTATAATAAGGGAAAATAAAATACTAACTTTAAAAAGGTGATAGAAATATGTGTATACTCTCGGCTAGTCGGAAGAGATGTATAGAATAATGATTTGAAAGGTATATGTGAATGAAGGTAGGAAATCCTCATAGGCTATTTATAGAAGAGTTTAAGTTGCTCAGTCATTCATATAGCTTACCATAGTCATAAGTCTACATATTATTTTAATAAGCTATAGCTATTACACCTCCTACATATAGCTTTGTACACTAATCTAAATTGAATTAGGGATGGCCACGTCAAAAGGGAATTAAAATGGCGGCTATGCATAGTAGTTTAATATCATTTTGTACTACTCTATATACGTGTATATACTTATATGCATAATATATTAAAATATTCTATTATTGAACAAACACATATATTATATTTTACTATTCATATACTAATATATCACATACATTAGTTAAAGTAAAACTCATTTCTTTACTAATTATTCATTGATTACTACATAATATAATATATATTAACTATGCTTGA
Source organism: Mentha longifolia (assembly GCA_001642375.2). NCBI lineage: Eukaryota > Viridiplantae > Streptophyta > Magnoliopsida > Lamiales > Lamiaceae > Mentha > Mentha longifolia. The sequence goes on along the minus strand of CM038113.1, from coordinate 18,442,558 downwards.
AACTTTTATAACTATGTAAAATAAATCATGCATGCATTTGTAAACATGTATATACGTATTATATATATATATATACAATAAATATATACTTGTAATATTAATAAATATATATTCTAGTATACATCTAAGTATACTTACATATATATATAATTAGTATATATCTAATGATTTATATTTCTTTCATTATATTCTAAAACCCCATTTGAGGTGTACATTTAATAGACTCACTGGTTTCTAATAAAACTTTCTTAATTTAACTAAATTATACTTTGAAAAATTCAGGGTGTTACAATCCTACACCCTAAAAGAATTTCGTCCTCGAAATTTAGATAGTATATAAAGTAATCATAGCAAATAACTTTCAAGAACATAGTAGTTTTCTTGCAAATACTGTTTGAATCTAATTCAAGAAATTTAAATTTATATAATTTCATACCTGGAGGAAGTAGGCGTGACGTGGAGTCGTGGACTAGACAATGGGAGAATAGGAAATATTGGTACACAATTGAACTTTTACTTTATATATATAGAAAATGTTTGTACAAACTGGAAAGAAATAACACAGGCCTACAGAAGGTAGACCTGCTCTGATACCACCTTGTAACGCCCCGACTCAAGAAAATTAGGGCGCTACCAAACGCAAACGAAGAAAGAAGAAATAAAAAAAAAGGACACCAAGAATAAGCTGCTCAATATCTACAAATCCTGTTCGAAAATTAGAAATCGAAGAAACTTCTTCTCAAAGGAATTTATTAGTCAACCTCCAAATAAAATGCGAGTTGAATAATTGAATCAAAATTTCAGAACTACGACGAAGTCAAGCGTTTTAACAAATAACGAAATAATAACCATTCAGCGGAAGCATTTAAGTCGTAACATCTTGACAATAATATACATAGTTTGACCCGAATAGACAAAAGAACAAAAGTTGGGTCAACTAAACAGAGTCTGTGAGTCCACGTCGCCCGCCTTCCTTCACTCCATACCTATAAAATAGTTTGAAAATATTTTGGGGGTGAGTGCCAAAGACACTCAGTGGGCAATATCTATACATATATGCTTTCGTCATGAATATTGTATCGTAGAAATATAATTTTGTTTCCGTATAACATGGGCCCATATATAACATTGTGTGGAGACAGACTCTATCTGGCCACATAAACATAGTGTGTCGTGAACATTGTAGGAATTCCATATGCAAGTCATGTCAATCCACGTATGAGCATAGTAAAATAGTTTGAATCATAGACGTAAAGCTTTTATAAAAATAGTAATAGGTTTTGGAAAATAACCCACTTGTAACCTGAAGCAGATTTGAGATAATAGCTCTGTACTGATATACTATAGCCCTACTCCTTGATACTTCTAATTTTGACAACTAATTATAATAAGGGAAAATAAAATACTAACTTTAAAAAGGTGATAGAAATATGTGTATACTCTCGGCTAGTCGGAAGAGATGTATAGAATAATGATTTGAAAGGTATATGTGAATGAAGGTAGGAAATCCTCATAGGCTATTTATAGAAGAGTTTAAGTTGCTCAGTCATTCATATAGCTTACCATAGTCATAAGTCTACATATTATTTTAATAAGCTATAGCTATTACACCTCCTACATATAGCTTTGTACACTAATCTAAATTGAATTAGGGATGGCCACGTCAAAAGGGAATTAAAATGGCGGCTATGCATAGTAGTTTAATATCATTTTGTACTACTCTATATACGTGTATATACTTATATGCATAATATATTAAAATATTCTATTATTGAACAAACACATATATTATATTTTACTATTCATATACTAATATATCACATACATTAGTTAAAGTAAAACTCATTTCTTTACTAATTATTCATTGATTACTACATAATATAATATATATTAACTATGCTTGAAACTTTTATAACTATGTAAAATAAATCATGCATGCATTTGTAAACATGTATATACAATAAATATATACTTGTAATATTAATAAATATATATTCTAGTATACATCTAAGTATACTTACATATATATATAATTAGTATATATCTAATGATTTATATTTCTTTCATTATATTCTAAAACCCCATTTGAGGTGTACATTTAATAGACTCACTGGTTTCTAATAAAACTTTCTTAATTTAACTAAATTATACTTTGAAAAATTCAGGGTGTTACAATCCTACACCCTAAAAGAATTTCGTCCTCGAAATTTAGATAGTATATAAAGTAATCATAGCAAATAACTTTCAAGAACATAGTAGTTTTCTTGCAAATACTGTTTGAATCTAATTCAAGAAATTTAAATTTATATAATTTCATACCTGGAGGAAGTAGGCGTGACGTGGAGTCGTGGACTAGACAATGGGAGAATAGGAAATATTGGTACACAATTGAACTTTTACTTTATATATATAGAAAATGTTTGTACAAACTGGAAAGAAATAACACAGGCCTACAGAAGGTAGACCTGCTCTGATACCACCTTGTAACGCCCCGACTCAAGAAAATTAGGGCGCTACCAAACGCAAACGAAGAAAGAAGAAATAAAAAAAAAGGACACCAAGAATAAGCTGCTCAATATCTACAAATCCTGTTCGAAAATTAGAAATCGAAGAAACTTCTTCTCAAAGGAATTTATTAGTCAACCTCCAAATAAAATGCGAGTTGAATAATTGAATCAAAATTTCAGAACTACGACGAAGTCAAGCGTTTTAACAAATAACGAAATAATAACCATTCAGCGGAAGCATTTAAGTCGTAACATCTTGACAATAATATACATAGTTTGACCCGAATAGACAAAAGAACAAAAGTTGGGTCAACTAAACAGAGTCTGTGAGTCCACGTCGCCCGCCTTCCTTCACTCCATACCTATAAAATAGTTTGAAAATATTTTGGGGGTGAGTGCCAAAGACACTCAGTGGGCAATATCTATACATATATGCTTTCGTCATGAATATTGTATCGTAGAAATATAATTTTGTTTCCGTATAACATGGGCCCATATATAACATTGTGTGGAGACAGACTCTATCTGGCCACATAAACATAGTGTGTCGTGAACATTGTAGGAATTCCATATGCAAGTCATGTCAATCCACGTATGAGCATAGTAAAATAGTTTGAATCATAGACGTAAAGCTTTTATAAAAATAGTAATAGGTTTTGGAAAATAACCCACTTGTAACCTGAAGCAGATTTGAGATAATAGCTCTGTACTGATATACTATAGCCCTACTCCTTGATACTTCTAATTTTGACAACTAATTATAATAAGGGAAAATAAAATACTAACTTTAAAAAGGTGATAGAAATATGTGTATACTCTCGGCTAGTCGGAAGAGATGTATAGAATAATGATTTGAAAGGTATATGTGAATGAAGGTAGGAAATCCTCATAGGCTATTTATAGAAGAGTTTAAGTTGCTCAGTCATTCATATAGCTTACCATAGTCATAAGTCTACATATTATTTTAATAAGCTATAGCTATTACACCTCCTACATATAGCTTTGTACACTAATCTAAATTGAATTAGGGATGGCCACGTCAAAAGGGAATTAAAATGGCGGCTATGCATAGTAGTTTAATATCATTTTGTACTACTCTATATACGTGTATATACTTATATGCATAATATATTAAAATATTCTATTATTGAACAAACACATATATTATATTTTACTATTCATATACTAATATATCACATACATTAGTTAAAGTAAAACTCATTTCTTTACTAATTATTCATTGATTACTACATAATATAATATATATTAACTATGCTTGAAACTTTTATAACTATGTAAAATAAATCATGCATGCATTTGTAAACATGTATATACAATAAATATATACTTGTAATATTAATAAATATATATTCTAGTATACATCTAAGTATACTTACATATATATATAATTAGTATATATCTAATGATTTATATTTCTTTCATTATATTCTAAAACCCCATTTGAGGTGTACATTTAATAGACTCACTGGTTTCTAATAAAACTTTCTTAATTTAACTAAATTATACTTTGAAAAATTCAGGGTGTTACAATCCTACACCCTAAAAGAATTTCGTCCTCGAAATTTAGATAGTATATAAAGTAATCATAGCAAATAACTTTCAAGAACATAGTAGTTTTCTTGCAAATACTGTTTGAATCTAATTCAAGAAATTTAAATTTATATAATTTCATACCTGGAGGAAGTAGGCGTGACGTGGAGTCGTGGACTAGACAATGGGAGAATAGGAAATATTGGTACACAATTGAACTTTTACTTTATATATATAGAAAATGTTTGTACAAACTGGAAAGAAATAACACAGGCCTACAGAAGGTAGACCTGCTCTGATACCACCTTGTAACGCCCCGACTCAAGAAAATTAGGGCGCTACCAAACGCAAACGAAGAAAGAAGAAATAAAAAAAAAGGACACCAAGAATAAGCTGCTCAATATCTACAAATCCTGTTCGAAAATTAGAAATCGAAGAAACTTCTTCTCAAAGGAATTTATTAGTCAACCTCCAAATAAAATGCGAGTTGAATAATTGAATCAAAATTTCAGAACTACGACGAAGTCAAGCGTTTTAACAAATAACGAAATAATAACCATTCAGCGGAAGCATTTAAGTCGTAACATCTTGACAATAATATACATAGTTTGACCCGAATAGACAAAAGAACAAAAGTTGGGTCAACTAAACAGAGTCTGTGAGTCCACGTCGCCCGCCTTCCTTCACTCCATACCTATAAAATAGTTTGAAAATATTTTGGGGGTGAGTGCCAAAGACACTCAGTGGGCAATATCTATACATATATGCTTTCGTCATGAATATTGTATCGTAGAAATATAATTTTGTTTCCGTATAACATGGGCCCATATATAACATTGTGTGGAGACAGACTCTATCTGGCCACATAAACATAGTGTGTCGTGAACATTGTAGGAATTCCATATGCAAGTCATGTCAATCCACGTATGAGCATAGTAAAATAGTTTGAATCATAGACGTAAAGCTTTTGTAAAAATAGTAATAGGTTTTGGAAAATAACCCACTTGTAACCTGAAGCAGATTTGAGATAATAGCTCTGTACTGATATACTATAGCCCTACTCCTTGATACTTCTAATTTTGACAACTAATTATAATAAGGGAAAATAAAATACTAACTTTAAAAAGGTGATAGAAATATGTGTATACTCTCGGCTAGTCGGAAGAGATGTATAGAATAATGATTTGAAAGGTATATGTGAATGAAGGTAGGAAATCCTCATAGGCTATTTATAGAAGAGTTTAAGTTGCTCAGTCATTCATATAGCTTACCATAGTCATAAGTCTACATATTATTTTAATAAGCTATAGCTATTACACCTCCTACATATAGCTTTGTACACTAATCTAAATTGAATTAGGGATGGCCACGTCAAAAGGGAATTAAAATGGCGGCTATGCATAGTAGTTTAATATCATTTTGTACTACTCTATATACGTGTATATACTTATATGCATAATATATTAAAATATTCTATTATTGAACAAACACATATATTATATTTTACTATTCATATACTAATATATCACATACATTAGTTAAAGTAAAACTCATTTCTTTACTAATTATTCATTGATTACTACATAATATAATATATATTAACTATGCTTGAAACTTTTATAACTATGTAAAATAAATCATGCATGCATTTGTAAACATGTATATACGTATTATATATATATATATACAATAAATATATACTTGTAATATTAATAAATATATATTCTAGTATACATCTAAGTATACTTACATATATATAATTAGTATATATCTAATGATTTATATTTCTTTCATTATATTCTAAAACCCCATTTGAGGTGTACATTTAATAGACTCACTGGTTTCTAATAAAACTTTCTTAATTTAACTAAATTATACTTTGAAAAATTCAGGGTGTTACAATCCTACACCCTAAAAGAATTTCGTCCTCGAAATTTAGATAGTATATAAAGTAATCATAGCAAATAACTTTCAAGAACATAGTAGTTTTCTTGCAAATACTGTTTGAATCTAATTCAAGAAATTTAAATTTATATAATTTCATACCTGGAGGAAGTAGGCGTGACGTGGAGTCGTGGACTAGACAATGGGAGAATAGGAAATATTGGTACACAATTGAACTTTTACTTTATATATATAGAAAATGTTTGTACAAACTGGAAAGAAATAACACAGGCCTACAGAAGGTAGACCTGCTCTGATACCACCTTGTAACGCCCCGACTCAAGAAAATTAGGGCGCTACCAAACGCAAACGAAGAAAGAAGAAATAAAAAAAAAGGACACCAAGAATAAGCTGCTCAATATCTACAAATCCTGTTCGAAAATTAGAAATCGAAGAAACTTCTTCTCAAAGGAATTTATTAGTCAACCTCCAAATAAAATGCGAGTTGAATAATTGAATCAAAATTTCAGAACTACGACGAAGTCAAGCGTTTTAACAAATAACGAAATAATAACCATTCAGCGGAAGCATTTAAGTCGTAACATCTTGACAATAATATACATAGTTTGACCCGAATAGACAAAAGAACAAAAGTTGGGTCAACTAAACAGAGTCTGTGAGTCCACGTCGCCCGCCTTCCTTCACTCCATACCTATAAAATAGTTTGAAAATATTTTGGGGGTGAGTGCCAAAGACACTCAGTGGGCAATATCTATACATATATGCTTTCGTCATGAATATTGTATCGTAGAAATATAATTTTGTTTCCGTATAACATGGGCCCATATATAACATTGTGTGGAGACAGACTCTATCTGGCCACATAAACATAGTGTGTCGTGAACATTGTAGGAATTCCATATGCAAGTCATGTCAATCCACGTATGAGCATAGTAAAATAGTTTGAATCATAGACGTAAAGCTTTTGTAAAAATAGTAATAGGTTTTGGAAAATAACCCACTTGTAACCTGAAGCAGATTTGAGATAATAGCTCTGTACTGATATACTATAGCCCTACTCCTTGATACTTCTAATTTTGACAACTAATTATAATAAGGGAAAATAAAATACTAACTTTAAAAAGGTGATAGAAATATGTGTATACTCTCGGCTAGTCGGAAGAGATGTATAGAATAATGATTTGAAAGGTATATGTGAATGAAGGTAGGAAATCCTCATAGGCTATTTATAGAAGAGTTTAAGTTGCTCAGTCATTCATATAGCTTACCATTGTCATAAGTCTACATATTATTTTAATAAGCTATAGCTATTACACCTCCTACATATAGCTTTGTACACTAATCTAAATTGAATTAGGGATGGCCACGTCAAAAGGGAATTAAAATGGCGGCTATGCATAGTAGTTTAATATCATTTTGTACTACTCTATATACGTGTATATACTTATATGCATAATATATTAAAATATTCTATTATTGAACAAACACATATATTATATTTTACTATTCATATACTAATATATCATATACACTAGTTAAAGTAAAACTCATTTCTTTACTAATTATTCATTGATTACTACATAATATAATATATATTAACTATGCTTGAAACTTTTATAACTATGTAAAATAAATCATGCATGCATTTGTAAACATGTATATACGTATTATATATATATATACAATAAATATATACTTGTAATATTAATAAATATATATTCTAGTATACATCTAAGTATACTTACATATATATATAATTAGTATATATCTAATGATTTATATTTCTTTCATTATATTCTAAAACCCCATTTGAGGTGTACATTTAATAGACTCACTGGTTTCTAATAAAACTTTCTTAATTTAACTAAATTATACTTTGAAAAATTTAGGGTGTTACACTTCGGCCTCTATTGCCGATAGGTCGGTGCTCCGGCACTCTCGACGGGTCAAGGCCGGGTCCCCGGTGAGAAGGATATGCCGTCCCTCAAAAACAAACTCCATCGTCAGTGTGGTAAAATCGGCAATTATCCTCCCAAGCCGAACCAACCATGAAATGCTGAGGATGATGCCAATGCTGCGAAGAGGAAAAACATAACAGTCGATGTGGAACAACTGATCGGCTATGAGGATGGGGACCGCGGTGCAGATGCCTTGTGACGTGACCCGTGAGCCATCTCCCAGCATCACCGAAAAGGAAAGGGCTGATGTGATCGGTAGGGCAAGGCGCTGCGCCACTGCACTCGAGATGAAGCAATGACTCGCTCCGCTATCGATCATGGCCTAGAGCTGTTGGTCTCCGATCTGCACCTTTACTTTCAACGTGGTGGCGGGGGTGGCATTCCTGTGAAACCGGGAGAATGGCCGGCGGCGAGAAGCTTCAGTTGAGCAATGATCTGGGCGACGGATGACTCGATGCCGCCGACTGTAGACTGTAATGAGTCCACAGCGAGCTGCACCCCTCCCATGTTGGCTGCGAGATCCTTCGTGGTCTTTTCCAATTCCTCCAGATGGCGGTTCTGAGCCGCCATGCGAGTCTCTACAGCGTCAGGTTCACCATAATCTGGCAGGTCGACCAATTGATAGGAGTTAAGATCACGAATCACTCACATAATAAGAATCAAGAAACACAAGCTCGGAAACAAGATGTTTCCGCCCACAGCAATTGCCGTCAATATTGATAATCTCCAATAATCACCCTAATCTCCAAAGTTCACAAATATATAGTCTTGGCCACTCTATTAAGCCCATGCAATCCATGCACACGGCCCACTAATAAACTAATGCAAATAATAATAAGGTAGGAATAAATAAATAAACTTCTGCTGATATAATTCCAGCTCCTCGTCGCCCATCAATTCGTCGCCGCTGGCTTCCTTCGCCTCGAATACACCTTCCACGGCGTCGGTGTCGAACTCGTGCTATCAAGCTCAACCTTCCTCTCCCACTCTAGATAAGCCTCCGGATCATTCTTCCCTTGGAACAAAGGAATATTCATCTTGATGTTGTTCAGATTGTTATCCTCTCTGTTCCATCCTCTATATCCACCATGGCCATCTGGATCAACTTCGAGGTCTGTCTGCTCCTCATAATAATCATAGACTGGTTGTCTATATGGAACATACCCTCGACCTCTGCCATTACCTCTACCTCGCTCACCTCGTCCACCTCTACGTCCGCTGCTATGAGGAGACTCAAACTGCTTGCTTTGTTCAACCTCATTGATCCTCGCATGCACCTCCTCCAACTCAGCTCTCATTATCTTGGCCAATTCGGATTTCAATGCATCGAACAAGAGCTTGTTGTTTGGATCGCCAACAGGTTGATCTTCCGGCTGGTCATTGCCGGCTCTATCTTTACCGTCCTTTCCCGACATACCTATTTTTATTTTATTTTTTCAACACAAAACAAAGAAGAAAGAAAAGTTAGTTAAAACAAGGCCTCACCACCTCACAAGCACTCGTGTATCACTCAACAATGATTCGCTCAGCGCTCGTGTATAACTCGATATTAATGGCTTTTACCCTCTAATAGTCTCACATCTCTTGCCTTTTTCCACTCATGTCTCTCTTAGAATCACTCAAATCCCCTCAATCTACCACTGAACTCTTACTAGCAAACCAAAGAACACCGAAAGGAATTACAGAATTTCAAATTTTTTTTTTTTTCAACTGGACGTTATCACCTAAAGATGATGGAATTTGGCCCTAAACGTGAACCGATCACAGCATTGTGGTGATTTCCTCTTGGTCTCGTCGAGACGTTTCCGAAAAGGTATTATGGAGAAAAATCGGCCAAGCAGATCAAAAGATACATCCGTTTTAAGTTCTACCGACGAAACTCGAAGAAAACAAAGACACAACTACTACTCAACGCAAGAATCACTCAAGACTCAATCAAGAAACGAAACATATAACTAGATATGCTAAAATGTCGATAACTCAAACGAAGGACAAATACAAAAGATATGATTCTATTACGACACGAACGAATAGAAGCAACAGATACGATTCATTTTTATTTTTTTTTAATGATAATAGCAAGACATGCTGAAACGAAAGCAACAAAGGACTCAATCAATGATTTTGACTCGATACTACGACTTAATCAGACACGTGAATGAAGAACGAATCTGATTTTTTTTTTTTTTTAACTGAGTACGACGAAAGAAACAAGAACCCTAGACAATGACTATGGAATAGATGAAAACAAAGATAAAGAAACGAAAACCTGAACGCCCGTAAGACGAACTGGCTCTAGTGCCAAATGATACGAACCTTGCTCGATTCGTAATTCAACACGCACGCGGAAGACACGAACTGAGAATATAACCGATGGATATCTCAATATACCTAAAGTCTAATCCCACAAATGATATAGAATCGGCCTAAACCCCCTATACCCCAAGTGATGATCGCCTTAGTCATACGGAGACGATGAATGACACACAACTAGATTTGATTGGCTCGTTGATTCGCCGATAAGAGAATTCATCTTGGAATAATCAAAAGGAACTCGAATAACTCTCAAGAGAGAATAAAACTCAAACTCACAATTATGATTAATGATAGATGATTTTCGGCCATTACATATGTTCCCTATTTATAGTTCAAATAAACCTATCTAGACCTAGTTAAACTAGGAAAGAACTTAAGCAAAGTTAAAGTATGGTCCAACCCACTTAATTAACATAATAAAGCCCATAAATAAAGCCTTTTAAGGCACAAAACGTGGGTTGTTAATTAAACACACGAAATTAAAACAAAAGTCTTCAATCTTCAACCCGAACACACTCGATGAAATTGATAACTCGCGGGCTGTCCAGTCCGCCTTCTCCAATGGGCTTCTTCATTTACTCTTGAGCCCAAACCTCTTGAATCAAGCCTTGTAAACCTTCCTTGAACTTTTTAGCTCGAGCTCTTGTCACCGGCCCACTTGGAACACGAACGGGATCTTGACTCCATGATTCTTGGACTCCATCAAACCCTAAAGTCATGTGAAATGCGTGACCCTGGGTCCCGCGGTAGGGACCATCCTATTCGCAATGATATCTTAAGATAATGGGCAGATTCTAACTGAATTGTCCCCCTTGAAAAGACCAAAATACCCTTGTCATGAACAAGGAAATTACCTCTTTATCCTACTACTCAACTCCACTATAAATAGGTGAGTCCTCACCTCAAAGGTACGGACATCCATACTCATACACTCATTTTTTCCTTACTTTTGCTACGAGCCTTGCTTATGCAAACACATACTGCACTTAGAGGTTTCTTCCCCAAGAAATCTCGAATCCTTTCAGTATTCGATACTGACTTGAGCGTCGGAGATTCTTCCCGGAGGACCCCCCCACTCCTCCGGTGTTGTTTTGTTGGATTATTGGACTTTCCAGCTAGGTGAAGCTAGGAATCAAGATTCGTGATCTTCAGAGATTGAATTGAAAGTCTGCGGCAAGAGGATAGAAGGAATTGGTTAAGATTTCGAACCGAAATCTAATGCTTCCATAAATCAGAAGAGGAGTATTCTAATTCTCTAGATCTAAAGAAGATTCAAGAGAAAAGTTAAGTGACGATTACCTAGTGATTAAAAATTACTTGCCAGATGAATATACAAAAAGAACTAGCTAGGACATGTGTATGGTGGATGGTAAGCCCCAGTAAAAAACATCTGGACTCAGAAATCAGCACGGTTCACATGCAGATCTTGAAAATATAAAAGCTGTACAGTCAAAAGTCAGGAGGGTAAACCCCATTCCAGACTGGAAGACGACAGCCATTAAAAAGTCCTATTAAAAATAGGCATCTGGGAGAATAAAACTGGGTCAATACCCAAGCATCTACCCTAAATAATAATAAAATAAAATATATATGAGTAAGAAATAGTAGCTTAATACGCTTGCTTTCAGATGTCTCAGATGAATTCAGGATCTAAAGAAGCCCAGATGTAGGGCTCAAAGCATCCGTGCACAACAGACATTCCTCCACCAGGTGCTGAGGAAAACTCAGGATCTGCACCCACGGTCCAGATGGGTGGCACTTCTGATGTATCTTTTTCTCCTTTGATGATGGAACAGATGAAAAACATGCTAGAAGGGGTGCTGGACGGGGCGATAGATAGACGTCTGATGGTTGTGGGAGTAAATCCAAACACCCCTAAGAGTGGATTAAATCTTTCTCATCTCGAGGAGGAAAGAGGAAGCAACAAAGAGAAACATCTAACCCCTGCAGTTCGTAGAGCGAAGCGACAAGAGGTTATACAAGGTTTAGCAACAAAGCTACCTGAAATTCAAGAGGAAGGTAGATTCACAGATGTTGAGTCATCTGATGAAGAAGAGACTCTTCCTGAAAATCCTACTCAAAGTGAAGATATCACTTAGCTCCTTAAAAAGCAGATCCATGCTCAACAAAAGCAGATGAGAGCTATAGCCGCAGAATTAGCGGCGCTAAAAAAAGCACGACTGGCTTCTGAAAGGAAAAACGCAGATGAACCCGCTCAGCACATAGAAGGGAACATAAAAAATCCGGATATCAGGGGAAATAAAGATGCCAAGATTGATCTTGGCCTGATCTACATTGATGACAGTAGCCTTTTTTCTGTGGGCATATAGACCGATCCTATCCCTAAAATTTTTTGACCTATTTTGTGCGATTACAAAGGTCAGGGAGATCCTGAGGAGCATCTCATGAAATTTGAGAGCCTCTGCTTGCTACACCAATATTCCGAGGGAGTGAAATGTCGATTTTTCCTAACTACCCTGTCGGGACCTGCCCAACAATAGTTCAAGCAATTGCCCAGATCATCCATTCACTCCTACAAGGATCTGCGAGAAATCTTCTTGCATCAACTCGTTAGCTCTAAAAAATCCACTAAGAACTCTTTGTACTTAACAACTGTTAAGCAAGGAAATAATGAGACTTTGAGAGACTATATGACTCGTTTCAATAAAACAGCCTGGAAATCCCTGGGCTAGATTCTGGCTTGAAGACTTATTCCTTTGTAGAAGGATTGAGACCTGGCCAATTCTTTGCTTCTCTGATGAAGAAGCCGGCCCAAACCTTCGATGACCTTCTCAGTATGGTACAAAAGTACATACATATGGAAGAAGCCATGGTGGCTAAGAAATCAGACGCTGCCTTTAAAAAGGAAAAGAAATCTAAGGAGAAGAAAAGACCTACTACTGAAGGGAGAAGACCCGAGCAGAATGAAAAATTCCAAAGGTCTTTCACTCTTCTCATAAGGTAACCTACAGATCTTCTGGAAATAGTGATGAAAAAACCTGGAGTACAGGCCCTCCTAATCGGGAGTAGCCCGCTAGAAGGCCTCAATCAAACAAGTTCTGTAAATTCCACAACGATTATGGACATACAACAAATGATTGTCATAATCTGAAAATTACTATTGAAAAATTAATCCAGGAAGGAGAATTACTGGAATACATCCGGCAAGAATCAGGACAAGCTAAAAGAAGGAAAGATGATAAGGACCCTAAAAGTTCTGGTAAAGAGCAGGCGGGGGAGGCATCTGGAAAAAGAGGAATCATAGCAATGATCTATAGAGGCCCCACCGGAGAAGGTTATAACAGAAGCCGAAAGGCTCATACAAGAGAAATTCAGATGCTAGACCGACACAAGGTATTCCAAATAGAGAAGGGTCCACCGCCCCAAAAATATCTTTTGGACTCCAGGATGACAGATCCTTGATGCATCCTCACGACGATGTATTAGTCATCTCGGTTGAAATAGAATGATACAATGTCAAGAGAGTGTTCATAGATATTGGAGCAGCTGTCAATGTAATATTTGAAGACTGTTTTAATCAGATGGCCATTCAGAAGCCATTAAACGGGGTTATCACAGCATTAGACGGCTTCACCGGAGATAATGTCATGTCCCTGGGATCTGTGGATGTAATGTTAACCATAGGTGACGGAGATCTGCAAGTATCCAAACCTGTCCCCTTTTTGGTGGTTAGGCAAAATCATCATACAATGTCATATTGGGCAGAACTGCACTAAGCCTCTTTCAAGTGGTGATATCCACTTACCATCTTATGATGAAATTTCCTACTGGAAGCAGAGTGAGATATGCCTCAAGTGACCAAGTGCTTTCTCGACAATGCTATATGCAATTGGTGAAAGCCGGAGAGGCTAAAAAGTGAAACATGTCCGAACCAAAAAATTCCAGAGTTGGTCTGGAGAAAGGCAAAAAGAAATGCAAATTTGTATATCCCTCGAAAGAAGAAGCCTCGCATCAGATGCAACCAGCAGAAGAGTTGCTGTCGGCGGAACTGTTCCTTAATAGGACAGGTTTCACTACCAAGATAGGCACTCAGATGCCAGATCCCATAGCAACGCAATTGATAAATTGCTTGAGACGGAACACAGATGTCTTTGCATTCTCCTCGGCTGACCTAGTGGGGGTAGAGCCAGGAGTGGCATTGCACTGTTTAAATGTAGCTCCCAACGCGAAGCTTGTCAAACAGAAGTTAAGGTAGTTTGGATCTGAAAAGGACAAAGTCATCTGAGAAGAAGTAGCAAAGCTACTGGAGGCGGGTCACATATGGGAAATTCAATTCCCGGAATGGCTATCCAATGCTGCGATGGTGCCCAAAGGGAACATGGGAACTTGGCGTATATGCATAGATTTCGTGACTTAAACAAGGCTTGCCCAAAAGATCACTATCCTTTGCCAATGATTGATCAAGTGGTGACTCTACGTTGGGATGTGAACTATTATCGATGATGGATGCCTATCAAGGGTACCATCAAGTGTAGATGAATCCCCTAGATATCCCAAAGGCTGCCTTTGGGGTATGTGCAGGAACCTTCGGATTCCAAATCATGCCTTTCAGTTTAAAAATACGGGGCCACTTATCCAAGAATGATGGATAAGTGATTAACACGTATTTTATGTGCATGTCAAGTGTATTTTGCATGTGTTTGAGTCTCGATTTATGTGCTTAAATGTTAGAATAGCTAGGGTTTCACTAGTTTGAATTCATTTATGTTTTCCTTGTTCTCTCGAATCTTTTTTATGCTTTTGCAGGAATAACGGAGAATTGATTTGGCCAATTTAATCACTCTATGACGAAGAGGAGCTCGTTAGGAAGTTGTAGCAAAAATCACATCGAGAATCGGAATTCGTACGAGAGAGAACGAGTGAAAATGGAAAAGTCGCGCAAGAGATGAAGAGTGGACCGGTCAAGGAAGAGGAAGACCGGCGACCCAGCCTGAAGGAACCGATCAGCGAAGAACGATTCATGCGCCCAAGGATTCATTTTCGGTTATGATTAATTCAATTCAATCCTATCATGCTCCTATGAATTAAATACAATCATAGGGTGTGTAATCGATATACCTCTTGGTTTTCGTGTGAGAGCTCACTTGAAGATCTTCTGATCTGTTTCCCTGCTCGAATCCGATGTTGGATGGACAACACGCTACGAATTCAGCCACGGAAGAAATAGCACACGTCGTCCCTCAGCTGTACCACTGCCGCCACCATGTTATCTCTCTCTATCACTTAAACATAGCCTCTCTTGATTATGAGATCAATATCTTATGTATCTAGAGGCATTAAGTGAATATATATATAAGAGGAGAATGGGCTTAAGTTGCAGTCTTGGCCCACAGACCAAGACATGGCTGCCCATCATCATCTTAGGCGTCCCTCACTGGGCTTTGATGATGATCAGACCTTTCTTCCTTAACTGTGGCCTATTGAGCTTATTGGGCCAGACCAGGGATCTACTAACTGATAAAACTGGGCCTCCCAATGTTCTGAATTCTCTATATTCAGCCCTAAATAAAATTCAGATCATAAGTATTAAAATATTCCACTAGAGTAATAATACTGAACTACCTGTTTTATCCCTGTTGAGCTCAGGGCTAGTATTAGACTTAAATCACCCTCGTATTTAAGATATCTTACATCCGTTAATTAATCTAAAGCTTCTGACTGCTTTTGTTAATTAACATCTTATTAATTCCTGAGTAGTACCATTCATTCCTATTCATCATACTGGAACTTAATCCACCTGCAGGGTTTAGTATGATAATCCTTAATGAATTCCTCAGGGGATGTAATCAACCTTATTGTAGAGACACCGGCTACTACGGTCTTCCGTGATCAACTACACACCATATAGCCTATAACTTTGAGATAATGGATAGTTGTTTAATGCTTAACAAACAATTCATACATAATCAGATAGGAAATTGTTAGTAAAATATGGAACCACATGTATACAAGCTAAAAGGCCTGCTGTCTAGTATACAAATCCATCAATCTCCCACTTATACTAAAGCAAACTTTTAGTATACAATGTGACAATAGGCAAGTGTCTATATCTATCATCTATTACACATCTTCTCCCACTTATACTCAAAGTTTAATTATGTGGGAGGCTCCGCAGCCCTAATCCATCGACATGCTTGTCAAAAACTTTGGTTGTCAAGCTCTTTGTGAATGGATCTGCCAGATTATCCGCTGAAGGGATTTTCTTCACTTCTATATCACCCCGTTGTACAAAATCTCGCACAATATGGTACTTACTGTCAATGTGTTTACTCGCCTTGTGAGCTCTGGGTTCCTTACAGTTTGCAACCGCACCAGAATTATCGCAATACACCGCGATACATTTGGGCAAACTCGGGACCAGATTTAGCTCATGAAGGAAGTTCTTGAGCCACACAACCTCTTTTGCAGCCTCACAAGCAGCTACATACTCGGCTTCCATGGTGGAGTTTGCGATGCACTTCTGCTTCACACTCCTCCAAATGATAGCGCCACCTCCCAAGGTGAACACATAACCGGTAGTAGATTTCCTCTTATCTCGATCAGCCTGGAAGTCTGAGTCTGTGTACCCTCTCGGGATCATCTCATCGGACCGGTAAGTCAGCATATAATCCCTTGTCCTCTTGATGTACTTCAAGATGTGCCTTACCGCCGTCCAATGTCCCTGACCAGGGTTAGACTGATATCTTGCCACGTATCCCACGGCATAACAGATATCCGGTCTTGTACACAACATTGCATACATGAGGCTTCCAACCGCTGAAGCATACGATATAGCCTTCATGTCGTCTATCTCCTTTTGTGTCTTTGGACACATCTCCTTCGATAGAGCGATGCTATGCCTGAAAGGAAGAAATCCCTTCTTGTCATTTTGCATGTTGAAACGGGCGATCACAGTATCAATATATAAAGCTTGGCTTAAGCCTAACATCTTCTTCTGGCGATCTCTGATCACCTTGATCCCTAAGATGTAAGCAACTTCTCCCTAATCCTTCATCTTGAACTGTTCAGACAACCAACCCTTTACGCCTGATAACACGTTCACATTGTCGCCAATGAGAAGTATGTCATCTACGTACAGTACTAAGATTACCACGCTTCCATCCGCACTGTAACTGTAAACACAACTCTCGTATGAACACTGAACAAATCCATAAGATTTGATCACACTATCAAAATGTATGTTCCAGGATCTCGAAGCTTGCTTAAGTCCGTACAAAGACTTCTTGAGCTTCCATACGGGATGCTCTTGGCCTTTGGACACATAACCTTCAGGTTGGCGCATATAAATATGCTTATCCTTCTCAAGATAACCGTTCAAGAACGCAGTCTTGACGTCCATCTGCCAAACCTGTAGGTCTAAATGCGCTGCCATGGATAAGATAGTTCTGATGGTTTTAATCATTGCAACCGGCGAAAATGTTTCCTCATAATCTATGCCCTCACGCTGAGTGTATCCTTTCGCCACCAATCTAGATTTAAAGGCCGTAACCTTTCCATCAGAATCTCTCTTTCTCTTGTACACCCACTTGCAACCGATGGCCTTCTTGCCATCTGGCAGCTCCGCAAGGTCGTACACATCCATGTCTACTATGGATTCAATCTCAGCATCCATAGATTCTTGCCAAGAATCCGCATCTTTGTCCTCCATTGCCTCCTTGTAAGTCCAGGGGTCGGTCTCTTCATGTTCAAGACCAGCGAGAATATCAGTGGACTCGCCTAGAAACATGAACCGATCGGGTTGACGAACAACCCTCCCACTGCGACGAGGCGCCTAGTGGAACTTCAGTGTCGGAAATCGGTGCAGTTACTTATGGTACATCCTCTTGTACACTTGGCTGAGTTGGATCACTGGCTGCCATTGCTCTCAACTCATAGAGCATAATATCACTCCTCGCCTGGTGCTTACTTATATAGTCCTCCTCTGGGAATCGGGCATTAGTGCTCACAATGACCTTCTGATCCCGAGTACCATAAAAGTAGCCACATTTCGTTCCTTTCGGATATCCAATAAACAGCCTAACCTCAGTTCTAGAACCTAATTTATCGGCCTCCTTATTCAGCACATGAGCTGGACTTCCCCAAAGCCGAATATGACCCAAGCTGGGCTTGCGCCCTGTCCATAATTCGGAAGGAGTTTTACTTACCGATTTAGAAGGTACTAGATTGAGGAGATAACCTGCTGTTTCCAGGGCATATCCCCAAAACGAAATTGGCAGAGGTGCATAGCTCATCATCGATCTAACCATCTCTAAAAGAGTTCAATTTCTTCTCTCAGCTACACCATTCTGTTGGGGTGTTCCTGGTGTAGTCAATTGGGACGTAATCCCATTTTATGACAGATAAGTCTTTAACTCAGTGCTGAGGTACTCGCCACCACGATCAGATCGTAATGACTTGATACTTTTACCTAATCTCTTCTCCACTTCCGATTTGAACTCTTTGAACTTGTCAAAACATTCGGACTTGCGGCGAAGTAGGTAAATATAACCGTATCTTGAGTAATCGTCAATGAAAGTAGCCAAGTACTCGTAACGTCCTCGAGCTTGTGTTGACATCGGTCCACACAGATCAGAATGAATCAATTCCAATAACTCGAAAGCTCTATTTCCTTTGGCTTTGAAAGATCTAGTCACCATCTTTCCTTCCAAACAAGATTCACATGTTGGTAATGGTTCTATTTGGAATCGTTCCAAAATACCATGACTAACCAACCTTTGAATCCTCTTTTGGTTGATGTGACCCAATCGTAAATGCCAAAGATAGGTTTGATTCATTTGAGAAGAACTCTTTCTCTTTTTAGGGTTTGATGATGAGATTGCATTATTTGAAGAAGAAGGTGCATTTATTGGACAATTTATAGTATAGAGAGAACCAGATAATGTACCAGAAACTGATAATCTCATTGTTCTTCATGATAGAAACACCACTATCAAAAACTACTGAGTAACCATCGTTATAAAGTTTCAAAACATAAATCAAGTTTCGCCGAAACACCGGCACATATAAAACATCTCTCAAAACAAAAATAAAATGTCCGAAACTAAAATGAAAATCTCCAATTGCGATAGCTGCAACTCTCGATGCATCGCCCATGGAGATGGTAATCTCACCCTCACTCAGCTCCCTTTTCTGCAGAAACCCCTGCAAGGTGTAACATACATGGTCAGTTGCGCCCGTATCTACTACCCAAGTATGGGTAGAACTAGCAGCTAAACATGTTTCAGTTACAAATGAGTAAGACGTTCCTCCATTCTTCTTCTTTAGAGGGCAGTCAGCCTTCCAATGTCCCATCTTGTTGCATTTGAAGCACTTTCCTTTCCATTTCCCTTTCTTGACGCCGCCAGTGGCCTTGACATTGCCTTTCGGCTTGATGTCATTCCCGGCCCCCATGATCTCATCGTCCCTCTTACTCCCACTGAGCAAAGCTCTCTGCTTTCTATTGTTTCTGATCCTCTCTTCCACATCTTTCAATGTTAGAGTGCATCCCAACTGTTTTTCCGCAACTTTGACCGCTGCGGAATCCAACTTAATGTTGGGCATCTTGTCATCATCAAAGATGTCCTCGTGAGTCTCGATCATACTAGATACAGTAATCAAATGGCCTACAATATACTGCATCCCACCCGACAATGAAGACATAACATTGTCATTCGCTTCATGCCATTTCTTATGATCGTCTCTATCTTTCTGAGATGACCTTTCAGTGAGAGTAGGAAGGGCAGGAAGTGCGAGCACATCAGTGTACTCGCCAACAACTAGGACAACTTCGAGATTCTTTCTCCACTCCAAAAAGTTGGAGCCATCGAAAGGACTTGAAGTGAGAACATTAATCAACAGGCCTAAAGTCATATTTGAAAATAGTAAACACGTAGACACTCGTAAGAAATGAGTAAGCATAAATTCGTAACGTAAATATTGTAACCTTTTGATAAACCAATATTTAATGAAACCTTCAACAGCCCAAGTAACGCTGACCGCAAGCCACGTTTGTGTGGACGTTTACATTCTCGTTATTTGACCAGATCAAGGATCTTTAATTTTATTCTCTAGCCAACCTTATTTCCTTATGGCAAATAAAATTAATAGTTGAACCTTACTAGACCATATTAATTAAGAAAGGGACTCCGTTGGGGAGTTGTATCATAATTAATATCTAAGCTATTAACCATAATTTTAGCTTAACTTAGAAAATTAAACCATTTTCTTTAAGCTATCTTTGTTATTAATCAAAACTATAGAGAAATCCGCTAGCTACTATTTTAAGCAAGCCACGTTAGTGTGGACGTTTACTTAAAATGGCTCCCACTACTCATTTTGATTAAAACATTTTTGTTAAGAAATCTTAACTCTAGTGAACTTATTTCGATAAAATGTGCAAGCCACGTTCGTGTGGACGTTTACACACTTTTACCGAAACTTCACATTAAGATCATATTATGGATGTCTTAACATTTTTAATAAAATGTTTTTATCCGCTTAGTATTTTTCTTTCAAAAGGTTGTCGACATGCTAGATCATGTTGTCACATAACCCTAAGCATAATTTTCTAAACGCAGCAAATAAAACATGCTCGCAAGAAAATTAATCTTGCTTATATTGACAATCCTAAAACATGCTCGACTATGCGCAATTTATTCAACTTGACAGGCAAAACATGCTAATTTAAATTTAAATTGCATCCATAGCGTGCTTTGATGAGAAAAAACGAGATAAAAACAAAAATAAAACTCGTTTTTTGTGGTATGACTACTCCTGTCTAATCTATTCTATTACAAAATAATAAAATAAATTCCGGAACAGGCTCCGGTCTTCAAAATCCGTCGTCTTGATCTCCCGTTCCATTCCGAAAAATAAATAAATTATTAAATAATTTATTTTCTAATTTTTCGTTTGAGATTTCAGGCCGAAATAATTGGATTGAGCCGACACCACACGGCCCGAACCCTATTCCAGCCCAAACCCGCGCCCGGACCCGCTGAGCCCATGCCTAGTGGGCCCGTGATGGGCCCACGGGCCGCGCCTGGGCCCAGCCCGAAAACACAGGTTGAAGCTAGGGCTTGAATCGCGAATCGCGATTCGCGATTTTCCGACGCTTGAACGCCGATCGCACCCCGGCTTCCTCCGATCTCTGTCCGTATCTGGTGCTGCTCCGTCATCGCCATTGGTGCTCGAGCACCGGTTGCCATCTCCAGCCATCGCCGTCGTCGTCTGCAGCTGGAAGTCCCTCGGCTGAAACCCTAGCAGGGTTCCGCCGCCTTCAGCTGCTACGCTGGCATTGCTGCTGCCTTCGACCGGTCATAGCTTATGCTGTCTTTCTCACCAAGCCCGGACGTCGCCCACCGCCGCTGCTGCTCGCAGCCGTCGATCTACAGCAGATTTACGGCTGAAACCCTAAGTAGGGTTTCGCCGTGTTCTTCCTTGCTGCCAACGATCTGCGGTGCTGTAGCTCCCGTGATCGACTTCTACTGCATCGAGCCCATGTCTGGGCTCTGCAGCAGCGAACCTCGAGCCACCATGCATGCCGGCATGGCCCTGCGGCATCGAGCCCTGATTAGGGTTCCGCCGCGGCCAAAACCCTAACGCGTTCTTTGATTGCCGGCGATCTGCAGCTCCGTCGACCTCTCCAATCACCTTTGCTGAACCCTATCTCGAAAGCTAGGGTTCCGACGAATCGCCGAAGAAGAAGACAACCGCCACGCTGCAATGACACGCATGTTGATTGGCACGTGTCGTACACGCGCCACCGCATGCGGCGGTAGTCCGATCGGTGTTCTTCCTCGTTCTTTGTGTTCTTCGTCTACGTACAGCAGCTTACAATGAAAAACAAAATAAAATCCTAATCTAAATCGTACCTTATTATCTCGCAATTAAAATTACAATTTAATTCCTGAGTAGTACCATTCATTCCTTATTCATCATACTGGAACTTAATCCACCTGCAGGGTTTAGTATGATAATCCTTAGTGAATTCCTTAGGGGACGTAATCAACCTGTTTTACCAGGATACGGTGCTCTATTGTAGTTGCACTAAAGATTGTACTAGTTATAGTTGTTACCCAAGATACGGGTCATTTTGGATTGCAATGATTGAACCCTCAACCATGGTAAATCAAAGTAACAGACTACAACTATACACCGTTAGTCACTTAATTAGAGTTAAGGTGTTACGTTAAATAACATTTAAGTCCCCGAGGTCTTGATTCTTCTACTTAGGTCAGAATAGAAGAATTTACCTCACCGTGATCCTATCAATACGATCAACGTACTAGCATAAACAAGTAACCAAGACAAGCTACTTATCTATTTATGCTACAGTCTATACCGATAGTTTTATCCAAAACTATCTCAACTATGATAACTGTTTATATCTCAAGAGACACCGGTTACTACGGTCTTCCGTGATCTACTACACACCATATAGCCTATAACTTTGAGATAATGGATAGATGTTTAATGCTTAACAAATAATTCATACATAATCAGATAGGAAATTGTTAGTGAAATATGGAACCACATGTATACAAGCTAAAAGGCCTGTTGTCTAGTATACAAATCCATCACAGCCAGCGGTCCAACCGGCAACCAACAGCAGAGATTTCGGCGACCCTGCCGGCGGTCCAATGGGTCGCCGGTCGGCCACCCTTCCTCAGTTAATAGCCGAGTTTGGTCGAACCAAACTCGGTCCAACTCATCCCAAACTCAGTTTTCTATGTATTTAACCCCTAAATTCACCCCATTTGGGTATCTTTTCATACTTTAACATTCTTAGAACCCTAAATTAGATTAAGACTTTATACTTTGGTATTTTCAAGATTTGTGGAGCTCTACTTTGTGGATTGAAGATCCAAGACCATATTCTTCTTCCTTATTGAATTATCTATCTTTTGATTATGGTTTTATGGATTTCTTATGGTTTACTTTCCTTAATAATGTCTAGCTAGATCTCTTCATGATTTCAATTATATGTAGATTAGGGATAAGTAATGGGATTAGGCTTGATCTATGAATTTACCTTCTAATTTCATGTTCATTTCTCTTGGGGCTATGTTTTATTATGTAATTGTCATTGATCACCATAGTTGCATATCAAGTGTTTGATCTAATGCTTAGGAGGCTTAGGTTAGATGCTAGGATCAAGAGATTTGCATGCTAGAGAATAGTAGGGCTAAAGAACTCCATAAGCTATTGGGAGTTAATGAATTGCTTGATATCTTAGTAGGAGTTAAGCCTTTCATTAATCTACTTGATTTCTTTACAATGAGAGTTGAGTGAATCATACTTAGGAGGTTTTCCACATAAAATTGGATTAAAATGGCTAGTTCTAGTTAAAGATCTACATCCCTATCATTTAAACCTAATTGAAGTATAGTTGGAGTCACTTTCATTTCCTTATTGAATTTTCGTTATTTGCATACTTGTTGCTTGTTTAGTTAAGTTCTAAGCTTGTTAATTAATTTTCATTGTCATTAGTTAATTGAAAAATCTAAAAACATGTTATTTGTGTGCTTGGATAGTGATTGAGGTAGCTAGGTTACTACTTGAATCTTAAACACCAAAACATTCCTTGTGGATTTGACTCAATTATACTATAATTGATTATCATTACATTTCTCACCCTAAAAAACTGAGCGATCAATTTTTGGCGCCGCTGCCGGGGAATGTTTAGTTTGAGTTTCAATAGTTGATTTGGTTATTGAGTTGCTAATTCAAGCATTTGTTCTTTTAAATTTTTGTTTTGTAGGTTTATGCACACAAGATCCAAGGGAAGACTTGTTCAACCTTTGATCTTGAACTTTGAGAGGAGATATAGAAGAAGAAATCTTATTGTAGAACAAGAAATGGCTAACAATCAAGATTATGAGGCTCTTAGGAAGGAATTGGAAGATATGCGAGCTTGGAAAGACGAACAAGAAAGGAGGACTCAAGAAGCTCAACAACCTCCACTCAACCAAATGTTCGAATCTCCCATGGATCAATTTCAAGGAGGAGCATGGGGACCTCGTGTCAATGCTAACAATTTTGAGATAAGGACCGGCCTTATCCAAATGGTCCAATCGGAGTAATTTGGTGGAAGGCCAAATGAGGATCCTAATGCACACTTGAGCAAGTTTTGGAGATTTGTGACACGGTGAAACATAATGGAGTACCGGAAGATGCTATAAGGATGAAGCTATTCAATTTCTCCTTAAGGGACCGAGCCAAAGAGTGGTTCAAAAATTTTGATAAGAGCAAAATCACCATGGTGGTGAGATGCTATTTCGGAGATGCTATAAGGATGAGACGCTATTCCTTGCCAAGTATTTTCCACCTTCAAAGGCACAAAAACTCATTTCGGAGATTTCTCATTTCTCACAACATGGTGATGAGACGCTATTTTTCAGGCATGGGAAAGGTATAAGGACTTCCTATGCAAGTGCCCTCAACATGGCTTTAGCGAGGCACAACAAATAGTGAATTTCTATAGTGGTCTCTCTCCATACACGAGGAGCATAGTTGATGCTACATCCGGGGGTTGCTTACTAAACCGGAATGCAAAGGAAGCTCTAAGGATCATAGAAAAGATGACGGCCAATAGTTATCAATGGCCATTGGAGAGAGGTCCTACGAAGAAGGTGAATTCTATACTTGAAGATGCAAGAATTGATGAGTTGGCTTCGCAATACACTCTTCTTAAGAGGAGTTCGAAGAAGAGAGGAGGTCAAAGAGAGAAGTTCAAATAGTTCAAGCTTAGAGAGTGAAGAGTACAATGGGAGTGAAGATGTGAGCTACGTGAATCAAAGGCCCTAAGGAAACTTCAACAAGCAAGGTTTCCAAGTACCTTAAGGAGGATTCCAAGGGAATTATCAAGGGGGTTTTCAAGGGAATCAAGGAGGCAACTCCTATGGTCAACAAGGAGGTTATCAAGCTTACAATCCCAACAACTGAACTCATCCTAACCTCTCCTATGAAAATCCTAACAACACTCAATTTCCACCTCCCGGATTCTCCGTTTCTCAAGGGGCAATTGAAGAGCCCAAGAAAAATCTCTCTTCAATGGATCAAATGCTTCAATTATTGTTGGCTAACCAAGGACAAATGGCGAATCAACAACAACAAATGGCCAACCAACAAAACTCCTTCATCACTTAAACCGGGCAAAAGGTGAATGCATTGGATAATTCACTCACCTCCTTGACAAAGCAAGTCAAGATGATGGAGGGCCAAATGAGTCAAATGGCCAACCCACAAAACTCATTTATCACTCAAACCGGACAAAAGGTGAATGCATTGGAGAATGCACTCACCTCCTTGACAAAGCAAGTCTAGATGATGGAGGGCCAAATGAGTCAAATGGCCAACCAAGCGGCTTCTCAACACACACCGGGCAAGTTTCCAAGCAATACGGAAATGAATCCTAAAGGGTGTAATGCTATCACATTGAGGAGTGGAAGAGCCTATGAAATTAAGCCACATCCGGAAGCAAAGAAGATGAAGTTCTTGTGAAAGACATACCCTATGAAGAGCCTCCAACTAATGATGAAGAATCAAGGAAAAAAGTTCAAAATGAGGCTCCAAAGGAAGTGTTAGTAGAAGCTCCTCTTCCCACCAAGGATGTGATCACAAAGGCTCATTTCCCTCATCGTCTAGCCAAGCCTAAGGTGGATGAAAAGACGAAGAGGTTCTTAGATATATTCAACAAGGTACAAATTAACATCCCCTTGCTTGATGCACTTAGAAATATGCCCGGCTATGTGAAGTTCTTGAAGGATGCCGTAGCTAACAAGACAAAGTTTGGATCATTTGAAACAATTAGTCTAACGGAAGAAGTTAGTGCGGTGATCCAAAGAATAATGCCTTTAAAGCAAAAAGATCCGGGAAGCTTTACTATAGCTTGTGTGATTGGTGGTCAAAGGTTTGGGAGAGTCTTATGTGATCTTGGTGCTAGCATCAACTTGATGCCTTTGTCTATCTTTAGGAGATTGGATATTGGAGAGATCAAACCTACATCTATTTGTCTCCAAATGGCCGATCATTCTATAACTTATGTTCAAGGAGTTGTTGAAGATATGTTAGTGAAAGTTGAGGAGTTTATCTTCCCCGCAGACTTTGTTATCTTGGATATGCAGAGGATAAGGATATGCCACTCATTCTTGGGTTTCCTTTTCTAGCAACCGGTCAGGCTCTTATTGATGTACAACACGGGAAGCTCACTTTTAGAGTGAATGAAGAGACCCTCACTCTTTCAATCTTTGATTCAATGAAGAGAAGGAGATGAACCAAGTTATGAGGAATGCAAGTCAATCACCACTTTGCCTACATTTATGGCAAAGGATCTTACAGAGGAAATCATCTCCAACTCTCTATACTCCTATTCTGACTTGTATGAAGCATGTGATGAACTATTGGAGTCAATTACTTTCTTGGAAGCAAATCAAGGATCGCCAAAGGATGAAGTACATTACCTCGATATCAACCAACCGGGGGAAAGTGGAAGCTCAACTAAGGTGGAATTTTCTTCAAGCACCTCTCAAGAGTTGAAACCTCTCCCCGATCATCTAAGGTATGCCTTTCTTAGTGATAATGACTCTTTTCCCGTTATAGTGTCATAACACTTGTCAGAGTCCGAATTGGACAAGTTGTTGCGTGTCCTTATGGAGTTTAAAGATGTGATTGGTTGGTCTATAGATGATATTAAGGGGATTTGCCTATTTATTTGTATGCATCGTATCTTGTTAGAAGAGGATTCTCGTCCTAAGGTACAACCTCAAAGGAGGTTGAATCCGGTCTTGCAAGAGGTTATGAGAAAAGAGGTTTTGAAGTTGCTAGATGCGGGAATGTTATATGCCATCTCGGATAGTAAATGGGTGAGTCCTACCCAAGTAGTTCCGAAGAAAGGGGGGATGACCGTGGTTAAGAATGAGCATGATGAGGTTATAGCTACAAGGGTTGCCACCGGTTATCAAGTTTGTATTGATTATAGGGCCTTAAATGCAGCTACAAGGAAAGATCATTTCCCTCTACCCTTTATAGATTAAATGTTGGATCATTTGGCGGGCTATGAGTATTATTGCTTCCTTGATGGGTATTCAGGTTATAATCAAATTGTGATAGCCCCGGGGGATCAACATAAGACGGCCTTTACATGCCCATATAGAGTTTTTGCTTATAAGAAGATGTCTTTTGGGTTGTGTAATGCTCCGACCACTTTTCAAAGGTGCATGATGTCTATCTTTGGTGGTTTGATTAAAAATATCATGGAAGTATTCATGGATGACTTCTCGGTTTTTGGAAAGAGCTTTAATTCTTGTTTGGATAATCTCACAAAGGTCTTGCAAAGGTGTAAGGACACTTCTCTTGTCCTAAATTGGGAGAAGTGTCACTTCATGGTTAGAGATGGAATTATGCTTGGGCATAAGGTTTCTAGAAATAGTTTGGAAGTTGATAGAGCCAAGATTGTTGCCATAGAGAAGCTTCCACTCCCAACAAATGTGAAATCAATCCAAAGCTTCCTTGGTCATGCGGGGTTCTATAGAAGATTCATCCAAGATTTCTTAAAGAGTTGAATTTCCATATGAACTTGAGTTCATTTTCATATATTCTAAAGCACCTTCTAAGGCCTTGATCACTTATTCAAACAAAAGGCAAAAAGATGGTGCCTCTTCATCTCAACCATCGGACACCACCTCGAGAATAATGAATCCAAAGGTCCCGGAAACCTATGCGATAAACTTGAGCAATAATGAAGAAATGACGGCCTTTGCTTCCCTTGTCACTAAAGGGATTGAAGTGACGACATTTCCATCCAAAGAGGTGTTAGTGTCACTTGGACTTTATGACAATGTGAAGGCCCTTTTTGATAATATTGGTCGGGGGAGCTTTCTAGATGATACCATTCAAGACCGAAGGACATATTCTAAGGTTATCCTCGAGATGTTGAGTACATTGGATACCATACATATGAATATCAATAGGTCCATCAAGTTTCAACTATTTGGAGGCAAGCAAGTGATGTCTTATGTGGACATTGATAATGCCTTCGATGTGCCACATGGAGGTGATTGACTTGTTGATAGAGTATTTGATGTGAAGAGCATATGGAGAAAGCTTGTTCCAAATTCAGAAGAGGGATTTAGGACCGGTTATTCAAAGTCCAACGAAGTAAGGAATCCAGTGCTTCGAATGGTGTTGAAGATATTGGCGCACACCATCATTGCAAGGAGCGAAAACACCTCGGTGAGGAATGATGATCTCTTTATTCTACATGCCATGCTCACCGGAAGGAGTATAAGTTTTTGCGACTTCTTCCTTCCTCAATTGAAGAAGCAAGCCCAAAGTGAAATAGAGAAGATCAACATTGGAGGCATGCTTACTCCAATTGCAAGGAAGATAAGATCCAAACTTGGTGGATATCCTCCCATGAGTGGTGAGTTTCTCTTCGACACCGTTAAGCTCCGGTGCTTACGTTTCCTATATTCGAGTTCCCCGCCCTACTACTTCCTAATAACCAAGAAGGAATTATACCCTTTGCCCAATGTTATGAGCATCTTGGTTACCAACTTTGATGAAAGGGTAAATTGGTATATGGATACCCCCGAGCAAATGATGATCATGAGATATAAAGTTTTCAATCATGGTGAAGGAAATGAATATTCACTTGGAGTGAGAGGTGGTGAAAGAAACCGGACGGATGAAGATGAAGACATGGAAGAGAGTGATGAGCCTTTGAGAGATGAGCAAGGTTCAAGTGAACTAATTTATGATGAGAGATTTGAGGCTCTTGAGAGCCGAATGAAGAACATGGAAAAAGGTTTCAAGACTTTGGATGCTCAAGTCACGGTTATGAGGCACGAGATGACATCAATACGAATTACTCAATTAGAAGAAGCAACAAGAAGCGAGAAAATGGAAGCACTCCTTGAGAGCTTTAGGGAATATCAAATTGGCCAAGGCGCCACTTGGCCAAGACCGCCCTCGAAGTAGCTCGGAAAGTTTGTAAGTGTAATTTAAATTCCTTATTTATCTTTCCCTCCAAACTCATTTTATAATTTATTTTCTAAAATAAGTTTGGGGGACGGGGGTAGGATAATGAATTTAAATTACTTACATTTCATGCTTTTAAATTCTCTTTAATTATGCTTATCTTTTGCTTCTTTGCTTCTTTGTTTGTCTATTGTCTCTCTTGGTGTATATAATGTGACTTGGTGATATCTATGTGGCTTATTTGTCATTTGATGATTTGGATATGTTGGTTTGATTAAGTGAATGGAGATTGTTGGATTTTTGGTGAGGAATTTGATTTGGAGGAGTTTTTTTCTGTGTTGGATGAATTTGTTTTTGAAATATTTTGGTCATTGTTGGTTTGTCTTGTTGTTTTGTGGATTTGTTTGAAGGTTTGGTGCTTTATTTTGTTGCATTTGGGGAATGAATAGGGGTTGAATGAATATTTTGTTAATTTAAGTGGTTTGTGACGAGTTTGGGTTTGATGAGCTTAATAGATAGAAACTTCTTCTTTGGTTTGTTGAATTGTTGAATGGGAGCTCATAATGGAGAATTTTTGGTTTGAATGATTTTGTAGTTGATTTGAGCTTGAATGCGAAATATTTGGAAAGTGAAAAGTTTTGAATTGAAGAATGAATGTATGCTTGCATGTTTGAGTGCGAAAGCACGTGTTATTTGCTCAAGTGTTTTTGAGTGAGATGCCAATGATTGATACTAAAATTGGTGACATTTTTGAAATTTTTCGAGTTAAAGTCAAGCATGATTAGGATTATTTCACTTGAATAGCTTGAATGATTGACTTAGGCACTTAGACTCTAGGCAAAAAGCTTGGGAGGATTTTGAGCCTAAAACTATGCATCTTACATAGTTAATATCCTTTCATGTGAGCTTGAACTTGCATTACATTTTATTTGCTAGAACTTGCCTTAATACTCATGTTAGAAGTGATACATGTGTGCATAATTAGGAGATGATCTTAGGCCATCATTGTATAGCCCATTTTCCCAAAACACTAACCTATCTTTCATTACCATTGCTGTCCCATTTTGAGCCTTAAATAGAGCCTTTTCTTCATGCACCGGATGATAGGGGGTGAAGGATGGTTAAGGGAACCTTGGTGAAAGTTAAAAAAATCATGAAGAATGGTGGGTGATGGTGAAGGGTCTTGTTGATTTGTTTTGAGTTGAAAGAACATTCCTATAAGCTCAAATGCTAGAAAATAAAAGAATAAGAACAAAGTTCTTAGAGAAAAAAAAACTGAGAGTAGTAAGAACAAAGTTCTTACAAGAAAAAGAAAAAAAAAAAAGAAAAGAAAGAATATGAGTATAAAGGAGTGTTTCTTTTGATTTGATGAGATTTGGAAGAAGCTTGGGGTTTCATTAGATAAAAAGAGGTTGGATAAGGTGGAAGATGAAGAGATTCATACTTAGAAAGGTGAAGAAAGGAGGTGAATGAACTTAGATGAAAATTTAAGTCACTTAGCCTAAAATTCCCTACCTTAACCAATGTCCCTACATTACATGCTTAAGAAGACCTTTTTGATCCTAATTTGTGCAGGCATTGTAGTATTTGAAACTTGAGTTGATAGGCAAGCTTATGGTTAAAGTTGTGTATTGCATGATTTCGATGATTGCTTAACCCTTATTACCTATATCGAGTGATCGAGTGATACACAATTCTTGTGAGGTCTAGGGTTGAATGTGCTTGAGTGATTGAGTTCTAGGCTAGGATAGTGAGTAATCTTATAAATGTTTGGCTTGACTTGAGAATTTCTTTGAACTAAAATGGTTTTTGAGGTGATATGAGGCATCGAGGAACTCAAAATGCACATCCCATACGTGTTAAGTGTTTTGATTGTTCGTTTCATTGTTCGGGACGAACAATGGCTTAAGTTTGGGGGAGTGATTAGCATGTATTTTATGTGCATGTCAAGTGTATTTTGCATGTGTTTGAGTCTCGATTTATGTACTTAAATGTTAGAATAGCTAGGGTTTCACTAGTTTGATTTCATTTATGTTTTCCTCATTATCTCGAATCTTTTCATGCTTTTTGCAGGAATAATGGAGAATTTATTTGGCCAATTTTATCACTCTATGACGAAAAGGAGCTCGTTAGGAAGCTGTAGCAAAAACTGGATTGAGAATCGGAGTTCGTATGAGAGAGAACGAACGAAAACAGAGAAGTCGCGCAAGAGACGAAGAGTGGACCGCTCAAGGAAGAGGAAGAGCGGCGACCCAGCCGGTGGTCCAGCCGGCCACCAGTTCCCCGCCTGCAGACCGCCACCAGCTGCAGAGATTTCGGCAACCCAACCAGGCGACCCAACTGGCAGTCCAATGGGTCGCCGGTCGGCCGCCCTTCCTCACTTAATAGCCGAGTTTGGTCGAACCAAACTAGGCCCAACTCATCCCAAACTCGATATTCTATGTATTTAACCCCTAAATTCACCCCATTTAGGTATCTTTTCATACTTTAACATTCTTAGAATCCTAAATTAGATTTAGACATTCTACTTTGGTATTTTCAAGATTTGTGGAGCTCTACTTTGTGGATTGAAGATCCAAGACCATATTCTTCTTCCTTATTGAATTATCTATCTTTTGATTATGGTTTTATGGATTTCTTATGGTTTACTTTCCTTAATAATGTCTAGCTAGATCTCTTCATGATTCCAATTATATGTAGATTAGGGATAAATAATGGGATTAGGCTTGATCTATGAATTTACCTTCTAATTTCATGTTCATTTCTCTTGGGGCTATGTTTTATTATGTAATTGTGATTGATTACCCTAGTTGCATATCAAGTGTTTAATCTAATGCTTAGGAGGCTTAGATTAGATGCTAGGATCAAGAGATTTGCATGCTAGAGAATAGTAGGGCTAAAGAACTCCATAAGCTATTGGGAGTTAATGAATTGCTTGATATCTTAGTAGGAGTTAAGCCTTTCATTAATCTACTTAATTTCATTACAATGAGAATTGAGTGAATCATACTTAGGAGGTTTCCCATATGAAATTGGATTAAAATGGCTAGTTCTAGTTAAAGTTCTACATCCCTATCATTTAAACCTAATTGAAGTATAGTTGGAGTCACTTTCATTTCCTTATTGAATTTTTGTTATTTGCATACTTGTTGCTTGTTTAGTTAAGTTCTAAGCTTGTTAATTAATTTTCATTGTCATTAGTTAATTGAAAAATCTAAAAACATGTTATTTGTGAGCTTGGATAGTGATTGAGGTAGCTAGGTTACTACTTGAATCTTAAACGCCAAAACATTCCTTGTGGATTCGACTCAATTATACTATAATTGATTATCATTGCATTTCTCACTCTCAAAAAGTGAGTGATCAATAAGATATTCAAAAACCAAATCGGGAGGAACGTGGAACTATACGTTGACGATATCTTGGCAAAAAGCACAAAAACCATCGATCACATACAGGATCTTGAAGAGGTTTACGCGGTAGCAAGGTTCTACCACTTGAAATTAATCCCGGCAAAAAGCTCCTTTGGATTATAGTCTGGAAAATTCCAAAGCTACATGGTAACACCCAGAGGTATCGAGGTTAACCAAGCAAAGGTACAGACCGTGTTAGATATGGCATCCCCGAGGAACATAAGGGAGATATAGAGGCTGAACGGTCAAATTACGGCTTTAAGCCGTTTCATATCCAGATCCGTGGACAGAAGCCTTCATTTCTTCAAAATTTTGAGGAAAGGTAGCAAATTCAAGTGGACGGAGGAATACCATGAGGCATTCGAGGATCTAAAGATGCACTTGGCTTCATTACCATTACTAACCAAACCTCTACCTATGGAAGTATGTATTTATACTTCGCCGTTGGAAAGGAGGCTCTCAGCTCCGTGTTTATTAGAAAAGAGGGATCTGTCCAGATACCTATATACTACACCAACAAAATGATCCAAGGACCTAAGGCCAGGTACACGGATATCGAGAAGTCCACGTTAGCCATCATGACTACGGCGAGGAAATTAAGATCTTACTTTCTCTCTCATAGAGTGGTGGTACGGACAAACATCCCAGTAAAACAAGTCTTAGAAAAGCCTAATTTGTCTGGGAGAATGGTAAAATGGGCTATTGAACTTGGTGAATATGATGTGGAGTTTGAAACCAGAACAGCCTTAAAAGCTCAAGCCCTAGTTGTCTTCATACAAGAAACCACAAGAGTGGTTCAAGGAGAACCACTCATATGGAAAGCTTATGTACACGGCTCGGTAACAAAAGAAGGAGCAAAAGTGAGCATTTACATACAAGCCCCAACAGAGCAAGAACATCGCTTTGCGATTAAGCTTAATTTCCTTGTTTCTAACAATGAAGCCGAATATGAGGCCCTGATCAGATGCCTGTACATCTTGTTAGATCTGGAAGCTTGCCACACAATCCTCCATTTAGATTCGTAGCTTGTCACCCACCAAGTACTGGGAACTTGTGGCAAGAAAGAAAAGAGAATGATAGCATATGCGGATGCAGTAACAGAACTACTGAAAAAATTCTTGAAAGTTGAGATAATGCAGATCCCCAGGGAGGAAAATACTGAGGCCGATCGCCTTACAAGAGTAGCCAGTGCAGTAGAAGGGACTTGGAAGAGGGATCTAACGTTACTCACTACAGATGCCATGTTCGGAGCATTAGAAATCTACTCTGTAGAGGAGATGAAAGATTGGAGAGTGCCTATCATCCAAATATTAAGATCAAACAACCAAATTGAAATCCCCAAAGATTCTACAGAGAGGATCATGAGAGCTAAATTCTATTTGATGGGAGGTTTCTTCTACGTGAGATCATTTACCCATCCCTATCTCAGATGCCTATCTGAGCAAAAAGGGGAATACATACTCTAGGAGATTCATAAAGGCGAAGCTAGCGTGATGCCGGGTTTAAAGATTTAGCCCGGAAAGTGTTGAGAGCTGGATTTTTCTGGCCAACTATCGAAAAGGATGCCAAGGAACTTGTCAAGCAATGTGATCACTGCCAAAAGCACGGTAGGCTGATTCATAAACCGGCTGAAGAGCTAGGAGCAATGTTTTCCCCTTGCCCCTTTGATAAATGGGGAATTGATATAGTAGGAAAATTCCCTACAGCACCCGGAGGGTGGGTATTCCTTATTGTGGCTATAGACTACTTTACTAAATGGGTCGAGGCAGAAGTGGTGGCAAAAATTACTGAACAAGTAATAAAAAGGTTCCTGTGGAGACATATCTATTGCAGATTCGGAATACCACGAATCCTGGTGTCGGACAATGGTTCTCAATTCATGGGATCTCTCATACATGCATGGTGTCAGGAAATAAAAATTGAACAATGTTTTGTTGCCGTGGCACATCCACAGGCCAATGGACATGTAGAAGTTACAAACAGAACCATTGTCGCTAGTATCAAAGCTAGGCTAGAAAAGGCCAAAGGAAATTGGGCAGATGAGCTAGACTCAGTATTATGGGCCTACCGCACCAGTCCTATGACAGCTATTGGAGAAGCTCCCTTCAACTTAGTATATGGATCCACAGTGGTGGTGCCTGCTGAAATAGATATCGAGTCACACCGGATCCTCACTTATAATGAAAACTAGAACCTGGGGCTGCTGAGAGGAAACCTAGACCTGATAGGAGAATTGAGGGCAGACGCTAGAAGCAAGTCGGAGCGTAACAAGCAACAGATCCGCGGTGCCTACTACAAAAATGTGCAAATACACAGATTCCTGAAAGGGGATCTGGTGCTGAAAAAGGCAGATGCCCTTAAACCAACAGGAAAGTTAGATCCTAATTAGGAAGGGCCCCTTTATCGTGACATATATGCTCAGAGGAGGAGCTTACGAACTTAAGGATGCAGAAGGAAGAATCCTACCAAGGCCATGGAACGTCAATAATTTGAAGAAGTACTACGTATAGAAAGTTTCCTTTCTATTTTTAGATCCCCTTCATAAACAATGAAGGCTTTATGGTAATTTCGTTATCTATGATCAAATGTTAAGTCACTTTGCGACGAATTTTGCTATCCCATTCAATGAAGTTCTATTTTCTTTTTTCCAATAATGAATTATAATTCTTTCGTATTCTTATAATTCACTTGAGGGGGGAGTAGGGGTGTACCCCACACCCGGGAACCTCAAAGTGAATATCTATTTAGGAAAATTGATTCTTTTTGGGAGAAAAGCAAGTAAAAGCAATAACCACTACCAAGAGTAAAACAAGATAGGAAGTCCTTATCTAAAGATCAAGCATCCGAGAAACTTTAAATTACAAGCAAAAATAGAAAAGTAAATTGTTCAGGTAACCAAACCACAATAATAAAAAAGTACTTGTGGAGCTGATCCCACACACAGCCAAAGAAATAAGATGTTAGCCCTGAAGCTCATCTCCATCCTCAGGGGTTGAAGCGTCGAGTCCCAGGCCTCCGCCAGGTGCTGAAGTATTGGTCTGAGCGTGGATTGGAGGATTCTCTGTGGTTAAAGGCATAACCTCTACCGCGACCGTAGAATAACCAACCTGAACATGAGCCTCGTCCTCCTGGAAAGAATAGAGGGGATCGACAGGATCTAACGCGTAGAGGAGATCCTGACCCTCGTTCACATGAGAGTGAGATGAACTCGGCTGGTTCAGGACAGGGGGCTGAACTGGAGATTCTGGGGGGGAGTTGGCTCTGGCATCCTTGAGGGCTCGCCTAATTCGAAAGTTGCGTTATTGTTCAAGCACCCAGCCAATGTGATCCTTCACGGGGACTGAAGAAAATACACTTCCTCCGATGCCTGTATACCCTTCACTTTTCGCAATAAATCCCCCATTTGCAAGATGGGAGAAGGTCAATGTAAGGCCAAAACACGTAAACTAGAACAAGGAGAAGGAAGAAAATTCATTTACCTGCCGCCTATTGTCAAAAACAGTTAGTAAGGAATATATACTTAATGACAGTAAAGCATTCATATATAAGATTAGACGATAAAGAAGACATACCACTGTGAAAGCCTCCTCTAGCAAACCATACATTCCTGCCTAGGCAGGAAGAATGTAATAGGAGAATTTCTTCCACTCCAGCAGATCCCCAGCGTACTCCTCAAGCTTGTAAAGGATCTAAGCCGCTGCCTTCAAGCACTCCATAAACCACTGATTGTTCTCGCCAATCCGAGGATCTTTCTCCAGTGTAGGAGCCTCTATTTCCATGATTTTCAGGATGGGATCAAGATCAATCTCAGACATCCGTTCTTCTGGTTGATCTGGTTCAACACTTCCTCAATAATAGCCCCAACCCAGGAGGCCATCAGAGTGCCCATGCGCTCCCAGAAATCGGGGAAGTGAAAGTAGGCTTCAGGCAAGCCACGGATCATGGCATTAAGGAAGGCCTGACCGTGAGGGGTCATTAGCAGATAGGATCTGTATCTATGGGCCCCCACCATGGACCCGATGACGAGGCCCTTCTTCATGCCAGCATCCTTGCCTTTCTGAAGAGCGTTGTCGCAGGCCTTCTCCATGGTATCTTTATGCTCTTCATAAATGCAACCTAAGCGACTTTTCGAGTCATCGCAAGCCTTCTGCAGATCCTCAGATCGGGTCTTGAAGACAGCCAGATCATCCTCCAGCTTTTTCACATAGGCATCGTGCTCATGAGAGAGACGCACCTGCTCTCGCTCCCTTTCTTCATCGCTTCCATCTCCAGGCCCATGTTAGCCAGTTTCTCCTTCAAGGCTCTGGTCTCTGCAGCCTCTCACTCGTTGATAGCAAGGCGTAGTTGTTGCACCTCCTCTTGCAGCTTCTTATTAGCGGATGCCAGCTCTGCTGCCTCGCCCTTCAAGGGCTCATAGGTCAAGGAGCGAAGACCAAGCATAGACTTGCAAGCCATGGCCTGTAAAAATAAAATAAGTAAACAATTGTTCTCAAAAAGATCTACTGGCTTTACTAAAGAAAGGTCTGTCCATGTATAAATGTGTAAAAAGAAAAAAAAAACACTGAAGGTTACATCTTCATTTCATAGACAAAAGCTTCCTTAATCAGATCCACGGAGGAGAACCTATTGAAAGATCTCCAGTCCTCCGCGCGAAGAAGGCTGTACCAGAACTTGGGCAGCTGTACCCCCATCAATTTCCCTCACAGTGCCAGGGAAGCTGACACTCACATCGCGCGCCTTATAAGAGGCAGTAGGCACATCCAAACCCTTCATCCTCAAGGCATGAAACATGGCCAAAGTAGCTTCAGAAGCTAGACCTTTGCCAGGTATAGGCTCAGGTCTCTTCGTGACTTGATAAGGATTTGCGGTGGCATACCTTGCCAAGGTGCTCGAGTAGAGAGGAGGGCCTCGTAAAGAGGGCTTAGAAGTAATAGGGGTGGGTGCTAGAATGTTGGAGAGAGGCATGCTCTACCACCTATCGGTGTCGGCAGAAGATGCTTTCCTCTTCTTGGGATCTCGAGAAGGAGGTATGGAGAGTGAACAGTTTATCAGAACCGATAAAAATAGGTCTGCCCGAAATGGGCTTCCGGTTCTGGATGTAAGGCTACAGGGCCTTTAGTGGGGTTTGAGCATGCCCCTTTGATCTTAGTATATTGAAAGGATTGCTACGTGTCGCGACATCATTCGCTGTTGGGGGAGATGTGATATTTTTACCTTACATTCATGGATATATGTGCAATGACGTTAGCACGTCACATTAAAAAAGATAACTTACGTCAGAAGCATATCCCCTAAAAAAATACATTTTTCCAGAGTCAGGGGAAGGGGAGAGGGATGTAGCTGAAAAGGATAAATATCAACTCATGCTTGGTCATTTATAAATGGAACACATATTGACTGGCTAAGTTACTTAGATTTGACAAAAGCAACAAGAGTAGATCATGCGTTGTTCTATCCCATGACAGATCCTGCCCTTAGGTAGTTATGTCCATAATCTGCGGAGAAGTAATTAGCTCTCCTTATGTTTAAACAGAGGAATGATAGGAACATCATAGCCTTTATTCTTCCAGAAGCCACAAGGCTCTCGAGGAATGGGCGATCTACTCATCGTCAGATCCTATTTTATAGAACCTACAACATATTTGTATGTTCCATTTCCATAAACATATATAGTGCGAAATGGCTAGAATATTCTCGTAACTAACATTTGGGACCACTCAACATGGCACCTGCCGAGCCGGAAAGTATCCTCACTTTTACTGACGAAGTCTACCTTCAAACGACATTGTTACCCTCGCTTTTACAAGGAAAAGGCGGAAATACCCCCGCCTCCCTCACACCTTTAAATACCACATTGCCTTTACCTACAAGGTATAAGCTACTTCACTTCATACGAGCACTCGAGGAATTCAAGGGCAGAATTCCTCCGACTTTTCCACACACACTTATACACTGCAATCTCTCTACACCTAGAGGCTTCTTCTCTTGAAGAACCTCAAATCCCTCTACGTTCTTGTTAGACTTGACTTGAGTGTAGGAGTCCCTTCCGCAGGGAACCTCCACCGGTCTGTTTTGTTGAGAACCGGAGCTACTGTGAAGACGAAGAACACCATCAGCCAGTTAGAGGAACAAAGGTATCTCCTTCTTCCTTCTCTCTATAAAATCTCTTTTGTTGTAGATCCTTATCCAGATATAATAGTTAAGTTAAGAAAAATATTACTCCCTCCATCCACCAATTGGTGATCCAAAATTCTGGGCACGGAGTTTAATGTGTTTTGTTGATGTATTAATAAATTAAAGTGTTAAAGTGGAATAATTGTGGGCCCATCTAATATTTTTAATTGTATTAATGTGATTATGAGAGGCCTACGTCCCAAAATGAAAAGGATAAACAAATTGTGGATGTTCTAATATAGTATTAGTGTCAACAAATCGTGGATAGAGGGAGTATATATATAGAAAATAAAGAAAATAATTAAATAGTAAAAATATTAAGGATGGTTGGTGATAATGAGAGCACTCCAATGGAGAGCCCTTAAAGTGGGCTCTCTCCCACTTTTCAGTAGAGACACCCCAGCCACCCCACTCCCAAAATTTGCCCCAGTGCAAGGGCTCTCTTCTGGGCTCTTTCGGATTTTTTTCAAAATATTTTTTAATTCATAAATTGAATTTTAATGTTCATTTTTTTTTCAATTTCTGTAACAGTCCTGAAAATTCGTACCGGAAAATTTCGAACTTTTTGAAATTTTCTTTTTATATTTAGTAAAGTGTCGAGCACCATTATATTTTATTATTAGCGAAATAATTATATATCGAATATCGAGCTCGACAAATGAGTTAGCCATATTAGCTATTGAAAGAAGTTGACAAGAGATATTCTAGAAATAGAAGTTATAGAGACCCTAATTAATTTCCGGAACAAGTTTTTTAGCACTGCAAATTGGACGTAGCGGTAGAATGAAACGTTGAGTATTCGAAAGCAAAGTATCATATTTCTCAAGAAATGATTTATGAGCATGAGATTAATTATTTTATGTGCTCAAGTTTATTATGTGAGTTATGTTCCTACATGAATAATTACTTGTTTGATTAAATGTGTGCATGAATTTTACTTGAAGTGGTCGAGAATCACTATAATTAAATGACGTATATTTATTTATGCGCTATATGTATTTTTATACATCATAATATAGGGTAATATATTTATATTATTATATACATAGTGGTGTCACACCTCTTATATATTTATTAGGTGTAGAGATTCTCCATTAGGAATCATAAAATACAATTGTATGTCACTTTTATAATTATTGTTATTCTTACTTGGAGTGCAAGTGTATAAAAGAGAATAGATGTGACATGGAGAATGTTATGTCATAGAATATGTTGGAATATTTGTTAAGGGGAAGCGAAATCTATTTATGCTTTAATATAGATACAAATTATTTTGATTAGATTCCAAAATCCCATAGAACTTTCCCTTATTATTTTTGATGTATACTAGTATCGCTTCATGTAATTTTCAATGTATTAGAAAAGCTCACTTGTTAAGGAGCTACACTCTTTAAGTGTGATTTGTCCCAGCATAAGCAAAGCAGTGCAAAGCCTTGAGTAATCATCAACAAATGATGAAGTACTCGTAGCCACCCCTTAGCTTGTACCGATATTGAACCACACATGTCCGTATGAATCAAATCCAACACACTTTCTGATTTATTGCCCTTGGATCTAAGAGTGACCAAGACTTTAGATACCAAATATATCTTCGATTCATACTAGAAGGTTCTTTACATTTAAAGAATTGATGTTGTGCTATTTACTATAGTTTGCGCACAACTAATGTACATCTCCCACTGCACTGGCCACCACTTTCGTAGCGTCTCCCACTGCAATGGCCGCCATTTTTGTAGTGTCTCCCACTATGATGGTAATCTTGACCGCATTAACAAATGCACAAGATATACCTTGACCATTGCCTCTATTCAAAATGAGGACAGACCGCCATAATTTGTCTTTTCTGCTTACAACAGTAATACTTTCCTCTTGGTTTCTTTATCCCACCTTGAGTAGTTATTCACCTTCTGAGCGCCATTACCTCCTTAACCACCACCACCTTGCTTCTTCTTCCTTTAACCATCCTTTGGTTTAAAAGGTATAGAAGTTGTGGTGATCAATGCTTGAGAACCAGTTTAAAACATCTCAGCATTGATGAGTTCATTGAGCAATTTGGTTACCTTGTACATGAATTAATTCATGTTATAGTTAAGCCGAAACACATCAAAGCTCATAGGGAGTGATTCTATTATGATATCGACCTGAGTTTCCCCATTGATTTCAACACCTAGAACCTCCATTTCTTTTAGACAACTGATCATCTTAAGAACATGGTCCCTATTTGGAGTACTGTAACGCCCCGTATTTTACTTAACTAGTTCAGTTAATTAATTACGTTGTTAATTTCAAATTATCAACTTCTAGTATTCAAGAACAATTGCTTAGAGAGCAAAAGTAGAATCGAGTGGAAATTTAAAGTTCTATAATTGAGTTGCGAACGAATAATTGATTAAGTGCTCGATTAATTAAGTGGATAATTAATAGACTCGATTATTCTTAGCTAAGTGTCGATCCACTCAAGAATAGCTCAATTAAGAGTTCATTACTCAATTACTCAGTTTAAGTAATTGGTTGAGACCCAAGTAAAACATAATGGGCCAGGCCCACGTATAGATTAAACGAGCCGAGCTCGTTAGTAATGGCTGAAGCCCAATACACAATTAAATAGGCTGAGACGAACTAATAATTATGGGGCCAAGCCCGTCTAACTAAACAACAATTATAAACCAAGGACTAAGGACCCGAGAGAATAATGATACAAGAGGAGATAATAGTATAATAATAATAAATTAATAAATAAGGAATAGAATTACTAACTAAGTGTGGAGAATACAATGCGTTCTAATAAAAATGATCAAGCAATAAACAAGAAACTAGGAAACTCGATTTCTACTGCTAAAGTATTTATAAGAAATCAAAAATAAGCTGAAGGACATGAAGGGAATTTAGACACCCTAGCTTAAAAGAAGAAAGGAAATCAGTTCCTTTTTCCTAGTTTCAGTAGCCTAAAAGAAGAAAGGAAATCAGTTTCTTTTTCCTAGTTTCAGGCGCACAGCTCCAACCTCGGCTCAATACAGCAGCCCTGCAAGGGAAAAGAAAGAGAGTTCAGCCTATCTTGACACCAAGTATAGCTGCAAGGGCAGCACCAATGCAGCAACATTTGCAAAAGAAAGAAAGTGAAAAGGGAGGTGAGAGGATCAGTCGAGTATAATAAAAAGAAGAGAGTCAAAACCTGTAGCATAGAAACAAGAAAGAAAACCATCCTTAAGGGAAGCCTAGCACAACTATAGAGACAACAGCTCCATCCATTCTTTTTATACCTACAAAGGAGAGAGAAAACAACCAAGTAAGAACAAGAAGGAAGGTTTTCAAGGTCTGCAATTAGAAACAAATAAAATCTGCAGAAATCTTTAGAAAAGAACAAACATAGTATGA
Source organism: Mentha longifolia (assembly GCA_001642375.2). Classification (NCBI taxonomy): domain Eukaryota; kingdom Viridiplantae; phylum Streptophyta; class Magnoliopsida; order Lamiales; family Lamiaceae; genus Mentha; species Mentha longifolia. The sequence continues at coordinate 18,400,378 of CM038113.1, read as the reverse complement.
AAATAGACACCTTGAAAGACTACACTCTTCAGCCACAAGCTAACTTTCCTTTCAAAACCATGAGAACTCCAAACGATCTCTATATACACACCCTTCTCTCTTCATTCAAATCACACCATTCCAAACATAACACTTAGAATAGTTGAGAGAAATCTGAGAAAGAAGAGAGAAGAAAAGAAGAGCTAGGAAGAGGAGAAGAAGTAGCTAGCAACTACAGCCTCATCTTCTTCAAGGTAACCAAAAATCCATAAACATGCTAGAGTTCTCCCTCAGTAAACTAAGCATGCTAGTAATTTAATTTCTAGTTTTCATTACAACTAAACACCCAAGCATGTGTAGATGACACCCAACCCTAGAAGAAGACTAGTATGCAAATTTTCAGTTTCTAAGAACTTTCAACTTTCAACTAAGAATGGTAAAACACATGACCACACCCATGTTCCAAAATCGTAAGCTAAGTGCTGCAACACGGAAACCTTGAACTTGATCGCATTCAGAAATCGCGAAAGCAATCGTAATTCGTAGAGAATTAGAATCCTAAATTTAAAGAGAACTAGTACTATTAGTGAGAAAAAAAAATGAGAGTGAAGGAAGGTCGAAACCCAACCTCTGTCGAGGCGCGAGGCCTCGGCGGCAGAAAAATTGTCGGAAGACGCAACCAGCAGCAGCAGCTATGCTGGTCGTCATGTCGCCAGCACCTGCAAACCAATAGGAGAGATAAGTCAGTAACTTAAACCAAAAATAATAATAGAAATCGAACCCTAATGCTCAATCAGCGATTGAGTAGAATTGAAAAGGAAGATGTCCCCTAGCCTCTTAAAGTAGGGATGTTAGAGTGGACTTCTCGAGGGACGCCGGCGCGCGGGAGTTGCAGCCAACATCAGGAACCACCAGGACGAAGAAGGAATCACCGACCAAGGTGCAACTCGTCGAGATCAATCGAGGAAGCCCGACACCTCTCAGTGCAGCACCATCTCACCGCGATGCCGCAGCATCATCCGGTAGCCGGAGGCGACGTATCTCGCCAGAAATCAGCAAGGGAAGGATATTCCCCAAAATTTTGAACTTAGGGTTCTAATTCATAGCTAATAACCAAGGACATGGAAGATGAGTAAGAGATGAGAGGGGCGAGGACCGATACCAGGCTGGGAACGGCAACGCCGTCCAAGATCACCGGTCGCCGGCCAGAGAATCGAGAGAAAGAAGAAAGGCGACAGTGATCGCGATTTGAAAGAGGGAGTCGGACCAGCGTGCAATGAAGAAGGAAAATAGGGAATTGAAATCCTAGGTGTTGACCAGGTCAAACCGGGTTCAAGTCGCGGGCCGGGTTTGGGCAGCAAACTGGGCTGGACTGCTAGTGGGCCGGAATTTATTCTTCTAATTGGATCGGAGCCCATTTAACCAATTACGAACCCAATTCCAATTTATTTACGAACCAAGATACGACAATGTAAATCGTTTTCCACTCTCGAGCCAATTTCAATAATTCATAATGAATTATCTCACGTTTTAAATAATTAACTTAAGATAAGTTAATTAACCAGGATTTATTAACTAAGAATTAATAAGTAATCGGAATTGGTTAAGCTAATCAAGTACGCAGTTAGAATTGATTGAGTTCAATAATAAATCAAGGTGATTTATTAATAAAAATTCACATGAACCGTTTGCATAACGGGATTCATAACTCAAACTTAGATAACAGTAACCACGTTACTGGATTTAGAATGACCTCCGATCAGAATTGAAACTAAAATCTTAAATAAGATTTTATTCGTTAGAATACGAATCTTACCTCGATTTTTAATTGAAGGTCACCTGAAGGAGGTACAGTAGCTGAGGCAGAGATCAAGTCTCGTAGCAGTTGAGAGAATCAACGAGGTGGGCTTTCTATAAAACAAAGCATGTTTTATTAGATCAATAGCTCTTAAAAGTATTGTCATGCCATAAATGTTTACAGTTTTTGTATGATGCCTATCTGTTAAATGGCAAAATGCCAATTCATAAATCGAATTCGGGTCCTTGAAAGATCAGCTATCATTCTTGGACTAGTGTACACATCGATCGTGTCATTGCAGATAGTGACCGATCACGTGACCGAGTGAGGTGGCCACCTCCTCGGACACAACAGACTCAGATATGGTAGATTACTACAGAACTTAGACTGCAGTCGCTTTTAAGATAACTCAGTTTTTCGTGAACATAGGCCTTTCAAGAAAAACCCTATGCTTCACTATGAATGGCTTGACAATAAAAATGTTTTGGGCATGTGTCCACTGGGTACTCAAGTACTCACGCCCTGTACATTATTTCCGATGTGCAGGTTGAGCAAGATGAATGGAGAGTGACCGGCGATGCTTTTGTCAAAGTTAGCAAGTAGTCTTAGTTGAAGATTTCTCTTGGTAGTACATATCTTCATACATGTATTCTTAAACGCTTTTCCGCTGTGTACACTCTGATCCTTCTGTATCATTCGATATGGTTGTAATTCAAGTCAAAATCATGACAAGTGGTGTCGTACTTATTCCGTCTATTATGTGCACCTATTGGTGTTTGTTCTATAAAATGTTCGTATCAAATTCCTGAATTTCTCATCTTTTGTAAATTATTCATAAATTTCCACCATAGTCACGAATCGCCAAGCTTAGCTATCAATTAGCAAAGTGTGGTCGTGACAAGTACCTTCAACCATTTTCATCGACAAAAGAATATTTTGTCGAACTTGGTATCCATGATGACTAAACATCTCCGTAAAACTAAGCTTCACACGTTTAGGCATACTCTCCTTAGTTGGCACATAAGGACATTCCTCAGTATGGACAAACTTGTGTTTGTTAGCAGTCAAGACAATGTCCAAGTTACATTTCCAATCGTGATAATTGGAACTCTCGAATTTATTTTTCATTGAGTATTTAAACAAGTGAACCGAAAAACATAGTATAGTTTGGAAATAAAATAACATAAAGTTATAAGTCATATCCTTTCGAAGCATAATTATATTGTAAAAACCTTAAAATAATATAAATGCAACTCCCCGACTCCTTAAGATTTTATATGCAAGCCACGATGGATGGACGTTCACATATAATTTTTTAAGTAGGTTTTTAGGCCTTTAATTTCATTATCCAATCAACCTTTTATCTTATGATTGATAAAATTAACAGTTGGTCACCCCTTGTCACACCCCAGTTCCCGAGGGAAGGCACGTATGCCAGGACGTGGCAAGGGGTTGGAATTAAGAAGCGGGGATAGAAAGGGGCTCATGGCTTGGGATATTTAACCCTATTGTTAAGAAATTAAATACAGGATCGGGACCCACAGCACGAACTACGGGGTAGATAAATCATACTGCCCGTACCAGCCGCTTGTGTCAGAATACCCGTAGACATAAAATAATATAATATTTAAATACGGGATCGGGACATACAGCTCAAACTATGGGTTTGGCTAAACCGAACAACTCATGCTGGCCGATTTGTCTGAGTACCCGTAATATTATATATAACTCGTGGTGTATGAAAACATAGAGATTTTATTTATAGGCGTAGCGGAAGCTTTTATTATACATTAGCAACAACAACAGTCCTCTACAGCTTCGCCTGTTCCACCAGCTCCTTAATCTGCAAAACATTTGGAAAGGAATTGCAGGCTGAGTACTAATGTACCCAGTGGGCTTGTGCCAAAAATATTTTATCATAAAAAGAATATCCATGATAATAAAGTATACATAGAAGGGTTTTGAAATTATTTACTTCCATGTACACAAAACCTCATTTTTCATGATTGTGCGCACATGTGTATTACCATGTTACTCTTATATTGATCTCGGGACATTGCCACTGCCGGGATCCCTTTTCCCTTTTCAAATGGAGCCATGGTTTGGAGACAATAGAATATTCCATCCAGAGGTTCTCCCTTCGAAGTTAGAATCAATTGGTGATCAACCCAACGATTTTTAACTGTGCACTTAACCTCTCGATTAGTGTGTTAGACAAACCGAAAGACCCGATCGCATACATTATAAGAGCCTTAAACATGTAATAACACATTAAAACAATTTTATGGATAATCTCATTTTATCAAAGCTTAATAACTCAAATAATACTTTGTAAGTATAGAGCCTCACCTGATAATTTGATACACTAAAATGAAATTCTCTATCTCGAGAGGGATTAAGGATTCAACGGCACAACTTTTCTAGAAGAAGAATTCATTTTTGCTCTACTACTAAACTACTTCCTGATTGATGACCGTTTGACTATGGAATCTAAACTAAATATGGACTTTATGCATTCTTGTGCTTTCGGTACAGATGAGGTAAATGGCTTCATAAGTTATTGGTATTTATAGAAAAGAATTATGCTTAGTCATTTAAATAGCTATGTATAGTCATCACCTTATGTAACTTAGTAATCAAGCCTATTTCTATAGCATGAAGACACGTGTTCGGGAATAGATATACTAGGAACTTTGATATTTATCATTATCATTTATCTTACTAAGTTTACAAGGATTATACATACATATATATATACACATATATATTTTAATCATTATCCTAAATTTAAGTATCTTATATACATACATACCTCACATAACTCATGAAATTCTTGCATGCTAAGGTATCTACGTAAATAATATACTAATTATACCTCACTTATAAATACAATTCTTGTGTGTATATATAGAAAAAAATTCATGCACACACACACACACACATATATATATATATATATATATATATATATATATATATGCTAATAAATTATCAATATATATGTACACGTATATATTTAATAAGAAAATTTGGGATATTACACCCCTAGCCATGCAAATTAATTAATTACATTTCTGAAGGGAAATAATTAATTAATTTATACCTAAGTGAACACCATAATTTAATATACCGAAAAATCTAACCCTACCGCAGGGAGGTAATATCGATATAAAATTATTTTTCTATATTATCCATTTTAGAATTTTAATTAATGAAATTCATAATTAGCATCTCCAAAGGGATAGACTTGTGTCAGCAAGCGAATGCTAATTAATTCATTTTTAAACCAATTATGGAGGCTAGAATTAATTAAAAATTTCGAAAAATACAAAATTAATTAAAAATTAAAATTGATATTAAACCACTTAGTAATTTGAACCAAGGTTTTTAATCAATTCTCAAGCATAGCACATAAATAATTATCGCGAATAATTAAGCATACATGCCATTTATCAACAACAATAAAATCGCATGATAAGTGTTAAGTGTTTTGATTGTTTGTTCCATTGTTTGGGACGAAGAATGGCTTAAGTTTGGGGGAGTAAATAACACATTTATGTGCATGTTAAGTATATTTCATATGTGTTTGAGGCTCGAATTTGGTGTTTAAATGTTAGAATTGCTAGGGTTTTTAACTTGTAGCATATTCTATACTTTGCCAAACCGCCGGCCAGCCGGCTACTGTTCACAGAGAAGACAGCGATCTATCACGGCGGTCTGACAGACCGCCGGCCATTCTGGCAGACCGCTGCCGGGCCGCCTCTCCTCACTTAAGGACCGAGTTTGGTCCATCCAAACTCGGTCCAACTCATCTCCATACCCATTTTTCATGTATGTTAACCCCAAATCTTCCCCATTTGGGTATCTTTTACCTTCAAACACTTTCTTAGAACCCTAATTGAGATTCATACTTTCTACTCTAGTATTTTCAAGATTTATGGAGCTACACTTGGTGGATTTGAAATTCAAGACCATATTCTTCTTCCTTATTGAATTCTCTATCTTTCTATTATGATTTCATCTATTGTTCATGGTTTATTTTCATTAATCATGTCTAGCTAATTTTCTTCGTGATTCCAATTATATATAGAATAGGGATAACTGATGGGATTAGGCTCTAAATTATGAATTGACCTTCTAATTTCATGTTCATTTCTCTTGGGGCTATGTTTTATTACGTAGTTATGCTTGATCTCCATAGTTATATATCAAGTGTTTGATCTAATGCTTATGAGGCTTAGATTAGATGCTAGGAAACAAGAGATTTGCATGCTAGAGATAGTAGGGGTAAATAACTCAATGTACTATTGGGAGTTAATGACCTACTTGATGTCCTAGTCGGAATTAGGTATTTCATTAATCAACTTGATTTAGTTGCAATGAGAATTGAATGAATCATACTTATGAGGTTTCCCACATGAAGTTAGATTAAATTGGTTAGTTAAAGTTAGAGTTCTAATTGCCCATCACTTAAGCCTAATTGAAGTATAATTGGAATCACCTTTATTTACTATTGGATTAACTTGTTATTTTGATCATTTGTAGCTAGTTTATAATTAGTTGGATTTGTTTTACTTTCATTGATTAGTAGTTAAACAATAATCCCAAAAACATGTTAGTTGGTAGCTTGAACAGTGATTAGATAGCTAGATTACTACTTAAAATTCTCACGCCATCACATTCCTTATGGATTCGACTCGATCATACTAAATCGATTATTATTGCATCTATCTCACTATCAAAAGTGAGAGAGATCAATTTTTGGCGCCATTGCCAGGGAATGTTAAGTGTGAATTTTAATAGTTGATTTGGTTATTAAGTTGCTAATTCAAGCATTTGTTTCTTTTGATTTTTGTTTTGTAGGTTTATGCACACAAGGTCCAAGGGAAGACTTGTTCAACCCTTGATCTTGGAATTTGAAAGAAGGCATAGAAGAAGGAATTCTAGTGAAGATCAAGTTATGGGAGCCAATAATCAAGCAATGGAAGCTCTAATGAAGGAAATGGAAGAGTTTAGAGCATGGAAGGATGAGCAAGAAGGAGGACAAATGAGGTTCAACCACCTCCTCTCAATCATATGTTCCAATCTCCAACGGAACAATTTCAAGGAGGAGAATGGGGGACGATCAATACCAATAATTTTGAGCTCAAATCCGGTCTCATCCAAATGGTTAAAGATGAGCAATTTGGTGGAAGTCCTAAGGAGGACCCAAACGCCCATCTTAGCACGTTCCTTGATATTTGCGATACCATTAAGCTAAATGGACTCTCAAATGATGCAATTCGCATGGGAATGTTTGGGTTTTCTCTAAGGGATCGGGCCAAAGATTGGTACAAAGGATTAAACAAGACTAACATTCACACTTGGGATGATTTGTGCAATGCCTTCCTCTCCAAATACTTTCCACCCTCCAAAGCTCGAAGGCTTATTTCTGACATCTCACATTTCTCTCAACAAGGTGACGAGACCTTGTTTGAAGCATGGGAAAGATATAGAGAGCCTCAACATGGCTTCAATGAGGGTCAACAAATAACCAATTTTTATAGTGGGTTAACACCTCATACACGAAGCATTGTAGATGTTACTTCTGGTGGGTGCCTTCTAAATCAAAATGCAAAGGAAGCTTTGAGAATCATTGAAGAGATGGCGGCTGTTCGATCTTGATTTTCTTGGGGAAATTAAAAGCGTAACGAGAATGTAAAAGAACACCAAAAAATTACGTGGTTCGATCTTTAATGAGATCTACGTCCACGGAACAAGAGTACGAATTTTATTCGAATACTTTCTCCCTTTACAAGATTTCTTTCCCCCTATTTATAGAGGATCTACACATAACCCTAGCCCTAATTTCTTTTGGGCTTGATATTGGGCTTCACTTCTATTTCTTCTGGGCCACATCCTATCACATGCCCCCCCCAAAAGACATAGAAGTGAGGGTGTGATTTGAGGTCGAGCTTGAATTGCCTTGCCCCATCAAAATTGGAATTTCGACGAAGTCAAAATGCGTACCGCCTCGCTAGGATGATGTCATAATAAAATCGCATTGCCCCGTTGAAATTAGGATTACGACGAAGTCGAAATGCTAGCTCGCACTTGTCTTAGACGAGTTTAGGCTTTTAAATAGCTCTACTCCGTCATAAGATGAAGTTTTGGCTTTAAGTTAACTACTTCGTCCGAAGATGAAGTTTTGGTTTTCAAATAGCCACTTCTTCTAAAGATGAAGTTTCGGCTTTCGCAGCCACTTCGTCTAAAGAAGAAGTTTTAGCTTTCGAGTAGCCAGTTCGTCTAAAGACGAAGTTTCGGCTTTCATAGCCACTTCGTCTAAAGAAGAAGTTTTGGCTTTCGAGTAGCCACCTCATCTAAAGACGAAGTTTCGACTTTTGAGTAGCCACTTCGTCTAAAGACAAAGTTTTGGCTTTCGTAGCCACTTCGTCTAAAGATGAAGTTTTGACTTTCGAGTAGCCACTTCGTCTAAAGATGAAGTTTCGGCTTTGTAGCCACTTCGTCTAAAGAAGTTTGGCTTTTGAGTAGCCACCTCATCTAAAGACGAGGTTTCGACTTTCGAGTAGCCACTTCATCTAAAGATGAAGTTTCGGCTTTTGAGTTCCTTGTTTGTCAAATTTATCGATAGGAGTGGTCTCCCTATGCGCGTTTAAATATTTTAGGTAGCTCTTCCTCGTCGTGAGACAATGATTAGCTTTTAAGAGCACTTCCTCGTATGAAACGAGAATTGGCTTTTGAGAGCACTTCCTCGTACGAAACAAGGATTGGCTTTAGTTAATATATATATATCTATAAAACTAATAAAAGAAATTAGAATTAAGAATTGACCTTAGCGAGAAGACATTCTCGGGGCTTTTCTTGATGAGTCGGCGTTGAGAGGTCGGCGCCATGCTTCGACGTAGAAGCTTCGTGGCAATGTCGGCTTGGGGCTCGGTGGTGCCTCGGCGACGCCAACTCGGATGCTCGGTTCGGAGGTGGTGCAATGAAGCAGCTCGGCAAGGTAGGTGCGGCAGCTCGGGGAAGTGCTGCAGCTCGTCGGGTGTTGCGGCGGTGCAGCTCGTCAGCTCGGCCCACTGCTGCAGCTCGGCTGATCTTTGGTAGGGGCGAGCTCGACGGGGTGCTACGGCGGTGAAGCTCGGCAGATCGGCCCGCTGCTGCAGCTCGGCTGCTCTTTGGCGGGGGCGAGCTTGACGGGGTGCTGTGGCGGTGCAACTCGTCAGCTCGGCCCACTGCTGCAGTTCGGCTGCTCTTCGGCGGGGGCGAGCTTGACGCTGCAGCTCGGTGGTGCTGCGGCGATGAGGCGGAGAGCTTCAGTTTGGCCGGCTGCTGCTGCGGCGACGTCTGCCCATGCAGGTGCAACTCGGTGGTGCTGGGGCGACGATGTCGGCATGACGCAGCTCGACGGAGGAGCTCGGAGGTGCTGCAGCTGTGGCGTCATCTCGGGGGCTCGGTGGAGGCGCAACTTGGCGGAGAGCTTGGCTGCAGCTCGGCAAGGGGCCCGAAGGAGGAGCTCGGCGGTGCAGCTCGTCACCATATTGTGGCGACGTCGGCTCGACGGAGGGCTGCAGCTCGGCTGCTCTTCGTGGGAGTCGGCGAGGGCTGCAGCTCGGCGTGGAGGAGCTCGGCGGTGCAGCTCGTCACCATGCTTTGGCGATGTCGGCTCAACGGAGGGCTGCAGCTCGGCTGCTCTTCGTGGGAGTCGGCGGGGGCTGCAGCTCGGTGTGGAGGAGCTCGAAGAAGGAGCTTGGCTGTGCTTCTGCTGGTGTGCCAGGTCATCGTCACCGTCGCCATCGCCCTCAAGCTCGGCATCGACGGCGACTGAGGCGGCTGTCGTGGAGTTCCATCGAGCGGCGGGTATGGGAGGCGGACCCTCTTTGTGGAGGGGAGCATGGTGTGAGAACCGCACCCGGAGAAAGCTTGATGAAAAATCTGCACTTGTAACTTCAGCGCCTACAACCTGTTCGACAAAATGCCAAGAATAGAAATTGAAAGTGAAAAGAGGAACAGCTGCGTCCCATGGCTTCCATGATCGCGCCGTTGCAGGCGTCGTGGCTGAACACTTTGTGAACGTTGGCGAAGACGTGGTTGATCCGTTGCCGGACTCTGTTGGCTTGATGATGAGACGGGACCTAGCATTGAAGAAAACAATCGGGACTTGCAGCTCGGAGGACCAGTGACGAGATCGAGAGCCAAGAAGCTGCAAGGTTATTTGCAATGCTACATTCCTAAGAGATTGGAGGATGATGGAGTCGAATTTCATCAATACAAGTTGGTGAATTTGACAAGTGTTGAAGATGAAGATTTGGGCGTCCATCATTGAAGAAAAAGGAAGACAAGCCCAAGAAAACACAATTTCTTATATTTTATTTGGGCTTAAAAAACTACTTTGTATTTATTTCTTAATTTAGTTTAGTCCAATTATCACAACATGTTTAGGTGATTAATTGGCCCAGTTATATTTAATTAAGGAGTCCAAAAATTAACAAGTCCAAGCCTTGTTAATTTCGAAACCTAGCTTAGGGATTAGTCTAGTATTTAAGTTATTTTCGCTGTTACTATTCACAGACAATATTGAATGAAAAATCGAGTTCTTCGTTTTTGTCTCAAATCGCGTGCTTAGGTTCACGTCTCTATAGTTCTTGGTAGAGTTTGTTGTTGGCACTTCAAACTTGAATTCATTCGACTCGTTCGTGATAACTCGTAGTATCCGGGTTAGTCGAGCCACGAAGATTGCTCCATAAACGCGTTTCGGATTCAAGTAGATCCGGGGTTCGTTTCGGGTAAGATTCATAATTTGTTTTCGTTTCAATTCTTCAATTCGTGTTTTTTTCGTTTTCCAAGCCATTCTTCATCGTTCCTATATCATCAGTAATCATCCCCTTCGTTCACATAACCATCCCATCCCAGAAACCCTTAGATTAATTTTCAGATCCGTTTTTGAACCCTAATTCTGTCCTGAAACTGACCACCGAGCCAAATCGAAAACTACCCGTGCGTTTTTGCTGAATTTTGGATATGTTCTTCATAACCCTAAGTTGTAACTTGTGTTAAAATTTGAGCTTATTCGGAATTGAATTGCTTAGGTTACTGTCGTCGCCTATTCAGCGTATTTGTGGGTAGAATTTCAGGAAATTTCCATTCGATTGTTCATAGTTATATTTGGATTGAATCTTTCATACTTGACGTTGTTCGATCCTTAGCTTCCGCGTTTATTGTGATCGCATCATATAAATTTTGGCATCAGAGCCACGTCAGTTTTGCTGATCGTGGTTCAATCCAAATAGGTGTCGTGACATATTAGGGGGCAAAAGTTTCGATAAAAAAAAAAAAAATCTGATAAAAAAAAAAGAAAAAAAGAAAAGAGTTAATCGAAGGCCCTAGTGTGTCACAGTGTGTTCGTAATTTGTTCTTGCATCATTCGTGTATTGGGTAGTAGTTGTGTCTTCGTTTCTTCGAGTTTTCGTCGGTAGAACTTAAAACGGACGTAACTTTTGATCTGCTTATCCGCTCAACCGCCATAATACCTTTTCAGAAACGTCTCGACGAGACCTAGAACTTAACACCGCTACGCCGTGTTCGGTTCGAGTTTAGGCCAAAAAACAGCCGTTTGAAGGTGTTACCGTCCAGTCCAGTTCAAAAAAAAAAAAAAAAAAAAAAAAAAGAGTCTATATTATTTGAGTACATTGGATAGTGTAGGTTTCAGTTCCTAAGTCGATTCAAAGTCGGGTTAGTGCTCATAACTTGTTACTACTTATATCCAAAGTTCCTAGATAGCCTTTCCTTTCTTTCTTATTTCCTGCCTTTCTCCCTTTTCAGCTTTCCTTGTTTGCTTAGCCATTAACTAGCCACCCTTCCTTGTTTCCTTAATTGTTAGCCTTCTTAATCCCTTTACCTAGTTTGTATTCCTTGCCTTGCCGTGCATTACCCCACATTGCAACAACTTCGTGTTTCTTTCTACACCTGTGATCCAAGCCGAGAGTCAAGTTCGAGTTCTTGATTCAGGCCGAGAAGTCCACATCGGTTCTGCCTTGAATTTGGAATTTGAGGTTTAGAGGCTATTGTGACTGCAAATTGAGTGATATACACGAGTGAAATTGAGTGACATACACGAGTGTATAAACATCTGAGAGAACAAACGAGTGATTGTGAGGAATTGTGAGGAACTGTGAGGTTTATACTTGTTTTTTTTTCTTTCACGTTTGCTCGTTTTGCAGGTACCATGAAGTCTGGAGACGGTGCCCATAAACCCAACAGCCCACCCAAATCAAATATTACACCTAATGAGGATTTCTCATCGTCTCAGCAGCAGCCTTGGGATGCTAAGTATCACTTTGATGCTATGGCCCAACACTTTGAGAGACGGAGTCGATTACTAGAACAGAAGCTGGATGATTCGATGGGTAAAGTAATGGCACAGTTCGAACGTCTCAACACTCGAACAATATTACCTCCACCGATCAGAAATCAACCTATCCACCAGCAAGAGCAAGAGCCACCATTCAGACGACAGCCTGTCCACCGAGAGACACCACATCGTCCCCAGCCCCAGCCTGTGTTTGAGCATATTTCTGATGATGAACATGAAGAAGAACATGAACATGATGGCTATAATGAGGAATCAGAGGCAGAATTCGAGTTTCCATGGAGGAATCAGAGACGTGACCGTCGACGTCCACCTCCACCTCCTAGGCGTGATTTCCGTGCCAACCAGGGCCGACACGTCGATGCGGAAAGCTTGTTAAACAACATCAAAACGAGCATCCCAGAGTTTGAGGGGTTACATGACCCTGATGTGTACCTTGATTGGGAGAGGAAGGTCAACAAGATCTTCGACTGTTATGACTTTCCTGAGTTGAAGAAGGTTCAGCTTGCTTCTTTGGAGTTCAGAGGGTATGCAGCATCATGGTGGGAAAATCAGCAAGAGAGAAGACGCCGAGATCGATATCCACCTATTGACACTTGGCAAGAGATGAAGGATGTGATGAGAGGCAGATTTATCCCAGTACATTATGAACGAGAACTTGAGAAGAAGTTGAACAGGATTAAACAAGGCACTCGTTCGATTGAGGAGTACCACAAGGAGCTCGAGACAGCCATGAACCGAGTCGGAAAGGAAGAGACATTGGTTGCCACAATCAACCGATACATTGAGGGAATGAATCCAAACATAGCATGTGAAGTCGAGTTGAGGGACTTCACCAGCATTGAGGCTATGATTCACTATGCCTCTATTGTTGAACGGCAGTTCAGAGAGGGACGCAGAAAATCATTCCAGTCGGCACCAGCCCGGACGCCGTGGACAGCCACGCCGAGGACAGCTCCTGCACGTCCTCAGAACCAGTCCACGCAGCCAGTTCACCGTTCTGAGCAGTCTGCACCCCAGCCCTCTCGCAGATCTGATTACAGCTCGTCTGCACAGAATCGGACCCCTCCACCTCGACCCACCCCATCTAGCCAGCCGCAGCAGAACAGTACTCCAGGAAGAGCACGTGACGTTCAGTGTCACAAGTGCAAAGGATGGGGACACTTCCAAGCCCAGTGTCCGAATCGTAGAGTTTTATTCCTCACCGAGCAGAATGAGTTAGAATCAGCAAGTGAAGAGGAATTTAAAGAAGAAGGAGAAGTAAAAGGGGATACTGAGCAGCCCCTAGTCAGCTCACTCCTGGGCGACATTGATATTGTGGATGAGCAGCCGAAGCAAACGCACGTCAGCCTTGTTTCGATCCGAGCATTGAGCCTTATTCGAGAGGAAGAACAGAATGATCAGCGGGAGAACATCTTTTATTCACGCTGTTCCATTCAGGATAAGGTGTGCTCGCTCATCATTGATAGTGGAAGCGTTGTAAACGCCATTAGTCAGTATGCAGTGGGGAAGCTGAATTTGACCCCACAAAAGCATCCAAAACCGTACCGATTGCAATGGTTGACAGACAGAGGCGAGATTCGTGTTGGATACCAGGTACCTGTCACCTTTTCTATTGGTCGTTTTACTGACACTGTTTTGTGTGACGTCATCCCTATGGAGGCGGCACATATCTTGCTTGGTCGTCCTTGGCAATTTGATAGGAAGGCGATACATGATGGATTCGCCAACACTTATGTTGTGACTCGAGAAGGACGCACCACGCGATTGTGGCCACTAGCGCCGAAAGATGTGATTGAAGATCAGCGTCGTATGCAAGAGAAGTACAAAGAAGAGAAGGAGAAGCGTGCTGAGAGCAAGCAGCCGATCCAATCTGAACCATCTACGGTCGAGTCTCAGTGTACTAAGGGAACCAAGGGCCTCCCCAAGGCTAAGGCTGCCCACGTTACCATCCCTTCCAGTTTAGATATGGCGCACCGGACTCTGTTCATCGGTGTAAAAGGAGTTCAGACCGCCATTAAATCAGGTAATGCTATTGTTCTCGTTAATTTTAAGGCTAATGATACTCCTGATGTTGTTATTCCTCCTGTTTTGCAGCCGTTGATGGAGGAGTTCAAGGATGTTTTCCCGGATGAAATTCCTAGTGGTCTGCCGCCGATTCGAGGAATTGAGCACCAGATCGACTTCCAGCCGGGAGCAGTCCTTCCAAACAGACCCGCCTACCGTACCAGCCCTGAGGAAACCAAGGAGATTGACCGTCAAGTCAAGGAGTTGCTGGAGAAGAAGCAAATTAGAGAGAGCTTGTCACCGTGCGCAGTGCCTGTCATCCTCGTTCCGAAGAAGAACAACGAATGGCGCATGTGCATGGACTGCCGAGCTATCAACAAGATAACGGTAAAGTATCGTTTCCCTATCCCTCGATTAGATGACATGTTAGATGAGTTGTCTGGAGCGTCTGTCTTTTCAAAAATTGATTTGCGTTCTGGATATTTTCAAGTGAGGATGAGTGAGGGAGATGAATGGAAGACCGCGTTCAAAACGAAACATGGATTGTATGAGTGGCTTGTGATGCCGTTTGGCCTTACCAATGCCCCTAGTACATTCATGCGACTTATGAACCATGTCTTACGTGATGTCATAGGGAAGTATGTTGTAGTATATTTTGATGATATCCTTGTCTATAGTACTTGTGTTTATGAGCATGTTAGACATCTTAGGCATGTGTTTGTGTTGCTACGTGATGCGAAATTATATGCTAATTTGTCTAAGTGTACCTTTTGTATGGATGAGGTCGTCTTTTTGGGTTTTGTTGTGAGTAGTCGTGGGATAGAAGTTGATAGGACAAAGGTGAAAGCCATAGAGGAGTGGCCGACGCCTAAGTCATGTGCTGATGTTAGGTCTTTCCATGGTTTAGCTGGATTTTATCGTCGATTTGTGCGTGATTTTTCATCTATTGCTGCACCATTGACTGAGTTGAGTAGGAAAGACAAGAAGTTTGAGTGGGGCAAAGCCCAAGAGCATGCTTTTAACTTGCTGAAATCGAAATTGTGTAATGCTCCTTTGTTGGTTTTGCCTGATTTTGATAAAATGTTCGAGATTGAGTGTGATGCCTCCGGCATAGGGATTGGTGCTGTTTTGATGCAGGATAGGAAGCCAGTCGCCTATTTTAGTGAGAAGCTGAATGGAGCAGCCCTTAGGTACTCTACGTACGATAAGGAGTTGTATGCATTGAAGAGGTCTTTGGAGACTTGGCAGCACTACTTGAGGCCGAAAGAGTTCGTGATTCACACTGATCATGAATCCTTGAAGCATTTGAAGGGACAACAGAACTTGAACTCACGTCATGCTCGATGGGTTGAGTTCATAGAGTCATTTCCCTATGTGATCAAGTACAAGAAAGGAGAAGAGAATGTGGTTGCTGATGCCCTTTCTCGCAGGTACGTGTTGATATCTGTTATGCATGCGCAATGTTTAGGTCTTGAGCATATTAAGAGCTTTTATGTGAATGATCCTTTCTTTGGACCTATCTTTGCATCGTGTGATGGAAAATCTAGGGTTATTGACTCGTACTGTGTTTCTGAAGGTTTCTTGTTTAAGGATTCGAAGTTATGTGTCCCTAATTGTTCTATGAGGAAGTTGTTTGTGTTAGAAGCTCATGCGGGGGGTCTTATGGGTCATTTTGGTGTTGCTAAGACATTGAGTCTATTGCATGAACATTTTTATTGGCCTCGCATGAAGAGAGATGTAGAGAGAGTCTGTGCTAGATGCATTACTTGTAAAAAGGCTAAATCTAGTTCTAATCCATTTGGTTTGTACACTCCACTACCTGCACCTTCTGCACCTTGGATTGACATATCTATGGATTTTATTCTTGGTTTGCCTAAGTCTAAGTCTGGCAAAGATTCTGTGTTTGTAGTAGTTGATAGATTCTCCAAAATGTCTCATTTTATTGCTTGCAGAAAAACTGACGATGCTGTTCATATTGCTAATCTGTTCTTTCGTGAAGTAGTTCGACTGCATGGCATGCCTAGGACTATTGTGTCTGATAGGGATTCTAAGTTTTTGGGACATTTTTGGCGTGTCTTATGGGGAAAGTTAGGTACTAAGCTGTTATTTTCTACTGCATGTCATCCTCAAACGGATGGTCAAACTGAAGTGGTTAATAGAACGCTAGGTACTTTACTTCGTGCTTTAGTTAAGAACAATCTCAAGTCATGGGAAGAGTGTTTACCATTTGCTGAATTTGCCTATAACAGAGTTGTGCATTCTTCTACACACATGTCTCCATTTGAGGTTGTTTATGGATTTAACCCGTTGACACCAACGGATCTTATTCCTTTGCCTACTGATCATCTTTCGAGTTTGCAAGGTTCTCGTAGAGCTGAACAGGTTCGAGAGATGCATGCTAAAGTGAAACAGAGGATCGAGCTTCAAGGTGTTAAGAACGCAACAAAGGCGAACGCCCACCGCAAGCAAGTATTGTTCAAACCTGGTGATAAGGTTTGGATACACTTCAGCCCGGGACGTTTTCCTAACTTGAGGAAGTCGAAGCTGATGCCTCGTGGTGATGGACCATTCACCGTGGTCGAGCGAGTCAATGACAATGCATACCGCATTGATCTTCCAGGTGAGTATAAGTGTTCTTCCACTTTTAATGTGGCTGATTTGTCTCCGTTTCCTGTAGATGATCAAGATGTCGAGGAGGACTTGAATTCGAGGACGAATTCTTTTCAGCAGGGGGGGAATGATGAGACGGGACCTAGCATTGAAGAAAACAATCGGGACTTGCAGCTCGGAGGACCAGTGACGAGATCGAGAGCCAAGAAGCTGCAAGGTTATTTGCAATGCTACATTCCTAAGAGATTGGAGGATGATGGAGTCGAATTTCATCAATACAAGTTGGTGAATTTGACAAGTGTTGAAGATGAAGATTTGGGCGTCCATCATTGAAGAAAAAGGAAGACAAGCCCAAGAAAACACAATTTCTTATATTTTATTTGGGCTTAAAAAACTACTTTGTATTTATTTCTTAATTTAGTTTAGTCCAATTATCACAACATGTTTAGGTGATTAATTGGCCCAGTTATATTTAATTAAGGAGTCCGAAAATTAACAAGTCCAAGCCTTGTTAATTTCGAAACCTAGCTTAGGGATTAGTCTAGTATTTAAGTTATTTTCGCTGTTACTATTCACAGACAATATTGAATGAAAAATCGAGTTCTTCGTTTTTGTCTCAAATCGCGTGCTTAGGTTCACGTCTCTATAGTTCTTGGTAGAGTTTGTTGTTGGCACTTCAAACTTGAATTCATTCGACTCGTTCGTGATAACTCGTAGTATCCGGGTTAGTCGAGCCACGAAGATTGCTCCATAAACGCGTTTCGGATTCAAGTAGATCCGGGGTTCGTTTCGGGTAAGATTCATAATTTGTTTTCGTTTCAATTCTTCAATTCGTGTTTTTTTCGTTTTCCAAGCCATTCTTCATTGTTCCTATATCATCAGTAATCATCCCCTTCGTTCACATAACCATCCCATCCCAGAAACCCTTAGATTAATTTTCAGATCCGTTTTTGAACCCTAATTCTGTCCTGAAAGTGACCACCGAGCCAAATCGAAAACTACCCGTGCGTTTTTGCTGAATTTTGGATATGTTCTTCATAACCCTAAGTTGTAACTTGTGTTAAAATTTTAGCTTATTCGGAATTGAATTGCTTAGGTTACTGTCGTCGCCTATTCAGCGTATTTGTGGGTAGAATTTCAGGAAATTTCCATTCGATTGTTCATAGTTATATTTGGATTGAATCTTTCATACTTGACGTTGTTCGATCCTTAGCTTCCGCGTTTATTGTGATCGCATCACTTGAGAACCAAAGGCGCGGTCGCTCTTTCTGGCGGTCAGCCTGCGCTCAGCTCGTGGCCTCATCGATGAGGCTGATGGGGTGATGGCGGTACGGCCACGATTCCATGGAGCGGCGGCGTCGCCTTCTTCGTGCGGGAGGTAGTCGCAGATCTGGGTCTTTTGACGGAGGAGCTTGACGGGGTGCTGTGGCGGTGCAACTCGGAAGCTCGGCCCACTGCTGCAGCTCGGCTGCTCTTCGTAGGAGTTGGCGGGGGCTGCAGCTCGGCGTGGAGGAGCTCGACGCGAGCTCGGTTGGAGGTGCTGCTAGTGCAGCTCGGCCCGCTGCTGGTGCAGGTGCAGCGTCGTCGCCTTCGTCGTGGTGGAGCTGCAGCTCGGAGGAGAGCTCCAGCTCAGTTCGGCGACATCGGCATGGTGCTGCTGCAGCTCAGCCTGCTGCTGCTGCAGGTGCGACGTCGGAAGCTCGGCATGGAGGTGTGGCGTCGGCAGCTCGTCGCGGTGTAGCTTGGCGGAGAGCTATAGCCCGGCTGCTCCTCGTTGGAGTCGGCAGGGATGAGCTCGACGTCGGGGAATGCTCGGAGGTGCTACGGCGACGTCGCCATGGCGCTGCTGCAGCTCGTCACGGTGGTAGCTTGGCGGAGAACTACAGCTCGGCTGCTCCTCGTTGGAGTCGGCAGGGACGAGCTTGACGTCGGGGTACGCTCGGAGGTGCTGCGGCGACGTCGGCATGGCGCTGCTGTAGCTCGGCCTGCTACTGCTGCGGGTGCGACGTCGGCAGCTCGGTGTGGAGGTGCGGCGTCGGCAGCTCGTCGCGGTCTTTCGACGTATCGAAAACTCGAGAACAAAACGTGACCAGAATCCTCCACCACTGGCAGTTCGTAGCCCCCAACTCGGCGATACGGAGAAGCTGTACTCCGTCATGATGGAGCAGTTCCCGGAGCTAGGGGTGAGAAGGGAAGACTGCAAAGAGATGCCGTGGGTCGAATCGATCCTCTACTGTACGGATGGAGCGGCGGCGGTGACTCTTCTGGGCAGCTTTGCGGCCATCATGGCGGGCTGCTCGGTGGTGGAGTTGTGGCGGCGTCACCTTCGCCGTGTGGGGGGATGGAGCTTCGTGGAGGATGGCGGTTGAACATCCCTCTTTTTCTTTTTTCTTTCGCCCCCCACTCCCCTCTCTCTCCATAACTCCTCTCTCTCCCGAACGTGCATGATGCTTCAGCCGTTTTTTTTTTTTTTTTGGTGTGAGTCATTCCCTGCGCCTAAATCCCCCAAAGAAATTTTTGATCTGAAACATAAATTGATCAGTTCCCACAGACGGCGCCAGTGATCGATCTTGTTTTCATAAGGTAATTAATGCGCGTAGACAAGGAATTAATGAACACAAAAGCAAACGGAACACAAAGGGATTTATGTGGTTCGATCTATTGGAATAGATCTACGTCCACGGGCGGAAAGAGTATGGATCTTTATTGCTAGTATGAGTATTGATTACAAGATTATTCTCCCCCCTCTCAATCTATTCTAAACCCCTATTTATTGGTAATTACATGGAGTTTGACTATAATACAAAGTCTTATCCTATTTGGACTCTGGCTTGATCCTCTTATTAGGGATAGATACCGAGCTTCTATATCTCTCTTGGAGCTTGAGTTGTAGTCGATGTAGGAGTCTTGATTGCCTTCATGAAGAAGTTTCTCTTAGTTAGGTTGAGCTGCGTAGGCCGAGCTTAACTATCGGGGCCCAATTATATTGAGCTTGAGGCTTGGGCCTAGGAGCTGGGTCGTATCCTATCAGTGGCTAATAGCTATCAATGGCCAATGGAGAGGGCCCCTTCTAGAAAGGTTGCTTCGATTGAAGATGTGAGGTATGAGGCATTAGCATTGGAGCTTGCTAATATGAAGAGAAAGTATGAAGATGAAAGGAAAACTCAAATTCAAAGGGTTCAAACTCAAGAGAATTGGGAGTTCAATGGAAGTGAAGACGTGAGATATAGTCAATCAAGGGCCTTATTGAAATTACAACAAGCAATGGTTCCAAGGACATCAAGGAGAATTCCAAGAAAGTCATCAAGGGGGATTTCAAGGGAATCAACAAAGTGGTTATTCTTATGGAAATCAAGGGGGTAACTCATCTTACTAGCCTAATAATAGGAATCAACCCAATCTTTCCTATGGAAATCCGAACAATGCTCCAGTTCAACCTTCTGAATTCTTCGTCTCTCAAGGGGTGATTGAAGAGCCTAAGAAGCCATCTCCTTCTATAGAGCAATTGATGCAACAATTGGTGAGCAATCAAGGTCAAATGGTTACTCAACAACAAAATTTCATAGCTCAAATCGGCCAAAAGAAAAATGCATTTGAGAATTCGGTGTCAACAATTGCTACCTCGGTGACGACTTTTGCTAAGCAAGTAATCATGATTGAAGGACAAGTGAAGCAAATAGCAATTCAAGTGAATTCTCTACAAAAGGCCGGAGAAGCTTCTAGCAAAGCTTAAGTGAATCCGAAGCAACAATGCAACGCCATTCATGTGGTGAGTGAAGTTTCTTCGACACCTTCACATATACCTTGTGGGAAATCTCTAAATTTTGCTAAGAGCAATCTTGTGGAATTTGATGAGTCCGATTATTCCATCTATAGAAGGATCCAAGAATCATAGATCTTTGTCCAATTATTCCATCTATAGAAGGTTGGACAAAATGGGACATTCATGATTACTATTCATGAATGCGGATATCCAAGGCAATTCCCTTTGATGAGCGTCTTAATAAGCTAAAAGATCTACAAAGAAGGAAGGATGCTTATGAAGCTTCAAAGTTGAGGAGTAAACTTGGTGCTCAAGAACCTATAGAGAAGGAGAGTGTTCAGAAGAAGAATCAAAAAGGTACTCCTTCTACTCCAAATCCTAAAGTTTCTCATGAGCATATGGAATCGAATTGCTTGGATAATCTAGCATCTTCCCTTAAGCATATTGATGAGAATTTGCATGAGAGGAAAGATGATTTGTTAGATGCATTCAAGAAATTGGAGATAAATGCTTCTTTGATTGGTTTGTTGAGTGAAATTCCGGATCATGCGAAATTCTTGGAGAATGTGGTTAAAAAGAAAAGGAAATTTGATAAGGGTAAAACCATTGTGTTGTTGGAAGAATGTAGTGCTCGTCTACAAAAGAAGATTCCAAACAAAGAAGGGGACCCCGGGAAGTTCACTTTACCTTGTGAGATAGGAGGCCAAACTTTTAGGAATGTCTTATGTGATTTGGGCTCGGGCGTGAATTTGATGCCCCTTTCCATCTTCAATTGTTTGAAGATTGAAACTCTTAAGTCCACCTCACTTATTCTCCAAATGGTAGATCGTTCAATCTCTTACCCAAGAGGCATTGTGGAAGATGTGCTTATAAGGGTTGGAAAACTCATTTACCCGGTGGATTTTGTGGTTCTCGACATACCGGAGGATCGAGACACTCCTTTAATCATTAGAAGACCCTTTTTGGCCACAAGTCGAGCCCTCATTGATGTTTTCGAAGGGAGTATCACCCTTCGAATGAATGGAGAAAAGGAAATATTCCACATGTCGAATGCTTTGGACAAACCGGAGGAGTCAAGAATGAATGAACCGAAGTTTGATGAGCTTGAGGAAGAGTTGGTGTTTGATCGAGGTTGGACTTCATTCAAAGTCCCTTGAAAAGGGCAAAGAGATACCATTTGCCCTTCTTTCTTGCTCATCTTTCCATACTCTAAACTCTTCCATTTCTTTCATATGAGCTTCCATTGCTTAATGATTAGCTCCCATTACTTGATCTTCACTAGAACTAGAATTCCTTCTTCTATGCCTTCTTTCAAAATTCAAGATCAAAGGTTGAACGAGTCTTCCCTTGGACCTTGTGTGCATATACCTACAAAACAAAAATCAAAAGAGAAAAATGCTTGAATTAGTAATTCAATAACCAAATCGATTATTGAAACTCAAACTAAGCATTCCCCGGCAACGGCGCCAAAAATTGATCCGCCCTACTTTTAAGGGTAGGAAGAATGCAATAATAATCAATTATAGTATAATTGAGTCGAATCCTCAAGGAATGCTAGGTCGTTTAAGATTCAGGTAGCAATCTAATTATCTAACTACTATTCAAGCTTACAAGTGACATGTTTTTGTGTTTTTGATTAGCTAATGAGAAATATAAAGTAAGTAACAAACTTAAACCTTAACTAAACAAGTAAACAAGTAATCAAATTAGAAGAAATCAATAGGAAATAAAAGTGACTCCAATTATACTTCAATTAGGTCTAAGCGATAGGGATGTGACACTCTAACTAGAATTAGCCATTTTAATCCAATTTCATGTGGGAAACCTCCTAAATATGATTCATTCAACTCTCGTTGCAACTAAACCAAGTGGATTAATGAAATATCTAATTCCGACTAGGACATCAAGTATAACATCAACTCCCAATAGCACGTGGAGTTCTTTAGCCCTACTATATCTAGCATGCAAATCTCTTGATCCTAGCATCTAATAATCTAAGCCTCCTAAGCATTAGATCAAACACTTGGTATGCAACTATGGTGATCAATCACAATTACATAATAAAACATAGCCCCAAGAGAAATGAACAAGAAATTAGAAGGTAAATCCATAATTAAAGCTTAATCCCATCACTTATCCCTAATCTACATATAATTGGAATCACAAAGAGAACTAGCTAGACATGATTAATGAAAATAAACCATAGAAAGTAAATGAAATCATGCTTAAAAGATAGAGAATTCAATAAGGAAGAAGAATATGGTCTTGAATTGCAAATCCACCAAGTGTAGCTCCAACAATCTTGAATTTACTAAAAAAGAAAGAGTAAAATGTTTCTAGGGTTCTAAGAATGTTAAAATATGTCCAAGATACACCAAATAGGAAGATTTAGGGTTAAATACATAATAGGTGAGTTCTGGGTCGAGTTGGACCGAGTTAGACGAACTAACTCAGTCAAAACACCAAGGAGAAGGGACGGTGGTGCCCTGGCCGGCCGCCGCCTGGGTCGCCGCAAATGTTGTCCCTCAGACGGCTAGCCGGCGGTCCAGCCGGTCGCCAACTGGGTCGCTGTCGGTCCGACCATTTTGCGCAGCTCCACCGTTTTCGCTCGTTCTCCCTCGTCCGAATGCCGATTCTCGATTCGCTTTTTGCTATGGACTCCTAACGAACCCTCTTTGACATGGAATGATCAAATTGGCCAAATGAGTTCTCCGTTGTTCCTGCAAAAAGCATAAAGAGACTTGAGAGAATGAGGAAAACATAATTGAAATCAAACTAGTTAAACCCTAACTCTATGGATTTAAATTCCACATTTCAAACCTAGGTTTCACCCTAATTAAGCTTGATTCTTCCTCATTTCTAGTCTTCGATCCTTAGCCACATGAATACTCTTTCCAATTCTTACAAAAATGGATCAAAAACCGAAAGGAAACGAGAAAAGTAAAAAGTATGCTACAAGTTAAGAAACTCTAGCACTTCTAACATTTAAGCACATAAATCGAGACTCAAACACATTCAAAAACACTCAACATGTACATAAAATACGTGTTAATCAGCTGCCAATGATTGATGCAAAAATTGGTAACATTTTTAAAAAATTTCAAGTTAAAGTCGAGTATGATTAGGTCACGTCACTTGAATAGTTTGAATGATTGATCTTAGACACTTAGACTCTAGGCAAAAAGCTTGGGAGAATTTTGAGCTTAAAAACTATGCATCTTACATAGTTAATTTCCTTTCATGTGAGCTTGGTCATGCATTACATTTTCTTTGCTAGAATTTGCCTTGATACTCATGTTGGAGGTACTAATTGTGTGTAAGGAATTAGGAAATGATTTTAGGCCATTATTTCATAGCCCATAATCCCTACACACTAAACAATAACCTATCTTTCATAACCCTTGTTGTCCCATTTTGAGCCTTATTAAGCTTTTTATTCTAAAACCGGATGATAGGGGGTGAAGGATGGTTAAGGGAACCTTGTTGATAGTTGAAAATTCATTGGAAATGGTGGGTGAAAATGAAGGGCCTTGAGATTTGTGTTGCATTGAAAGAACACTCCTATAAGCTCAATGTAAGAAAAGTACAGAATAAGAACAAAGTTCTTACAAAAAAAGAAAAAAAAAAAAGAAAAAAAAAGAAAAAGAAAGAATAAGAGCATAAAGGAGTGTGTCTTTTGATTTGATGAAGAGTTAGTATAACCTTGGGTGTTCATTTGATAAAAAGGGTTTGGGTAAGGTAGAAGATGAAGCAAATCATACTTTGATAGGTGAAGGAAGGAGGTGAAGGAACTTAGATGAAAATTTAAGTCACTTAGCCTAAAATTCTCTACCTTAACCAGTGTCCCTACATTACAAGCTAAAGAAAGACCTATTTGATCCTAATTTGTGCATACATTGTAGTATTAGAAACTTGAGTTGATAGGCAAGCTTATGGTAAAAGTTGTGTATTGCATGATTTCGATGAGTGCTTACCATTTTCCATCTATCAAGTGATCGAGTGATACACACTTCTTGTGAGGTCTAGGGTCGAATGTGCTTAAGTGAATGAGTTCTAAGCTAGGATAGTGAGTGATCGTATGAATGCTTGGCTTGACTTCATAATTTCCTTGAACTACAATAGTTTTTGAAATGATATGAGGCATCAATGAACTCAAAATGCACACCTCATACGCGTTAAGTGTTTTGATTGTTTGTTCCATTGTTTGGGATGAACAATGGCTTAAGTTAGGGGGAGTGATTAACACATATTTTATGTGCATGTTGAGTATATTTCATATGTGTTTGAGGCTCAAATTTGGTGTTTAAATGTTAAAATTGCTAGGGTTTTTAACTTGTAACATATTCTATACTTTGCCAAACCGCTGGCCAGCCGGCTACTGTTCACAGAAAAGATAGCGGTCTGCCACGGCTGTCTGACAGACCGCCGGCCATTCTGGCAGACCGCTGCCGGGCCGCCTCTCCTCACTTAAGGACCGAGTTTAGTCCGTCCAAACTTGGTCCAACTTGTCTCCAAATCCATTTTTCATGTATATTAACCACAAATCATGCCCATTTGGGTATCTTTTACCTTCAAACACTTTCTTAGAACCCTAATTGAGATTCATACTTTCTACTCTAGTATTTTCAAGATTTGTGGAGCTACACTTGGTGGATTTGAAATGCAAGACCATATTCTTCTTCCTTATTGAATTCTCTATCTTTCTATTATGATTTCATCTATTATTCATGGTTTATTTTCATTAATCATGTCTAGCTAATTTTCTTCGTGATTCCAATTATATGTAGATTAGGGATAACTGATGGGATTAGGCTCTAGTCTATGAATTTACCTTCTAATTTTATGTTCATTTCTCTTGGGGCTATGTTTTATTATGTAGTTATGCTTGATCTCCATAGTTATATATCAAGTGTTTGATCTAATGCTTAGGAGGCTTAGATTAGATGCTAGAAAATTAGAGATTTGCATGCTAGAGATAGTAGGGGTAAAGAACTCAATGTGCTATTGGGAGTTAATGACCTACTTGATGTCCTAGTCGGAATTAGGTATTTCATTAATCAACTTGATTTAGTTGCAATGAGAATTGAATGAATCATACTTATGAGGTTTCTCACATGAAGTTAGATTAAATTGGTTAGTTCAAGTTAGAGTTCTAATCGCCCATCACTTAATCCTAATTGAAGTATAATTGGAATCACCTTCATTTACTATTGGATTTACTTGTTATTTTGATCATTTGTTGCTAGTTTATAATTAGTTGGATTTGTTTTACTTTCATTGATTAGTACTTAAACAAAAATCCTAAAAACATGTTAGTTGGTAGATTGAATAGTGATTAGATAGCTAGATTACTACTTGAAATTCTCACGCCATAACAATCCTTTTGGATTCGACTCGATTATACTAAATCGATTATTATTGCATCTATCTCACTCTCAAAAGTGAGAGCGATAACCCCTAACTTCAGCCATCATCGCCACTCCTTAGGCCGCCACCACTGCCGCCGTTCGTGCACCTAAGGTCGAGGAGAGACCCGCCGGAGACTTCCACCGGCACTCCACCGCCGAAGCTTGCCGGAAAGGTGCCGGAAATAGCCACCCGCAGCTGCCACCGCATAAAATGCAGTAGCAGCAGCTGCTACCATTTTCCCATCACACCGCCGACTTCCAGCCTCAAGCCAATGTCCAGTAATCGTTGTCGTCCACAAGGGACGTCAGACAACCACCTTGCAGCAGTACAGCCCCGTCGCGAGTCGCTACTGTCGCGTGAGACCCAGCTTACATCGCCACCGTGCACAACAGCTCTGTCTGCCGCTGCTGCTACTCCTGCTCGCTTTTAGAATGCATCGTTGGCATCGAGGAGGTCACCGCAGCAGGCGTTATGGTGCCGACGAACAACAGTGTGTGCGATTTGATCGAAATCCATTCCGCCGCCAGTCACTGCCACAGATCTGCCACTGCAGTTCCTCCGCCATTTGCGTGCCCCGTTGTTAGCCTCCTCCGACACATCACTGTCATCAAGAGAGATGGCCGGTGGATGCCACAAACGCAGCGAATCGAGACAGCCGAGGCAGGGTTGAAAC
The DNA here is from genome assembly GCA_001642375.2 of Mentha longifolia. Taxonomy (NCBI): domain Eukaryota; kingdom Viridiplantae; phylum Streptophyta; class Magnoliopsida; order Lamiales; family Lamiaceae; genus Mentha; species Mentha longifolia. Next base: position 18,373,773 of record CM038113.1, on the reverse strand, counting down.
CCTAGTCGCGGTTCTCATCACCACCACAGCGCCACCGTGCTTCCCTAATTTCTGACAAGACATTACCACCTCTTCCATTGCACTGCAGCCATGGTCGGTTGATTCTCCTCCGATCATGGTTGCTCACCGATCGATTTACATAGATATGAATTTACAATCAGAAATACAAAAATTTTGAAAAAATAAAATTCTAATCCAACACGATCAACCCTTGTGTGTTTACAAATGCAGCCACAAATAGGCTGGTTTTAATATAAAATTTAAACCAAAATCATTCATATTAACCACGATAATCGGATCTCTGCAAAACAAAATTTGCATCCAAAAATAAATAATTTGAAACATATAATCACAATTAATTAAATCAACAGATCCAATTTGGCTATGATACCAATTGTTAGAACCGGGGCCGCATCGGATGTTAATTTAATAAAATACAGATCATATTAACATAATTCATCGCAGATCTTAAAGCGGAAATAGATCTAAGAATTATACTTGTTTATGTAGATCTGGTGGAATTTGAGTAGAGGAAAAGATCTTCGACACATTAGATCTCTGCACACGAGATCTAACTCTTTTTATGTAAACCTCGAAATCTTCTAGAATATTCCCTAGCAACGACCTCCTTCTCTGCTTACTCAGTAATGCCGCCTCCCCACTTCCCAGATTTCTGAATCTGTGAAATCACGTATGTTCACTGCATTCACTTATCCCTTATTTATAGATAAGAAGTGGAGTAGTGGACAAGTTAGGGTTTAGGTTTAAGTTACTGGGCCATGCTATGCTCTCTTGGGCTACTCCAGGGATCTTAAGGATGAGTTGGATTGGGCCTCCCAATATAATTAAATACTCCCTCTGTCTCAAGATTCATGACCCCTTTCTTTTTGGCACTGTCGGCAAGCATTTTCACGCTTCTCGGTGATGAGTTTTAAATGATTGATATTTCTTTAGGATACTACCGTAGTATCCCGTAAAAAGAAAAATACATCAAAAATTCATTTTAAAACTCATCACCGAGAAGCGTGAAAATGCTTGCCGACAGTGCCAAAAAGAAAGGGGTCATGAATCTTGAGACAGAGGGAGTAATACAAGTATTCTTCTGGCCCCAAATACTTTATTGAATTATATTAATATTATAGCTATTCCACTATAGTAAAATAATATTGCACTGTCGTCCAATCCCAAATTATTACATACCTGGCTCCTTTTTGAATTACATTATTTTCTGTGTTTAAGATATCGCATGTTCATCAATTAATTTAAGCTACTGACTGCTTTAATTAATTAATCTCTAAACCGAGAGTAGTACCCGCTCGACCTCATTATTATACCGGAATAAATTTCACTTGCAAGATTTGATATAATAATCCTTAGAGCGCCTCGAGGGGACATCATCAACTCAAAGCACCGAGACCCGATTTCTAGCTATAATATTAATTATCATACTTATAATATTATTACCCAAAATACCGAGATTATTTGAGTTGCGATAACTCTCACTCATTGATAAATCAAAGTAATAATAATTATAAATATATAATTGAATATTATGACAACTAGAATTAAGAAATAATAATCGTCCCAGATGTCAAATCCTTTAATAAGTCAGTATAAAAGGATTTATCTCACTGCGATCTTGTTCAATGCAACTGTGGATGCATCAGTATAAGCTAATAGCCAAGACCAGCTAATATCAAGCTTATACTACAACCTTAACAAGTAATTTTTCCAAGATTACTTAGGTTACGAACACCATTTAACTATATAAGAATGTGATAATATGATCTTCCGTGCGACCACCCACACCATATTACCTATAATATATAGTACCGGATATTTATTTGCATAACCATAACACGAATTAATATGCAAATCATATGACAATATTTATTTCCATCAAATAGGAAGATCAAGTAATATACACTCATAAAAGTATGTTTTACAGTATATAACCCCAATAGTTAAAATTTCTATTTCAATTTTTATTTCGATTTCTTACACGAATTAAATACATAAAAAATATTTGGAGAAAATTTCAATTATTGAATTTAAATTTTGGCATTATATAAAATTAATAAAAAGCTTGAATTACAATAAAAAAAAGGCATAATTTTCAAATCAAGCTCTTGAGCTTAGCTAAGAGGGTGTAGTGTTCTTCCAAATGGATTGAGGAAGAGAGAATGTTGGAGACACTCTCAAACAAAGATGCGAGATTCATCGACTCAAGCCCTTGAGTTGCAAATTGAGTAGGCTCTCAATTTTCTGGTTAAATCGGAAATCGGCCGAGACCTTGACTGTCGGGTGGAGAGTATGGCCGATAACCTTGGCCGGAAAATCCCATAAACGGGGCAAAAGATTTTGCAAATTGGTAGAAACTGAAGGCCGGCTTAGAATTCGTTCTTGGCATATTCGGTAACTCCTCCGGATTTGTGAAACTGCCCTTGTCGTTGTTACCACCAAACTATTTATCGATGAATTTTTCAATTGGATCACTCATTTTTTTGAATAAAAGATGAGTGGAACTAAAGAAAAATTGAAGAATTTTGTGTGAGAATTGGAGAATGAGTAGAAAATGATGTAAGGAGGAATGAATGTGGAGGTGAATTTTGTGTGAGAATTGAAGTCCAGCGGCTGTTTTCAATTTTTATTTTATTTATTTTTGTTGAAAATTTGATTTACAAAAAAAAAAAAAAGTTAGGCTCGGCTGACGTCATAATGAACGTCAGCACACACAGGGCTCGGTGCCATCTCGCTGCAGCGAGACTCGACGCCAGGATAATAAAAAGCTTAACACCTCTCATTCTTATTACTTTTTCAACGAATAAAATGAAAAATCAAAAGGTCATCTTATTCAAAACCCCAATTATGACATCCCATCTCTCCTACTTTACACCTCGGAACGTACCGTTCTTATAGAGATAAACGCGCTTTCACATCTTCTTAACCCGGAATGGCTGGGGAGAGGAAAGGTTCCTTTTTTTAAGGGTACTCCCGGGAACAGATCCAGTGGAGACGGGGTGGGCCTGTAGCTCAGAGGATTAGAGCACGTGGCTATGAACCACGGTGTCGGGGGTTCGAATCCCGCCTCGCCCACAACCGGCCTAAAAGGGAAAGGTACAAATGTCTAAAATTTAATAATGCGTTTAATATCGTGGCCAAGATAAAAATAAGAATAAATTACCAATTCAAGGCAATGCCGCACCGATGGGATATAATTTACCCATAAATGCAAGAATACAAAATAATTAATTACTTTTTGCAGTTGCACACATGTGAAGAATCCAATGATTAATGTCTTTTTCTATTTTTATAATTCTTCCGTCTATCTATAGACACTATTGACTTTTAGCTGATTTTGAGACTTTTAATGATAGATTTTAGACGACGAAACACAATGCAGTTGGTAAGACGTTTTCCCAGCAATCAAGAGGTTGAGGGTTTGAGTCACCTCGAGTGCGTGTGTATGTGAGTGTGTTGTGTTGCCTCATAAAAAAAATAATAGATTTTAAAATGTAATATTTTTTATTTAAGTTTTTCTTATAACCTACTCCCTCCGTCCGACTTATATGGGGTGATTAACACGTATTTTATGTGCATGTTGAGTGTGTTTTGTATGTGCTTGAAGCTTAATTTGTGTGATTAAATGCTAGAAATGCTAGGGTTTCTTAACTTTTAGCATATTTTGTACCTTTCTCATTTTCTTTCGGTTTTCGATCTATTTTTTGTAGAAATTGGAAGAGCATTGAAGTATCTAAAGATCGAGGGCCGGAATAGAGGAAGATTCGGGCTTCAAGAGGTGAGAGTCGAAAGTCAAAAGCCGGTTCGAAGAGAGGGAAGAAAGAATCGAAGAAAGAACCGAACGAGAGAAGAACCGATCGGGGCAAGGAGCACCGGCGGTTTGGACGGCGGCCTGCTGGACTGCCGGCCAAACCGCCGTGAGGGTGGCTGACCTGTAGCATCGGCGGCGGGTTGCACGGCGGTTGGCCAAACCGCCGGCTAGGCATCCCCTCTTGTTTCTTGACCGAGTTGGTTCGTTCCAACTCGGTCTAACTCAACCCAAAACTCATGATTTATGTATATTAACCCCAAATATTCCCTAATTAGTTATCTTAGACTAGAATATTCATCTTAGAACCCTAGAAACATTTCCCTCTTTCCATTTTGGTATTATCATTAATTGTTGAAGATTTATGTTGAAGATCTGAAGATCCTTCCACCATTCTTTTCCTTATTGAATTATCTATCTTGATTATGGTTTTATGCATTTTCTATGGTTCATTTTCCTTAATCATGTCTAGCTAATCTCCTTTGTGATTCCAATTATATGTACATTAGAGATAAGTGATGGGATTAGGCTTGATCTATGAATTTACCTTCTAATTTCATGTTCATTTCTCTTGGGGCTATGTTTTATTATGTAATTGTGATTGATCACTATAATTGCATACCAAGTGTTTGATCTAAAGCTTAGGAGGCTTAGATTAGATGCTAGGATCAAGAGATTTGCATGCTAGAGAATAGTAGGGCTAAAGAACTCCATAATCCATTGGGAGTTAATGAATTGTTTGATATCTTAGTAGGAGTTAAGCCTTTCATTAATCTACTTGATTTCATTGCAATGAGAATTGGGTGAGTCATACTTAGGAGGTTTCCCACATGAAATTGGATTAAAATGACTAATTCTAGTTAGAGTGTTACATCCCTATCACTTAGACCTAATTGAAGTATAATTGGAGTCACTTTCATTTCTTATCGAATTCTCGTTATTTGCATACTTGTTACTTGTTTAGTTAAGTTCTAAGCTTGTTACTTACTTTTCATTGTTATTAGTTAAGCAAAAAACCCAAAAACATGTTAATTGGTAGCTTGGATAGTAGTTAGGTAACTAGATTACTATTTGAAATTCATACGTCATTGCATTCCATGTGGATTCGACTCGATTATACACATCGATTATCATTGCATTCTCTCACCCTCAAAAGTGAGAGCGACCAGGGGGTAACTTTTTCTTGGCTTAGGAATTAAGATGGAGGTGATTAGGAGTTGTTTTATGTGTTGTCTCTATATGTATTAGGATTAGACTATGTTGTTTATTTTTTTTGCTTTGATTATTGATGCTGCTTGAGGTTTTTTTGTTAACAATTTTTTTTGTGATTAAATGTTTATTTCTGCTTTATTATTAAAATTAAATAATATACAAAAATTAGAAAAAGATTTAAAAAAGAGAGATGACAATTTGGGCTCCTTCACTGTCGAATCTGTCTCCTGTTGAACTGCTGGCGTCTTCCAAGCTTCCTTGGCTGCTCACCACCATGGAGTGCCCTCATATTCGTCCAGCAATGGCTTTTCCACCGCAAGGAAGACATCGAAGCACCACCAGGGCGGCGAGAGAGGTGGCGCCGCTTGACACAGATCTGGTCTTTTGTGTCGGCGACGAAGACATCATCTTCACTGTCCGATTCCACCACAAGATGCTTGCCATCCAGATCTGATTCCAAAATGAAGAAATCTTCTGGAATTTGACCGAATCGATGAGGACATAAATTAGGATTCTCTTCCTCGCAGGTGGAAAGTACAAAGGAATCGGAGAAATTCATGAGACTGGAGATGAGGAAGGGGTGTGAAGGGCGGCGGTGGCACAAGGAGGCGGTTGCACCGGCGAAGTCAACGTTGGAGATGAAGGGCGATAAAGTTTCGCAGAGAGAAAGAGCATCGGGTAAAGATAGAGAGGGTGAGAAATAAGGCGGAATAATCTAGATTTTAGGTAAGGTCAATTTAGGGCTTAATTAGTGAGTTAAGTGGGCTCAATTAGGGTCTTGATTTTTTTCTTAATTTGGGCCTAAACTTGCTATTTTAGGTAATATCCCAATATGAGTGGGACAGACGAAAATGAAATTTATCCCTATATAAGTGGGACGAAGGGAGTACTATGACATTAGATTCTAAAAATTCATTTTAAAATTCATCATTACAACACTTCAAAATCAATTTAAAAGTCAATAATATCTATAGATCGTGAACGAGTGGAGTAGTATTTTGGAGCAAGTCGTTGTTATAGTCACTACTAAACTTTACCCCTAGGAAAATTACTAATGCTTTAAAACCATGATTTCCTTCTTACGTACTAAGGGATGTGTATGGATAAATATGAATTGATTAATTGTAATAGCCGTAAAAATCCGTATTTGGAAAAATTGGAATTTCGAAGGAGGAAATAACATTTCTTGAGTATTTGAGATCAATAATATAATTATTGGTGAAGTAGTTATGATACGAAATAGTTTTTCGCTGCAGTCTTTTTGGACTTATAATTTATTGGTGGATTATTTTATATACGATTACACACATCGATAGTTGTCGATAATTTTTCTCCAGTGCGATTCAGGTTCCATTTTGAAAGTCGAGCTCTATTGTTATTAATTCCGGTTTAGTTGAAGAGAGTTTAATCGATGGGCCTTTCTAATTAAATTATTTAGGCTTAACGAATTCTTAAGGATGGGCTTCTCTTATTAATTTATTCTTTGCTAGCCCAATTACCAGCCCATAATTTATTGAAGCTCATCACCAATAATGGATGAGATGCAGCCACATCCCCATATCACTTTTCATCTTCTTGACACCATTTTTCACCACCCAAAACTCATCCTTCCATTTTTACAGTATCAAACCAAATTGAGAGAAAAGAAAAGAAAAGGACGCAGAGGAAGAAGAGGAAGAAAAGCAACTACATACTCATCCACATTTTCATACCTGTCCATCTTCACCAAATCCATACTTTCAATCTATAATCAAAGAAGATACGCCTCTGTTCGATTTTCGGAGGCAGCGACTCGAAGTGGTGCCTCACCCCTGCTGCTCGAAGACGGGATTGATGGTGGCAGTGGGTGGCGGCGACTCGTGGCGACACCGGCAGTGAGGCTAGTGCTTCTTTGCTCAGCAGTTTGTGACGGCAACAGTGAAGGACTCAATGAGGCGGCTCTAGTCGGGACATTAGCCTGCGATATTTCGCTGTGAAGATAGCAGGCATCGTCAGCCGGCGAGAGCGGGAGCCAAAAGACGGATACGAGAACAGGGGAGGGGCGATAGTCCCTGCTGCTGCTGCTGCCCCTGCTGCTGCTGATGATGCTGCTGTTGCTGCTGCTGCTGATGCTGATGCTAGACGGCAAGGTGGAGAGAGGTAACATAAATGGAGATGGCGGCGGCGACGGTTTCGCGGTATAATCTTTCTTCCCTCTTTATTCTGAGTATGGAAACATATGTTATGTTAGGATTTGAACCCCGTTATTGATGAGGAAGTGTCGAACCTCAAGAGTTAAACTATTGCGTGTTCATGAAAATTATAGATCCTTGCTCTCCATTAAATTCTATGATCATTTATGTAATTATTTTCGAAAAGCTCCAAGTTTCTTCATGCTCGAGCTTGTCTAGACCTTGAGTGTGCCCTATCTTTGATGATTATTCACGTTTTAACACTCAACACATGGTTTAAAGCCTTCAACCCACGAATCCATGAGCTTCGAAATCATTTTCAGGATAAGACATTTTATCGAACAGTTGGCGTGCACGTTTTGTTCAGCATTTTCGAACCTTTTCCCGACTCTATCTCATTTCGGGTCCTAAATGAAAGTTGTAGCTCATGTTCTCAGCTATCCGTAGCCAAAATTTCATCTCGATCCGAGTTCATATGCATCCGTAGCGTCGTTTTGAATTTGGTATGTCAATTTGGAAGATCTGGATAAAGTCAGCGAACTTTCGAGCTTGATTTCAAAACATCCTTAAACGATATGAGTTAAATTCTTTCACCATATTAAAGCTTATTGTCTCAGGTTTCCATAGCCGTGTCATGTGCCCAAAACCAAGGTCGTATGCGAATACTGTGATGATTTGAAGTTGACACGTCTTAAAATCATTTTTGAGAAAAACAACTTGAGTACCGATTTTTATCCTCATTTTTGGCCATGAACTCCAACCCCATTTCAGAAAATAAAAGCATGGTGTTGTAGCCTGTTAAGCAAGCTTTCAATTGATATTCTCTGTGTCCATATTGGTTGAGTATAGCTCGAGATATCTTAGCTCAAAATATGACCCTTGACAATGAGTTCATGCTTTTGAAATTCACATCTCATTTCTTTTGAAATCTGGAAATCAGCCCACTTGCGGGCTAAACTGAGAACAGCTCGTTTGAAATTCGACATTTATTCTTCATCCATGCCGAAGTACATTCCATTAACGTTCTATACATATCTCGTTTACTTGAAACGGAGTTCGTATGAATTTACTATGAGTTTTCAAAGTTTGTATCTCCAATCTGGAAATTCCGACGAACAACTTCTGTTCCGTTTTTCCAACCACGTTTTGACCACTTTCCTTTAGTCGAATGAAAAATAGTATAACTAGAAAGTTGTTTCTTGTTTTCTGAACTTCAGTTTTGATATCTCATTCATTCAAATCCATCAAGAAACGAGTGAGAAATCCTCACTCAAAGTTAGTACCAAAATCTGCCAAATTCCTGATTTTCAGATTCCGAGTTCTGGGAATAAATGCTTCAAACTCCCAGCTCACTCGTGGGAAAATTCTGAAATTTAAACATATTGTAGCCCTATGTGTTATCTTTCCAAATCAATATCATATGCTCTGTTTCGATTTATATTGAGTGAGAAACAATTATTTTCCTAGATGGTCGCAGAATTTCTAAATTCTCTTAGAATGTTGAACTTGTGTTTTTCATATGACGGACCTTCTACTGCTTTGTTAAGTGTCTTGATCGAGTCTTGGGACTAGTTCGAATGGAGAAATTAAGTTCTCATTTGAATTAGTCGACTTTAGCTAATTTTAGATAATTTATAATTATCGAGTAGACTTATCGAACGTCGAGGTCATGCCGAAGTTCTCGAATGGACTTTTCTATCTTCTCGATTAATATAATTCAAAGACGCGATACGAACTAGAAGCAGATGCGAGTTCCTAAAACTCGAATGCGATAAAATACTAGAACGAGAATTCTAGGAATAACATATTATCTCTCTAAAACTAGTATATCTTCTGAAACGAGACTTTTCCCTAAAGGTCAAGCAAGGGAAGAGAGTCGAGGAACGTGAAGAAAAACCAGGAACCGATCTATCACTTTGCAATCAGGTGGGCGTTCTAACAAAGAAAATTATATTGTTGCTATAATGAAGCATGTTTTGAAAATAAAGCAAGTTGACTCAAAACCCTTTCATGCATAAAATGTTTTTGGTTTTATGTGTGATGCATATCTGTGTTGGATTGCCAACGTTATATCGATCGAGCCTGAGTTAGACAAAGGTCGCTAGCCAGGTTATGTGTACACGAAGTCGTGACTGTGTGCTCCAGAGGTGGGCCGGTTATGCATGGAAACGTCCGGTGAGGTGGCCACCTTGCCGGCGTACTTACAGATATGGATAATACAGATGTGGAAGAAAATGGGGAGTGCACTCCAATTGTTTATGGAAATAAAGTGGTTTTAGTTACACAAGTATTTTGATAAAACCTTGTGATAATTGTGAAATGCATGATTGGTGATTATTTTACTAAAAATTATTTTTGGGCATAACCTCACGGAGTACATCAAGTACTCAGCCCTGCTCGTGTTTTCAAAAACTTGCAGGTTGAGCGAGGTGGCAAGGGCGGCAGTGTTGAGAGGAGATTCGTTCATCTTTTGAATTTGGTTCAGAAAGAGATACATATCTTCATATATGTATCTATTTTGTTAAAGACTTCCGCTGTATGCTTCTATTATCTTATTTAGTAATTATGTTCAACTGGCTTCATAAACCAGTAAATCGAGAACTACTCTACTCGTGTTCCTTCATGAAATTGGATTATGTTCAACCGGTTTCTTCTCATGGATAACTATATTATATTTGAGCCATGGGCTTTTTCTTATCTTCATTTGCCTTCTATTTATTCATTGATCGAGTCTATTCAATTGTTCATTTTGCTAATTACCGAGTTACAAGTCGTTTCCCCTTTCTTTCCCGCTTCTTATATCCAACCCCTAGTCACGGTTTCCCGTCTTAGCTATCCTTAGCAAAGTGCGGTCGTGACATTAATTTTATCCAATTTAATTACATATTTACTTTGTATGATTGCAAATTAGAGATAACCAAAAGTCCGTGATAAATATGCATTTTATTCCTTAGTTTGGTAAGTATTAATCATGAAATATAAATCTCACTCAAACACATGAGATTACTTTAGTCCTATATCATCTCATCTTTTATCACAAAATTTATCAATCCTTAAATTAATTTCATCATTCAAATATTACTACATATGATAATGATTGTAAAATGGGTTGAAAGAAAAATAAATTACTTAATGGGCATTAAAAGTAATTATTAAACTGGATATAGGAGAAATTACCCCCTTTAAAAGGGGTAATTTAAAAAGAGTGAACCACATATATGCCCTCTAAGAGCATAAAAAAATAAAATCTACCCTAGATATAACACTACACAAATAATGCCCAATTTTAGGGGGATTGGACTAAATTGACCCCAACCCACTAAAGGAGGTTTCCCCCCACTTTCCTACCCATTTTCATGTCAACAAAAAAAAAGAAGGAAAAAACTTCCACCTCTCCATTACCCTCTTCCCCTCCGCAAACCCTCGTCCCCTTCCCCCCAATCTCTCGATCAACTGGAAGCAGCCCCAACAACCGCCGGCAAGACCCCGTTACACCGCCATCGACAGCGTCCACTGCGACTTTCGCTGCACTGATTATGAGAGAATGTCGACAAGAAGTTTAAAGAGAAAGAGGAACCATGAGGAAAGCAGTGGCGAAGCCAGGCAGCCGCGCTCACCCGCTCAAGCTGAAGTTCCGCGTTCCGGCAGTAGCACGAAACCCAACGGCCACCCATTCATTGAGGAAGAGGTATTTAGGGTTTTGCATGTGTTTTTTGAAAATAACTGCATTTAGGTTATGAATGATGGATGCGTTCATTTCATTTGAAAAATAGGGTTTCCTTTGAATTGGTTGAAATATGGATGGTGATTGGGTAGGGGGGAAATGCTTTTCTGCTAGAATGTATTGTATTCTAATCTGAGAAAAATTATTATTTTGGGATTTGATTCTGCGAGTTGGAGTCTGAATTTCTAATCTTCTTGAAACGACTGAATTTGCGATCTGTTTTGTAAGAAATTGGGACGGAGATTGTAAGAATTTCTTGTTGTTGGTTAGAAATTGTGCATTTCTTATTGGTTTAATAGATTCTGAGAATTTGCTGCCAGGTTTTGTAAGAAACTTTTTGCCCGTTTGTAAGAATTAGTTGATGTTCGTTGGAAAATGTAAAATTCTTATTTTTTTTAGTATATTGAGTAGTTGTTGTTGGTTAGAAGTTGTGCATTTCTTATTTGTTTATTATATTCTGAGAATTTGTTGCAATGTTTTGTAAGAAACTATTGGCTAGTTTGTGAGAATTAGTTGATGTTGGTTGGAAAATGAAAATTTCTTATTTGTTTTGTATTTCCGGTAGAGTACTAAAATGTTTGTAAGTAAATATATATTTGTGATTTGATAAGAAGTAGCTGATGTTGGTTAGAAAAGAGGAAATTTCTTATGTTTTATTATGATTTTGAACCTTTCTTACTAGCTGATGATTTGGCTTAGCATCAAAGTATGCACATGTTAGTTAGAAATAAATGTTTTCTTACCTTATCTACTATGAGTTGCTATGATTTTCTTACTCTGCATTTCCTGTTTCTGATATTGTGTGCAAGGTTGAATGGGACTATAAAAGATTGGATTTGCTCAACAACCCACATAAGGTGATACCGGGGGTTACGAAAGCATGGCAGGCGATGTGAACGCTATGCTAAGGTACTTGGAAAATGAAAAGTCAGAGTTGGTGAGGAAGTGATACGAGTCAATCTCGTGTCAATCTCTATATTTGCGAGCATATCTTTGATAATTAATTATTTAGATTATTAGTATTAATTAGCTTATCTTTTCCTTGTTTAGTTAGATATTCTAGTATTATAAATAGAGGATTGTAATCCCATAATTGATATCAAGAAATAAGAATTAAATCATTAGCCCTAAGGGTTTCTCTCTTGGTCACGTCTTTCGCTGCCGACGGAGTGCGACTCCGCGTTCAGCCTTTATCCACCGACGACCTTCACGACGAAGGCGCCGGGCTGTTCTTCTCTCCGCCGACCTCGTGCTCGAGGCGCCGGACCGTTCTTTGTTCGTAGATCGACCCGTCGATCGCTTGTTAGGGTTTTGAACCTAACAATTGGTGCTTTCATTGAGAGCTCTCTCCTGGAGAGCTTTCATCACCGAACTCACGCCCTCATCACATCATTCACGCCGCCAGCAACCACCGCCCGCGCAGTCACAGGCAGCCGCCGCCGTATCTCACCAAGTCTCTATCAATTCTCAATTAAAGTTCGACGTCGCCATTCATTAAGTTGTCGCAACTCATTGCCACTACCGTTCAGTAACTCGCCACCACCATTGTTTTGCCGCCATGATTATGAAGAAGAATCTGCTTAAATTGAGAGATTAAAGCTTTTCAACTTCTAAACCCATCATCATCAACGGAGGTTGCTACCGCAGCCCAAATTACAAAAAAAAAAAAAAAAAAAAAAAAAGAACGCGAGCGACGGCCGAGGGAAATGGGAGATCTCAGAACAGTGGTGCTACCAATCCCGGCGCTGCACTTTGGATATCGGGACAGCAGGCTCCTGCTACTCAGCAACCCCGAAGCTGCACCCTCTTCGACGCCGCGGGTTCCTTCATCCCAACACCGTCAGCTACCGAAACCACCAGACGGACCGGTCTCCTCCTTCCAGCCACCGATTCAACCAGACCTTTCAGATTTCCAGGGAGCCGACTATGAACCATTTTGGGTCCGGTGAAACACGGCTGGAGGGCTCCGACTACCGCTATTTTGGTCGCGCAACCGATCGCCTTCACCCTGATATTCTTGACGTGGATTTCCTATTTGACGATGCGTACCTGTGCACTCGGAGGGACCAAGTGGATACTCATCGTCCCTTGCTGCGCCGACAGACAATGTTTTCATCTTGGGACCGTCCGCCACACGAGATCGGGGACAACGACCCCTTTCGGCATCGCACTAGATGGGATGCCTCTTCTTGCCATGACCGCCGAGTGCCTTTCTCTTTGTGGGACCGCCCTCGCGCCCGTCTTCAGGCTGATGACGATGACTATGAGGAGTTGCGCCACCACACAACGTGGGATACACCTAGTCGCCAAGAATCTATAAGTGCACAGTGGCGAGAGTCTTGCTTGTCGCTCAACGTTTCAGCTAGCTCGGTACAGACGTCCACCCCCCTGAGCATGGCCAAACAAGAACCTGTTACAGACCCGATACAACCCATCCGTGTGGCAGCAGTGGAGAAAGCCGAGCGAGCCGAACAGAGACTTTATTTCTATTGCCCCGAGAAGTGGGTACGGGGCCATGTCTGCCAGACGAAGCTGCTTGCATATTTTGAAGAGGATGATCTCGAAGAGCAAAACTTGGAGGATGACCGAGATACCGACAAGGAGAAAGTCTTCATCCAACCCGAACCAAGAATGACAACGGGGGTGGGAGTAACCACGATACATGAATTGCCGGAGGCTGATACCGTCAGGCATGCTGAGGCCGAACCACTTGCTATCACGGTTGAGCTGCATTCGGAAGTTCCTCAGTGCTTCGCGGAGCCTGTCGTCGAGGATCTCAAGCCAGCCGCCTAGTCGTGCCTGATCGCAGCGTCTTTCGCCTTCGTTTCTCTCCCACATGAATTGTTGCAGAAACTACCTAACTCCGGTAACGTGGGATGCGGAACAAAAGGCAAACATCTTGAAGGTAATTTTGTTTTGGTTGGGTCCATGGAGCGTATTCGGAGAGTGATCGACAGCTTAGGGTTTCGCCTGCACGTGGCTCGGTGTGTATTTGATCCCGGAGGGGATATCTCGCCTCCATTTCCATTGTGTTTCACTTCGTTCCGGTGTTCATGGTTCGTGGCAACGTGGTACCCACCTTGAGGGCAAGGTGGATTTCAACCGGGGGAGAGTTGATACGAGTCAATCTCGTGTCAATCTCTATATTTGCAAGCATATCTTTGATAATTAATTATTTAGATTATTAGTATTAATTAGCTTATCTTTTCCTTGTTTAGTTAGATATTCTAGTATTATAAATAGAGGATTGTAATCCCATAATTGATATCAAGAAATAAGAATTAAATCATTAGCCCTAAGGGTTTCTCTCTTGGTCACGTCTTTCGCTGCCGACGGAGTGCGACTCCGCGTTCAGCCTTTATCCACCGATGACCTTCACGACGAAGACGCCGGGCTATTCTTCTCTCCACCGACCTCGTGCTCGAGGCGCCGGACCGTTCTTTGTTCGTAGATCGACCCGTCGATCGCTTGTTAGGGTTTTGAACCTAACAGGAAGTCTGTCATGGGAGAATTCACACACCTGAATGACATCACCACACGTAGCGGGAATATGCTGCATTTCATGGTTTGCCAGCAGGTTGATCCAAAATGTATTTGTTTGGTAAGAAAATGTATATTTCTTTAGGCACATGATAAGAATTGATAACATTCCTACCTTTTTGTACATGAATGGTAAGAAAATATGTATTTCTTGTGGTGCAAGATAAGATTTTTTTTAAATTCCTATAAAACTTCTTAATAATTGGTAACATTCCTATCTTCTCAAACCTGAATGGTAAGAAAATATGAATTTCTTATGGAGCAAGATAAGAATTTGATTAATTCTTACATTATTTTGGAAACCACAGATTCCATAAATGGCTATATGAATGTAAGAAAATGAAGATTTCTTATGCTTCAAAATAATAATTTGTTTGATTTTTGTTACAGTACTAACCACCGATTGATTTTTATGAAGTTCAAGACAAAACAATTTTTTGCACATATGAAATGGATTTCTTACCGCGCTTTTCTGAATTTTCTAGCAAACATCTGTATTTTGTGATGAATCACAACGTTTATATATGAATTAATGGTAGAATTTCATGGATTTCTAACAATCTTGATCTGTATAAACGTGTGGAAAGTTGTAAGAAACAATAAAATTCTTACAAACTACAATTCTTACAAAACAAAGTCGTAAGATATTATGTTATTTCTTACAACATTGATGTAAGAAACCACTGATTTCTTACGATCGTAAGCTGTATGAGTAAAAATGTGGCGAGAATTAAAATAATTTCTTACCGTCGAAACATGAATGAAACAAAACAAACTTCATAAAACATCATAAGTTATGAATACATATTAGGCAAAAAACAGCAAAAAAAAAAAGTTTCCTTAGTAGATGCAACAAACATAACACCCTTATACTTACTAGTAAGATGGGTCGCATCAATGACAATAACGGGCCGACAAGCACGAAAAGCGCTTATGGATGCGGACAGAGCAAAGAAATAATACTGGAATTGGGAATCTTCACAAGTCTGCAAATCCACATCGGAATCGGGATTCATTTTTTCAAGCATGTAGAGATACTTTGCAATTGCCTTGAAAGAATAAATTTCAGAATTGCACCAGTAAGAAAATTAGTACATTCTTACCATGTTAAAAACAAATATAATAATTCTAATGACAACTTCATTATAATTAAATATATCTAATGATGTATACACAAGTTAAGTCATATTCTTACAATGAACTAGTATTTTCTTACATTGAAATGGTATATTTCTAACCTGGAAAGACTTCTTCTCATCTCCGTAAATAGATTTCAAAGCTAGGTTCCTCCCAGATAATGCAGATGGGTAGCTCAATCTGTGTCACGCCCCGATTCTCGAAGGAAGAGAAAATCGTGAATTAGGACGCGACTGAGGTTGGAGAAAAGAGGCGGGAAAGAAAGGGGGAAGCTTATCTTATATAAATAAACTGGATAATGTGCCTAAAGAATTTGACAGCATTTCCCTTATAAAATTAGGAAGGAACCATACGTTCATTCATAGCATAAGGATCGTTTAAGTTCAAATGGCTCAACCATAGATATAAAGGATAGACTCAATACATAAAAAGAAGTTAAAGAGTCTAAGCTCTTATCAAAAGACATAACGACTTTAAGGAACAAAGTCGGGAGTTGAATACAAAAGATGAGCAACTAGCGGAAGCTTATTAACAAAAGGAGAACTCTCGCCTCAGCTCTGCCCCGTCAGCACTGTCTGCTTAACCTGAAAACATTTGGAAAATATTTGGCCTAAGTACTAATGTACTCAGTGGGCTTAGCATTTGATAAACAGTTTATCAAAACAAAATACAGTTTATCCATTATCATAAGACATAACCTGGAAGGTTTTGTAAAATAAATACATCCAAGTATGTCAAAACATCATCATTTTCCTTCGCGCGCATTTGTCACACTCTACAGTTACTCTTACTGTGACCCCGGACCTCTAGCCACTGTCGGGTCCATTAACATTCATTTTAGACTTTGGATCGAAACCCAGAGAGTCCCATTCATCATTCATTTTGGACTTCGGGTCGAAACCCAGAGAGTCTCATTCATCGATAGTACACGAGAGAGATCAACCAATCGCAATACTATCAGGGTGTATACACAGTTCAAAGTTAGTGTTTAAGACTGAACTAAGAACCTCGATCGATTAACTTCAGAGCATTAAACATGTAGAGCGCACAAAAATATTTTATGGATAAACTAGTTTTCATTTTGTAAATATCAGAGCATAACATAACTCAAAATATGTTTGGAAGTAAAGCCCACCTTGATGGAATAATTCCGTAGATAAATAACACAACTCGGTTCCGGTGATTATTGATCTTCTCCGAAAGGTCCTACAAGATAATGTCTAAACTTAATGGTTTACCTTGATGGAATAAACTTTCTAGCAATAAGAGTTTGAGCTTCTGGAATTAAGGGGTTCATTAGATGCAAAGCCAATAAGTTCTACATTCGAAGAGAATTTGGAAATTCTGCGACCCTCTAGGAAAATAATTGTTTCTCACTCATTATAAATCGAAACTAGAGCATATGATATTGATTTGGAAAGATAACACATAGGGCTATGATATGTTTAAATTTCAGAATTTTTCCATGAGTGAGCTGGGAGTTTGAATCATTTATTTCCAGAACTCGGAATCTGGAAATTAGAAATTTGGCAGATTCTGGTACCAACTTTGAGTGAGGGTTTCTCACTCGTTTCTTGATGGATTCGAATGAATGAGCTATCAAAACTGAAGTTCAGAAAACAAGGAACAACTTTCTAGCTATACTATTTTTCATTCGACCAAAGGAAAGTGGTCAAAACGTGGTTGGAAAAACGGGACAGAAGTTGTTCGTCGGAATTTTCAGATTCGAGATACAAACTTTGAAAAATCATAGTAAATTCATACGAACTCCGTTTCAAGTAAACGAGATATGTATAGAACGCTAATGGAACGTACTTCAACATGGATGAAGAATAAATGTCGAATTTCAAACGAGCTGTTCTCAGTTTAGCCCGCAAGTGGGCTGTTTTCCAGATTTCAAAAGAAATGAGATGCGAATTTCAATTTGTCATAACTGATGCATATGAACTCGGATCAAGACGAAATTTTAGCTATGGATAGCTGACAACATGAGCTAAAACTTTCATTTAGGACTCAAAATGAGATAGAGTCGGGAAAGGGTTCGAAAATGCTGAACAAAACGTGCACGCCAACTGTTCGATAAAATGTCCGAATCAAAAACGTGAAGAATGCTTACGGGTTCGGCTCTAGCTCATCTTAAACCATCATTTGAACTCAAGAACATGAATAATAACTGACTTAGAGACTTATATAGAGGCTGGACAAGTTTGATTCATGAAGAAAAATATTTTCAATCGATCAATACATGAATCATTTCTCATTTGAAGAGTGGAACAAGAATTCATCAAGAAAGAAGGGAGATTACCGATTGATACAAGAAAAATCGAAGGGTGCTCCTTCTTCAAGAATTCGGTCCTTGCATGCCCAAATTCTCCTTCTCCGATCAACTAGTTTTCACCACCATCTTGTTCCTTGATTCGGATAGTGAAGATATGCAAGTTTTGGAGTGGATTAATGAAGTGGAAAATGAGCTCTTGGTGAAGGAAGCTCTCGGTGGTGATGGCGGTGAATGAAGGAAGAAGATGAAGTTGAAGATGATAATGATGAAGTGGAGGAGAATATGATATTTTCTTCTTTCATATTAGGAGGTGTGTGGTGGTAATGGTGGTGATGAGTGCTAAGTATAATTGTGAGGTAGGAGAGAGGACAACACCCTCTTCTCTCTCTCTCTCTCTCTACACGTAACACACACACACAACACAAATTCTTCATTCTCAAAATTCTCTAGATTTCATTGGAAATAATTCCAACATATTATAAAAATTTCCATAAGCTCATTTTCGTCCGTGCTCGATCTCAAATACTCGAAAAATTTTATTTCCTCCTTCGAAATTTAAATTTTCCAAATACGGATTTTTACGGCTATTACAATACTACCCCCTTAAAAAGAATTTCGTCCTCGAAATTCGTACCCTCTAATATACACGCTGGGGTAGGTCGCTCATACCCATCCTTAAACTTCCCTTGTAGTTCTTCGTAGCACCGTTGTTCCTCCATCACCATTCATCTAGCAGTTGCGTTTGGGCCTGAGTCTTGCTTGACACGTTTGTCTTGTCAATCTGGAATATGTTCTCGTTTTTCTTGTTGCCATCGATAATGTAAGTTTTTCAGCTTCGTGCTAGGATTGATCATTTTCTTGTTGCTATTAGCAACTCTGAGATTCGGCAATCTAAATTCTATGATACCGTGCTAACCGTTACTTCTTCATAGCGATAAATATTTCCTCTATACGCGTATAATTTAATCATGTGGTCGACTTTTCTAATATTATCGTTTGGCGGAAATAGTGAAATTCCTATGCATACTTCTGATCGTTTGCCTCGCATTCTAGCTGACTTCGTGTTGTAGTGGAAACATCGTGCTAAGAGTTGATCGTGTTCAACTCTCGTTGTCTTGCCTTGGCATGGTGCTTCTCGTACCCTCATTCCTCAGGATTATCATTGGTTCGCGTTCCGAGCAGCTCAACTCGTTGCCTTGCCATCGTTCCGTCTTTACGTGCGTTCTACTTCCTTTGTCTACTCATCCTGATTTCCTATTCGATCATCGTTACCTATCACTATCTTCCAATCAATCATCATTACTTAGCGGCGTCATGCGTAGTGGACGTCGCTCGTCGAATCTCGTATACCTTCATCGATCCGTTGCTTGTGTATCCCCCTTTTGGAGCCACTTTGCTGCCTCGCCGATTGACTCCATTCGTGTGATCTTTCTCGTAATCGTGTCGTTATTGCCATCATTTATCATTACCATTAAAATTTCTATTCGTACTTCAAGCCGCGTATCTTTCGCTTCACGTTGCCTCTACGTGGGTATCGAAATATTGTTCGAATCGTAAGCTCATTCGTACATTGCATCTCTTAACTTCTTACTTAATGTATTCACCTCTAGTTCATCACGTAATCCACCCTTTATTGACGCAGAGGTCCCTATCTTCACTAGTCATCCTTGAAATGGTTCGATCCGAGAGGCACGAACATTTTCTTCATTTATTGCTTAGCATCATTACGTTTACATTCATCGTTATCTCGCCTTGCAGGCTGATCTCGTCTCCTTCACTGTTAGAGAAACCCTTACATTCGTGCTCTCTTAAGTTTACGTTTCCGGACATTCATGCAAAGACTATCGTCATTCCCGTGCGGTATAGCGCTTCATTATCAATGCGTAAAGTTTAACCGTCACGCTCACACGTATCTCCTGTATGCATTCGTACATGTTCGTTCATACACGTTCGCTGCTTTCTAGATATCTTATATTACTTCACTCAAAGATCGTCGCCTTATCATACCGTTCGTTGGGGAATAGGTATTTCCCGATCGTTCGAATCCGATCTTGTTTCATACGTGGGCATCTTGGGTATCTAGGCCTCAAGCCTTAGTCTGATTCAGGTAATGTAAATACTTAGTAGCTATAAGCTATCATTCATGTAGCAATAATGCTCGATTCAAAGTTTCCAAGATCAACTAGCTTTTATGATCAATCATAGTTCGGCTCTTGCTTTGATGAAGGGATTTTGCTTCTTGGAGATTCTTGGGAATAAATTGGCTAGGTTTACAACCATTGCCTCTATAAGTATTTTCATAGCCGTGAATAAGGCGGCGGAATCACAAGGAATGAATCAAATCTCATTTCAACATCATCGTATCTCGAGGGCCTCAAAATCATAAGTCGTCAAAGTCAGAGCATCAACGAAAATATGAAGAAACTACTTCAATGAGAATCATTCGACATGAAAGATGATCGACGGTCAAGAGGGAAATAATGATCAACATGAATCGTGATATTTTAATCGACTTTCAAATGGTTGCTAGTCAAGAAAAGATCTCAATTCGAATAAACTTTCTTTGAACAAAAGGGGGTTTCGTGATTCGAGCAACTTGACTAGAGAACAGAGACTGAGCTCCTAAGGATTCAATAAATGTGACTTGAAAGAATGATTGGAGGAAATCAAAGTAAGCAAATTTGCCTCCTTCGAAGGGCTTCTTTTGGTCATGGGAAAGGTCGCACCTTTCATGGAAGGACTTTTACGGCTGTTACACATTTTCTTAATTGCGAAACGTGGAACACATTGTGCACGTCTCCTATGCTTGGTGGTAGTGCTATTTAGGATCTCAAAAGGTCCTATATAACGAGGTCGAAACTTTCCCCTCTTTGCCAAAACGTATCACTCCTTTAGTAGGACAAACCTTGAGAAAAACTCAATCTCCAACTGTAAATTGTAATCTGGATTAATGTTTATCAGTATGAGACTTTTGGTCTATCTAGGACCCCTTTAATCATTGCTTAAGTATGTTAACTTAAACCATAACAACATAAGGACGATAGCTTCTAGGTCAAACAGTTAGCGTCTCCCGCATAACCTACTTTCGATTCGATCCTCATGTCTTAAAAGAGAATCACTTGCATCATTTCTATTTATTGGACTATGGTTCTTATATCCGTCTAAGTCCCTTTAAATTGTAGAGGCACTAAGCCAAAACAATTAACATTCTAACATTCACTTTCTTTTGATCGCTTAGGCAAGTAACCTAACGACATCATTCTCATAACATTCTTTCATTGGTAACAAGGCTCAAAGAGACTCATTTCAAAACACCTTCATTTCAAGCTTGAAGTATTCGGGGAATCCAACAAGGCAATATTCATTTTTAGTTAAAAGGCACAAAGTCCAAATAACCGCATTCTTCTTCGTAGACATTTTCCATAAGAAAATATCAAAATACATTTAAAAGACATTCTTCTTTCTTCTCAAACCTTTGAGATAACACTTTCATAAAGTCGTAAAGGCATGGAACCTAATACGATAATTATACTCTTAACTTTCATTTACTTACGCGCACTTATAAGCTTGAAATACTAACCTTCATTGATTGCAGTGTGACGGCGAGCTGAGGGTTACCTTTTAGACACTTAGAAGTCCAGAGATACTATTCTAAACTTGACATGAATCAACTTGCAGTATTCAGAGCCATGAAAGAACTTATGCTCTGATACCATTCTGTCACGCCCCGATTCTCGAAGGAAGAGAAAATCGTGAATTAGGACGCGGCTGAGGTTGGAGAAAAGAGGCGGGGAAAGAAAGGGGGAAGCTTATCTTATATAAATAAACTGGATAATGTGCCTAAAGAATTTGACAGCATTTCCCTTATAAAATTAGGAAGGAACCATACGTTCATTCATAGCATAAGGATCGTTTAAGTTCAAATGGCTCAACCATAGATATAAAGGATAGACTCAATACATAAAAAGAAGTTAAAGAGTCTAAGCTCTTATCAAAAGACATAACGACTTTAAGGAACAAAGTCGGGAGTTGAATACAAAAGATGAGCAACTAGCGGAAGCTTATTAACAAAAGGAGAACTCTCGCCTCAGCTCTGCCCCGTCAGCACTGTCTGCTTAACCTGAAAACATTTGGAAAATATTTGGGCTAAGTACTAATGTACTCAGTGGGCTTAGCATTTGATAAACAGTTTATCAAAACAAAATACAGTTTATCCATTATCATAAGACATAACCTGGAAGGTTTTGTAAAATAAATACATCCAAGTATGTCAAAACATCATCATTTTCCTTCGCGCGCATTTGTCACACTCTACAGTTACTCTTACTGTGACCCCGGACCTCTAGCCACTGTCGGGTCCATTAACATTCATTTTAGACTTTGGATCGAAACCCAGAGAGTCCCATTCATCATTCATTTTGGACTTCGGGTCGAAACCCAGAGAGTCTCATTCATCGATAGTACACGAGAGAGATCAACCAATCGCAATACTATCAGGGTGTATACACAGTTCAAAGTTAGTGTTTAAGACTGAACTAAGAACCTCGATCGATTAACTTCAGAGCATTAAACATGTAGAGCGCACAAAAATATTTTATGGATAAACAGTTTTCATTTTGTAAATATCAGAGCATAACATAACTCAAAATATGTTTGGAAGTAAAGCCCACCTTGATGGAATAATTCCGTAGATAAATAACACAACTCGGTTCCGGTGATTATTGATCTTCTCCGAAAGGTCCTACAAGATAATGTCTAAACTTAATGGTTTACCTTGATGGAATAAACTTTCTAGCAATAAGAGTTTGAGCTTCTGGAATTAAGGGGTTCATTAGATGCAAAGCCAATAAGTTCTACATTCGAAGAGAATTTGGAAATTCTGCGACCCTCTAGGAAAATAATTGTTTCTCACTCATTATAAATCGAAACAGAGCATATGATATTGATTTGGAAAGATAACACATAGGGCTATGATATGTTTAAATTTCAGAATTTTTCCATGAGTGAGCTGGGAGTTTGAATCATTTATTTCCAGAACTCGGAATCTGGAAATTAGAAATTTGGCAGATTCTGGTACCAACTTTGAGTGAGGGTTTCTCACTCGTTTCTTGATGGATTCGAATGAATGAGCTATCAAAACTGAAGTTCAGAAAACAAGGAACAACTTTCTAGCTATACTATTTTTCATTCGACCAAAGGAAAGTGGTCAAAACGTGGTTGGAAAAACGGACAGAAGTTGTTCGTCGGAATTTTCAGATTGGAGATACAAACTTTGAAAAATCATAGTAAATTCATACGAACTCCGTTTCAAGTAAACGAGATATGTATAGAACGTTAATGGAATGTACTTCGACATGGATGAAGAATAAATGTCGAATTTCAAACGAGCTGTTCTCAGTTTAGCCCGCAAGTGGGCTGTTTTCCAGATTTCAAAAGAAATGAGATGCGAATTTCAATTTGTCATAACTGATGCATATGAACTCGGATCAAGACGAAATTTTAGCTATGGATAGCTGACAACATGAGCTAAAACTTTCATTTAGGACTCGAAATGAGATAGAGTCGGGAAAGGGTTCGAAAATGCTGAACAAAACGTGCACGCCAACTGTTCGATAAAATGTCCGAATCAAAAACGTGAAGAATGCTTACGGGTTCGGCTCTAGCTCATCTTAAACCATCATTTGAACTCAAGAACATGAATAATAACTGACTTAGAGACTTATATAGAGGCTGGACAAGTTTGATTCATGAAGAAAAATATTTTCAATCGATCAATACATGAATCATTTCTCATTTGAAGAGTGGAACAAGAATTCATCAAGAAAGAAGGGAGATTACCGATTGATACAAGAAAAATCGAAGGGTGCTCCTTCTTCAAGAATTCGGTCCTTGCATGCCCAAATTCTCCTTCTCCGATCAACTAGTTTTCACCACCATCTTGTTCCTTGATTCGGATAGTGAAGATATGCAATTTTTGGAGTGGATTAATGAAGTGGAAAATGAGCTCTTGGTGAAGGAAGCTCTCGGTGGTGATGGCGGTGAATGAAGGAAGAAGATGAAGTTGAAGATGATAATGATGAAGTGGAGGAGAATATGATATTTTCTTCTTTCATATTAGGAGGTGTGTGGTGGTAATGGTGGTGATGAGTGCTAAGTATAATTGTGAGGTAGGAGAGAGGACAACACCCTCTTCTCTCTCTCTCTCTCTCTACACGTAACACACACACACAACACAAATTCTTCATTCTCAAAATTCTCTAGATTTCATTGGAAATAATTCCAACATATTATAAAAATTTCCATAAGCTCATTTTCGTCCGTGCTCGATCTCAAATACTCGAAAAATTTTATTTCCTCCTTCGAAATTTAAATTTTCCAAATACGGATTTTTACGGCTATTACAATACTACCCCCTTAAAAAGAATTTCGTCCTCGAAATTCGTACCCTCTAATATACACGCTGGGGTAGGTCTCTCATACCCATCCTTAAACTTCCCTTGTAGTTCTTCGTAGCACCGTTGTTCCTCCATCACCATTCATCTAGCAGTTGCGTTTGGGCCTGAGTCTTGCTTGACACGTTTGTCTTGTCAATCTGGAATATGTTCTCGTTTTTCTTGTTGCCATCGATAATGTAAGTTTTTCAGCTTCGTGCTAGGATTGATCATTTTCTTGTTGCTATTAGCAACTCTGAGATTCGGCAATCTAAATTCTATGATACCGTGCTAACCGTTACTTCTTCATAGCGATAAATATTTCCTCTATACGCGTATAATTTAATCATGTGGTCGACTTTTCTAATATTATCGTTTGGCGGAAATAGTGAAATTCCTATGCATACTTCTGATCGTTTGCCTCGCATTCTAGCTGACTTCGTGTTGTAGTGGAAACATCGTGCTAAGAGTTGATCGTGTTCAACTCTCGTTGTCTTGCCTTGGCATGGTGCTTCTCGTACCCTCATTCCTCAGGATTATCATTGGTTCGCGTTCCGAGCAGCTCAACTCGTTGCCTTGCCATCGTTCCGTCTTTACGTGCGTTCTACTTCCTTTGTCTACTCATCCTGATTTCCTATTCGATCATCGTTACCTATCACTATCTTCCAATCAATCATCATTACTTAGCGGCGTCATGCGTAGTGGACGTCGCTCGTCGAATCTCGTATACCTTCATCGATCCGTTGCTTGTGTATCCCCCTTTTGGAGCCACTTTGCTGCCTCGCCGATTGACTCCATTCGTGTGATCTTTCTCGTAATCGTGTCGTTATTGCCATCATTTATCATTACCATTAAAATTTCTATTCGTACTTCAAGCCGCGTATCTTTCGCTTCACGTTGCCTCTACGTGGGTATCGAAATATTGTTCGAATCGTAAGCTTATTCGTACATTGCATCTCTTAACTTCTTACTTAATGTATTCACCTCTAGTTCATCACGTAATCCACCCTTTATTGACGCAGAGGTCCCTATCTTCACTAGTCATCCTTGAAATGGTTCGATCCGAGAGGCACGAACATTTTCTTCATTTATTGCTTAGCATCATTACGTTTACATTCATCGTTATCTCGCCTTGCAGGCTGATCTCGTCTCCTTCACTGTTAGAGAAACCCTTACATTCGTGCTCTCTTAAGTTTACGTTTCCGGACATTCATGCAAAGACTATCGTCATTCCCGTGCGGTATAGCGCTTCATTATCAATGCGTAAAGTTTAACCGTCACGCTCACACGTATCTCCTGTATGCATTCGTACATGTTCGTTCATACACGTTCGCTGCTTTCTAGATATCTTATATTACTTCACTCAAAGATCGTCGCCTTATCATACCGTTCGTTGGGGAATAGGTATTTCCCGATCGTTCGAATCCGATCTTGTTTCATACGTGGGCATCTTGGGTATCTAGGCCTCAAGCCTTAGTCTGATTCAGGTAATGTAAATACTTAGTAGCTATAAGCTATCATTCATGTAGCAATAATGCTCGATTCAAAGTTTCCAAGATCAACTAGCTTTTATGATCAATCATAGTTCGGCTCTTGCTTTGATGAAGGGATTTTGCTTCTTGGAGATTCTTGGGAATAAATTGGCTAGGTTTACAACCATTGCCTCTATAAGTATTTTCATAGCCGTGAATAAGGCGGCGGAATCACAAGGAATGAATCAAATCTCGTTTCAACATCATCGTATCTCGAGGGCCTCAAAATCATAAGTCGTCAAAGTCAGAGCATCAATGAAAATATGAAGAAACTACTTCAATGAGAATCATTCGACATGAAAGATGATCGACGGTCAAGAGGGAAATAATGATCAACATGAATCGTGATATTTTAATCGACTTTCAAATGGTTGCTAGTCAAGAAAAGATCTCAATTCGAATAAACTTTCTTTGAACAAAAGGGGGTTTCGTGATTCGAGCAACTTGACTAGAGAACAGAGACTGAGCTCCTAAGGATTCAATAAATGTGACTTGAAAGAATGATTGGAGGAAATCAAAGTAAGCGAATTTGCCTCCTTCGAAGGGCTTCTTTTGGTCATGGGAAAGGTCGCACCTTTCATGGAAGGACTTTTACGGCTGTTACACATTTTCTTAATTGCGAAACGTGGAACACATTGTGCACGTCTCCTATGCTTGGTGGTAGTGCTATTTAGGATCTCAAAAGGTCCTATATAACGAGGTCGAAACTTTCCCCTCTTTGCCAAAACGTATCACTCCTTTAGTAGGACAAACCTTGAGAAAAACTCAATCTCCAACTGTAAATTGTAATCTGGATTAATGTTTATCAGTATGAGACTTTTGGTCTATCTAGGACCCCTTTAATCATTGCTTAAGTATGTTAACTTAAACCATAACAACATAAGGACGATAGCTTCTAGGTCAAACAGTTAGCGTCTCCCGCATAACCTACTTTCGATTCGATCCTCATGTCTTAAAAGAGAATCACTTGCATCATTTCTATTTATTGGACTATGGTTCTTATATCCGTCTAAGTCCCTTTAAATTGTAGAGGCACTAAGCCAAAACAATTAACATTCTAACATTCACTTTCTTTTGATCGCTTAGGCAAGTAACCTAACGACATCATTCTCATAACATTCTTTCATTGGTAACAAGGCTCAAAGAGACTCATTTCAAAACACCTTCATTTCAAGCTTGAAGTATTCGGGGAATCCAACAAGGCAATATTCATTTTTAGTTAAAAGGCACAAAGTCCAAATAACCGCATTCTTCTTCGTAGACATTTTCCATAAGAAAATATCAAAATACATTTAAAAGACATTCTTCTTTCTTCTCAAACCTTTGAGATAACACTTTCATAAAGTCGTAAAGGCATGGAACCTAATACGATAATTATACTCTTAACTTTCATTTACTTACGCGCACTTATAAGCTTGAAATACTAACCTTCATTGATTGCAGTGTGACGGCGAGCTGAGGGTTACCTTTTAGACACTTAGAAGTCCAGAGATACTATTCTAAACTTGACATGAATCAACTTGCAGTATTCAGAGCCATGAAAGAACTTATGCTCTGATACCATTCTGTCACGCCCCGATTCTCGAAGGAAGAGAAAATCGTGAATTAGGACGCGGCTGAGGTTGGAGAAAAGAGGCGGGGAAAGAAAGGGGGAAGCTTATCTTATATAAATAAACTGGATAATGTGCCTAAAGAATTTGACAGCATTTCCCTTATAAAATTAGGAAGGAACCATACGTTCATTCATAGCATAAGGATCGTTTAAGTTCAAATGGCTCAACCATAGATATAAAGGATAGACTCAATACATAAAAAGAAGTTAAAGAGTCTAAGCTCTTATCAAAAGACATAACGACTTTAAGG
Source organism: Mentha longifolia (assembly GCA_001642375.2). NCBI lineage: Eukaryota > Viridiplantae > Streptophyta > Magnoliopsida > Lamiales > Lamiaceae > Mentha > Mentha longifolia. The sequence goes on along the minus strand of CM038113.1, from coordinate 18,346,056 downwards.
AACAAAGTCGGGAGTTGAATACAAAAGATGAGCAACTAGCGGAAGCTTATTAACAAAAGGAGAACTCTCGCCTCAGCTCTGCCCCGTCAGCACTGTCTGCTTAACCTGAAAACATTTGGAAAATATTTGGGCTAAGTACTAATGTACTCAGTGGGCTTAGCATTTGATAAACAGTTTATCAAAACAAAATACAGTTTATCCATTATCATAAGACATAACCTGGAAGGTTTTGTAAAATAAATACATCCAAGTATGTCAAAACATCATCATTTTCCTTCGCGCGCATTTGTCACACTCTACAGTTACTCTTACTGTGACCCCGGACCTCTAGCCACTGTCGGGTCCATTAACATTCATTTTAGACTTTGGATCGAAACCCAGAGAGTCCCATTCATCATTCATTTTGGACTTCGGGTCGAAACCCAGAGAGTCTCATTCATCGATAGTACACGAGAGATATCAACCAATCGCAATACTATCAGGGTGTATACACAGTTCAAAGTTAGTGTTTAAGACTGAACTAAGAACCTCGATCGATTAACTTCAGAGCATTAAACATGTAGAGCGCACAAAAATATTTTATGGATAAACAGTTTTCATTTTGTAAATATCAGAGCATAACATAACTCAAAATATGTTTGGAAGTAAAGCCCACCTTGATGGAATAATTCCGTAGATAAATAACACAACTCGGTTCCGGTGATTATTGATCTTCTCCGAAAGGTCCTACAAGATAATGTCTAAACTTAATAGTTTACCTTGATGGAATAAAATTTCTAGCAATAAGAGTTAGAGCTTCTGGAATTAAGGGGTTCATTAGATGCAAAGCCAATAAGTTCTACATTCGAAGAGAATTTGGAAATTCTGCGACCCTCTAGGAAAATAATTGTTTCTCACTCATTATAAATCGAAACAGAGCATATGATATTGATTTGGAAAGATAACACATAGGGCTATGATATGTTTAAATTTCAGAATTTTTCCATGAGTGAGCTGGGAGTTTGAATCATTTATTTCCAGAACTCGGAATCTGGAAATTAGAAATTTGGCAGATTCTGGTACCAACTTTGAGTGAGGGTTTCTCACTCGTTTCTTGATGGATTCGAATGAATGAGCTATCAAAACTGAAGTTCAGAAAACAAGGAACAACTTTCTAGCTATACTATTTTTCATTCGACCAAAGGAAAGTGGTCAAAACGTGGTTGGAAAAACGGGACAGAAGTTGTTCGTCGGAATTTTCAGATTCGAGATACAAACTTTGAAAAATCATAGTAAATTCATACGAACTCCGTTTCAAGTAAACGAGATATGTATAGAACGTTAATGGAATGTACTTCGACATGGATGAAGAATAAATGTCGAATTTCAAACGAGCTGTTCTCAGTTTAGCCCGCAAGTGGGCTGTTTTCCAGATTTCAAAAGAAATGAGATGCGAATTTCAATTTGTCATAACTGATGCATATGAACTCGGATCAAGACGAAATTTTAGCTATGGATAGCTGACAACATGAGCTAAAACTTTCATTTAGGACTCGAAATGAGATAGAGTCGGGAAAGGGTTCAAAAATGCTGAACAAAACGTGCACGCCAACTGTTCGATAAAATGTCCGAATCAAAAACGTGAAGAATGCTTACGGGTTCGGCTCTAGCTCATCTTAAACCATCATTTGAACTCAAGAACATGAATAATAACTGACTTAGAGAATTATATATAGGCTGGACAAGTTTGATTCATGAAGAAAAATATTTTCAATCGATCAATACATGAATCATTTCTCATTTGAAGAGTGGAACAAGAATTCATCAAGAAAGAAGGGAGATTACCGATTGATACAAGAAAAATCGAAGGGTGCTCCTTCTTCAAGAATTCGGTCCTTGCATGCCCAAATTCTCCTTCTCCGATCAACTAGTTTTCACCACCATCTTGTTCCTTGATTCGGATAGTGAAGATATGCAATTTTTGGAGTGGATTAATGAAGTGGAAAATGAGCTCTTGGTGAAGGAAGCTCTCGGTGGTGATGGCGGTGAATGAAGGAAGAAGATGAAGTTGAAGATGATAATGATGAAGTGGAGGAGAATATGATATTTTCTTCTTTCATATTAGGAGGTGTGTGGTGGTAATGGTGGTGATGAGTGCTAAGTATAATTGTGAGGTAGGAGAGAGGACAACACCCTCTTCTCTCTCTCTCTCTCTACACGTAACACACACACACAACACAAATTCTTCATTCTCAAAATTCTCTAGATTTCATTGGAAATAATTCCAACATATTATAAAAATTTCCATAAGCTCATTTTCGTCCGTGCTCGATCTCAAATACTCGAAAAATTTTATTTCCTCCTTCGAAATTTAAATTTTCCAAATACGGATTTTTACGGCTATTACAATACTACCCCCTTAAAAAGAATTTCGTCCTCGAAATTCGTACCCTCTAATATACACGCTGGGGTAGGTCTCTCATACCCATCCTTAAACTTCCCTTGTAGTTCTTCGTAGCACCGTTGTTCCTCCATCACCATTCATCTAGCAGTTGCGTTTGGGCCTGAGTCTTGCTTGACACGTTTGTCTTGTCAATCTGGAATATGTTCTCGTTTTTCTTGTTGCCATCGATAATGTAAGTTTTTCAGCTTCGTGCTAGGATTGATCATTTTCTTGTTGCTATTAGCAACTCTGAGATTCGGCAATCTAAATTCTATGATACCGTGCTAACCGTTACTTCTTCATAGCGATAAATATTTCCTCTATACGCGTATAATTTAATCATGTGGTCGACTTTTCTAATATTATCGTTTGGCGGAAATAGTGAAATTCCTATGCATACTTCTGATCGTTTGCCTCGCATTCTAGCTGACTTCGTGTTGTAGTGGAAACATCGTGCTAAGAGTTGATCGTGTTCAACTCTCGTTGTCTTGCCTTGGCATGGTGCTTCTCGTACCCTCATTCCTCAGGATTATCATTGGTTCGCGTTCCGAGCAGCTCAACTCGTTGCCTTGCCATCGTTCCGTCTTTACGTGCGTTCTACTTCCTTTGTCTACTCATCCTGATTTCCTATTCGATCATCGTTACCTATCACTATCTTCCAATCAATCATCATTACTTAGCGGCGTCATGCGTAGTGGACGTCGCTCGTCGAATCTCGTATACCTTCATCGATCCGTTGCTTGTGTATCCCCCTTTTGGAGCCACTTTGCTGCCTCGCCGATTGACTCCATTCGTGTGATCTTTCTCGTAATCGTGTCGTTATTGCCATCATTTATCATTACCATTAAAATTTCTATTCGTACTTCAAGCCGCGTATCTTTCGCTTCACGTTGCCTCTACGTGGGTATCGAAATATTGTTCGAATCGTAAGCTTATTCGTACATTGCATCTCTTAACTTCTTACTTAATGTATTCACCTCTAGTTCATCACGTAATCCACCCTTTATTGACGCAGAGGTCCCTATCTTCATTAGTCATCCTTGAAATGGTTCGATCCGAGAGGCACGAACATTTTCTTCATTTATTGCTTAGCATCATTACGTTTACATTCATCGTTATCTCGCCTTGCAGGCTGATCTCGTCTCCTTCACTGTTAGAGAAACCCTTACATTCGTGCTCTCTTAAGTTTACGTTTCCGGACATTCATGCAAAGACTATCGTCATTCCCGTGCGGTATAGCGCTTCATTATCAATGCGTAAAGTTTAACCGTCACGCTCACACGTATCTCCTGTATGCATTCGTACATGTTCGTTCATACACGTTCGCTGCTTTCTAGATATCTTATATTACTTCACTCAAAGATCGTCGCCTTATCATACCGTTCGTTGGGGAATAGGTATTTCCCGATCGTTCGAATCCGATCTTGTTTCATACGTGGGCATCTTGGGTATCTAGGCCTCAAGCCTTAGTCTGATTCAGGTAATGTAAATACTTAGTAGCTATAAGCTATCATTCATGTAGCAATAATGCTCGATTCAAAGTTTCCAAGATCAACTAGCTTTTATGATCAATCATAGTTCGGCTCTTGCTTTGATGAAGGGATTTTGCTTCTTGGAGATTCTTGGGAATAAATTGGCTAGGTTTACAACCATTGCCTCTATAAGTATTTTCATAGCCGTGAATAAGGCGGCGGAATCACAAGGAATGAATCAAATCTCGTTTCAACATCATCGTATCTCGAGGGCCTCAAAATCATAAGTCGTCAAAGTCAGAGCATCAATGAAAATATGAAGAAACTACTTCAATGAGAATCATTCGACATGAAAGATGATCGACGGTCAAGAGGGAAATAATGATCAACATGAATCGTGATATTTTAATCGACTTTCAAATGGTTGCTAGTCAAGAAAAGATCTCAATTCGAATAAACTTTCTTTGAACAAAAGGGGGTTTCGTGATTCGAGCAACTTGACTAGAGAACAGAGACTGAGCTCCTAAGGATTCAATAAATGTGACTTGAAAGAATGATTGGAGGAAATCAAAGTAAGCGAATTTGCCTCCTTCGAAGGGCTTCTTTTGGTCATGGGAAAGGTCGCACCTTTCATGGAAGGACTTTTACGGCTGTTACACATTTTCTTAATTGCGAAACGTGGAACACATTGTGCACGTCTCCTATGCTTGGTGGTAGTGCTATTTAGGATCTCAAAAGGTCCTATATAACGAGGTCGAAACTTTCCCCTCTTTGCCAAAACGTATCACTCCTTTAGTAGGACAAACCTTGAGAAAAACTCAATCTCCAACTGTAAATTGTAATCTGGATTAATGTTTATCAGTATGAGACTTTTGGTCTATCTAGGACCCCTTTAATCATTGCTTAAGTATGTTAACTTAAACCATAACAACATAAGGACGATAGCTTCTAGGTCAAACAGTTAGCGTCTCCCGCATAACCTACTTTCGATTCGATCCTCATGTCTTAAAAGAGAATCACTTGCATCATTTCTATTTATTGGACTATGGTTCTTATATCCGTCTAAGTCCCTTTAAATTGTAGAGGCACTAAGCCAAAACAATTAACATTCTAACATTCACTTTCTTTTGATCGCTTAGGCAAGTAACCTAACGACATCATTCTCATAACATTCTTTCATTGGTAACAAGGCTCAAAGAGACTCATTTCAAAACACCTTCATTTCAAGCTTGAAGTATTCGGGGAATCCAACAAGGCAATATTCATTTTTAGTTAAAAGGCACAAAGTCCAAATAACCGCATTCTTCTTCGTAGACATTTTCCATAAGAAAATATCAAAATACATTTAAAAGACATTCTTCTTTCTTCTCAAACCTTTGAGATAACACTTTCATAAAGTCGTAAAGGCATGGAACCTAATACGATAATTATACTCTTAACTTTCATTTACTTACGCGCACTTATAAGCTTGAAATACTAACCTTCATTGATTGCAGTGTGACGGCGAGCTGAGGGTTACCTTTTAGACACTTAGAAGTCCAGAGATACTATTCTAAACTTGACATGAATCAACTTGCAGTATTCAGAGCCATGAAAGAACTTATGCTCTGATACCATTCTGTCACGCCCCGATTCTCGAAGGAAGAGAAAATCGTGAATTAGGACGCGGCTGAGGTTGGAGAAAAGAGGCGGGGAAAGAAAGGGGGAAGCTTATCTTATATAAATAAACTGGATAATGTGCCTAAAGAATTTGACAGCATTTCCCTTATAAAATTAGGAAGGAACCATACGTTCATTCATAGCATAAGGATCGTTTAAGTTCAAATGGCTCAACCATAGATATAAAGGATAGACTCAATACATAAAAAGAAGTTAAAGAGTCTAAGCTCTTATCAAAAGACATAACGACTTTAAGGAACAAAGTCGGGAGTTGAATACAAAAGATGAGCAACTAGCGGAAGCTTATTAACAAAAGGAGAACTCTCGCCTCAGCTCTGCCCCGTCAGCACTGTCTGCTTAACCTGAAAACATTTGGAAAATATTTGGGCTAAGTACTAATGTACTCAGTGGGCTTAGCATTTGATAAACAGTTTATCAAAACAAAATACAGTTTATCCATTATCATAAGACATAACCTGGAAGGTTTTGTAAAATAAATACATCCAAGTATGTCAAAACATCATCATTTTCCTTCGCGCGCATTTGTCACACTCTACAGTTACTCTTACTGTGACCCCGGACCTCTAGCCACTGTCGGGTCCATTAACATTCATTTTAGACTTTGGATCGAAACCCAGAGAGTCCCATTCATCATTCATTTTGGACTTCGGGTCGAAACCCAGAGAGTCTCATTCATCGATAGTACACGAGAGATATCAACCAATCGCAATACTATCAGGGTGTATACACAGTTCAAAGTTAGTGTTTAAGACTGAACTAAGAACCTCGATCGATTAACTTCAGAGCATTAAACATGTAGAGCGCACAAAAATATTTTATGGATAAACAGTTTTCATTTTGTAAATATCAGAGCATAACATAACTCAAAATATGTTTGGAAGTAAAGCCCACCTTGATGGAATAATTCCGTAGATAAATAACACAACTCGGTTCCGGTGATTATTGATCTTCTCCGAAAGGTCCTACAAGATAATGTCTAAACTTAATAGTTTACCTTGATGGAATAAAATTTCTAGCAATAAGAGTTAGAGCTTCTGGAATTAAGGGGTTCATTAGATGCAAAGCCAATAAGTTCTACATTCGAAGAGAATTTGGAAATTCTGCGACCCTCTAGGAAAATAATTGTTTCTCACTCATTATAAATCGAAACAGAGCATATGATATTGATTTGGAAAGATAACACATAGGGCTATGATATGTTTAAATTTCAGAATTTTTCCATGAGTGAGCTGGGAGTTTGAATCATTTATTTCCAGAACTCGGAATCTGGAAATTAGAAATTTGGCAGATTCTGGTACCAACTTTGAGTGAGGGTTTCTCACTCGTTTCTTGATGGATTCGAATGAATGAGCTATCAAAACTGAAGTTCAGAAAACAAGGAACAACTTTCTAGCTATACTATTTTTCATTCGACCAAAGGAAAGTGGTCAAAACGTGGTTGGAAAAACGGGACAGAAGTTGTTCGTCGGAATTTCAGATTCGAGATACAAACTTTGAAAAATCATAGTAAATTCATACGAACTCCGTTTCAAGTAAACGAGATATGTATAGAACGTTAATGGAATGTACTTCGACATGGATGAAGAATAAATGTCGAATTTCAAACGAGCTGTTCTCAGTTTAGCCCGCAAGTGGGCTGTTTTCCAGATTTCAAAAGAAATGAGATGCGAATTTCAATTTGTCATAACTGATGCATATGAACTCGGATCAAGACGAAATTTTAGCTATGGATAGCTGACAACATGAGCTAAAACTTTCATTTAGGACTCGAAATGAGATAGAGTCGGGAAAGGGTTCAAAAATGCTGAACAAAACGTGCACGCCAACTGTTCGATAAAATGTCCGAATCAAAAACGTGAAGAATGCTTACGGGTTCGGCTCTAGCTCATCTTAAACCATCATTTGAACTCAAGAACATGAATAATAACTGACTTAGAGAATTATATATAGGCTGGACAAGTTTGATTCATGAAGAAAAATATTTTCAATCGATCAATACATGAATCATTTCTCATTGAAGAGTGGAACAAGAATTCATCAAGAAAGAAGGGAGATTACCGATTGATACAAGAAAAATCGAAGGGTGCTCCTTCTTCAAGAATTCGGTCCTTGCATGCCCAAATTCTCCTTCTCCGATCAACTAGTTTTCACCACCATCTTGTTCCTTGATTCGGATAGTGAAGATATGCAATTTTTGGAGTGGATTAATGAAGTGGAAAATGAGCTCTTGGTGAAGGAAGCTCTCGGTGGTGATGGCGGTGAATGAAGGAAGAAGATGAAGTTGAAGATGATAATGATGAAGTGGAGGAGAATATGATATTTTCTTCTTTCATATTAGGAGGTGTGTGGTGGTAATGGTGGTGATGAGTGCTAAGTATAATTGTGAGGTAGGAGAGAGGACAACACCCTCTTCTCTCTCTCTCTCTCTACACGTAACACACACACACACACAAATTCTTCATTCTCAAAATTCTCTAGATTTCATTGGAAATAATTCCAACATATTATAAAAATTTCCATAAGCTCATTTTCGTCCGTGCTCGATCTCAAATACTCGAAAAATTTTATTTCCTCCTTCGAAATTTAAATTTTCCAAATACGGATTTTTACGGCTATTACAATACTACCCCCTTAAAAGAATTTCGTCCTCGAATTCGTACCCTCTAATATACACGCTGGGGTAGGTCTCTCATACCCATCCTTAAACTTCCCTTGTAGTTCTTCGTAGCACCGTTGTTCCTCCATCACCATTCATCTAGCAGTTGCGTTTGGGCCTGAGTCTTGCTTGACACGTTTGTCTTGTCAATCTGGAATATGTTCTCGTTTTTCTTGTTGCCATCGATAATGTAAGTTTTTCAGCTTCGTGCTAGGATTGATCATTTTCTTGTTGCTATTAGCAACTCTGAGATTCGGCAATCTAAATTCTATGATACCGTGCTAACCGTTACTTCTTCATAGCGATAAATATTTCCTCTATACGCGTATAATTTAATCATGTGGTCGACTTTTCTAATATTATCGTTTGGCGGAAATAGTGAAATTCCTATGCATACTTCTGATCGTTTGCCTCGCATTCTAGCTGACTTCGTGTTGTAGTGGAAACATCGTGCTAAGAGTTGATCGTGTTCAACTCTCGTTGTCTTGCCTTGGCATGGTGCTTCTCGTACCCTCATTCCTCAGGATTATCATTGGTTCGCGTTCCGAGCAGCTCAACTCGTTGCCTTGCCATCGTTCCGTCTTTACGTGCGTTCTACTTCCTTTGTCTACTCATCCTGATTTCCTATTCGATCATCGTTACCTATCACTATCTTCCAATCAATCATCATTACTTAGCGGCGTCATGCGTAGTGGACGTCGCTCGTCGAATCTCGTATACCTTCATCGATCCGTTGCTTGTGTATCCCCCTTTTGGAGCCACTTTGCTGCCTCGCCGATTGACTCCATTCGTGTGATCTTTCTCGTAATCGTGTCGTTATTGCCATCATTTATCATTACCATTAAAATTTCTATTCGTACTTCAAGCCGCGTATCTTTCGCTTCACGTTGCCTCTACGTGGGTATCGAAATATTGTTCGAATCGTAAGCTTATTCGTACATTGCATCTCTTAACTTCTTACTTAATGTATTCACCTCTAGTTCATCACGTAATCCACCCTTTATTGACGCAGAGGTCCCTATCTTCATTAGTCATCCTTGAAATGGTTCGATCCGAGAGGCACGAACATTTTCTTCATTTATTGCTTAGCATCATTACGTTTACATTCATCGTTATCTCGCCTTGCAGGCTGATCTCGTCTCCTTCACTGTTAGAGAAACCCTTACATTCGTGCTCTCTTAAGTTTACGTTTCCGGACATTCATGCAAAGACTATCGTCATTCCCGTGCGGTATAGCGCTTCATTATCAATGCGTAAAGTTTAACCGTCACGCTCACACGTATCTCCTGTATGCATTCGTACATGTTCGTTCATACACGTTCGCTGCTTTCTAGATATCTTATATTACTTCACTCAAAGATCGTCGCCTTATCATACCGTTCGTTGGGGAATAGGTATTTCCCGATCGTTCGAATCCGATCTTGTTTCATACGTGGGCATCTTGGGTATCTAGGCCTCAAGCCTTAGTCTGATTCAGGTAATGTAAATACTTAGTAGCTATAAGCTATCATTCATGTAGCAATAATGCTCGATTCAAAGTTTCCAAGATCAACTAGCTTTTATGATCAATCATAGTTCGGCTCTTGCTTTGATGAAGGGATTTTGCTTCTTGGAGATTCTTGGGAATAAATTGGCTAGGTTTACAACCATTGCCTCTATAAGTATTTTCATAGCCGTGAATAAGGCGGCGGAATCACAAGGAATGAATCAAATCTCGTTTCAACATCATCGTATCTCGAGGGCCTCAAAATCATAAGTCGTCAAAGTCAGAGCATCAATGAAAATATGAAGAAACTACTTCAATGAGAATCATTCGACATGAAAGATGATCGACGGTCAAGAGGGAAATAATGATCAACATGAATCGTGATATTTTAATCGACTTTCAAATGGTTGCTAGTCAAGAAAAGATCTCAATTCGAATAAACTTTCTTTGAACAAAAGGGGGTTTCGTGATTCGAGCAACTTGACTAGAGAACAGAGACTGAGCTCCTAAGGATTCAATAAATGTGACTTGAAAGAATGATTGGAGGAAATCAAAGTAAGCGAATTTGCCTCCTTCGAAGGGCTTCTTTTGGTCATGGGAAAGGTCGCACCTTTCATGGAAGGACTTTTACGGCTGTTACACATTTTCTTAATTGCGAAACGTGGAACACATTGTGCACGTCTCCTATGCTTGGTGGTAGTGCTATTTAGGATCTCAAAAGGTCCTATATAACGAGGTCGAAACTTTCCCCTCTTTGCCAAAACGTATCACTCCTTTAGTAGGACAAACCTTGAGAAAAACTCAATCTCCAACTGTAAATTGTAATCTGGATTAATGTTTATCAGTATGAGACTTTTGGTCTATCTAGGACCCCTTTAATCATTGCTTAAGTATGTTAACTTAAACCATAACAACATAAGGACGATAGCTTCTAGGTCAAACAGTTAGCGTCTCCCGCATAACCTACTTTCGATTCGATCCTCATGTCTTAAAAGAGAATCACTTGCATCATTTCTATTTATTGGACTATGGTTCTTATATCCGTCTAAGTCCCTTTAAATTGTAGAGGCACTAAGCCAAAACAATTAACATTCTAACATTCACTTTCTTTTGATCGCTTAGGCAAGTAACCTAACGACATCATTCTCATAACATTCTTTCATTGGTAACAAGGCTCAAAGAGACTCATTTCAAAACACCTTCATTTCAAGCTTGAAGTATTCGGGGAATCCAACAAGGCAATATTCATTTTTAGTTAAAAGGCACAAAGTCCAAAAAACCGCATTCTTCTTCGTAGACATTTTCCATAAGAAAATATCAAAATACATTTAAAAGACATTCTTCTTTCTTCTCAAACCTTTGAGATAACACTTTCATAAAGTCGTAAAGGCATGGAACCTAATACGATAATTATACTCTTAACTTTCATTTACTTACGCGCACTTATAAGCTTGAAATACTAACCTTCATTGATTGCAGTGTGACGGCGAGCTGAGGGTTACCTTTTAGACACTTAGAAGTCCAGAGATACTATTCTAAACTTGACATGAATCAACTTGCAGTATTCAGAGCCATGAAAGAACTTATGCTCTGATACCATTCTGTCACGCCCCGATTCTCGAAGGAAGAGAAAATCGTGAATTAGGACGCGGCTGAGGTTGGAGAAAAGAGGCGGGGAAAGAAAGGGGGAAGCTTATCTTATATAAATAAACTGGATAATGTGCCTAAAGAATTTGACAGCATTTCCCTTATAAAATTAGGAAGGAACCATACGTTCATTCATAGCATAAGGATCGTTTAAGTTCAAATGGCTCAACCATAGATATAAAGGATAGACTCAATACATAAAAAGAAGTTAAAGAGTCTAAGCTCTTATCAAAAGACATAACGACTTTAAGGAACAAAGTCGGGAGTTGAATACAAAAGATGAGCAACTAGCGGAAGCTTATTAACAAAAGGAGAACTCTCGCCTCAGCTCTGCCCCGTCAGCACTGTCTGCTTAACCTGAAAACATTTGGAAAATATTTGGCTAAGTACTAATGTACTCAGTGGGCTTAGCATTTGATAAACAGTTTATCAAAACAAAATACAGTTTATCCATTATCATAAGACATAACCTGGAAGGTTTTGTAAAATAAATACATCCAAGTATGTCAAAACATCATCATTTTCCTTCGCGCGCATTTGTCACACTCTACAGTTACTCTTACTGTGACCCCGGACCTCTAGCCACTGTCGGGTCCATTAACATTCATTTTAGACTTTGGATCGAAACCCAGAGAGTCCCATTCATCATTCATTTTGGACTTCGGGTCGAAACCCAGAGAGTCTCATTCATCAATAGTACACGAGAGAGATCAACCAATCGCAATACTATCAGGGTGTATACACAGTTCAAAGTTAGTGTTTAAGACTGAACTAAGAACCTCGATCGATTAACTTCAGAGCATTAAACATGTAGAGCGCACAAAAATATTTTATGGATAAACAAGTTTTCATTTTGTAAATATCAGAGCATAACATAACTCAAAATATATTTGGAAGTAAAGCCCACCTTGATGGAATAATTCCGTAGATAAATAACACAACTCGGTTCCGGTGATTATTGATCTTCTCCGAAAGGTCCTACAAGATAATGTCTAAACTTAATGGTTTACCTTGATGGAATAAACTTTCTAGCAATAAGGTTTGAGCTTCTGGAATTAAGGGGTTCATTAGATGCAAAGCCAATAAGTTCTACATTCGAAGAGAATTTGGAAATTCTGCGACCCTCTAGGAAAATAATTGTTTCTCACTCATTATAAATCGAAACAGAGCATATGATATTGATTTGGAAAGATAACACATAGGGCTATGATATGTTTAAATTTCAGAATTTTTCCATGAGTGAGCTGGGAGTTTGAATCATTTATTTCCAGAACTCGGAATCTGGAAATTAGAAATTTGGCAGATTCTGGTACCAACTTTGAGTGAGGGTTTCTCACTCGTTTCTTGATGGATTCGAATGAATGAGCTATCAAAACTGAAGTTCAGAAAACAAGGAACAACTTTCTAGTTATACTATTTTTCATTCGACCAAAGGAAAGTGGTCAAAACGTGGTTGGAAAAACGGAACAGAAGTTGTTCGTTGGAATTTCCAGATTGGAGATACAAACTTTGAAAACTCATAGTAAATTCATACGAACTCCGTTTCAAGTAAACGAGATATGTATAGAACGTTAATGGAATGTACTTCGACATGGATGAAGAATAAATGTCGAATTTCAAACGAGCTGTTCTCAGTTTAGCCCGCAAGTGGGCTGTTTTCCAGATTTCAAAAGAAATGAGATGCGAATTTCAATTTGTCATAACTGATGCATATGAACTCGGATCAAGACGAAATTTTAGTTATGGATAGCTGACAACATGAGCTAAAACTTTCATTTAGGACTCGAAATGAGATAGAGTCGGGAAAGGGTTCGAAAATGCTGAACAAAACGTGCACGCCAACTGTTCGATAAAATGTCCGAATCAAAAACGTGAAGAATGCTTACGGGTTCGGCTCTAGCTCATCTTAAACCATCATTTGAACTCAAGAACATGAATAATAACTGACTTAGAGACTTATATATAGGCTGGACAAGTTTGATTCATGAAGAAAAATATTTTCAATCGATCAATACATGAATCATTTCTCATTTGAAGAGTGGAACAAGAATTCATCAAGAAAGAAGGGAGATTACCGATTGATACAAGAAAAATCGAAGGGTGCTCCTTCTTCAAGAATTCGGCCCTTGCATGCCCAAATTCTCCTTCTCCGATCAACTAGTTTTCACCACCATCTTGTTCCTTGATTCGGATAGTGAAGATATGCAAGTTTTGGAGTGGATTAATGAAGTGGAAAATGAGCTCTTGGTGAAGGAAGCTCTCGGTGGTGATGGCGGTGAATGAAGGAAGAAGATGAAGTTGAAGATGATAATGATGAAGTGGAGGAGAATATGATATTTTCTTCTTTCATATTAGGAGGTGTGTGGTGGTAATGGTGGTGATGAGTGCTAAGTATAATTGTGAGGTAGGAGAGAGGACAACACCCTCTTCTCTCTCTCTCTCTCTACACGTAACACACACACACAACACAAATTCTTCATTCTCAAAATTCTCTAGATTTCATTGGAAATAATTCCAACATATTATAAAAATTTCCATAAGCTCATTTTCGTCCGTGCTCGATCTCAAATACTCGAAAAATTTTATTTCCTCCTTCGAAATTTAAATTTTCCAAATACGGATTTTTACGGCTATTACAATACTACCCCCTTAAAAAGAATTTCGTCCTCGAAATTCGTACCCTCTAATATACACGCTGGGGTAGGTCTCTCATACCCATCCTTAAACTTCCCTTGTAGTTCTTCGTAGCACCGTTGTTCCTCCATCACCATTCATCTAGCAGTTGCGTTTGGGCCTGAGTCTTGCTTGACACGTTTGTCTTGTCAATCTGGAATATGTTCTCGTTTTTCTTGTTGCCATCGATAATGTAAGTTTTTCAGCTTCGTGCTAGGATTGATCATTTTCTTGTTGCTATTAGCAACTCTGAGATTCGGCAATCTAAATTCTATGATACCGTGCTAACCGTTACTTCTTCATAGCGATAAATATTTCCTCTATACGCGTATAATTTAATCATGTGGTCGACTTTTCTAATATTATCGTTTGGCGGAAATAGTGAAATTCCTATGCATACTTCTGATCGTTTGCCTCGCATTCTAGCTGACTTCGTGTTGTAGTGGAAACATCGTGCTAAGAGTTGATCGTGTTCAACTCTCGTTGTCTTGCCTTGGCATGGTGCTTCTCGTACCCTCATTCCTCAGGATTATCATTGGTTCGCGTTCCGAGCAGCTCAACTCGTTGCCTTGCCATCGTTCCGTCTTTACGTGCGTTCTACTTCCTTTGTCTACTCATCCTGATTTCCTATTCGATCATCGTTACCTATCACTATCTTCCAATCAATCATCATTACTTAGCGGCGTCATGCGTAGTGGACGTCGCTCGTCGAATCTCGTATACCTTCATCGATCCGTTGCTTGTGTATCCCCCTTTTGGAGCCACTTTGCTGCCTCGCCGATTGACTCCATTCGTGTGATCTTTCTCATAATCGTGTCGTTATTGCCATCATTTATCATTACCATTAAAATTTATATTCGTACTTCAAGCCGCGTATCTTTCGCTTCACGTTGCCTCTACGTGGGTATCGAAATATTGTTCGAATCGTAAGCTTATTCGTACATTGCATCTCTTAACTTCTTACTTAATGTATTCACCTCTAGTTCATCACGTAATCCACCCTTTATTGACGCAGAGCTCCCTATCTTCATTAGTCATCCTTGAAATGGTTCGATCCGAGAGGCACGAACATTTTCTTCATTTATTGCTTAGCATCATTACGTTTACATTCATCGTTATCTCGCCTTGCAGGCTGATCTCGTCTCCTTCACTGTTAGAGAAACCCTTACATTCGTGCTCTCTTAAGTTTACGTTTCCGGACATTCATGCAAAGACTATCGTCATTCCCGTGCGGTATAACGCTTCATTATCAATGCGTAAAGTTTAACCGTCACGCTCACACGTATCTCCTGTATGCATTCGTACATGTTCGTTCATACACGTTCGCTGCTTTCTAGATATCTTATATTACTTCACTCAAAGATCGTCGCCTTATCATACCGTTCGTTGGGGAATAGGTATTTCCCGATCGTTCGAATCCGATCTTGTTTCATACGTGGGCATCTTGGGTATCTAGGCCTCAAGCCTTAGTCTGATTCAGGTAATGTAAATACTTAGTAGCTATAAGCTATCATTCATGTAGCAATAATGCTCGATTCAAAGTTTCCAAGATCAACTAGCTTTTATGATCAATCATAGTTCGGCTCTTGCTTTGATGAAGGGATTTTGCTTCTTGGAGATTCTTGGGAATAAATTGGCTAGGTTTACAACCATTGCCTCTATAAGTATTTTCATAGCCGTGAATAAGGCGGCGGAATCACAAGGAATGAATCAAATCTCGTTTCAACATCATCGTATCTCGAGGGCCTCAAAATCATAAGTCGTCAAAGTCAGAGCATCAACGAAAATATGAAGAAACTACTTCAATGAGAATCATTCGACATGAAAGATGATCGACGGTCAAGAGGGAAATAATGATCAACATGAATCGTGATATTTTAATCGACTTTCAAATGGTTGCTAGTCAAGAAAAGATCTCAATTCGAATAAACTTTCTTTGAACAAAAGGGGGTTTCGTGATTCGAGCAACTTGACTAGAGAACAGAGACTGAGCTCCTAAGGATTCAATAAATGTGACTTGAAAGAATGATTGGAGGAAATCAAAGTAAGCAAATTTGCCTCCTTCGAAGGGCTTCTTTTGGTCATGGGAAAGGTCGCACCTTTCATGGAAGGACTTTTACGGCTGTTACACATTTTCTTAATTGCGAAACGTGGAACACATTGTGCACGTCTCCTATGCTTGGTGGTAGTGCTATTTAGGATCTCAAAAGGTCCTATATAACGAGGTCGAAACTTTCCCCTCTTTGCCAAAACGTATCACTCCTTTAGTAGGACAAACCTTGAGAAAAACTCAATCTCCAACTGTAAATTGTAATCTGGATTAATGTTTATCAGTATGAGACTTTTGGTCTATCTAGGACCCCTTTAATCATTGCTTAAGTATGTTAACTTAAACCATAACAACATAAGGACGATAGCTTCTAGGTCAAACAGTTAGCGTCTCCCGCATAACCTACTTTCGATTCGATCCTCATGTCTTAAAAGAGAATCACTTGCATCATTTCTATTTATTGGACTATGGTTCTTATATCCGTCTAAGTCCCTTTAAATTGTAGAGGCACTAAGCCAAAACAATTAACATTCTAACATTCACTTTCTTTTGATCGCTTAGGCAAGTAACCTAACGACATCATTCTCATAACATTCTTTCATTGGTAACAAGGCTCAAAGAGACTCATTTCAAAACACCTTCATTTCAAGCTTGAAGTATTCGGGGAATCCAACAAGGCAATATTCATTTTTAGTTAAAAGGCACAAAGTCCAAATAACCGCATTCTTCTTCGTAGACATTTTCCATAAGAAAATATCAAAATACATTTAAAAGACATTCTTCTTTCTTCTCAAACCTTTGAGATAACACTTTCATAAAGTCGTAAAGGCATGGAACCTAATACGATAATTATACTCTTAACTTTCATTTACTTACGCGCACTTATAAGCTTGAAATACTAACCTTCATTGATTGCAGTGTGACGGCGAGCTGAGGGTTACCTTTTAGACACTTAGAAGTCCAGAGATACTATTCTAAACTTGACATGAATCAACTTGCAGTATTCAGAGCCATGAAAGAACTTATGCTCTGATACCATTCTGTCACGCCCCGATTCTCGAAGGAAGAGAAAATCGTGAATTAGGACGCGGCTGAGGTTGGAGAAAAGAGGCGGGGAAAGAAAGGGGGAAGCTTATCTTATATAAATAAACTGGATAATGTGCCTAAAGAATTTGACAGCATTTCCCTTATAAAATTAGGAAGGAACCATACGTTCATTCATAGCATAAGGATCGTTTAAGTTCAAATGGCTCAACCATAGATATAAAGGATAGACTCAATACATAAAAAGAAGTTAAAGAGTCTAAGCTCTTATCAAAAGACATAACGACTTTAAGGAACAAAGTCGGGAGTTGAATACAAAAGATGAGCAACTAGCGGAAGCTTATTAACAAAAGGAGAACTCTCGCCTCAGCTCTGCCCCGTCAGCACTGTCTGCTTAACCTGAAAACATTTGGAAAATATTTGGGCTAAGTACTAATGTACTCAGTGGGCTTAGCATTTGATAAACAGTTTATCAAAACAAAATACAGTTTATCCATTATCATAAGACATAACCTGGAAGGTTTTGTACAATAAATACATCCAAGTATGTCAAAACATCATCATTTTCCTTCGCGCGCATTTGTCACACTCTACAGTTACTCTTACTGTGACCCCGGACCTCTAGCCACTGTCGGGTCCATTAACATTCATTTTAGACTTTGGATCGAAACCCAGAGAGTCCCATTCATCATTCATTTTGGACTTCGGGTCGAAACCCAGAGAGTCTCATTCATCGATAGTACACGAGAGAGATCAACCAATCGCAATACTATCAGGGTGTATACACAGTTCAAAGTTAGTGTTTAAGACTGAACTAAGAACCTCGATCGATTAACTTCAGAGCATTAAACATGTAGAGCGCACAAAAATATTTTATGGATAAATAATTTTCATTTTGTAAATATCAGAGCATAACATAACTCAAAATATATTTGGAAGTAAAGCCCACCTTGATGGAATAATTCCGTAGATAAATAACACAACTCGGTTCCGGTGATTATTGATCTTCTCCGAAAGGTCCTACAAGATAATGTCTAAACTTAATGGTTTACCTTGATGGAATAAACTTTCTAGCAATAAGGTTTGAGCTTCTGGAATTAAGGGGTTCATTAGATGCAAAGCCAATAAGTTCTACATTCGAAGAGAATTTGGAAATTCTGCGACCCTCTAGGAAAATAATTGTTTCTCACTCATTATAAATCGAAACAGAGCATATGATATTGATTTGGAAAGATAACACATAGGGCTATGATATGTTTAAATTTCAGAATTTTTCCATGAGTGAGCTGGGAGTTTGAATCATTTATTTCCAGAACTCGGAATCTGGAAATTAGAAATTTGGCAGATTCTGGTACCAACTTTGAGTGAGGGTTTCTCACTCGTTTCTTGATGGATTCGAATGAATGAGCTATCAAAACTGAAGTTCAGAAAACAAGGAACAACTTTCTAGTTATACT
Source organism: Mentha longifolia (assembly GCA_001642375.2). Lineage (NCBI taxonomy): Eukaryota > Viridiplantae > Streptophyta > Magnoliopsida > Lamiales > Lamiaceae > Mentha > Mentha longifolia. Next base: position 18,327,469 of record CM038113.1, on the reverse strand, counting down.
ATTTTTCATTCGACCAAAGGAAAGTGGTCAAAACGTGGTTGGAAAAACGGAACAGAAGTTGTTCGTCGGAATTTCCAGATTGGAGATACAAACTTTGAAAACTCATAGTAAATTCATACGAACTCCGTTTCAAGTAAACGAGATATGTATAGAACGTTAATGGAATGTACTTCGACATGGATGAAGAATAAATGTCGAATTTCAAACGAGCTGTTCTCAGTTTAGCCCGCAAGTGGGCTGTTTTCCAGATTTCAAAAGAAATGAGATGCGAATTTCAATTTGTCATAACTGATGCATATGAACTCGGATCAAGACGAAATTTTAGCTATGGATAGCTGACAACATGAGCTAAAACTTTCATTTAGGACTCGAAATGAGATAGAGTCGGGAAAGGGTTCGAAAATGCTGAACAAAATGTGCACGCCAACTGTTCGATAAAATGTCCGAATCAAAAACGTGAAGAATGCTTACGGGTTCGGCTCTAGCTCATCTTAAACCATCATTTGAACTCAAGAACATGAATAATAACTGACTTAGAGACTTATATATAGGCTGGACAAGTTTGATTCATGAAGAAAAATATTTTCAATCGATCAATACATGAATCATTTCTCATTTGAAGAGTGGAACAAGAATTCATCAAGAAAGAAGGGAGATTACCGATTGATACAAGAAAAATCGAAGGGTGCTCCTTCTTCAAGAATTCGGCCCTTGCATGCCCAAATTCTCCTTCTCCGATCAACTAGTTTTCACCACCATCTTGTTCCTTGATTCGGATAGTGAAGATATGCAAGTTTTGGAGTGGATTAATGAAGTGGAAAATGAGCTCTTGGTGAAGGAAGCTCTCGGTGGTGATGGCGGTGAATGAAGGAAGAAGATGAAGTTGAAGATGATAATGATGAAGTGGAGGAGAATATGATATTTTCTTCTTTCATATTAGGAGGTGTGTGGTGGTAATGGTGGTGATGAGTGCTAAGTATAATTGTGAGGTAGGAGAGAGGACAACACCCTCTTCTCTCTCTCTCTCTCTACACGTAACACACACACACAACACAAATTCTTCATTCTCAAAATTCTCTAGATTTCATTGGAAATAATTCCAACATATTATAAAAATTTCCATAAGCTCATTTTCGTCCGTGCTCGATCTCAAATACTCGAAAAATTTTATTTCCTCCTTCGAAATTTAAATTTTCCAAATACGGATTTTTACGGCTATTACAATCTGACACCAAACTCCCTAAGTACTTGGCCTTGGATATCGCATGGTCTGAGAACAAATCCGTCCACAGATGTATGCGGTCCAACAAACTTTGCTATGGCTCTTGAAGACACCTTAGGTTCAGCACAAGACCTGATGTCTTTTGCACATGTGTGTTCGGCCAGTGTTTTTAATTTCCATGCTTTGCCCAACGCTAAACTTCACAAAGAAAACACGCATGTTTTATCAAACTTGCAGGTAATGTGGTATCTTTTCGGATCAGATTTCACTGTTCAGAACTCCACAAAATTCTTCAAATGATATGCATGAATTGCCGAAAGCATGCTATCCTTGTTACGAAAGACAGAACCACAAACAACTTGACCTATCTCCGTTGGTTCGTTTTGAATATGAATATCAGCCGAATCTATTAAAGCTTGTTCAGATATGCCAGCATTGATCCACCGAGAAGGGCTTTCACTTGATGTGTTCATTGTGTCCGCTGATAAGAAATCCGATTATTCTTATTAAGTATAAAAAAATTGTGATAAGAAACGGAATAAATTCTTATGAAAGAGGTTTGTTAGATAAAGAAAAACAATATACAACTTGCATATGATAAGAAAAATGGAGAGTTCTTATGACAAAAAAAAAAACATGAAAAGGACTATTCTTATGAAAAATAAGTGTTTCTTACCACATACTACTTTGAAGCACATTTATTGCTACAATTCAAAACAGAACTTTACTACTTTAATACATATTCCTTCACTTAATTCACATACGAAACAAACATAAATGAAATGAAAAACAGCAACTTCACCCCCGTCAAAGTGTATGCCGCCGCCGCTACAGTCGGTGAGTGCTCCAACAACAAATGCCTCATCTAGGGTTTGCAACTTGAAAACACAGACTTAAGATAAAGAAAGAAAGCAGAAAACAACCTCTGAGTTCAAAAATACAGATGAACTGTATTACTCTGTCCTTCATAAGAAATCTGCAGTAGAAAATGATGCCCGTCGCGTTAAGGGTTAAATCTTTGCCGTCGCCGTCGTCTTCGAGTCCCCAGAACTCTGCGGTTGCAACTTCTTCTGCAACTTCGTCCGCCTCCGTCGTCAAAGGATACACCTGCTACCGCCGCCATCGTCAGAGTGAACCTCTGTTGCCGACAACTCAGAAACCCTAGAGTGAAGATTGATGAAAAACCTCCATTTGAGAAAAGAGAAGAGAGTAGAAAGAAGAATGACAAAGAGAAGAGATGAACTATGGTGAAGGATGAAATGTGTAAATCAAAATTTAAAAATACAAAGCGAAAGGGCAACTTATGTCACGACCGCACTTTACTAATCGATAGCAAAGCTCGGTGATTCGTGACTACGGTGGGATTAACGAATAATAAAGAAAAGGAAGTGAAATATGAGGTTTGACGCTAACAAGTTATAAAGCAAACATCGATAAGTGGCATAGTAGTACGTTTTGACTTGTCATGATTCTGACTTAGTTTACAACCATATTGAAGATGAATTTAGAACATTAGAGTGTACGCAGTGGAAATGTGTGGAAATACGTGTATGGAGATACGTATTACCAAGAGTGTTCAATCAACTATACTAATCGCTAATCTTCGACAAAAACATCGCTGATCACTCTTCAGTCATCCAGCTCAACCTGCACATTGGAAATAATGTACAGGGCGTGAGTACGGAGTACTCAGTGGACACATGCCCAAAACATCTTTATTGTCAAGCCATTCATAGTGAAACATAGGGTTTTATGAAAGATCTATGTTCACTAAAATCGAGTTATCTAAAAAGTGTCTGCGCAGACTAAGTTCTGTAGTAATCTACCATATCTGAGTTTGTTGTGCCCGAGGAGTTGGCCACCTCACTCGGTCACCTAATCGGTCACTATCTGAATGACCGATCAATGTGTACACTAGTCCATGAATAATAGCTGATCATTCAAGGACCCGAATTCGATTTATGAATTGGCATTTCGCCATTTAACAGATAGGCATCATACAAAAACTGAAAACATTTATGGCATGACAATACTTTAGAAGAACTACTGAATCTAATAAAACATGCTTGATTTTATAGAAAGCCCACCTCGTTGCTCTTCTCAATTGCTATGAGGTCTGATCTCTGCTTCAGCTACCGTCCCTCCTTCGCGTACCCTTCGATTAAAAATCGAGGTAAGATTCGCATGCTAACGAATGAAATAATATCTAAGATTTTAGTCTTAAATGTTAATCGGAGGTTATTCTAAATCCAGTAACGTGGTTACTGTTATATAGGCTCGAATTGAGTCCCGTTACGTGAACGGTTCATATAAGTTTATTAATAAATCAATCTTTGATTTATTGTGAAACTAGGATATTTAATATTAATTGCGTGATTGATTTGCTTAATGAATTAATCTAAATTATTGACTCCGGTTTAATTAACTTATCTAAAGTTAGTTATTTTAAATCACAAAATAATTCATTTATAAATATCGGAATTTAATCAGGAGTGGAATACGACTTAATTAATCGCGCCTCGTTTCATAATTATCTAGGGAGTTGGGCTCGTAATTGGGTAAATGGGCTCTGGCCTGATTAAAGGACAGCTCGGCCCAACTGTGGCTCCAGCCCGGACCCACGGGTTTAACCCGACCCATGAGTCGACCCGACCCGGTCACAAAACAAAGAAAAGAAAAAAATATCCAAACTTCATTTCCCTTTTCTTCATTCACGCTAACTCCCCATCTTTTCTCTCGACTTCTGCTCCTCTGTATTTCTTCACCGATTCTCTCCTCTAGCTTATTCCAGTTGGTAATTGACTACCGGCGTTGTTCCCGTGCCGTCATCGTTCTCGCGTGTTGTCGCCCTGTCGCTCCCTTCTCTTCCTGCCACTGGTTGGGTTCACCAATTGAGAACCCTAATTAACTTTTGGGGATTCCTAGCTTTGATCGAATCTCCGGCAAGGGACACCAGTTCTGGCCTCATGGACGGCGTTCCGACACTGCGGTAAGACGGCGCCGGCTGTAGAGGTGTCGCGTGATCTCGAACCGCATGCGTATGTACTTGGTCCTCATCGGTGGCCGACGTAACTCCCGTTCTGGTCGTGCTCCTCGAGACGCAAACACTAAAATCCCTAGTTCTCTTGAACTAGGCGACATTTCCTCTCGTTCTTGTTACTTGATTTCAGTGGCGGCGAGGTCGCCTACGCCAGCGATGACCTCGGCCGTCGCTGCTTCCTTCTCTTCCTCTCTCGACTTTGATTCGAGTTATTTGTCAGGGTGGTTGGAGTACTATTTATTTATTTATTTAACAGTAGTTCACTGATTCGTGTTCTCTGCTGCAGGTACTGGCGATGACGATGACGTCGTAGCTTGCTCTCTTCCGAGCAGCCTTTCTGCCTCCGTTCACGTTTTTGAGCCTTGATAAAGCTTCGACTAAGCTAAGTTTCTTTTATAAAGAGAAACCTTAAAGTTTTACAGTACGAATGTGCTCGCGTATATAGACTCACTACCCTAGGCTCAGTTTCTATTTAAGTTTTTCACAGTAGTGTTTCCTAGTAACCATAATAGTGAATGTACTAAGCAATTTATGGGTTTGGTTTGCTGTGTTCTTGGTCTTTAGTTCCACTGTTAAATATCAGAAATGGGGAACATGGTGGTCTTGTTGAACAGTGGCATGCTTGGTTGATGGTTTCTTCATTGCATACATGAAACTAGGTTTGTTTCTTAGGAGGGGAAAGAGGAATAACATGCTTGTTCTTAGACTAGTATTTATCTAAATCATGCTTGGAGTTTCGGTGTTTAGAAGGTTGATGCAATTACCTTGAAGATGAGGGGCTGTGGTTGCTAGCTCTCCCTTCCCCTCTCTTCCTAGTTGCTTCTCTTGGTCTTCTTCTCTCTATGGTGTTCTAAGTTTTGGTGCTTGAGGTGGTGTGAATCTGAATAGCGAAGAAAGGTAGTGATATAGGGCTGGGGTTCTTAGTTCCAAACTTATTTGGCATGTTGACTTAGGCTGCATGGTTGTAGTCTTTCTAGAGTGCCTATTTTTGTGTTTGTTTTGTTCTCTCTTTGAGGATTGCATGCAGATTTTATTTGTCCCTAATTGCAGACCTTGGTTCTCTTCCCTTATTGCTTTATTGGTTGCTCTTCCTCTCTTTTGCAGGTATCAAAACCGCATGAAGCTGCTGCCTCTGAAGTTGTGATAGGCTTCTCCCAAGAGCTGACATCTTTCTCCATTTAGCCATAGGTATTTGTCTTATTTCCCAGAATTTGAATCTCTATTTTTTTATGTTGTTTAAAGGCTGACTTTCTTCCTTCAGTTTGCTTCTTGTTTACAGATATAAGGAATGGTTAATGGGGCTGCGTTTGCTTTTCTGTTTCAGTCTCCTAGGGCTGAATTCTTTCCAGTTTTAGAAGCTAAACTTAAGGAATTTTGTATCCATTGTGCTTCTTGGCATTCACGTTTGTACTAGTGAATTTGATTCTGGATAATTGGATTTGATCCCTATTACCATATGTAACTCTTGTACTTTAATAAAGAGTTAGAGGATTAGCTATTTTATTATATTACCTTTCTTGATTCAATAAGAAAATATAATATATATATATATATATATATATATATATATTTTGTACTAATTATGGGCTTGGCCCAATTCGTGATTACTTGGACCTTGGTCCGATCTAATAAATCAATTGGGCCTTGGCCCAATTAAATAAAATTGAGAAGTCGACGACCATCTCTTACTCGAGCTTACTCGATCATCATTTAGCAATTGTGATCAAGAATAATAACAATTCGTTTATTCAAATTCTAATTATTTATTGAAAACTAAATAATATAGAAATCTAGTTGTTACTTGATTCTATCATTACTACTCAATTGATCAGTCGAAGGACTTAATTATAAGAGTTGAGTCGCTACTCGATTCAGTTATTACTCTCTAAGCAATTGTTCTAGAACCTCGGATACTAAAAGTTGATAATAATATCTTCACTATTGTGATTGATTAGTTACAATCAATCAATAGTAATTAGCTAACTAGTTAAATAAAATACGGGGCGTTACATCCTACCCCCCTTAAAAGAAATTTCATCCCGAAATTTACGTACCTTCGTTAAATAACTCCGGATATCTCTCTTTCATCTTATCCTCGAGTTCCCACGTAGCTTCTTCCTGACCGTGGTGCTTCCACAAAACTTTCACCGAAGTGATAGATTTGTTCCTGAGCTGTTGTACCTTTCGGTCTAGGATTGCCTCTGGCCTATTCTCGTAACTCAAATCCGCATTAACTTCAACTTCCTCTTGATGGATTACGTGCTTTGGGTCGTGCACGTACTTCCGAAGTTGCAAAATGTGGAAAACGTTGTGCACGTTTCCAAGGCTTGGCGGTAACGCCAGCCTATAAGCTACTGGTCTGATTCTCTCTAAAATTTCGTAAGGTCCGATAAAACAGGGTCTCAGTTTTCCTTTAACTCCAAATCTCATTATCCCCTTGGAAGGAGATACCTTTAGAAACACCTTGTTTCCTACTTCAAACTGAATCTCGGTTCGACGATTGTCGGCATAAGATTTCTGTCTATCCTGAGCTTCCTTAATTCTTTCTCTAATTTGGCGCACGATCTCGATCATGTCGCTGATCGCGTCAGGGCCTAACATTTTTCTCTCACCGACCTCATCCCAATAAAGCGGTGATCTACACTTTCTTCCATACAGCGCTTCGTATGGTGCCATATCTATGGTCGCCTGATAGCTATTGTTGTAGGCAAACTCGATCAGTGGTAATACTGGCTCCCAATGACCACCTCGGTCAAGTACTACCGTTCTCAACATGTCCTCTAAGGTTTGTATGGTCCTTTCTGATAGCCCATCGGTTTGAGGGTGAAAAGCAGTACTAAAATTCAATCTGGTTCCAAGTTCCTTTTGTAAGCTCATCCAAAATCTAGAGGTGAATTTTGAATCTCGGTCTGACGTGATCGAGATTGGTACTCCATGGAGGCGTACTATCTCGCGAACATACAACTGAGCTAGTTTCTCTGACCCGCACGTTATTGGGATCGGGAGAAAGTGTGCGCTCTTTGTAAGTCGATCTATGATCACCCAGATGGCTGTATTTCCTCTTCTTGATTTCGGCAATCCTGTAACAAAATCCATGGCGATATGCTCCCATTTCCACTGTGGAATTTCTAGGGTTGCAATTTGCCATAAGGTCATTGATGTAAAGCTTTCACTTGCTGGCAGGCTAGGCATCTTACCATAAACGATGCTATGTCCTTCTTCATGCCATCCCACCAGAATTTCTTCTTGAGGTCTCGATACATCTTTGTACTACCAGGGTGCGCGGTATACGGTGTATCGTGTGCTTCACTCAAAATTTCATTTTTGAGTTCCTCGTTAGGTGGGATGCACAGTCTTCCTTCGACCGTTATTGCATTATCTGGTTCTTCGCGGTACTCTCCGGGCTCTCCCATTCTGATTTTCAAGCGTATCTTCTCGAGTGTTTCGTCCTTCCTCTAAGCCTGAAGAATTCGACTTCTCAAGTCGGGTTCTACGGTTAGGGTGGCAATTATCCCTTCTACCGTTGCTGGTGGCAGTACCACTTCTAAGTTCATCCTTTCAAATTCTAGGATAAGTTTCTCTTCTTCAGTTAAAAGAAATGCTACCTTTGATTGTGCCTTGCGACTTAGCGTGTCTGCTACTACGTTAGCTTTGCCCGGATGGTAGTTGATCCCACAATCATAGTCCTTCACTAATTCGAGCCACCTTCTCTGTCTCATGTTGAGGTCTTTTTGCTCGAAAAAGTATTTGAGACTCTTGTGATCCGTGAAAATCTCACACCGAACTCCGTAGAGATGGTGTCTCCAGATCTTTAGGGCATGCACCACTGCTGCCAATTCTAAGTCATGGGTTGGGTAGTTGAGCTCGTGTGGTCTAAGCTGTCGTGAAGCATAAGCTATCACCTTCCCTTCTTGCATTAGAACACATCCTAGCCTATTTTTGGAAGCATCTGTGTAAACGATATATTCCTTGTCCGGGTCTGGGACTGCCAGAATTGGGGCGGTAGTCAGTTTCTCCTTCAACTGTTGAAAGTTTGACTCGCATTCCGGTGTCCATGTGTACTTGATCCCTTTCCTTAGGAGCTGTGTCATTGGCCTGGCTATCTTAGAAAATCCTTCTATGAATCTTCGATAGTAGCCAGCTAATCCTAAGAAACTTCGGATTTCGTTTGGTGTGGATAGGGATTTCCAATTCTAAACTGCCTCGACTTTTGCGGGGTCCACTTTAATTCCTTCAGCTGACACAATATGACCCAAAAATGCTACTTCTTCTAGCCAAAACTCACACTTGCTGAACTTGGCGTAGAGTTTCTCTATTCTCAGAGTTCCTAATACTGTCTTCAGGTGGTCCTCATGTTCTTGTTTGCTCTTTGAGTAAATCAGGACGTCATCTATGAAAACTAAGACAAATTTGTCTAAGTACGGGTGGAAAACCCGATTCATGAGATCCATGAATACCGCTGGCGCATTCGTTAACCCAAATGGTACAACTACGAACTCATAATGTCCATATCTGGTTCGGAATGCCGTCTTGGGTATATCCTCCGATCGGATCTTCAATTGATGGTATCCTGATCTAAGATCTATCTTTGAAAAGACACTCGCTCCCTTGAGTTGGTCAAACAGATCATCGATCCTTGGTAATGGATACTTATTCTTAAGGGTTAGCTTGTTCAGTTCTCGATAATCTATGCACATCCTCATGGAGCCGTCCTTCTTCTTTACAAACAGTACTGGTGCTCCCCATGGTGACACACTAGGTCTGATGAAACCTAGGTCCAGAAGCTCTTGGAGTTGTACTTTTAGTTCCTCCAGTTCTTTTGGTGCCATTCGGTATGGTGCCTTGGATATCGGGGCTGATCCAGGTTCCAAATCGATGGTAAACTCTATCTTCCTATCAGGTGGTAGTCCTGGTAGTACGTCCGGAAAAACATCGGGAAATTCACGAACGATTTCAACCTCTTCGATCTTCTTCCCCTCCTCGTCCTTGGGTTCCTCATTCAGGTAAACGAGGTACGCTGGGTTCCCTTTTCTTATCAAGGTTGCTGCTTGGATGGCGGAAATCACCGATTTTCGCCTATTTAAAGCAATTCCGTGGAAAGTTGTCGGTTCCTTACCCGGCATTCTAAAGGAAATCTGTCTTTCCTTGCAGAGGATGGTGGCGTAGTTTTCGGCTAGCCAATCCATCCCTAAGATCATGTCTACGTCTTTCATTGGTAAGACGCTCAAATTATTTGCTAGGAGTTTGTGTGATCCTAGGTTCAGTTCTAAGTTTGAGCAACGGTGTGTAAGAGTGATGTTCCCTCCTACAGGCGATGTAATTCGCATATCCGTCCCTATTGGTTCCGTTCTCAGACTTAGGTATTCTACGCATGCTTTTGCGATGAATGAATGCGAAGCACCCGTATCAAATAAAACAATTACAGGTATGTCATAGAGTATGCCCATACCTGCCAGGTTTCCCTGATTTCCTTGATTCTTAGGGGGCTGCTTCTGCTTCATTGCATTAACCCTTGCGTTCTGTTGTTGCACATGCTGCCGGAACTGTTGGTGTTGCGGTGGAAGTGGGGGAGGCGGTGGGAGTTGTTGCTGCTGCGGTCCTTGCTGAACTTGCATAGCTCGAAGTTGTTGGTTCTGGCTAGGTTGACCCGACTTCGAGGTCGTTCCCTCCTGCTTCTTGGGGCAGTTATTCGCAAAATGTCCTTTCTGTCCACATGAATAGCAACTGTCGCTCCCCGCCCTACAGACTCCCTCATGTCTTCTGTTGCACTTGGGGCATTGGGCGTATCTGGTTGGGAAGTTCCCGGTCGGAGCCGGCGCAGTTTGCTTTTCAGAGTTTTGAGGGCGTGGTTGTCCTTGCCACGGTTTCTTCCCACCTCGATTTCCGTGATTATTATCCCACTTCCGTTTTCCTTTGTCATGCTGTGGCTGAGAGTGAGTGGGTGCTGGCGTTGGAGCAGATGCAGGCTTGTCGCCAGGCATCGCTGCCTCGATGTCCAGTGCTCTTCCAAGAGACTAAGTGTATGACAGTCCGCCATGGCTTGCAAGCGCCATTCTGATCTCGTGCCTCAGACCGGCACAGAATTTCTCAGCCATCTTTTCGTCGGTGTCTACCTGATCCGGCGCGAAGCGAGACATGTCACAGAACACCCTGTCGTACTCAGTCACAGACATTTTTCCTTGTTTCAGACTATAGAACTCATTTTCCTTCTTCTTTCGGTAACTTTTTGGAATGTATTTGTCGTAAATTCCAGTCTTAAACTGGTCGCACGTGAGGTTCTCAAGTTGTTCGGGGGTCATGGTCTTCCTTCGTGCCTCCCACCAGAAGTCAGCTGATCCCGACAACTGGAAGGATACGCAGGTTAAGCGTTCCTGGTCAGTGCAGTGTAGGAAGTTGAATATCCGTTCCATGGCTCGTACCCAGATTTCTGCCTCGGCTGGGTCTCCGATGCCATTGAACACGGGTGGATTCTGCCTAAGGAATATCTCCTCGATCCTCCTCTCGGGTGGAGGTGGTGGTGGTGGGTTGTTATTTCCCTGGTGGTCTTGTTCATGGTTTACTGATTCAGCTACTGGTGCCCTCCTGGGACGTCCAGGTGCTCTCCTTGGTGGCATCCTGCTGAATTAACAATGGTTAAGTTCTAACTTCTTTGAGGCTTGCCTCAACCCAAGGTTTGCATACGCAGATATACTTGTATATAGACATATAGCATTCGTCCTTATGTGTTCTATGCGATTATAATATAGTTATTCTCTTAGTTCATAATTATCGTTTGATAAGGTGGGAAAATATTTTTGATTTATTTCCTATACGAAGGACTGAACTATAATATGCATCATATATAGATAAGAGAAAATTGCCCGAAATGGGTCTTAAGTACATCGACAAAAAGTTTCACTGTCTAAGTACACAACATGATGTTACCAGCTATGTGACATCACCTCAGGTACTTAGTCACGGAGTATCTAACATCCGTACTAGCTGAACATAGCTACGATACTACGAAACGATCTAATCGTTTTCGTCTAGATACATAATACTGGAATATAAGAAAATAGGGTGAGTACGGTCTACTAAGCGCCGTTCTCAACCACTACAAAAGGGTACGAGGGTCGGTCACTCGGAATCTATGGTGCTGTGGTCCGAGCCGTAATCCACCTCGTTCTCGAGGTCGTCCTCGTCATCGTGGAGGCCGAAGTCCTGAGGGTCCGCATCATCTCCCAAGTGGAACTGAAGACCTATCCTATCATCCTCATCATCCTCGATGCCTGCTCCGAACTCAAATACCCCCGCCATAGGGGCATCCTGACCGTCCTCCTCATCATCCTCCTCAGGGTCCTCCTCGGGATCCTCCTCATCATCACTAGAATCCGGCTCATCGGGGTCCTCTACCCCTACTCCCGCTCCGGCTCCTGGCGCAGGCTCGGGCTCGGGTAGCCTCAGTCTCTCAAACTCGTCAACACGTCGGATGTGCTCCCCGTCCGCTCGGGCTAGATCGGCCTGCTGTCGGACTAGGGCTGTCCAACTACTCCCTGGCTGTCGGAGGCTCTCCATGTACTGACGCGAACGCTCATACCTAGCACGGTACTCCGCCATGCATCTCTGAATCTCCTCAGTCTCCTGATGGAAGGCCTCCATCCTCCAATCCAACTCCGAGTCTCGAGATCTCACCAGATCGATCTCCCTAAGGATGCCTCTTGCCATATCGAACTATCGACGTCGTTCCTCTGCCCGTCCTACCTCTGGTAGTGGACGGTCTAACTCCTCAATCAGCCTCATACGGCGCCCATGGTCCTCGTCTATCTGCTCCAAACGGTGCTCATGCTCCTGCTGACTCACGAAGCGCTCGAAATCCTCGGATACTCGCCGAAGGTGCTCGTCGTCCCTGCCAAAGCTGTGCCTTGCATCCGAGATCACGCGGCTCAGCTCCTCGTGGCATCGACGCCATTCCTCCTCTTGGTCCCCTCGCTCTTCCCCCGGGCTGTCACTAATCACAATCGGGGCCTTCCCGCGATCGCCATCTCTGAGGGGCAGTGCTCGCAAGAGCCCAACTGAACGATCCATGGCAGCTGAATCAATGGAGCTACTACCTCCAGATAAGGTAGCCCAGTCCCGCTGCTCCGGGGTGATCCTCGCTCGAGTATGAGGAGGCTCCATCTCCTCGTCAGACTCATCTCTCTCTCGTCGTCCCAAGACGGGTGACGTAGGTAAAATAGCTAGGGGTGGAGGCGACGTCGGCTGCGGCGGGAGCTCGGGTGGCGGTGAGCTCGGCAGTGGGGGAACCTCGGGCAATGGTGCCTCAAGTGGCGATGCGGGCGCCCCACCAACCGCAGGTACCTCTCGCAGTGGCGCACCGTGGCGAGTGAAAGTCGTCTGTAGTGTCGTCATGAAGCCGTAGTAGTCACCTACATCCTCGAGATGATCCGGGTGCCTCGGGGTGTGTGCCTGGGCTAAGTGCTCAGCCCATCCCTGCCAGTTGGCAGGCAGTAGTGGCACCAGTCGACGGATGCCCTCGATCTCTCCAACCCCGTGTGTGTGGGCGCGGGCCCAAAGTCGGTGATAGGTGGCCAAGAACTGGCCCACGTTGTCACCGTGGCACATCTGGTAGGAGCGGTAGTAACGAATCACCTCATCTGGTGTGGCTCCCAGGCGAAGCGGCCTCCTATGCAGTAAACATCTGTCCCGCCATCCTACACAAAACATGATCCTAATCAGTTCTGATAACGAAAGGGATACGAAGGCGATAGTAAGAACTTCTATATCTACGTGCTTAACGTATATCTATCCTTTAGTTCCATAGTACTTCGTTCGTTAGTTCTTCTTTTATCGAACATGCGGTAACATGTTTAAATGAGGTGGACTTATTTTTATGTTGCCACAAAGTTCGTGTTTCTAATTTCTACTTGTATGCTAAATTTTAAAGGCATTAGCAGCCTAGTGTAACGGTTTTTCTTGGGAAACTATAACGTTTGACGAAAGCATCCCGATTCTCATGTTGCTTCTTGTATCTAGTCTTCTGCTATCTTGCCTTGTTGTTCATCTTCTTCCTTGCTTGCCTGGAGAAGAGAGGAACTTCGTTCCAATCTTAGTTTAGACTTACTTCCTCGAAGCACGTGTCTAAAGCACTATGTTCTCTAAGAAGTTCACTTTTCTTTCTAAGTGATCTAAGAACTAGTTTCAGCTAAGTTCTTGCGAAAGAAATTCAATTTTTTTAATTAATTGAAGAAAGCATTTTCCTCACTTCCTCGTTGAGCGTGATGAGTTGGAGTGCCGAACTTTTGTCGAAGGACTCTATTTAGTCTAGCGATTCAAGTCTAGACTATACTTTGAAGAAGACTCTTGGGTTTCAGAGCAGAACCTGGGGCTCTGATACCACTCTGTCACGACCGCACTTTACTAATCGATAGCAAAGCTCGGTGATTCGTGACTACGGTGGGATTAACGAATAATAAAGAAAAGGAAGTGAAATATGAGGTTTGACGCTAACAAGTTATAAAGCAAACATCGATAATGTTTGAACTATGAAAATTTATAAATATGTTAAGAAAAAAAGGGAAAATTTTGGATATAGCCAACTGGTCATTCTGACACCGGAAAAAGGCCGACCGGACGCATATTCCGGTCGCCGGGAAAACACTTTTCCGGTGAACCGACCGGCCGGTTGGCTATACCATTATTTTTCATTTTTTTTTCTAAGTATGTATAGTTTATCACATTTAATTTTTGAGCTTAGAAATTCTTCCTATAGATTTATATTGAAATTAATTGATTATTATTTTGTTAAATAATTCTTTTAATTGATTTAATTTGAAATATTAAAATATTTTTAATGTTTGAACTACGAAAATTTATATATACGTTAAGAAAAAAAAATTAAAAATTTCGGTATGGGCAACTGGTCATTCGGGCGCCGGAAAAAGGCCGACCGGTTTGCTATTCCGGTCGCCGGAGAAATCATCTTTCCGGTAAACCGACCGGCCGGTTGGCTATACCATTATTTTTTATATATTGTTCTAAGTATGCGTAGTTTATCACATTTAATTTTTGAACTTAGAAATTAGTTTGTAGATTTATTTTTAAAATTAACCGATTATTATTAAGTTTAAATTAATTACTTTAATATTTAATTCGAAATTAGTATACAACAGTTATTTCGAATTGAATTTCATCTCTTAAAGAAATTGATATATTTTATGTGTTTAATTTGTTGTTTTTATATTTATTTGCAGTTGATGATTTATTAATTAAAATTTAATTATGTGATTACAGATGGATTTGGTCTACGTGAACGTTAAATACGGGGGTAAATGGGATGGTTGTAGTTATGAAGGCGGCCAAGAGATAACTATCTCATTATCTTCTGACGGGATAACCGTTTACAACTTGAGATACCTCATATCTTATTATTGCAACCTGACGGGCTCCGATTTTGATGTTTCTTATCTGAGGATGAACAACCGCGGACGGATTGTCAAATCACACTTGACAAGAGATGAGAAATTATTTAAATTATGCAATGCTGGTTTGACGTTAATGTTATTCGTGAAGACGAACGGCAAAGCATCATCTTCACATGCTGGGGCATCCTCTCCATATGTCCCTACCTTCGATCAATCGCAGTCATATGTGGGCTCATTTGATTTTCACAACCAAGGCACTGATTGGCATGCAGACTTGGAACAGTTCGGGAGGGTTGCTGCTTCTAGTAATTGGTATGTGGGCGATATCTCGGCGAGAGCAACAACGTTGGTGCGGATCCGGCGAATCATGAAAATTTCGTCCATGATAATGCAATTCCAGACCTCAATCAATCGGTCGAGAATGACGAGGAGCGAACGGATGATGAAGATTGCGTCCCTAATCCTGAAGAGAGCTCGGAGACCTTGGAGAGCGAGGGCGAGATCAATCTATACCATGATGGTAGGCAGATGAACAGGGCCTTATTCGTAGAGTGGACTGCTTGGATACAGGATGAAGGGGGTATGCAGAAACTGTTTGGGATGATGTTCCCAGATTTGCGTGACGGTGAAGCAGTGGCGGATAATGACACCGACCACATGAGTAATTGGGTTGTCCCGTTAGTCCCCTCCGCCCCCCCCCCCCCCCCCAGCCTCGTGATTTCGCAGTATATCACGATGATTTCATTAACATTGAGGAGCTCTCCAAGGACTCTTTTTTTTGGGACAAAGATGAAATCTTGTAATAACCCATATCTATATATATACATGATATTTTGTGTTTATATATATATATATATATATATTACGAAATAAAAAAATATAATAAATAATAGATCTTTACTTTACGATTTTAATTAAGTTCTTTTTTTTAAAGAATGCTTATTTTCTTTCTTTCTTAAAGCACACGAATGCAATATTAATCTAATATTTCTTATGTATCAATTTCATTCTAATCCAATTAGGAATCTGTTATCATGAGATTTATGTCTATCCTTAGGATCAGAAGTTTAGGTATAAATATAGATTACTTCTATCACATGGGTACACACAATAATTTCCCAAGAGAGTTCGATATAAATTTTGAGGAGTTTGGTAATATTTTCGGAGCATAGCTAGTGTCTTCAAGATTTATTCTAGGTCAAGTTTAAGGTGGGGAATTTATGCCTTGTTGATTCTTTATCCATGTTGTTTTTCTATACTTTTAGTTTATATATTTCACATATATTACTAGTGTAGTTCCCGTCGAAATTCGACGGGGCTCACTTCTCGTGGAAAATAATAATATAATTATTTATTTTAAGAGTATAGTTTGTTAGGATCCATTTGAAAAAAAATAAAATTAAACTAAATTTGAAAAGAAAAAATGATCAATGATGTGTGACATTTCTCGATTAGGTTTACTCGTTTTGAATGTCAAGTAGCCTGTTCATCATTGTAATAAAAAAGTAAATTAGGTGAGGTCTCATTTTTCGTATAGTTATATTCATTTTGAATATTAAGCCGTCAAGTATACGTTATAATATAGAAATAAATTGACAAATATAAGTACTTATTGTAAGATTATAGTATTGTCAGGATATATTCAAAAAAATGGCATTAAACTAAATTAGAAAAAGTAAAATAGATCCATAAGGTGTGGTATTTTTCGGTTCGTTACCTTTTACTCATATTGAATGTCAAGCTGCCCGTTGATCATGGTATTAGAAAAATAAGTTAGGAGAGGTTTCGTTCTCAAGTAGTAATACTCATTTGAATGTTAAGTCATCAATTGTATGTTGTAATATAGAAATAAATTGACGATTGATAACATTTTCTTCAACTGTAGTTGTATTTTCATATCAAGTTTTCTATTGCTCGGAAAAAATTTGGTCAATGGTATGTTGGATTCTTGCACATGGTCATATTTCATTTCATTGTAAAGTCATGATTTATTGAGTCAAGTTGACAATTCTTGGATAGTTTTATAGGTTTTCAATTCAAGTTTTACAATATTATAATTTTTCGTTAACGTAAAGTATTTTATATATTTTCCTAGGTGATTAATTATTTGCTACTTTTTCCCTTAATTCAATTTGTATGTTAAGCTATCCGTTGTTCGATATAATTAAATATAGTACAGATAGTTTGTCACGACCGCACTTTGTTAATCGATAGCTAAGCTCGGTGATTCATGACTCTGGTAGAAATTAACGGATAACTTACAAAAGATGAGAATTTTGGGAATTTGATACAAACATATTATAGAACAAACACTGATAGGTGGACATAATAGACGGAATAAGTACGACACCACTTGTCAGGATTCTGACTTGAATTACAACCATATCGAAGGATTCAGAAGTATCAGAGTGTACGCAGCGAAAAGGTGTTTAGGAATACATGTATGGAGACATGTATTACCAAGAGAAATCTTCAACTAATTCTACGTGCTAACTTTGACAAAAGCATCGCCGGTCACTCTTCCATCATCCAGCTCAACCTGCACATTGGAAATAATGTACAGGGCGTGAGTACAGCGTACTCAGTGGACACATGCCCAAAATATTTTTATTGTCAAGCCATTCATTGTGAAGCATAGGGTTTTTCTTGAAAGGCCTATGTTCACAAAAACTGAGTTATCTTAAAAGCGTCTGCAGACTAAGTTCTGTAGTATTCTACCATATCTGAGTTTGTTGTGTCCGAAGAGGTGGCCACCTCACTCGGTCACGTGATCGGTCACTATCTGGAATGACACGATCGATGTGTACACTAGTCCAAGAATAAAAGCTGATCATTCAAGGACCCGAATTCGATTCATGAATTGGCCTTGGCCATTTAACAGATAGGTATCATACAAAACTGAAAACATTTACGGCATGACAATACTTTAAAAGAGCTATCAATCTAATAAAACAGGCTTTGTTTTATAGAAAGCCCACCTCGTTACTTTCTCTACTGCAACGAGACTTGATCTCTGCTTCCGCTACTGTCTCTCCTTCGCGTGACCTTCGATTAAAATTGAGGTAAGATTCATATTCTAACGAACAAAATCTTATCTAAGGTTCAAATTTTTAATCTAATGGGAGGTTATTTTAATTTTAGTAATGTGGTTACTGTGATCTAAGCTCGAGTTATGAATCCCGTCATGTGGACGGTTCATGTAAAATTCTATTAATAAATCAACTTGATTTATTGCTGAACTCAATTAATTATATCAGCGTATTTGATTAGCTTAATCAATTACGATTAATTATTAATCCTGATTAATTAACTTATTACCATAAGTTAATTCTTTACTAAAAATTTCCAAGTCTTAATCTCTTAATAAGTCATTCTTTGATTTATCATTAAACTGGACTAATTTCTGCTTGAAATAATGTAATTGATTAGCTAAATCAATTATTCTAAATTAGTAATTATTGGTTGATTTCCTCTTGACTAATTAACTTATCACTATAAGTTAATCATGAAATAATTCACTTAAGAATTATTAAGTTTTAATCTCTCGATTAGTGGATAGTGTATAATTAATTAGTGGTATCTTGGACCTCATAATAATTAATTAGGGTTGGGCTAATAATTTACTTGGATAATCATGGCCCAAGGAAATAAGTAATATGGCCCAACTAAGTAACTCTCGGCCCACTTGAATCCGGCCCAGGTCATTTGGAAGTCGGCCCAGCTGATTTGGGACCGGCCCAGCCTCCTATTGGCCCAAACCCGGCCCGTGGCCCGACCCGGTTCAGCAAAAGAACCCCCAACCCTTCTCTTCCTCATTCCCGTCGAACACCCACACACACACACACAACCTCTCTCCCTTTCTCCGATTTCCCTTCCTCCGATCACCATCTCCGGCGACCATAGTTGCCGCCGGTTTCATGCTTCTCTCCTTTCCCTCGCCTATCTCTCTCTCTGATTAATTTCTTTCTCCCCACATCAAAGCCCAATTCGAAAGTTAGGGCACATCTCCTCCTCTTCTACTTTGTCGAATTCCGATGAGGCTCTTGCCTTCCGTCCGGTTACGTTGAGGAGCAGCCACCATCGTCGTTGCAGCCTCTGCTCTCGTGAAAGGTGTTGGCCACCCGTCGCGGCACCGTTGAGTGTTTGCTATGGCGAGGTCGGTGGCCTTGGGTCCGCGCGCTGCCGTGATTCGCTGCTACCGCCGCCACAGGCTCTTGCCGTCGCTCCCTTCCTCGCCGGCGACCTCAGATCCACCGCCAACGCCCGCTGTTGTTCGTCACTGCTCGCTGCTCTGATCGAATGTTTCACCGTCGGGGCTTCGAGCCCCGGCGGAGGTTCGTTACTCTATTTCCCCTCAATCTTTTATTTGTTATAAATTTTCAGAGTATGAGTGTAGGTATGCGTGTTCTTCTATCCTTAGTTTAGTTCTGGGTTCGAAAGTTGAAGCATGTTCTTGGAGGGTGTTTGCTTTTAGCTTCATTATAGCTGATTCTAGTCGGAGGCTTTAAATTCCAGAATTTGAAACTGGTATTAAAGTAGTTGTAGTTTTCAGAGAGCATGCTTTACTTGTTGTGAATGTTGTTGCTTATACATGCTCAGTGTTGAGGGTTATCCATTTCATGCTTATAGACTTAACTAGTGAATAAGAATAGTAGCATGTTTATTCTTTCTTAAGAATTGAGTGTTTACCTTGTGGAATGAGAGATTAGGATGGTTGCTGCAGTTTGGGTGGGAGTGAGCTCCTTCTTCCTTCTCCTAGACTGTTGTAGCCTCTCAACCCTTTCTTCTTTCTCTTGGTTGCTGCTTAAGTTCTCTCTCTATTTCCCTCTATGTGGTGGTTGTGAATGTTTGGAGGTGTGATTCTGCTTTGGTTAAGGAGGGCGAATATATGGAAGGTAATTCGAATTCTTGGGCGTAGAAGGGTAAATTGACTTTTGGCTGGATGTTGTAGTGTATCGAAGCAGCCTATTTTTGTGTTTTACTTGTCCTATCAGAGTGATCTTATGCAGATTTTACTCTTGCTCTCTTGCTGCAGATTTTAATTTGTTCTTGTCTTTACCTTAAAGCTAGTACCCTCTTTTCTTTTCAGCTGCTGTTGCAGTGCATTGCTGCTTGTGCAGCTTTGGGTTTCTCTTCCTTTATCTCTTGGCTAATGGTCTGATTTCTCTCCTTTGTTTATTGGCAGGTTGCAGCTGCAATGTTGCTTGTTTAGCAGCTGAGTATTGGAGTAGAAAGAAGACTGATTTCATTCCCTTTTTAGATTAGAGATGTGAGCTTTTCTATTCGTCTTATTGTAATAGGGATTTGTTTGGTACTTTTAGTTGGGAATCTTCATAGTGCAAGGGTGCAGAGACCTTGAACCTTTGTACTTAATTTGATTTTCTCCAGCCTTGTAGTATTTCGAATTGGACAGATACAGATGCTATGCTTGTTTTGTTTCCTAGTAAAAATTTCCAAAATCCTATTCTGAATCATGGGAATTCGATCCCTGCTTGGCCCTTTCTCTATTTGTTTATTTCCTGAATTTTTTGTAATTTACTAGAATGAGGTTATTGTATTAATAAAAGCTGATGGAATTGTATATACATATTCCTTCTCGGCCAAATAGCCGTTGGGTTTAGAATCCTTAATAGCACTCGTGGCTTAGCTCATATAGGTTAGTGGCTCTGCCCGATTTAATTAGTCAATTGGGCCTTGGCCCAATTTAATTAAATCGAGAAGTCGACGATTATCTCTTACTCGAGCAACCACTTATTTAATCGAGCAATTTCTTAATTCGATCAATACTTAGCTACTAAAGAGGTTATTGATCAACCACTTATTTAATCGAGTGTTTAATTGATTATTACTTGATGTTAAATTATAGAAGTCGAGTCGCTACTCGATTTCATTATTACCATCCAAACACTTATTCTAGTAGTCTCGAATACTAGAAATTGATAATTTGAAGTTAACAACGTGATTAATTAACTAAACTAGTTAAGTAAAAAGCGGGGCGTTACATAGTTATATTCATTTTGATTAGAGGCAAGAATTATTTTGCCTATTGGAGGATAAAAAAACCAAATAATATGGAGAACATAAAAACATACAAAATATACCCACTTTTTCAAATTTCTCCCCAATTTACCCCTACTTTTATTACTCTCTCACTTCCCTCCTCTTTTCTCTTTCCTCCACCTCACCCCCCCCCCCCCCTTTCTCTCACCTACACGTGATCTCCCCCCCCCCCCCTCCCCCTTTCTCTCACTTCTCTCTCTCTCTCACACACACACACTATTCTTTTTTACTAATTTATTCTTTCTTCTTTTTCATTTTTTTTAGCTTCTTTTTTATTTGTTCTTTTTATTTATTTTTATTGTTTTGTATTATTTTTTCTTTTCTTTTTTCCAGTTTCTTTTCCCTTTTTCTTTGTTTCATTTTCAGTTTTTTTTTTCCTTTTTTCATTTCCTTATCTCATTTTTTTTTTAAAGTTTCGAATTTATTGTAAGTGAGAATGAAACTATCAGGTTTTGCATAGTTGGTAAGGCATTGATAAAATCTTGTCATTCATGGTAAGCTAGTTGGCAAGATATCAATAACGTCTTGCCAAAATATATTGTAAGTGGGTTTCGAATGTAACCATCAGATTTTGCATAGTTGGTAAGATATTGATGTAATCTTGTCATTCATTGTAAAATAGTTGACAAGATGTCGATAACGTCTTGCTATTCATGGTAAGATAGTTGGCAAGATGTCAATAACGTCTTGCCAAGTTATATGCAAAGAACGCAAGACCATGAGATTGTGTGACATTCGTGTGAAATGCAATATAAAGAAGGCAAGTAATTAAGATATTTTTACCATTCACATTTAAATATTTGGTAAGTTATTGACGAAATCTTACAAAAGTTATTTGCAAAAAATACGGGGCAAGAAATTATACGATTTCTTATTTACTGATGGTAAGAAATCGTTAGTTACTTGCCCGCAGAAGGCAAGACATGAGGTGATTTTTTACCTACTGAAGGCAAAAATTTTGATAATTCATTGCAAGTTATATGCAAAAGAACATAAGAATAGTAAGAAAATGAATTAAATCACCATTAAAAAAAAATACCCTCTCCTTTGAACAATCCTCTCCTTTGTTCTTGCATCTCAAAATATTAACTAATAACTCTTACTTATTGATGACAAAAATGGTGAAACTCTTACTAATGGCAAGAAATTGTTAACTTCTTGCCTTGATAAGGCAAGAAATGGGGTAATGTTACTATCATTAACTACGGAAAAAATGAGGCCAGAAATTATACCATTTCTTACTTACTGATGGCAAGAAATCGTTAATTACTTGCCCGCAGAAGGCAAGAAATGTAATGATTTCTTAGTTGGCAGTATAATGTTAAATCTTGTCTATTTACGAGAAATTTGGCAAGATATGACAACACTTGCCAATTATGTGGCAAGAATTTTTATCAATTAAGCAAATAATCAAATTACATAAACATACACGCACATGAACACACACACATATATCAAGAGTACCAAACATAATAATTTGCAGCAAAAGCTTAATCAATCCAAAGCAAAAAATCAGATTATTAAAAAAAAAAAAAAAAAAGGTCAAAACCTAAGCAAACCTACAATTAAAAGCCCTAATTCCTCCTCTTCTCCATCAATTGAAACCAAAACTCGTACATTATTTTCCTCCATAGCAGGGACAGCCGTGGTGAGCAGCAACAACAGCAGTAGAGAGAGAGAGAGAGTTGCACAAACGAGTCACACCGCCGCCGCCCAGAAGCTGGCCGTCCAGCCCCGTCAACGCCGTCGCCGCCGCAGCCCAGTACCGCAGCCCCATAAGCCGACTGCGTCGCCTCATCTCTCACAATTTCACACCAAAAAAAATCTCGATTTAGTCCATGGAGGGATGAGGGCTCTTCACCGTATGGTTACTCTGCATCGTCTTCGAATCGAAAGGCCATCACCGTCAATGAGAGGCGCCGGAAGTTCTTCATCAGCAACAATGGCGGCGACGGAAGAATCTTAGAGAGAGTTCGTGGCCGGAGCCGACGCCGGCGAGGAGAGAGGGAAGAAGTAGTTGAGAGAGAGAGAGAAGCATGTTCCCAATTTTTTTTTTTGAATCTGTGATGTGAGATTGAGAGGAAGAAGGGAGATGATTATAAGTATATATACACAAGGGCAATTTAGTCTCATTAGGGAAAATATGGGTAAATTTTGTCCATTCTTATGTGAGTTAAAATTTGATTTTATTAAGTGAGAATAGGTAAGTTGGGGTATTAAGTCTTTTGATTATTGATTTGTTAGCTTTTTTAGGTGTCAATTCGTCGGAGACATAGAAAGTTCATTCTATGGTAACAATTTGTTTGTAGGTAAGTTCCATCAAATTGAATCACTTTTTATTATAATTTTTAAATAAAAAATAAAATAAAAAAAACACTTTAGTTATTTGGTATTTTAATTGATAGTATTGTAAAAGTTCAATAAAAAAAAATATTAGCATTGAATTATATTACTAAAATAGGGATAAAGGTTAAAATTTCTAAACAATATTACTAATAATACTGCCCAAATTTATGGGACGAAAGGAGCATAAAATTATTGTCAAAAGAAACAGGACGCTATCTTTGAGACGGGGGAGTATCTATTAACTATTTCTCGTATCAACAAAAAAATAGAAAGTTAAATTCAATTTATTTTTTTAATTGAAATTGGAGATAAATAATTTTGAAAGTAATGTTTCTCTACTTGATATTCTTGAAAATCTTCCGTCATATAAAAATCAATATTAATCTATTCTAATTCATAGGCATTTGTTTTCGATTTCAATTTTCTATTGTAATTGCATGTTGCATCTTCTAATTGTTAAGTTATGTTGAAAATATCAAACGTATATATGCTCAAATCATATTAAAATAATATTTTTTAGATGATTAACTTATTTTTTTATTATAATAATAATAATAATAATAATAATAATATAAAAAGTTAATCAGGTAAGGGTATCATTTCTCTAATAGTTTTATAATATGTTTTGAATGTCCAATTCAACAATAATTTTGAATATATGGTGTTTTTTGTGAGTATCTAATTGATGAGGTTTCATAAATAATCGATATGGAATATGTGAGATAAAATAAATTTAATAGTAGCCATCGAAATTCGACGGTAATCACTTTATATTGTATTTTTAAAATAAAAATAGTAATATAATTATTTATTTTAAATTACATTCAAAATAAATAGTAATAAATTGAATCAGAAAAAAATAATAAAAAATATCAAGATCAATGACATGTGACACTTTTTTTTTTTGAATGAACATTGTTAAACTGAAATTTAAAGGCCGTGCCATGGAGAACTCGAATTCGGGACCTTTGGTCCCGAAACTTAACCCCCTGCCGCTAGACCAACACACACACTCTTTTCGGTTAGTTTACTCGTTTTAAATGTCAAAATGTTTGTTCATCAGTGTAATAGAAAAGTATGAATTAAGATAGATCACGTTTCTCGAATAGTTTTACTCATTTTGAACGTTAAGTCGTCATTTGTACATTGTACTCCCTCCGTCCCATAGAAGATGTTTCATTTGGTTTGGGCACAACAACTAATACATTATTGATTTTGTGAATAAAGTGATGGGTCCACAATCATTTGAGGGAAGGAGCCAAGGAGGACATCTCATTTTTTTTCCAATTGTGGAAATGAGACCTCTTATACGGGACATCCCAAATTAGAAAATGAGACATCCTCTATGGGACGGAGGGAGTAATATAGAAGTAAATTGTCAATTGATAATATTTTTCAAGTAATTGTATTTTTCATATCAAGTTTCATATTGGTAAAAAATTTTGCGTGGTTATAATCATTTCAACATAAAGTCATCCGTCGATCAATATAATTGAATGATTTTCTATTACAATTGCATGTTGCATCTTTTAATTGTTGAGTTATATAATAATAATAATAATAATAATAATAATAATAATAATAATAATAATAATAATAATAATAATAATAATAATAATAATAATAATAATAATAATAATAATACATTTATTCCCTAAGAAATGTTTAGATATTAATTATGTATTTATTCCCTAGATATTTAGCTACAAATTGTCGTATACATATAATAGTATATATGTTATAGTATTCTAGTATTTCTCATGTAGCAATATAAATCAATATAATAGGTAATTTGCATGAGAGTTCTTATTAAATTAATATTTCTTGGTCCTTAAATTGAAGAAGACTACACCATGCTTGTAATAAAATATTAATTAATTTTCATTAATAAGACTTAAACTCTATAGAAGATTACTCTGGATAAACAAATATGAAATTATGTTTTCCAAAAAGAAAAAATCAACGAATAGAAAATCAAATTCAGATTTGTATTCCTTAATTATTAACTTAGAAAACAATAGCGTAACTGCGTAAGATATATAGAATTGTATGTGCATTGGAGATGTATATAAAATATATCGTGGATATATGTCAATTACTTTTTATAATTTTTTCCAAAATTATATATATTAAATTGTTGATTATAAAGCTAAAATTATGAGAATTTAGCAAAATAATCAAGAAAAATCATGGTTGATCGACCTTTATTTTGCTATTATATATATATATAGATGTCATTGTTATATGAATTCATGTTATGCAAGCTCTCACGGTTATCAAGTCAGGACCACGTCTCTGCCCTCATGGTTATAAAGTCGGGGCCACGTCTTTGCCCTCACGGTTATAAAGTCTTCAGTTATGCCAAGTTTATGTGATTTTATGAATTATTAGCATGAATTTCAATTATGGATAATTGCATTGTTTCTCACTGAGTGTATTTCCATATGCTCACCCCTACTATTTTCAGTGGTTTTGCTAGAATTCAAGGTTGAAGCAGTCGTGGAGGCGGGAATGACTAGTGCAAGTTTCCAAGACATAATAATATATCATTTAGATTTCATAAACTCAGATTCGCAGGAATTATTCGAGTTTTAATTAAGAACATTGAATAGATTATATCGATTCATACGTACTCAAACTGCATTGCGTTAATTTATTTGCTTAAGGATATTCCATGTTTAGTAATTTTATTTTATTTGGTCGAAGGTAGATTATAGTTTTATTTACGTTGAAAAAGTACGAGATTTTTTAATGTTTTTAAGTTGAATTCCTTACGTGACTTCATGAGTTAAATTGCTATTCATCCTACTTTACTTTATTTTGTCCTTTTGTTCAATAAAATTTTTGCAACTGATATCATAGTTATAAATATATCTAAGGATTTAAGGGTTAAATTTCTTTTGTCGCATTAAATATCCTAGAATTTTATTGTTATGTATATATATATTTTTTTAAAAATGTTTCTTTACCTTTATAACATTAGGGTGTTACATAGTGGTATCAGAGCGGGTCTACGTTCCTGTAGACTCGCATTAATTAAAGTTTTGTAAAAATTTAAGAGCCTAGTCATTCAAGCCACCACTCTACCTCGACTCTAAGTTATGTTATTTACGTAAGCTTCCTCTAAATGTCATATGCAAGTTATGTGATGTGATTATTTGAACTATGTTATTTAACGATGCATGATTTAGAATGCTTGGTAAAAATTATTATTATGGTGCTAGAATTTAAATTTTATTACTTTCTTTTTAAGTCAACTTGAGATAATAGCATGTATGTAGACATTGATATATATATATATAAGTATTAGTTTTCAAGTTTATAGGTGTCATATCAGCTCACCATTGATTTGGTTATATTAATGGAAAACTTGACTAGTTAGCAGTTATAATAGATAAACGAGGAGATGAAAGTTTTGCATGTATAGCTAATATATTAGAATAAAATATTTACTTGATCTTATTTAGATAGATGACCGATTTTCATATTAAGTATAATATTTTCACCTTTAAAAATTACGATTAAGGTAACAATTGGAAAAGATGCCGCCTCGTAGACAACCCAACAATAACAACGCCAATAACAACAACGCCAACAACAACAATAATGCTGGAAACCTCGTTCAAGACATCATCGCTGCATTACAAGGATTTGCTCAAGGTATTAATAATCAACATGCGAATCCACAAAACAACACTGCTTTGGTTGTGGAGCAAATTCGTCAATATTCTCCCCCTAAGTTTGATGGAAAGAGTGGGTCGTTAGTTATGTAGGAATAGATACGTGAGTTGGAACGAATATTCGAGCACATAGAGTGCACCAATACTCAAAGGATCTCTTGCGCAGTGTTCCAGCTTTGTGAGGATGCTAGTCATTGGTGGGATTCTTACCAACGTTCCATGACTGAACATGAACGACAAGCCCTGACATGGGATGGATTCAAGAGGATTGTGACGGACAACTACTTTCCGCGTTCTTATCGTAATCAAAAGGAGGCTGAATTTCTTGATCTCAAGTGAGGAACGCAATCCGTTATGGAGTATGAAAGGCAATTCAATCAACTTTCTCGTTACGCTACGCGCTTAATCGATGCTAACGATCAAAAGGCGGATAGGTTTCTTAGGGGACTTCGGCCTGAAATTCGAGGAATAATAGTTGCTCAAGGAATTGAAGATTTTGGTGTAGCCATGAGGAGAGCTCATGAGGTGGAGGTTGGTTTAGAAATCGATAATTACCTTTCAAGAACGTAGATAGGAATGACAAGCGGAAAAGGGATAACCAAAATAACGGTGAAGGCGATAGTCAAAATAAAAAGGAGATAAACGAGAACAAGCAAGAAGGAGTGACACAAAGAACTTATCCTCAATGTTCTGAGTGCCTGATTAACACGTATTTTATGTGCATGTTGAATGTTTTGGAATGTGTTTAAGTCTCGATTTATGTGCTTATATGTTAAAAATACTATGGTTTCTTAACTCTTAGTACATTTTAGACTTTTCTCATTTTTCTTAGTTTTCGATCCATTTTGGTAAGAATTGGAATAGTATTCATGTGGCTAAGGATCGAAGGCCGGAAACGAGGAAGAATCAAGCTTAATTAGGGTGAAACCTAGGTTTGAAATGTGGAATTTAAATTTATAGAGTCAGGGTTTCACTAGTTTGATTTCAATTATGTTTTCCTCATTCTCTCGAGTCTCTTTATGCTTTTTGCAGGAACAATGGAAAAGTCATTTGGCCAATTTGATCATTCCATGTCGAGGAGGGGTTCGTTAGGAGTCCATAGCAAAAAGCGGATCGAGAATCGGAGTTCGGACGAGGGAGAACGAGCGAAAATGGTGGAGTTGCGCAAAATGGCCGAACCGACGGCGACCCGGCCGGCTGGCCGGCTGAGGAACAGTGTTTTCGGCGACCTAGGCTGCAACCCAGACGGCGGCCGGCCAGCCCGCCGGCTAGGGTGCCGTCGCCCCTTTTCTTGATGTTTTGACCGAGTTAGTTCGTCTAACTCGGTCCAACTTGACCCAAACCTCACCTATTATGTATTTAAACCCAAAATCTTCCTATTTTGTGGATCTAGAACATATTTTATTCTCTCAAGAACTCTAGAAACATTTCCTTCTTTCCTTTTTAGTATTTTGAAGATTGTTGAAGCTACATTGGTTGGATTTGCAATTGGAGACCATCTTCTTCTTCCTTATTAAATTCTCTTTCTTTTAAGCATGATTTCAATTATTTTTTATGGTTTATTTTCTTTAATTATGTCTAGCTAGTTCTCTTTGTGATTTCAATTATATGTAGATTAGGATTAAGTGATTGGGTTTAGGCTTTAATTTTGAATTTACCTTCTAATCTCATGTTCATTTCTCTTGGGGCTATGTTTTATTATGTAATTGTGATTGATCACCATAGTTGCATATCAAGTGTTTGATCTAATGCTTAGGAGGCTTAGATTAGATGCTAGGATCAAGAGATTTGCATGCTAGAGTATAGTAGGGTTAAGGAACTCCATGAGCTATTGGGAGTTAATGAATTGCTTGATGTCTTAGTCGGAATTAGGCCTTTCATTAATCTACTTGTCTTCATTGCAATGAGAAGTGAGTGAACCATAGTTAGGAGGTTTCCCACATGAAATTGGATTAAATTGGTTAATTCTAGTTAGAGTTCTAATCACCCATCACTTGAGCCTAATCGAAGTATAACTGGAATCACGTTTATTTCCTATTGATTTTATATCCTTTGCTTATTTGTTGCTTGTTTAGTTAAGTTTGAAGTTGATAATTACTTTTTGGTGTCATTAGTTAATCAAAAATACAAAAACATGTTTGTCGGTAGCTTGAATAGTAGGTTGAGTAGCTAGGTTACTACTTGAGACTTGAGCATCCTTGCATTCCTTGTGGTTCGACTCGATTACTTAATCGATTATTATTGCTCTCTACCCTCACCCTAAAGTGAGGGCGGGTCAATTTTTGGCGCCGTTGCCGGGGAATGCATAGTTTGAGCTTCAATAGTTGATTTGGTTATTGAATTACTAATTCAAGCATTTTTCTCTTTTAATTTTTGTTTTGTAGGTGTATGCGCACAAGGTCTAAAGGAAGACTTGTTCAACCTTTAATCTTGAATTTTGAAAGAAGACATAGAAGACGGAATTCTAGTGAAGATCAAGCTATGGGAGCTAATCATCAAGCTATGGAGAATCTTATGAAAGAGATGGAAAAGTTTAGAGCTTGGAAAGAAGAGCAAGAAAGGAGAGCAAATGAGGATCCACCACCTCCTCTCAACCATATGTTCCAATCTCCAACGGAACAATTTCAAGAGGAGAATGGGGGACAATCAATGCTAATAATTTTGAGCTCAAATCCGGTCTCATCCAAATGGTTAAAGATGAACAATTTGGAGGAGGGCGTATGGAGGATCCAAACGCCCATCTTAGCATGTTTCTCGATATTTGCGACACCGTCAAGCTAAATGGAGTTCCTAATGATGCAATTCGCATGCGAATGTTTGGGTTTTCTCTACGGGACCGGGCCAAGGATTGGTATAAAGGACTAAGCAAAGCCAACATTCATACATGGGATAATCTATGCAAGACCTTTCTTTCCAAGTACTTTCCACCCTCCAAAGCTCAAAGATTCATCTCCGAAGTCTCACACTTCTCTCAACAAGGTGAGGAGACCTTGTTTGAAGCATGGGAAAGGTATAGAGAGCTTTTAAGGAAATGTCCTCAACATGGCTTCACGGAGGGTCAACAAATTACCACTTTCTATAGTGGTCTCACACCACATACAAGAAGTATTGTGGGTGCTACCTCCGGAGGATGTCTTGTCAATCGAAATGCTAAAGAAGCTTGAGGATTATTGAAGAAATGGCTGCCAATAGCTATCAATGGCCAATGGAGAGGGCCCATTCTAGGAGAGTTGCTTCGATTGATGATGAGAGATATGAGGCATTAGCATTAGAGCTTGCTAACATGAAGAAGATGTATGACAATGAGAGGAAAACTCAAGTTCAAGGTGTTTATTCTCAAGGAAAGTTGGAGTTCGAAGGAAGTGAAGACGTGAGCTATGTTAATCAAGGGGTTTATGGCAATTACAACAATCACGGAGGATTCCAAGGAGCTCAAAATGGTTTTCAAGGGAATTATCAAGGGGGATTCCAAGGGAGGTCACAAGGAGGTAATTCCTATGGGCATCAAGGAGATTATCAAGCCTATAATCCTAACAACCGGACTCATCCCAACCTCTCCTACAGAAATCCCAACAATGCTCAATTCCCACCTCCCGGATTCTCCATCTATCAAGGAGTCATTGAAGAGCCAAAGAAGAATTCTCCATCGATGGAGCAAATGATGCAACAATTGTTGGCAAATCAAACTCAAATGTCCTCTCAACAAAGCTCGTTTATCACACAAACCGGGCAAAAGGTTAATGCGTTAGAAAATTCACTCACCTCATTGACAAAGCAAGTGAAGATGATGGAGGGTCAAATTAGCCAAATGGCTAACCAAGCTATCACTCAACATAAGTTCGGAGAATCCTCTAGCAAGGCTCAAGAAAACTTGAAGCAACAATGCAATGCTATTCATGTAGTGAGTGAAGTTTCTTTGACCTTTTCACATATACCTTATGAGAAATCTCCAAATCTTGCTAAGAGCAATATTGTGGAGCCAAGACAATCATATAAGCTTCCATCTCCGGAGGTAGTTATGCTTGATGAAAATGATCCAAGAATCATAGACCTTTGTCCAATTATCCCATCTATAGAAGGTTGGACAAATTGGGATATTCATGATTATTATTCAAGAATGAGGATGTCTAAGGCAATTCCCTTTGATGAGCGTCTTGATACACTAAAAGATCTACAAAGAAGGAAGGATGCTTATGAAGCTTCAAAGTTTAGGAGTAAACTTGGTGCTCAAGAACCTATAGAGAAGGAGAATGTTCACAAGAAGAATCAAAAAGGTACTCCTTCTACTTCATATTCTAAAGTTTCTCATGAGCATATGGAACCGAATTGCTTGGATAACTTAGCATCTTCCATTAAGCCTATTGATGAAAATTTGAATGAGAGGAAAGGTGATTTGTTAGAAGCATTCAAGAAATTGGAGATAAATGCTTCTTTGATTGGTTTGTTGAGTGAAATCCCGGATCATGAGAAATTTTTGGAGGTTGTGCTTCATAAGAAAGTGAAATGGGATGATTTGAAAACCATTGTGCTTATGGAGGAGAGTAGTGCTCGTTTGAAAAAGAAGATCCCGAACAAGGAAAATGATCCGGGAGGTTTTAATATCGCTTGTGAGATTGGGGGTTGTGATTTTAGGAATGTTTTGTGTGATTTGGGCTCCGGTGTGAATTTGATGCCTCTTTCCATCTTCAATCGTTTGAAGATTGGAACTCTTAAGCCTACTTCACTCACTATTCAAATGGTGGATCGTTCAATTTCATATCCAAGAGGCATTGTGGAAGATGTGCTCATAAGGGTTGGGAAACTCATTTACCCCGTAGATTTCATTGTCCTTGATATACCAGAGGATCGAGACATCCCTTTAATTCTTGGGAGACCCTTTTTGGCCACAAGTAGAGCCCTCATTGATGTTTTTGAAGGAATTATCACTCTTCGAATGAATGGTGAAAAGGAAACATTCCATATGTCAAGAGTTGTGGATGAACTGGAGGGGTTAAGAATGAATGAACCAAAGTGTGATGAGCTTGATGAAGAGTTAGTGTATGATAGAGGTTGGAAGTCATTTCAAGTCCCTTGAAAGGGCAATGAGGTATCGTCGAGCTAATGACGTTAAACAAAGCGCTCGTTGGGAGGCACCCCAACAAATATCCTTTTCTTTTTCATTTTAGTTAGTTTCTTTAGTTTGATTTTGGTTTTTGTTTCTTATTTTTGAATTAATCGTTCCTTCTACTTTTCCTTATTTCTATGCTAATACTTCCTATTTTTAAGTTCATTTCTACTTCACAAGTTCCATGTGCTTCATTGTCAATGCATGAGGTCGAATCATGAAGGGAACGAGTGAAGGAAGAGAATCAAATCAATCAAGCAAGCAAAGGATTGAATGGCTTTCAAAACCACATTCAACATAGCTATGGACCTTTGTAAGTGTAATTTAAATTTCTTATTATTCTTCCCTCCAAACTCATTTTAGAATTTATTTTCTAAAATAAGTTTGGGGGAGGGGGTAGGATAAGGAATTTAAATTACTTTACTTTTGGTATTTTTCAAGCTTCTATTTGATGTGTTTGTTGATTGTATGCTTAATTTTGCTTGATGATTGTGGTTGATTGGGGTAAATGCATGATTTGTGCTTGTTTAAGTTGTTTGGTGTCGAGTTTGGGAATTGATGAGCTTAATTGATGAAAATTCTTTCTTTGGTTTGTTGGTTTGGGATGTGAGCTTGTAATGGAGAATCTTTGGTGTGGATGATTTTGTTGTTGATTGGAGCTTGAGTGCAAAATTCTTGGAAAATTGAAAAGTTTTTGAGTTGAAAGGATAAATGAATGCTTGCATGCTTGAGTACGAAAGCACGTGTTGAATTGCTCAAGTGCATTAGAGTGAGATGCCAATGATCTATGCTAAAATGGTGACATTTTTGAAATTTCTCAAGTTTGAGTCAAGCATGATTAGGGTTATTTCACTTGAATAGCTTGGAAGGATTGATCTTAGGCACTTAGGCTCTAGACAAAAACCTTGAGAGGATTTTGAGCCTTAAACTATGCATTTTACATAGTGAATATCCTTTCTTGAGAGCTTGATCTTGCATTGCATTTTCTTTACTAGAACTTGTCTTGATACTCTTGTTAGAAGTACTACATGTTTGCATGATTAGGAGATGATTTTAGGCCATCATTGAATAACCCATTTTTCCTAAACACTAACCTATCTTTCATTACCATTGTCGTCTCATGTTGAACCTTGAATAGAGCCTTTTCTTCTTGAACCGGATGATAGGGGGTGAAGGATGGTTAAGGGAACCTTGGTGAAAGTTGAAAATTCATGAAAAATGATGGGTGATGGTGAAGGGTTTTAAGATTTGATTAGATTTGAACGAACACTCTTATAAGCTCAAAGTGAGAATAGAAAAGAATAAGAACAAAGTTCTTATTGAAAAAAAAAACTTAAGAACGAAGTTCTTACAAGAAAAAGAGAAGAATAAGAGCATAAAGGAGTGTTTCTTTACATGTTTGGTAGAAGCTTGGATTCATTTGATAAAAATGGGTTGGACAAGGTGGAAGATGAAGAAATTCATACTTAGAAAGGTGAAGAAAGGAGGTAAGGGTACTTGAATGAAAATTGAAGTCACTTAACCTCAAATTCCCTACCTTAACCAATGTCCCTACATTACAAGCTTACTAAAGACCTTTTTGATCCTAATTTGTGCATGCATTGTAGTATTGGGAACTTGAGTTGATAGGCAAGCTTATGGTTAAAGATGTGTTTTGCATGATTTCGATGAGTGCTTACCTTTTCCATATATTGAGTGATTGAGTGATACACACTTCTTGTGAGGTCTAGGGTTAAGATGTTTGAGTGATTGAATTCTAAGTTAGGATAGTGGTTGATCTTATGAATGTTTGGTTTGACTTGAGAATTTCCTTGAACTAAAATGGGTTTTTGAGATGATATGAGGCATCAAGGAACTCAAAATGCACACTCCATACCTGTTAAGTGCTTTGATTGTTTGTTTCATTGTTCGGGACGAACAATGCCTTAAGTTTAGGGGAGTGATTAACACGTATTTTATGTGCATGTTGAGTGTTTTGGAATGTGTTTAAGTCTCGATTTATGTGCTTATATGTTAAAAATACTATGGTTTCTTAACTCTTAGTACATTTTAGACTTTTCTCGTTTTTCTTGGTTTTCGATCCATTTTGGTAAGAATTGGAATAGTATTCATGTGGCTAAGGATTGAAGGCCGGAAACGAGGAAGAATCAAGCTTAATTAGGGTGAAACCTAGGTTTGAAATGTGGAATTTAAATCTATAGAGTTAGGGTTTCACTAGTTTGATTTCAATTATATTTTCCTCGTTCTCTTGAGTCTCTTTATGCTTTTTGCAGGAACAATAGAAAACTCATTTGGCCAATTTGATCATTCCATGTCGAAGAGGGGTTCGTTAGGAGTCAATAGCAAAAAGCGGATCGAGAATTGGAGTTCGGACGAGGGAGAACGAGCGAAAACAGTGGAGCTGCGCAAAATGGCCGAACCGACGTCGACCCGGCCGGCTGGCCGGCTGAGGAACAGTGTTTTCGGCGACCTTGGCTGCAACCCAGGCGGCGGCCGGCCAGCCCGCCGGCTAGGGCGCCGTCGCCCCTTTTCTTGGTGTTTTGACCGAGTTAGTTCGTCTAACTCGGTCCAACTCGACCCAAAACTCACCTATTATGTATTTAAACTCAAAATATTCCTATTTTGTGGATCTAGAACATATTTTATTCTCTCAAGAACCCTAGAAACATTTCCTTCTTTCCTTTTTAGTATTTTGAAGATTGTTGAAGCTACATTGGTTGGATTTGCAATTGGAGACCATCTTCTTCTTCCTTATTAAATTCTCTTTCTTTTAAGCATGATTTCAATTATTTTTTATGGTTTATTTTCTTTAATTATGTCTAGCTAGTTCTCTTTGTGATTTCAATTATATGTAGATTAGGATTAAGTGATTGGGTTTAGGCTTTAATTTTGAATTTACCTTCTAATCTCATGTTCATTTCTCTTGGGGCTATGTTTTATTATGTAATTGTGATTGATCACCATAGTTGCATATCAAGTGTTTGATCTAATGCTTAGGAGGCTTAGATTAGATGCTAGGATCAAGAGATTTGCATGCTAGAGTATAGTAGGGTTAAGGAACTCCATGAGCTATTGAGAGTTAATGAATTGCTTGATGTCTTAGTCGGAATTAGGCCTTTCATTAATCTACTTGTCTTCATTGCAATGAGAAGTGAGTGAACCATAGTTAGGAGGTTTCCCACATGAAATTAGATTAAATTGGTTAATTCTAGTTAGAGTTCTAATCACCCATCACTTGAGCCTAATCGAAGTATAATTGGAATCACGTTTATTTCCTATTGATTTTATATCCTTGCTTATTTGTTGCTTGTTTAGTTAAGTTTGAAGTTGATAATTACTTTTTGGTGTCATTAGTTAATCAAAAATACAAAAACATGCTTGTCGGTAGCTTGAATAGTAGGTTGAGTAGCTAGGTTACTACTTGAGACTTGAGCATCCTTGCATTCCTTGTGGTTCGACTCGATTACTTAATCGATTATTATTGCTCTCTACCCTCACCCTAAAGTGAGGGCGGGTCAGTGCGACAAATATCATCTAGGAAAATGCATGTATCGCTCCGGAGTTTGTTACTACTGTCATGAATCATGACACAATGCGAGATGCCCAAAGAAGGAAAAAAAAAAGGAACCCGAACGTAAAGGGAATGCACGATTGTTCTATATGGGGCAGCTAAATGAAGAGAAAAATGCTAAGTAAAGGTACAACACTTATAATAAGATATATCTAGTATAAATTTAAGTTTTAATGTAGTTAGTATTGACAAGATCGCATATGAGAAACGTTCGTTTTCTAAAATTATTAGCAATTTCGAGGACGAAATTATTTTAAGTGAGTAGATTGTAATAACCCATATCTATATATATACATGATATTTTATGTTTATATATATATATATATTACGAAATAAAAAAATATAATAAATAATAGAACTTTACTTTAGTTATTACGATTTTAATTAAGTTTTTTTTTAAGGATGCTTATTTTCTTTCTTTCTTAAAGCACACAAATGCAGTATTAATCTAATATTTCTTATGTATCAATTTCATTCTAATCCAATTAGGAATCTGTTATCATGAGATTTATGTCTATCCTTAGGATCAGAAGTTTAGGTATAAATAGATTACTTCTATCACATGGGTACACACATATAATTTCCCAAGAGAGTTCGATATAAATTTTGAGGAGTTTGGTAATATTTTCGGAGCATAGCTGGTGTCTTCAAGATTTATTCTAGGTCAAGTTTAAGGTGGGGAATTTATGCCTTGTTGATTCTTTATCCATGTTGTTTTTTTATGCTTTTAGTTTATATATTTCACATATGCCATTGTTATATGAATTCATGTTATGCAAGCTCTCACGGTTTTTAAATCAGGGCCACGTCTCTGCCCTCATGGTTATAATGTCGGGGCCACGTCTCTGCCCTCATGGTTATAAAGTCGGGGCCACGTCTTTGCCCTCACGGTTATAAAGTCTTCAATTATGCCAAGTTTATGTGATTTTATGAATTATTAGCATGAATTTCAATTATGGATAATTGCATTGTTTCTCACTGAGTGTATTTCGATATGCTCACCCCTACTATTTTCAGTTGTTTTGCTAGAATTCAAGGTTGAAGCAGTCGTGGAGGCGGGAATGACTAGTGTAAGTTTCCAAGACATAATAATATATCATTTAGATTTCATAAACTCAGATTCGTAGGGATTATTCGAGTTTTAATTAAGAACATTGAATAGATTATATCGATTCATACGTACTCAAACTGCATTGCGTTAATTTATTTGCTTAAGGATATTTCATGTTTAGCAATTTTATTTTATTGGGTAGAAGGTAGATTATAGTTTTATTTACATTGAAGAGGTATGAGTTTTTTTTATGTTTTTAAGTTGAATTCGTTACGTGACTTCATGAGATAAATTGTTGTTCATCCTACTTTACTTTATTTTGTCCTTTTGTTCAATAAAATTCTTGCAACTGATATCATAATTTTAAATATATCTAAGGATTTAAGGGTTAAATTTCTTTTATCGCATTAAATATCTTAGAATTTTATTGTTATGTATATATATATATTTTTAAAAATGTTTCTTTACCTTTATAACATTAGGGTGTTACATAGTGGTATCAGAACGGGTCTACGTTCCTGTAGACTCGCATTAATTAAAGTTTTGTAAAAAATTAAGAGCCTAGTCATTCAAGCCACCACTCTACCTCGACTCTAAGGTATGTTATTTATGTAAGCTTCCTCTAAATGTCATATGCAAGTTATGTGATGTGATTATTTGAACCATGTTATTTAACGATGCATGATTTAGAATGCTTGGTAAAAATTATTATTATGGTGCTAGAATTTAAATTTTATTACTTTCTTTTTAAGTCAACTTGAGATAATAGCATGTATGTAGACATTGATATATATATATATAAGTATTAGTTTTCAAGTATATAGGTGTCATAGCAGCTCACCATTGATTTGGTTATATTAATGGAAAACTTGACTAGTTAGCATTTATAATAGATAAACGAGGAGATGAAAGTTTTGCATGTATAGCTAGTATATTAGAATAAAATATTTACTTGATCTTATTTAGATAGATGACCGATTTTCATATTAAGTATAATATTTTCACCTTTAAAAATTACAATTAAGGTAACAATTGGAAAAGTTGCCGCCTCGTAGACAACCCAACAATAACAATGCCAATAACAATAACGCCAACAACTACAATAATGCCAGAAACCTCGTTCAAGACATCATCACTGCATTACAAGGATTTGCTCAAGGTATTAATAATCAACATGCGAATCCACAAAACAATACTGCTTTGGTTGTGGAGCAATTTTGTCGATATTCGCCCCTAAGTTTGATGGAAAAAGTGGGCCGTTAGTTATGTAGGAATAGATACGTGAGTTGGAGCGAATATTCGAGCACATAGAGTACACCAATACTCAAAGGATCTCTTGCGCAGTGTTCCAGCTAGAAGGAATGATCAAGGTCCGAGTGGTGCTTGTTATGATGAGAGGTTTGAGGCTCTCGAGAGTAGAATGGAAGGAATGGAGGATAGCTTCAAGGACTTGGAAAGGAGTGAGAGGATGGAGAAGCAAGCCACATCAATGATGGAGCTATTGGAAAGCTTCCGGGATTATCAAATTGCTCAAGGGGCGACTTGGCCCCGACCGCCATCATCATCATAGCTTGGAATATTTGTAAGTGTAATTTAAATGCATTATTTATCTTTCCCTCCAAACTTATTTTAGAATTATTTTCTAAAATAAGTTTGGGGGAGGGGGTATGATGATGAATTTAAATTACTTTTATTTCATGTCTTGCTATTTTTCATTATGCTCTTGTCCTTAGTGTTCCTTGCCTTTGTTTCTATTACTTGGGTTACTTGGTTTGAAAGAGTTGGTGCTATATTTGAGGATTCATTGTGAAGGTTTGTTTGATGTGTATTTGATTCTAGATGTGAAAGAAATTTGTTCGAATGTTGGGTTTGCTTTGATTGTGGATGAAAATTGTTGGTTGTTGGAGAAGAAATTGTTTTGAGATGAGTTTGAATGGGGGATTTATTTGAAGGCTCTTGTGTTATTTGTTAAGTTTGTTTGATGTTTTTTGAATTTGTTTGAAATTTTGTGTTTTGTTTTGTGCATTTGGGGATGAATTAGGGTTAAATGAACACTTTTCATGAGTTTGTGGGTGAGTTTGTGGTTTTGAAGGTGAAATTTTTAAGAAAGAAAAAGTTTTAAGTTTGAATGAATGCTTGCATGCTTGAGTGTGAAGTGATCGTGTTGATTTGCTCAAGTGTTATTGAAGTGATTTACTCAAACTGCATTGCGTTAATTTATTTGCTTAAGGATATTCCATGTTTAGTAATTTTATTTTATTTGGTCGAAGGTAGATTATAGTTTTATTTACGTTGAAGAGGTATGAGTTTTTTTTATGTTTTTAAGTTAAATTCCTTACGTGACTTCATGAGTTAAATTGCTATTCATCCTACTTTACTTTATTTTGTCCTTTTGTTCAAAAAATTCTTGCAACTGATATCATAGTTTTAAATATATCAAAGGATTTAAGGGTTAAATTTCTTTTGTCGCATTAAATATCCTAGAATTTTATTGTTATATTTTTATTTATTTTTTAAAAAATGGTTCTCTACCTTTATAACATTAGGGTGTTACAAATCTAGATCGCAGTCGGTTTGTGGCATTTGATTAGGAGGAAAGAATACATTGTCGAGAAATCAGATAGCAAGAGATTCTTAGCGACGTGCAAATTATCCCAATAATGCCCCTTCAGGCTTTTACTTACTACTGAGGGCGGGCCTTGGACTGTTTCGAAATTTATTGAGGAGCACGTGTGCAGTGAATTTGGTCTAACAAATACCATTCATAAGAGGAAGGTCCATGCGTTGATGATCGATTCAATTTTTGCAAAGAGATTGTTGCGTGATTCTCAGATAATAAAGCCCAGAATAATTCAAAACGAGCTCAAATCCGAGTTCAGCATCGATTTCTATTAGAACCCCACACGCAGTGGTGGCGCAAATGAAATATTTCTTTAGTTCACATATAACTAGCAATATGTGTGCTTGAAGGGACAGAATGCCACAATCGAGATGGTATACAGCAAACACAAGGAGTCCTTCAACGATCTGCTCGGTTACCTTCACATGTTGGAGATCACTAATCCTGAGACCTACACCCAGTACGAGATCAGGCCAGATGGCCGGTTCAAATAAGTATTCATTACTCTAGGCACGACGCAATTTCTATGGAAAAACGGATACCTCCAGCCGGTTATTATTGTGGACGGCACGCATCTCAAGGGGAATGCCCACGGTTTAATATTTGTAGCTGTGGCGAAGGATGCGAACGAGCAACTTTTTCCTTTAGCATATGGAATCGGGCCGACTGAGGATAACGACTCATGGACTTGGTTCATGTGATGCCTTCAAATGGCATATGGTCCATGTATGACTACGTTGTTCGTTTCCGATCAGCACCCGTCTATCATACATGTTGTCTAAGTCGAGTTCCCCGAAGCTCGACATGGGTTTTTTTACTGGCACCTTGCCAAGAATCTGGTGATCTACGGAAAGAAAGTTGGCGAACTCTTTCAACATGCCGCATACACGTACGACAAGACGGAGTTTGGGAAATTCATGTTAGGGATTCGTAGCACTAGTAGGTTGGCTTATAAGAAATTGATAAACATCAGAGTTCATAAGTGGTCTCGATCACATTGTCTCGCATTTTTACAGACGGTCAACGTATCAGTCGTGTTTCAGCGTGCCAATTCATAGTGTCCCGAAGAATCATCTGTGGACAGTGCCGCAGTATTTATCGGACATTGACGTCCAGCCACCGATTCCAAAATATCTACCAGGCCGTCTAAAGGAAAAAAGAATAAGAGGCATAGTGGAAAGAAGAGTTCGTCGAGGTCGTCCTCCTCGTAGGTGTCTGCACTGCAACGAGGGTGGTCACATCGGTCCCAATTGTCCCAATGTTTCGGATTATTATTTTGTAATCATATTTTTTTAATTAAATAATATTCATGATCGAATACCAATCTTTAATTAATAACTATGGGACCATGAAATTTTATTAATTTAGAGATATATTAATATATCAATCAACTAATATTTTATTAACTAAAAGAGATATCTTATTAAATTC
The DNA here is from genome assembly GCA_001642375.2 of Mentha longifolia. Lineage (NCBI taxonomy): Eukaryota > Viridiplantae > Streptophyta > Magnoliopsida > Lamiales > Lamiaceae > Mentha > Mentha longifolia. The sequence goes on along the minus strand of CM038113.1, from coordinate 18,286,944 downwards.
AATATAAAAATGGTGCATAAGAGTTTAAAGTTTAATAAAAATCAAGTAACAGTAGATTCATATTTATGAATTATTAATTTAGAGTTTTAGACTACGAGTGTTACCATTTTGTAGAGCTCGTCAAGTGTTTTAGACTACGAGTGTTACCATTTTTTGTTTATGAAATGAAATTGGAAAAAAAAAATTAAAACAAAAATTTAATAACAGCTAAAAAAAATTAAGAGTTTCGAATAGCAACAACTAGCATCTATAACTAAATATCCTACAAGCAATAAGCTCTCTATAATTGTCTAAATTTTTGTCTGCACCAACTACATCGGGACATCCAGTAATGAAGCGCTCGATATTCACTATTGTGATAGGACCATCACTATTGGGACGAACACTCTTAATGATTTCCTTTTGTGGAAGAAAACTGATTTCAAATGTGGGAGCTACATCACGCCAACCATAGACGTTGCAGTGCCAATATCCCCCACCAGTTACACAAATTGGCAAAAGTATTTTCAAGGGCATCAAGTCAATCATAATCTGAATTTTTTTGTTCTTTGGGAGATCCGAATAGTGCGGATTCATAACTTGAAGAGATTTAGTTGCAAAGTTGAGAATGCACAAAATATATCTGGTGCCACGATCAACAACCCATGGAATGATCGCCTACATAATGAATTAAATACATAATTTATTAATGTTGCTTCATTTACGATATTAACTAAATAAGAAATAAATATACGTCAAGAAATAAATTAAATTTACAGAAATGCCCCTCGAGTGGCAAACCTTGGCCCTTTATGATATTTATCAAAAAAGGATTGGGTTTCCACTCCTTTACCATGAATGCCTGGACATGTGACCAGTAGAATGGGCCACTTCGTTCTTCAGGGGTAGCACCAAAAAGCTCCTTTGTTGGTTCTAGCAACCTAGCATAGTCCGCTTTAAGATCCACCTGAAATTATAAACCAAATATACACCGAAATAATTAATTAGTGGTGGATTACGTCATTGAAATATGTGAATTCGGATTATAATTTTAAATACTTACGATAACAAAAGTAGGGCATATGATCAATTTTCCATCCCGATACTCAGGCTTGACATCTACGCTTTCTCGTAGCTTCTGACACATGGTCATTAGGGCAAGGTCAAAAGTCTGCCCAGTGAAGACGTAGATGTTAGAACCATAATTTAATTAGAAAATGAATATAATACCTTTTTAAGGTTTATGGCGTATTTTACATACCGGAAGATCCCAATAACCATTCTTGGCTATTATTCTTTTGAAATCAGAGGGTCTCAGATCGGATATTGCATCATATACCCTCATCGGGCGTTGTGGCTTGTCGGAGTTCACATATTTGTAGAATCGGTCGACCACATCCCTTAGGGGCCAAGGTGGGTTTTGAGGCTGCAAATAAGTACTTCTACTGGCAGGGAGAGCTTGATTCTCCTTGACTCCCTGAATTATTAGGAATAACTCTCTGTCTCTCAGATTCAATAGATCTCGCTCTAGTAGACTATAGGAATTGAGAAGAAATTAGGGTATAAATCATATTCTTAAAATGATATTAACTACACCTTCATTTTATTTATCACTCCAAAAAATAATTAGTAATTTAAATTAATTAAAAGAGAGTAAAAAAAATAATAATATCCACTTCATAAGTTTAATTGATATATATATATATTAACATATATACGTATATTATGCAACATATATTAATATTATTAATATTAACATAAAATAAATTGAATGTAAAATCGAAATTGAGTTTTTGTTTATTAAAAATACCTGCCCAAGCTCGACTGACAAAGCACACCTCGGTTGTTCACGAATTGTAATGTTGGGGTGAGCGGCAGTCGAGAATGACAGTCTGGGAGTCGAGAAATCAGGCGTGGTGGATGAGAAGTCGCCCAAAGACCTCCAGGGTTGTTCATGAGCATCGCCAGCATACGGCAAATACGATTGGCTGAAGGGAGGAATATAGGTCGATAGGGGCCCACTACTAGTGATTGGAGTGAATTGCGAGTCTTGTATGATAAATGAATATTCAAATAAACATATAAGAATTTAATAAAAGTAAATGTCAAAGAAACTTAACAATCGGATAGATTGTACCTGGCGGAAGATGGAAGTGAACGTCGAATCCACTACATTAGTCGGGGCGGATCCGGTGTAGGGCTTGGTACAGGACGGCGCTGGCTCAAGGTGCTCATTCACCTCAGGGCTCGTATCAACAGTCGTGACTGCAAAACCCGATTCCCATGCAGATGAAACATTCAGGGGGGCTCAATCATTGGGGCCGGTCCACTCGAGTGGACATACTCGAAGTCCCGCAGCTCACAATGTCAACGCCCCCTTTGAGCCACTTCTTGACATTCGAGAAGAAGGATTTGCTGATCTTTCCTATCATCTTGGCCTCCATTTCTTGTTCTCGCGACGGGCGGCCTCCTGTACGATACCGGTCCAATCCTCTCTAGACATCCCTGACGGAATGCCATCATCGCCGCCACTACTGCTCACTAGTTGGTGACGGGATGAAGATGTACCCTCATCGGATAGTGGCCCGGAGTACCTCGTAGACCGGGTACTCCGTCTATGTTGAGGTTCTAAGTGATCATCTCTTTCGGCATGTTGAGGTTTGGGCACAGATCGACGTACACGTGGGCATTCAACGACGATATACAGACTGTTTGATTAACATGTATTTTATGTGCATGTTGAGTGTGTTTTGCTTGTGTTTAAGTCTCGATTCATGTGCTTAAAGGTTAGAAATGCTAGGGTTTCCTAACTTGTAGCATACATTCTACTTTTCTCGTTTCTTTTCGGTTTTTGATCCATTTTTGTAGGAATTTGAAAAGAGCATTCATGTGGCTAAGGATTGGAGGCTAGAAATGAGGAAGAATCGAGCTTAATTAGGGTGAAACCTAGGGTTAAGAATGTGGAATTTGAATTTATAAAGTTAGGTTTTCACTAGTTCAAGTTCGTTTATGTTTTCCTCGTTCTCTCGAGTCTCTTTGTGTCTTTTTGCAGGTTTATGAAGAACTCATTTGGCAACTTTGATCATTCCATGTTGAAGAGGAGTTCGTTAGGAAGCCGTAGCAAAAAGCAGATCAAGAATCGAAGTTCGGACGAGAGAGAATGAGCGAAAACGAAAATATTGATCAAGAGAGGACGGATGGGCGGCAAACCGGCGACCCAAACCGGCGGTCCATTGGGCCGCCGGTTCATCACACCTGAACCACCGTTTACCACAGAGCCACCGGCAACCCAGACCGCCGGTGCCCCTCCCATGGACCGCCGGTTGCGCGAGAAAGCTCCCGGTTCGCACCGTTTCGCCCCGGTTCGTCCCATTTCATCCCGGTTCGACCCAAACACGATTTTCAATGTATTTAACCCCAAATTTTTCCCTTTTTGATGTAACTTTTACACACTTTAATATCCTAGAACCCTAGTTACATTTTCCTCTTTTTTCCTTTTTGGTAATTCAAGATTTGTGGAGTTATACTCATTGGAATTGCAATTCAAGACCATCTTCTTCTTCCTTATTTAATTCTTTTTCTTTTAAGCATGATTTCATATGTTTTCCATGGTTTATTTCTTTTAATTATGTCTAGCTAAATTTCCTTTGATTTCAAATATATGAAGACATGATCTAAATTAATAGGTTTTTGGATATTGTAGTTGGATTTGCCTTCTAATTCATATGTCTTGTGGTTTGGGACTTGATTTTATTGCATGATTGATTGGCCATCATTGAGTGCATATAAGGTGTTTGATTAAATACTTAGTAGGCTTTAGTTCATAACACTTGGCATCAAATCACAACATATTAGTAAATCTTGCTAATAGGAGATTCTAGATATTAATTGAGCTATTTGGAGTTGATTTATGCATCTTGAGACCTAGCGGAGATAGATGTCATAGGTAATCTACTTACATTGATTGCTTGAGAAAAGAGTTGGTGTATATCTTATAAAGAACTCCCATATGAATTAGATTAAATCGGTTTATCCTTGCAAATTCCAAAACCTATTTCTCTAGTGAAAGTCGGATTATATTTGGAACCATACTTTCTCTTATTGATTTCAATCGTTTGTTACTTGTTTGTTTCTTGATTAATTGTCATTTCATTTGATTATTAGCTTATAGAAAACACAAAAACATGACATTCGGTAGCTTGGATAGTAGTTAAATAACTAGATTACTAGTTGAAATTCTCACACCATAGCATTCCTTGTGGTTCGACTTGATTACTCAATCGATTATTATTGCATCTTCTTCACCCTCAAAAGTGAGGGCGGATCACTGTTCGGCACATGAAAATTAACCATCAAGGACCTGGTTGAAGTACAGACAAGAAGTAACCTTCTTGGATCTCCTGATCTTCGGGATGGATCATCGAAATTTGTCCTTCGGGATACTCAAATAGTGTGTACAACTCATTATCAGACACGCCCCTAAAGGTATTGAGAAAATTCCATCTCAGACACCTTGGCACGTCATTTGTAGAACATCTCACCTCAAAATCATCACCGAAACCCGTCATCACCTCCAAAGCCCAAATCATCAATGCCCATGACGGCCTGCAAATGTGATATTTTTTGGACGTTGTCTGAAACGTCCTCAAATAGTACTGAAGGGTCTTGTATGTGTACGTACCCCAAGGAAAACTATTGAATTCATCCTCGTCATCAATCAACTCCGACAACCACGGGAAAACATTAGCCTTCGCCTTGTGACCGAGAATAAAACCATTTGCCATCAACAAGTTTGACAGCTTCACACGAACTTCGCCATCTGGATCGTTGGCCGATGTGAGCTCCTTTAGTTGCGAGTTCAACCACACCGCATTCCTATTAATGCCACCACAGACGACCTGAAAGAAATGAGATTCACTTGGATGCCTCTGAATCCTAGAATCAAACAGTGTAGGCCCAAATCTCAACCCTGTAATGAGAGCGTGGTCTCGGATGGTGTACTTTCCGTCCTGGCCCCTAATGTGGAACCAAATTCCTTGCTTAGTAACAATACAGCGAGATATAATAGATTTTAGCAATTTTTTGTTGTTTTGCCCCGGCTCCCAATTCAAAAAATGTCCGAAAGGTCCCTCTTGAAATCTATCGACTAAGGTATAGCTCTCGCTCAGTACGTCACGTATATCAGCCAAGAGTTTAATCCTATAGTAGTTAGTCACATCCATGTTCTTGTTGATCAAATAGCTTCGACGGAACCATGGGGGCTCAGATTCCTGTAAAATAGGGACACAATCGATATTATTATTAGTATTACAAATTTAAGTATTATGTTTAATAAATAATCGTTATATTTAATATATTAAGTATTGAGCATATAAAATAGTATAAATTTATTGTTAAGATTATCCAAATAATTACTTAAATAATTAATTTAAACAAAAAATATATATATAAGAATAACAATCTATACTTAGAAAAAATAAATAAAAACATTACATATATATACACTTTTTGAATTAAATCACATATATATACGTACAAAAATTTCTTTTATTTTTCTTAAATTTTAATGTTTCAAACATCACATATATATTCGTTTTTTAATTAAATCACTTAAAAAAACTAAATTTAAACAATATATATATATATAAGAATAACAATCTATACTTAGAAAAAATAAATAAAAACATTACATGTATATACGCTTTTTGAATTAAATCACATATATATACGTACAAAAATTTCTTTTATTTTTCTTAAATTTTAATGTTTCAAACATCACATATATATACGTTTTTAATTAGTTTACTTAAAAAAAATAAATTTAAACAAAATATATATCAATTATTTTTCAAAATAAATATACAAACTATTTTATTAGCTCAAAAATAAAACGTGTTTAACAATATTTACTTAGAAAAAAATAAGAAAAATGGTGGTATAGGCTACCGGCCAATCAGGCGACCGGAATGTCAATTTTCCGGCGACCGGAATGTCAATTTTCCGGCGACCGGAATATGCATCCGGTTGCCCGTTTTCCGGCACCGGATTGGCCGGTCGGCAATCCCAAAAAAATTATTTTATTTTTGTCAACACAAATGTAAATTTTAATGTTCCAAAAATCACATATATATACGTTTTTGAATTAAATCACTTAAAAAAAATTAATTTAAACAAATATATATCAATTAATTTTAAAGAAAAATATACAAACTATTTTATAAGCTCACAAAAAAATGTGATTAACAATCTTTACTTAGAAAAAAATAAGAAAAATAGTGGTATAGGCAACCGGCCAATCAAGCGACCGGAATGTCAATTTTCCGGCGACTGGAATATGCATCTGGTTGCCCGTTTTCCGGCACTGGATTGGCCGGTTGGCAATCCCAAAAAAGTTATTTTATTTTTCTCAACACATGTAAATTTTATTATGTTAAACATTACATATATGTACTAACTTTTAATTAAATCCTAACAAATAATACATTTACACTTCCCAACAAATACAATTTCATACAATTGAATTTCATACAATTGGTAACAAATCATAACAAATCATACATGTTAAATCATTCGTATCAAATAAATCGAGATCCACAATTAATAAAATTTAAATCATAGGAAATCATACAATTTAAATTATAACAAATAATACCATTTTAATTCATACCAAATCATAATAAAAAATTAATACATTTTTTTTAAAACATACCAATATCCGTCGTATATTATTTTGATCGAGATGCCCATTTCATTTTCCGGCAACACTTTGTGTTCCTCATCATCATCGTTGATTATGTATCCTCCTGACATCTCCGGTGCAATGGCAGCGACGACTTGTGGGCAATGAGGAACGGAATGGAACACCGGCGAGGGAGGTGGTGCTCAGCGGGGAAGTAATGATGAAGATGATCAAGAGGGTTTGTTAGGGAGGTGCTGCTCGGTTTTGGGAGGTGTATTTAGTCGTTGTGCACGGGTGAGTGTTATGGGTTTGTTAGGGTATTTATGTTTTTATTTTTTTTTTGTTTGCGTTTGTATTTTCATTTGTTGAATTTATTTATAGAATAAGAATAATAGGATAGGGAATGAGGAATGGGTGTGTGTGTCAAGTTTTTGTTTTTTTGTTGTTTGTCGGCAGACTCAGCACAATTCGCGGGTGTGTGGCGTGCTCAGAAATAAAAAATAACGGGGCACAAGTTTCGGGAGTAATGCTCCAATGCTCACCGTAGGCATGCTTAATGTGCCCACGGATGACGTGGTATTGGAATATATAAGGAAATTAATAAAAACCCTACTAAAAATAATTAAACCCTTACCATAAAAAACTAAACTCTAACATAAAAAACTAAACCCTAAAAGAAAAAATTGCAGACGTAGCACTGCTACATCACCAGTGGGCACATTAAGTGTGCCCACCGTGGATAAGGGATCATTTCTACATGTTTCGGGCAGTTCAGACGGAAATAAAAAATAAAAAAGTGGGCCCCTAATACCTTATTTTAATCAAAAATAATAATTTTACAAATACAATCTTTTTTAGGGTAATTTTTACATTATAAACAATTAAAAAAATTATAAAATCCTGACCTCCCATTATTAAATAGGAGGGTTTATCGAGGGTTCTTGTCTTGGCCTGGTCGCTGTCTTGCTCTTTTCCTAGGATGCTTTTTCTCTCTCTAACTCTCAATTCTCTCTCTCATCTTGTGCTCTCATATCATATACTACCTCCATCCCATGTAAGAAGTCCACTTTGCTTTATGCACGTATTTCTACCGAAACCTAGTACGGGTTTTAAAATATAATTTTGTAGTATCGTTTTTTTTACGGGATACTATGACACTCATAGTATCCCGTAAAAAAAACGATACTACAAAATTATATTTTAAAATCCGTACTAGGTTTCGGTGGAAATACGTGCCAAATAGTAAAGTGGACTAAATATATGGGATGGAGGTAGTAATATCATACTACCTCCAACCCACCAAAGTAGTCCTATTTATTTTTTTGATTTTTTTGGCACGTATTTCCACCGAAACTTAGTACGGGTTTTAAAATATAATTTTGAAATTTAGTACGAGTTTTAAAATATAATTTTGAAGTATCGTTTTTTTACGGGTATCCCGTAAAAAAAACAATACTTCAAATTTCAAAATTATATTTTAAAACTCATACTAAGTTTCGGTGGAAACGCATGTCCGGAAAAATCAAAAAAGTGAATAGGATTACTTATATGGATTGGAGTAGTATCATATCTGAGTAGCATAAGCAGACAGTGAAATACTCAGGTAGTGTTTGGTGATTCATTCAAGTTGTGGAAGGATGATTCATCTAAAGATGAGTCATGTGAATAGTGTCAAGATGAGGGGTTCATATTTCCATTTGGTAGCAAAAAATTAAAAGTAGGATGACATTATATTTGTGTTTGGTACAATATGCATAACTCTAGATGAAGGCTTAGATTTACCAAATTACCCTTATTAAATACCCCTACCAATTTCACTTTTTATCGTTGGGATTAAATAGTACACTTTATTATTTATTATTTATTACTCTGTATTATTATTATTATTATTGTTGAGTTATTATTTTTATTATTATTATTATTATTATTATTATTATTATTATTGTTATTGCTATTATTATAATTATTACTATTATTGTTATTATTATTATTATTATTATTATTATTATTATTATTATTATTATTGAGTTATTATTATTATTATTATTATTATTATTATTGTTATTATTATAAATATTACTACTATTGTTATTATTTATTATTATTTTTATTATTATTATTATTATTATTATTATTATTCTTGTTATTATTATTATTATTATTATTTTATTACGTTATTATTATTGAGTTATTATTATTATTATTGTTATTATTATAATTATTACTATTATTGTTATTATTTATTATTATTATTATTATTATTATTATTATTATATTACATTATTATTATTATTATTCATGTTATTATTATAATTATTGCTATTATTGTTATTATTTATTATTATTATTATTATTATTATTATTATTTGAAATCGTATAAATACATAAGGGTAAAATGGTAAAAGAGAGAAAGTGTTGTGTTACTGTTCAAATGAGTTGAAGTCATCCGACCAAAACGTCGGATGAGTTAACAAGCGAAAACAGTAAAATAGCAGCGGGTTTGGGCTTCATCTCGGGCCCTCCAGTTTATTTCATTTCGGTACCAAACACTTAGATGAACCAAGATGATTCACCTCATCTTGGTTCATCATATCCACCAAACACACCCTCAGACTCCAGTCGACTCGTCCTCACTCTTACTCTGTAATCCTACCGCACACCTACACACACTCGCACGCATGCTAATGCTAATGCTACCTACATTGCATCTGTAAATGCTGCTAATCCCCTTTCCCATCCAATGACCATCCGACCCGATTCCCGATCTCGGATCCGGACCCGCGCCGCCGCCGCCGCCGCTCGGACCACCCGCCGCCTCTCCCCCTGCTACCGCCACCCGGACGATCCAATCACCGGCATCTGCGCCTCCTGCCTCCGTGAACGCCTCTCCGGCCTCGACGCCTCCGCCACCCCCATTGCCGCCTCGCCGGAGCTCCGCCGCTGCAGGTCGGTGGTTTCCACCTCCAAATGCGAAACTTTCTCCCACGAGCCGAGGCGCAAATCGTGCGACGTCATTTCGGCATCGGGGCTCGCTGTCTAATCTGTTCGATGTGGATGATCTGAAGAGCGGATCGGAGAGTGAGGCGAAGGTTGAATCCAAGAATATAGGGCTTTCGAGAGTTATTTACACTGTGATCGAGCCGAGGAAGAAAAATCAGGATCAGGTTAGGGTTTCGGATGATAGATTTGGGGGATTGGATGTAGATTGTGCTAATAGTGATGATGAAGTTCAAGATGGGGAATTTAAGTCAATGAAGGAGTACATAGATCTCGAATTTGGTAATAAGAGTAAGAAAACTAAGGATTTGAGAGATCTTGCTGGGAATATCTTTGGAGCAGCATCTGTCTTCAGTAAGAAACTGCGGAAGTGGAGGCAAAAGAATAGCAAGATTAAGGAGGATAAAAATACTACAAGCAGCAATGTTAGTCTTAGCAATGATGGGAATCGTAAACAGTTTCTTGATGGGCGAAAATTGGAGGAGAATCACTCTGAGATCATGGGGAGAAGATCTTGTGATATAGAACCGAGGTTTTCTGTTGATGGAGGTCGGATTTCGTTCGAGGAGCCGAGAGCTTCGTGGGATGGCTACATGATAGCAAGAACAATCCCGAGGCTGGCTCCAATGTTCTCTGTTGTTGAGAATGGAATCTTGGGGAATCCTAGTAGGTTTGAGAATCACAGATTATCAGTTGATGGGCCGATGCATTCAATTATAGAGGACGAGAGCAGCTCTGGTGCTTCGGGTTCTGGCCACTCAAATTCTGATTCCTCCTCATCCATGAGGCGGAGTAGTTTCGATCGCTCCAGCTCTGTTAGAAGTTTTGGAAAGAAAGGGGTAAGTTCGGAGGATCATGGAGTTTCCCCTGCGAATATGAAGTTGGTGATCACAGAGAAGGAGTTGAAAGATTGGCGTCTGAGTTCCGGTAGAGATGATGTACTAGAAAAGCTCGGATCCACACCAAGAAATACTGCTGCTGCAGCTGCTGAAGGTGTTGGTAACTTGAATGTTTCAGCGAAGAAATCTGTTAGGTGGCGCAAAGTTTGCAATGTGCTTGGCTTCAGAAACAAGAATTGTGAGAATTTGAGCGAAACATCCAAAGGAGCTGCAATCGGCCCTTCTATGGAGGTTGCTCATGAGAAGAAGAAGCAAGACAAGGAGACTAGTGAACTTCTGAGAGATGCTGGAGATTGGAAGCTTGCACGATGTAGTAGTGTTGTTGCTTCGAGAAAATCTTGTGATGTCCCAGAATCATATTATGCGAGGAGGAGTGTTGATAATGCAGGTGGATTTACTCTCAATGAGAAGGGAGATTTTAAGCTGGAAAGAAACAGGAGTGCTAAATTTCAGTCTGTTGATCTTGATAATGGTGTTACACCCTTCTACATGACACCATTGAGGAGCATGAGGAATAGTAAATCAGGAAAATTCAAATTACAGAACTCACATTCCATTGCTGGGAATCTGTTGCAGTTAAATTGACTGGAGGTAGCCAAACCATCCTCATCAAGGTTATCAATTTGTGAACTATATGGAGTTTTTCCGTCCTTTTATGCACCATAGTATGTAATACTGTTAGATAAACTATTCGCAGTGCTCTTAAGTTTTAACACGAAATCAGAAGTTTCTTCGTTTTCTTTCTTGGTTTATTTCAGCTGAGTCAGTTATTATATTCTGAACTGTGAATTGTATCTGACTGTGTAGGAGTTACTATTACTTCCAATTGCTGAGGCATTGATAATTTAATAGATAATTTGAGCATTTTGTGGCATCTTCCTCCTATATGCTTATATTGAAATCCCATTTCTCCAAGGCCGCTTTTGTTGGCATTTTAGCCGAGAGGCTTTACTAGAACTCTATATTTCGGACATGTAAACTGTTGACTGATTCTGGGCTCTCAGCCGATGTAAAGGTAACTAATGAACTCACTCGAACCCCTTTATCTTGGTCTCTTAAACTTGCATATTCTTGAATTCGAGCCTTTGATGCGTATTGAAAAACAATCGACATGAATCATCTAGAGTTGATTGCTTTCTTTAGATTTTGGGAGTTTGCTATTATGCTCTCACTGAATATCACACTATCATGTTGAGCACTACATCCATTGATGGACTGTAGTAGCACATGTATAATCGATTTGCAAGTATTTTTCTGGGATCGATATATATGTAGGAAGGACAAACTTTTGTAAATTTCTTCGCTTGTTATACCAAAATATTGAGTATTACTTAACCTACACATATTTTGCAATAGATTAGCTGAAATTTGCTTTTTTGAGTATAGTGTATCCAAGTAGCATGGATTTAACCGTCAAGCCAAGGTTGAAAGCTACTATTCATGTACTAATTACAGTAATTCATCCTTACAAAATGGATTCTGTGACTGCAAGTATCAAAAATTGTGCTGCTGCTGCTGCTGCTGCAGTCCTTCCCTCTCTCTTTCGCAGTATGTGAATGGTGCAACTCTGTACTGATGCTTTTCCAGTCTCTACAAATCTGAATACACGGGGGAAATAAAGTCTAAATATTAGAGCATTCACAGCGGGAGGGGCGCTGCCCTCCACATCAGCCTCCGTGCCCGGGCGTTCCCATTGCCGCCCTCAGCGGGCTCGACGGCCCGGGCGAAAACGAGCCTGCCTCCTCCTCTTCAGTGCCCGCCACGTGGCATGTTCCCATTGGTCAACGGTCGTTTGACCGTTGACCGGGAATTATTATTATTTTTTAATTTTCTTATTTTTTCCTATAAATACCCCCCATTCCTCATATTTTCACAGCACTTTCTTCCTCAAACTCTCTCTATTTTCTTCAATTCTAACTTTAAATTCTCTATATTTTCAACCTCTGTATAAAATGGCTCCATCCGACCTAGGGTATTGGTTTGGATCGGACTACAACGATCCAAACCAAAATTACCCAAATTACCCAAATTATCCAAATTCAACCCCTTCAACCCCTCCCATCCACACTCACACACCTCCCATCCACACTCCGACACCTACCTGGCCTCAAGGTTTTCTTCCTTACGCCTCCCAACCCAACTTGCTTAGTTTTTTCAACCAAGGCGGGTTTCAAGCGGCGTACACACTGACGCCGTTGTTTTCCTCGCCGACGGGTCCTCCATGATCGAGGCACTCACCCATTCACCGCATGTCTTCTTTCGACGAGAAAGACGACTCCTCACTTCCGGCAGTGAGTTTGGCCGACGAATCCCATCCACCGGAGGAGGAGGAAGAGGTCGAAGAGGTGCCGGTGCGCGTAGCTCGAGGAGGTCGAGCAAAACTAACATCGACGGCTCGTACTCCACTTAAAGTGGTAGGGAGTCAACTCCTTCGACGGAGATGGCGGATTCCATGAGCATAGGCGGATACAGACCCCGGCCTGAGGGATCGAAAGCGGCTAAGGCAAATGCAAGAGGGAAGTCGAGAATGTCCGACTCTGACGAGGCGGCCTCCGGGAGTACGAATGAGACGGCAAAGGAGGCGCTTCTGAAACTAGCCAACACCTTTGAGTTATCGACCATATACGACATCTACCTCAAAGATACCTCCGATATGGATCCGAAGATGAAACAAAGGCACGAGCCAAAAGCTCGGCCTCCCCCCTCCCTCGGAAGATTAGATTTTTTATTACTATGTATTTTTTTTTATTTGTCTTTTCTTTCATTGTATTGTAATTTTTCAAATGTGCAATACAATCAAATTAAAAAAATCTCATTTTTATTTAAATCGTCAAAATAATTAATTAAAAAAATAAATAAATAAAATAATATAAAATAATCAGAGCCCACTATGAAGTCGGAGGGCTCCACTGTGGGAAAAGTGGGAGCCTTCCAACTTCAATTAAATACTAATATATATAATAATATATTGCAAATGCTCTTAGAAGAATCGGTGTCATTCTAACCCCAACTTGTATAATACTCTCTCATTCCGAGGCATCATCATAACATTTAGAAGCAAAGTAAAGAAATTCGACAAAGACCAACCCTATCTAGATGTCATGCTATAGAGTTCACGCTTATCGAATTGACTTTTATCTTGAAATTTCTTGCCAAGAGGGTTTTTCTTTGGAAATTTTCTTACAAAGATTGGCAGTATGCACCTAGAAACTTCTTCATCTGCCAATGACTTTTTGTTTTGTTATTTTGTATTATTCGAGTACTTCGCGTACCTCCTTGGCTCTTCAATATAATGTTTTTTCTTGTTAAAAAAGAAAAAGAAAAATACTCACGCATATGTACCCAAGATTACTTAAACCACAACAAATTAGTTGGAAGAAAATTGTATGACCGACTAGGCTGTGGTTTGTCGTCAATTTTGTTTATAGTTTTAATTTCCCAATCCGGTCTACTTATGTATTGAAATCCAAAGAGTTACTCTACTTGTCTCACAAATTTAATCTTAGACGGTTGAACGTGAATTGTTTATAATAAAATTGAAAAGATAACGTAGTATATTTTAAAGTATTTTTTGTCAAATTTAATATAGGAGAGATAAATTGAAGCCTTTATCAACTGAACTTAAAAAAAGGGTGTAGTGTTGCAGACATGGGCACATGGGACGAAGGGAGCTTGGTGTGGAAGTGGGAGTGGAGAAGAGAACCTTTCGGATGATAAATTGACTCTTTTAATTGTTTTTCTAATTTGCTTAGCAGATTTACTCCAAGTGCGGGCACTGCTGATGGGTGGAGGTGGAATAGTGGTAGCGGAGGATGCTTTCAATTTAAGGACGCCTACAAATCTTTGAAGTCGATCGGAGATGAAGGTAAGGAGACACAATCTATGGAACTAGCTTCTCAACGATTTGGAAGAACTTCGCTCTTTCTAAAGCAACGGCAATGGCTTGGAGGTTGCTTTGGGAAAAATTACCTACAAGAGCAAATCTGTTGAGGCGAAAGGTGATCGAAGTGGAAGTGATGCGAAATGTGGGCTGTGTACTCAAGAGCTGGAGACTGCTGACCACCTCTTTTTCGGCTGCAACATGGTGACTTCAATTTGGTTCAAGATTTTTAAGTGGTGCAAGGTCTCATCAGCTGTCCCTAATCGGATTAAGGACCATTTCATCCAATGCTCAGGTATTGATCGAACTTGTTTTCGTAAGGTAATTAACGCACATAGACAAGGAATTAATGATCACGAAAAGAAAAGGACACTAAGGGATTTACGTGGTTCGATCTATTGGAATAGATCTACGTCTACGGGCGGAAAGAGTATGGATCTTTATTGCTTGTATGAGTAGTGATTACAAGATTGTTCTCCCCCCTCTCAATCTATTCTAAACCCATATTTATAGGTAATTACATGGAGTTTGACTATGATACAAAGTCTTCTCCTATTAGGACTCCTTTGGCTTGATCTTCTCCTTTGTGGATACACACCGAGATTCTATATCTCTCTTGGAGCTTGAATTGTAGTCGATGTAGGAGTTGCCTTGGTGAAGAAGTTTCTTTAGTTGGGTCGAGCTGCGTGGGCCGAGCTTAACTGTCGGGGCCCAATTATATTGGGTCTGATGCTTGGGCCTAGGAGCTAGCCGTATCCTATCAGGTATGCTTCGTGTTGTTAATGGGAAGGGTTTTGCTATCACGGTTTGGATTTGTGTTGTTTGGGTTTTATGGAAGTGGAGAAATAAGATTATTTTTGAAGAAGGAAAGTGGGATAGCAAACTGATTGTTGATGAATTAAAGGCCAATAGTGGAACTGGTACGGTCTCAAAGATTGCAAGCCTCTAGAGCTTGAATTTTTCTTCCTTATGTGTAGTGTGGAGTATGTGGTGTGTTTTCTTGCCGTTGTTGTTCTTGTGGGTACTTCGCGTACCCGCATTCCTTTTACTTCTTGAATAAGATTTTGTTTTTTCCAGATAAAAAAAAAAGGATAGATAAAGAAGATAAAATAAAATAATTTTTGGTGGATAACAATGACATATTATGTAAAATTTAAGAAGCAAAATAATGAAGTTCAATTAGGTAATGAAATACTTTTGCTCAATCAAGCCACACACTAATTTTTCGGGCTAATCCTAACTAGTTGTCAAACTATTCAGTTCGGCTCGTTCACGTTGAAAATTTCTTGGTGCTAAAACATTTCAACCATAACTAGCCTTTTCGCTTGGATTGCTCGAACCAACTCATGAGCTACATGGACTGAAAGAATAATTATATTGATCCATTATGTTAATTATTTTCACTATGAGCAACATAACAAGTAACAATTATAGTGTATAATTAACAGCACGACTTCTAGTGTTGTGAAAAAGGTTTGAAAGTATTGGAGTACCAAATTTTCAAGCTTTACATGAGATGCCATACAATGGAAAAAATTGAAGAGTTAAAAGGTTGTGTATTACTTGCCATATTTAAAACGTTGATGAAAATTTGAGTGAACCATTAGACTAATGATATTTGGAATGGAAAAACAAACACAAAAAGCCTCTAAGAGAACAAGAGGAGATGTAATTTTAAATTATCAAAAAACTCAATTGAAATGTAAGAGATGATCATGTGAATTCCAACTTAAGTCCTTCACTTTGACACTTGATCATTTAAGACAACACAGCTTTATGAGTAATGCTCCCCTACTCATCGTGAGCATACTTAATATGCCCACGGCCAATGTAGTAGTGTTATATTTGAGAAAATTATTGTGATATATCATATACTTTATGAAATAAATCCTACCAAAAAAAAAAATCTAGATCCAACTAAAAAAACTAAAGCCTAAATGGAAAAATCATTGACGTGGAACTGCCGCGTCAGCATGTGCCCTAGGTACATCAAATGTGCCTACGGTAGATAGGGGAGCATTTGTGATAGATCTATAGTATGTAAGTTTGAGCCAACTTGAGTTCATCCCCTCCTAAAACAAACAAATATCCTAGAATTCAAACTCCATATATCATACATTTACTATTATGTTTCTAAATAGATCAAAGCAAACAAACACGATCAAGTTTCTCTAGATACATTCCAACCCCAATACTTATGACCTTCCCCACAAATTCAAACTACCATGTTCGATTGAGATTGAGAGGAAGATGAACTCACCTACATGATGTCACATAAACGTTCTTCATGTATTTGACTACTATTAGTAAAGTCGACATGTAACCTCTTACGCGAGGACCTTGTCGTATGCACGACATCTTCACCATCACCATCATCATCGACATCACCATCATCATCCGAGTCTACATTAATACAACCCGACCTAGTTTGGAAACCAATTCGGGTTGGGATGTACACATTCAAATAATAGCTAACAATGCTTGTTTTGCTTCGGCTTGGAAAACATTGTGAGGCGGACTTCATCAAGCTCGAACCCTGAGATGTAAGGTTCTTTTTCACAATACAATCAAATTTCCTCATGATTCCACAACTTAGAAACATCCTCTCCCATGACATTAAACTTCCACTTCCAAAAGACGAGACCAAGATCTATCTTCAATTGGGACCTTTTATCAAAAACGTGTTGCCTAACATAATCTATTGATCCTGGGAAGTCACATATACAAGTGTGAGGCCTCCCTCTACCGACCATGGCATGGTTCATATCTTGGCCTCTTTCTTTTAGAGGCCATACACAAGTCCCTAACAACTTTTTATTGTCCAATTCCATTTGACCAATAGTTAGGCGACTCTTGGGAGTCCGAGGATTCCAAGATGGAAATTCCACTTGGAAACGAGGTCCAACTAGAATTGCTAGTTTTGCACGCACATCGGTGATGAAAGATAGCCGACTTGTTGGTCTTGTCTTCGCTTTGATTCTTCGAGGAATTTGACAACTTCATAATAGAGGCTAGCTTCTCTCTAGGATGTTAGAACATTCCAAGATGAAATGAAGCTACTTATTCCCGCATAAAAAGTAAATTTCTGCACATAAAGTGAAACACATTGAAATACATATCTAAATCCAACCGATTTTTTCTAATCAAACTAAACCACATCAAAATTACTGACCCGAATTGAACCAAAACTAAACTCTCTTTGATTCACTTCAATTTTTGATTGTGTTGTATAACCAACAATTCTACCCTCAACATTTGATGAAATTTGTACAATAATCGGTATCAACTCTTTATTCTTATGATATTATAGATTTTAAAGTATAACTGGTCCGCCCTCACTTTAGGTGAGGGTAGAGAGCAATAATAATCGATTGAGTAATCGAGTCGAACCACAAGGAATGCAAGGACGCTCAAGTCTCAAGTAGTAACCTAGCTACTAAACCTACTATTCAAGCTACCGACAAGCATATTTTTGTGTTTTTGATTAACTAATGACACCAAAAAGTAATTATCAACTTAAAACTTAACTAGACAAGCAACAAGTAAGCAAAGGATATAAAATCAATAGAAGATGTAAGCAAAGGATATAAAATCAATAGAAGATAAGCGTGATTCCAATTATACTTCGATTAGGCTCAAGTGATGGGTGATTAGAACTCTAACTAGAATTAACCAATTTAATCCAATTTCATGTGGGAAACCTCCTAACTATGGTTCACTCAATTCTCATTGCAATGAAGACAAGTAGATTAATGAAAGGCCTAATTCCGACTAAGACATCAAACAATTCATTAACTCCCAATAGCTCATGGAGTTCCTTAACCCTACTATACTCTAGCATGCAAATCTCTTGATCCTAGCATCTAATCTAAGCCTCCTAAGCATTAGAGCAAACACTTGGTATGCAACTATGGTGATCAATCACAATTACATAATAAAACATAGCCCCAAGAGAAATGAACATGAAATTAGAAGGTAAATTCACAATTAAAGCCTAAACCCAATCACTTAATCCTAATGTACATATAATTGAAATCACAAAGAGAACTAGCTAGACATAATTAAGGAAAATAAAACCATAAAAAGTAATTGAAATCATGCTTAAAAGAAAGAGAATTCAATAAGGAAGAAGAAGATGGTCTCCAATTGCAAATCCAACCAATGTAGCTTCAACAATCTTCAAAATACTAAAAAGGAAAGAGGGAAAATGTTCTAGGATTCTTGGGAGAATAAAAATATGTTCTAGATACACCAATGAGGAATATTTTGGACTTAAATACATAATTGGTGAGTATTGGGTCGAGTTGGACGAGCCAACTCGGTCAAAATACTAAGGGGAGGAGGGATGGCAGCGCCCTGGCCGGCCGCCGCCTGGGTCGCCGGAATCTCTGAAGGTTGGCCAGCCAGCCGGCGCCCTGGCCGGCGGTCCAGCTGGCCGCCGCCTGGGTTGCCGGCGCCCCTTGTCACGTGCGGTTTTTCCTCCGTTCGATCCCTTCTTCGGTTCTTTCTTCGATTTTCAATTTTCTTTCTTCCAACCGGCTTTTGATCTTCTAATTCCAACTCTTGAAGCTCGATTCATCCTCATTTCCAGCCTTCATTCTTTAAACACTTCCATGCTCTTCGATTCCTACAAAAATAGATCGAAAACTGAAAGAAAACGAGAAGAATAGAAAATATGCTATAAGTTGGAAAACCCTAGCATTCTAACCTTTAAACACACAAATCAAGCTTCAAACACATCCACAATACACTCAACATGCACATAAAATATGTGTTAATCACTCCCCCAAACTTAAGCCATTGTTCGTCCCGAACAATGGAACGAACAATTAAAATACTTAACACGTATGGAGTGTGCATTTTGAGTTCCTCGATGCCTCACATTATTTCCAAAAACCAATTTATTTCAAGAAAAATCTCAAGTCAAGCCAAACATTCATAAAATTAATCCTCATCCTAACTTAGAATTCAATCCCTTAAACACATTCGACTCTAGACCTCCCACGGAATAGGTGTATCACTCAATCCCTCTATATATGGAAAGGTAAGCACTCATCGAAATCATGCAAAACATAACTTTAGCCATAAGCTTGCCTATCGACTCAAGTTTCCTATACTACAATGCATGCACAATTTAGGATCAAAAAGGTCTTTAGTAGGCTTGTAATGTAGGGACATTGGTTAAGGTAGAGAATTTTAGGCTAAGTAGCTCAAATCTTCATCTAAGCTCATTCACCTCTTTTCTTCACCTTTCTAGTATGAGTTTCTTCATCTTCCATCTTATCCAACTCTTTTTCATCAAATGAACTCAAGCTTCCACCAACATTTAAAGAAACACTCCCTTATGCTCTTATTCTTCTCTTTTTCTAGTAAGAACTTTGTTCTTACGTTTTCTCTTTTTTTTTTATTCCAATAAGAACTTTGTTCTTATTCTTTCTTTTCTCACTTGGAGCTTATAGGAGTGTCTTTTCATTTCAAGATCAATCTTTAGACCCTTCACCATCACCCATCATCCTTTATGAATTTTCAACTCTCACCAAGGTTCCCTTAACCATCCTTCACCCCCTATCATCCGGTTCATGAAGAAAAGGTTCTATTTAAAGCTCAAAATGGGACGACAACGGTAATGAAAGATAGGTTAGTGTTTAGGGAAAATGGGCTATGCAATGATGGCCTAAGATCATCTCCTAATCATGCAAACATGTAGTATTTCTAACAAGAGTCTCAAGGCAAGTTCTAGTAAAGAATATGCAATGCAAGATCAAACTCTCAAGAAAGGATATTAACTATGAAAAATGCATAGTTTCAAGGCTCAAAATCCTATCAAGCTTTTTGTCTAGAGCCTAAATGCCTAAGATCAATCCTTCCAAATCATTCAAGTGATATAACTCTAATCATGCTTGACTCGAACTTGAGAAATTCCATAAAAATGTCACCATTTAAGCATCGATCATTGGCATCTCACCCTAATGCACATGAGCAATAAAACACGTGCTTTCGCACTCAAGCATGCACGCATTCAAATTTTTCCCATCCAAAAACTCTTCACTTTTTCCTTTCAAAAATTTTCACATTCAACTTCCAACCAACATTTCTCACTCTAGAAACAACCATTTCAATCCACAAACTTCTCCATCAATTCACCAATCATACCAAGCATAGCAAACTAAACCAAGGACACACAAATCATGGATGCCCAAAGTCATGAAACATCAACCAAATGAAGCAAACAAGAAGAAAACAAGTAAAGGAATGAAAAAGACACGAGAATATAAGTAATTTAAATTTCTTATCCTACCCCCCTCCCCCAAACTTATTTTAGAAAGTCAATTCTAAAATAATTTTGGAGGGAAAGATATATAAGAGATTTAAATTACACTCACAACGGTCAAAGCGATGATGGAGGAGGAAGGGGCCATGTCACCCCTTGGTCGACTTGGTGCCTCCGAAAGCTCTCCAATAACGCCATCATTGCATTTGCTTGCTTTTCCATCCTTTGACTTCTTTGTAATTCCTCAAGTTGGGTAATTCGCATGAAAGTGACTTCTTGCCTCATCATGGTGACTTGTGCATCAAGGGACTTGAATCCACGCTCCATGCTATCCATCCGACCTTCAAGGGCTTCAAACCTTTCTTCATATCCTCTTCCACTTGGAACTTGCTCGCGTCTTGAATTTGGATTAGCTCTTGACATTGGCTCACCCCTTGTAGAATCTTCCATTTCCTCATCTTCTCTAGCAAAAGGCATCCCCTCACCCCCCATTGTATACTCATCTCCTTCTCCATAATTGAAAATATGGTTTTCCTTGATGAATTTCTGAGTAGGGGTGTTCAAATGCCAATTTGTACGATCTTGTAGATCGGTTACCATCACACTCGAGGCATTTGGAAGAGGGAATGTCTCTTCCTCTTCTTGGATGAAATAGAATGGAGCTCTAGATGATACTAGAAACCGTATGTTTCTTAGCTTCTCCAAATCAAGCAAATACGAGCCCTTCATCGGAGTATTTCCATTGAGATCATCTTTAATCTTCTTGGCCAACGGAGTAAGCATTCCTCCTATGTTGATCCTCCCATTTGGAGCCTTTGCTTGCTTCATGACTTGAGCAAGGAAAATACGAGAAAAGCTTATTGGCCTCTTTGGGGGCATAGCATGGACGATGAAGAGATCATGTACTCGAACCGAAGTATTTTCGCTCGAGCCACCATTGTGTGAGCAAGAATCTTCAATACCATTCGAAGGACGGGATTTCTCACTTCATTCGACTTCGAGTATCCCGGTCTAAAGCCTTCCATTGTGAGTGGAGCAATTTTATTCCACATGGAAATATGATCAAAGGCTCTTTCCACTAGCACATCTCCTCCATGCGGTACTCCAAAGATGTCATCTATCTCTTCCAAGCTCAACTCATGACACTCTCCAAATAGTTGAAACTTGAAACTGTGCATAGTGTGGATGCTATCATCTTCCAATGTACTCATGACCTCAAGAACCACCTTTTCATACGTTCTCCGATCTTCAAGTGTATCCTCCAAAATACTTCCCCACCCTATGTTATCAAATAGGGTTTTGATGTTGTCAAAGAGCCCTAGATCCTTCAATGTCTCCTTAGATGGGAAGTGAGTCGGTATTATAGTTCTTGACACGAGAACGGCGAATCTTGCTCTTTCTTCATAAGATTCCAAGTGAATACCATGTGCTTCCGGTGTTTTTGGATCTCTTCTTGGTAGTTGTGAAGATGAAGAGGCATCATTTTTCCTCTTTTTGGAGAGAGAGTCAATCAATTCCTTGGAAGTGATAGTGGCTTTTCCTTTCCCTGTAGCATCCTTCTTCCTACAAACCAAAAACAATGCCAAGTAAGATTTTAGACAATAAACCAATCGTTGGCAATATGTAAACACTCATTCACATAGTCATTACCCCCCATTTGGCATTCAAAGTTCCAAGAAATGAAATTTCCAATGAAAAATGCATTTAACAAGAATAATGCTATGAATTTCACTTTGCAAATCAAGACTTCATGAATTCATGCTCAAGAAAGAAATTTCGAACAAAAAGAAAATATATTCCTCAAGAATTCATGAATCATGCCCCTTTTCATTCAAGTTCATTTCAAGTGTGCCCATGCATATAAAGAAAGATAATTCAACAGAGAATGCATTTTCAAGGATTATTCTAGCATGATTCCTCAAAGAAAGATGAAATACAAGTCAATGCATGCTCATTTCCACATGGTTCATTCATAAATTTCTCCAATAATCAAGAAGAACTCTAGGTAAGAATTTCTACTTAATTCCATCAAAACAATGAAGTAAAAACTCATACCACTTCATATCTTGCAAATAGAAACTCATATGTACAAGGTTAGAGAATACATTACCTCATCTTCTTGAAGAAACTTGAAGAAACTCACTCTTTACCCCAAAAGACCCAAAATTTTCATTTTTGAAGCTAAAGTGGGTGAAAAAGTGAATTGTTCGGTTTAAAATGTAGATTTCGGGATGGGTAATGAACCTATGGAAGGAATTAAAACAATTCAAAGTGATTTGAGAGTAATTAGAGAAGCAAAATCTAGGTTTTTAGAGTGAGAAAGTGTGGTGGTTCTAAGAAATAAAATATGAAAAACATAAAATGAAAGGAAATGGATAAAAAAAATCATAAAAATACCATTTAAAGGGGGGAAGGGCCGGCGGCGCCCTGGCCGGCCGCCGCCTCGGTCGCCGCCTACTCTGCATGTTGGCCAACCAGCCAGCAGCCTGGCCGGTGGCCCAGCCGGTCGCCGTCCGGGTCGTCGGCAGCTCGACCGTCAACTTGTTTCTCACCCTTTTTCGACCCTTTTCGAAGCACCGGGCCCTTCTCGACTTCCTCTTGAGTCTCCCTAAGTATTTTTCACCCTTCATTTTCAACATTTTCTATTTTTTTATGGTTTTTCTAAAAATTGGAACGAAAATTGCAAAAAACTCAAAAATTGAAAAATGAAATAAACACTCATAAAAATGAAAAAGAAAAGGATACGTGTTGAGGTGCCTCTCAACTAGCGCTTTGTTTAACGTCGTTAGCTCGACATAGCCTCCAAATCAAGCATCATTAAGAAGAATGGTTGACTCCTCCTTAAACTTCTTCGAATTGAAATAGAGCTTGAGTCGATGTCCATTAACAACAAAGGTAGAACCATCATTCTTGAGAAGTTCAAAAGTGTCATTCTTGAAACTCCTACTTACAATATAAGGACCGGTCCACCTTGATTTGAGTTTTCCGGGGAAAAGACGAAGATGAGAGTTAAAGAGAAGAACCTCATCTCCCGGAATGATCACCTTGCTTCGAATCTCCAAATCATGAATCTTCTTGGCTCTTTCCTTGTAAATCCAATAATTTTCATAAGCCTCGTTTCTCCATTCTTCCAATTCCACAAGATGATTCTTCCTATTCACTCCGGCCTCCTTAAACTCAAGATTAATCCTCTTCATAGCCCAAAATACCTTATGCTCAATCTCCAAAGGCAAGTGACAAGACTTTCCAAAGACAAGTTGATATGGATACATACCAATGGGGGTTTTGTAGGCGGTTCGATAGGCCCACAAAGCATCATCGAGTTTCTTCGCCCAATCCTTTCGAGTAGTGATTGTCTTCTCCAAAATTTGCTTGATTTCCCGGTTTGCAAGCTCGGCTTGACCATTGGCTTGAGGATGGTATGGAGATGTAATCTTGTGCTTCACTCCATACTTAGCAAGAACACTCCCCAACCACTTGTTATTGAAGTGAGACCCCCCATCACTAAGCAAAGCCTTTGGGGTTCCAAACCGTGTCAAGATGTTCTTCTTCAAAAACTTGATCACAACCTTGGAATCACTAGTCGAAGTTGGAATGGCTTCGACCCATCTTGAAACATACTCAATAGCAAGAAGAATATAAGAAAAACCACAAGAATTAGGGAATGGTCCCATGAAGTCTATCCCCCAAACATCAAACAATTCAACCTCGACCATGATGTTTTGCGGCATCTCATCCCTTTTTGTGATATTTCCCATCCTTTGACACCTATCACAATTCTTCACGAATGATTGGCAATCCTTAAAAATCGAAGGCCAATAGAATCCACTTTGAAAAACCTTCCAAGCAGTACGATTAGCCCCAAAATGACCCCCATTTGGTCCTTCATGACAATCTTCAATAATCTTGAGCCATTCACCTTCCATGACACATCTTCTAATAAGACCATAGGCACATCTTCTCCATAAGTATGGATCTTGCCAATAATAGAACTTCACATCTCAAAGGAACTTGGCCTTTTAATAATCCGAGAGATTTGGTGGCAATTCTCGAAGCATAAGGTAATTAGCCAAGTCGGCAAACCAAGAATCTTTGCACTTCAACACCATAATCTTCTCATCCGGAAAATACTCATTGATACACAATCTCAAATCTTCATCTTCAATCGGCTTTTCAAGCCTTGACAAATGATCGGCTAGCACATTATCTACCCCTCTTCTATCACGAATCTCCATGTTGAATTCTTGTAGAAGGAGGATCCAACGAATCAAACGAGGCTTTATATCCTTCTTCGCCATGAGATGTCGTATAGCTATATGATCCGAATAGACAATAGTGTGATTCCCGACAAGATATGACCGGAATTTGTCTAATGCAAAGACAATGGCTAAAAATTCCCTCTCGGTTGTTGTGTAGTTCTTTTGAGCACCATCCAATGTTCTACTAGCATAATGAATGACTCGAAACACCTTATCTTTCATTTGCCCCAAGACCACTCCTAAAGCATAATCACTTGCATCACACTTTAGAATGAAAGATTCACTCCAATTAGGCTTGATGAGAATAGGAGTAGAGATGAGGGCTTTCTTCAATGTCTCAAAGGCTTTCAAACATTCTTCATCAAAGACAAACTTCACATCTTTTTGCAAGAGATTGCAAAGTGGCTTGGTAATCTTTGAAAAACCTTCAATGAATCTTCTATAGAACCCTGCGTGACCAAGGAAGCTTCGGATTGATTTCACATTTGTTGGAGGCGGAAGCTTCTCTATGGCGACAATTTTGGCTCTATCAACTTCCAAACCATCTTTAGAGACCTTATGTCCAAGCACAATTCCATCTCGAACCATAAAGTGGCACTTCTCCCAATTCAAGACAAGAGAAGTGTCCTTACATCTTTGCAACACTTTGGTGAGATTATCCAAACAGGAATCAAAACTCTCCCCGAAGACCGAGAAGTCATCCATGAATACCTCCATAATATTTTCAATCAAACCTCCAAAAATAGACATCATGCACCTTTGGAAAGTGGCTGGAGCATTACACAGCCCAAAAGGCATCCTCCTATAAGCAAATACCCCATAGGGGCATGTAAAGGCCGTCTTGTGTTGATCCTCCGGGGCTATGGCAATTTGATTGTATCTGGAATACCCGTCAAGAAAACAATAGTACTCATAACCCGCCAAACGATCCAACATCTAATCAATAAAGGGCAAAGGGAAGTAATCTTTCCTTGTTGCCACATTTAGAGCCCTATAATCAATGCAAACTCTATATCCGGTGGCAACTCTTGTAGCAATAACCTCTTCCTTCTCATTCTTGACCACAGTCATCCCTCCTTTCTTCGGAACCACTTAGGTAGGACTCACCCATTCACTATCTGAAATAGCGTAGATCATTCCCGCATCTAATAGCTTCAACACCTCTTTTCTCACTACTTCTTGCAAAACCGGATTCAACCTCCTTTGAGGTTGAACCTTAGGTCGACAATCATCTTCTAACAATATACGATGCATGCATATAGATGGACAAAGACCCTTGATATCATCAATAGACCAACCAATAACATCTTTAAACTCCCTAAGGACTCTCAACAACTTGTCCAATTCGGACTCTGACAAGTGTTGTGACACTATAACGGGAAAATAGTCATTATCACCAAGAAAGGCATACCTTAGATGATCGGGAAGAGGTTTCAATTCTTGAGAGGCACTTGACGAAGATTCTGCCTTAGTTGAACTCCCACTCTCCCCCGGTTGGTTGATGTCAAGGTAATGAACCTCATCCTTCAATGATCCTTGATTTGCTTCCAAATAAGCAATGGACTCCAATAAGTCATCACAAGCATCATCTAAATCAGAATAGGAATAAAAATAATTGGAGATGATTTCCTCCGTGAGGTCTTTTGCCATAAATTTAGGCAAAGTGGTAATTGCATTGCACTCCTCATAAGTTGAGTCATCCCCTCGCTTCATTGCATCGAAGATTGAAAGAGTGAGGGTCTCTCCATTCACTCTAAAAGTGAGATTTCCGTCTTGTAAATCAAGAAGAGCTCTTCCGGTTGCTAGGAAAGGACGCCCAAGAATGAGAGGCATATCCTTGTCCTCCGGCATGTCTAAGATTACAAAATCAGCGGGAAATATGAATCCTTCCACTTTTACCAAAACATCTTCAACAATTCCTTGAGCATATGATATAGAACGATCGGCCATTTGAAAACAAATAGATGTAGGTTTGATCTCTCCAATATCCAACCTCTTAAAGATAGACAATGGCATCAAATTGATACTAGCTCCTAGATCACATAAGACATTTCCAAACTTTTTTCCTCCAATCACATATGCTATTGTGAAGCTTCCGGGATCTTTCTTCTTCAAAGGCAATTTTCTTTGAATCACCGCACTAACTTCCTCCGTGAGGCTAATTATTTCAAATGAACCAAACTTCCTCTTTTTAGCCACGACATCCTTTAAAAACTTCACATAGCCGGGCATATCACGAAGTGCATCAAGCAAAGGAATGTTGATTTGTACCTTATTGAATATATCCAAGAATCTCATCAACTTCTCATCAACCTTATGCTTGGCTAAACGATGAGAGAATGGAGCCTTCGTAATAACATCCTTGGTAGGAAGAGGGGCCTCTACTAGCACCGCCTTAGGAGCTTCTCCTTGAACTTCTTTCCTTGATTCTTCATCACTAGTTGGAGACTCTTCATAGGGTATGTCTTCAACAAGAACTTCATCTTCTTTCCTCTTGGATGTAGCTTCATTCTCATAAACCCTTCCACTCCTCAAGGTGATAGCATTACACCCTTTAGGATTCATCTCCGTGTTGCTTGGAAACTTTCGCGGTGTGTGTTGAGTGGTGGCTTGGTTAGCCATTTGACTTATTTGGCCCTCCATCATCTTCACTTACTTTGTTAAAGAGGTAAGTGAATTCTCCAAGGCACTCACCTTTTGCCTGGTTTGTGTGATGAAATTTCCTTGTTGAGAAGACATTTGAGCTTGATTTGCCAACATTTGTTGCATCATTTGCTCCATTGATGGAGAATTCTTCTTTGGTTCTTCAATAACTCCTTGAGATACCGAAAATCTGGGAGGTGGCAATTGAGCATTGTTAGGATTATCATAAGAGAGATTAGGATGAGGTCGATTGTTGGGATTGTATGATTGATAACCTCCTTGATATCCATAAGAATTTCCTCCTTGTTGCCTTCCTTGAAATCCTCCTTGTTGACCTTGGAAACCTCCTTTGTTGAAATTTTCATATTGCCTTTGGTTAATAAAATTCAAGTCTTCACTTCCACTAAGCTCCAAGTTCTCTTGATATTGATGAACACTTTGAACTTGAGCTTGAGATTTAGCTTTCCTCTCTTCTTCATATTGTTTCTTCATATTAGCAACTTCCATTGCTAGAGCATCATACTTCTCATCATCAATAGAAGAAACTCTTCTTGATGGAGCCCTCTCCATGGGCCATTGATAACTGTTAGAAGCCATTTCGTCAAGAATCCTTAGAGCTTCCTTTGCATTTCTATTCACAAGGCATCCTCCGGAAGTAGCATCCACTATGCTTCTCGTGTGAGGTGTGAGGCCACTATAGAATGTGGTGATTTGTTGTCCCTCGTTAAAACCATGTTGAGGGCACTTCCTTAATAACTCTCTATATCTTTCCCATGCATCAAACAAGGTCTCGTCACCTTGTTGAGAGAAGTGTGGGATGTCGGAGATGAGCTTTTGAGCTTTAGATGGTGGAAAGTATTTGGAGAGAAAGGCCTTGCACAAGTCATCCCATGTATGAATGTTGGCCTTGTTCAATCCCTTGTACCAATCCTTAGCCCGATCCCGTAGAGAAAACCCAAACATCATCATACGAATAACATCACTTGGCACTCCATTTAGCTTGACCGTATCGCACATATCAAGAAACATGCTAAGATGGGCATTTGGATCCTCCATGGGACTTCCACCAAATTGTTCACTCTTCACCATTTGAATAAGTCCGGATTTGAGCTCAAAATTGTTGGCATTGATCGTCCCCCACTCTCCTCCTTGGAATTGTTCTGTTGGAGGTTGGAATATATGGTTGAGAGGAGGTGGTGGAGCCTCATTTGCCCTTCTTTCTTGCTCATCTCTCCAAGCTCTCATATCTTCAAGTTCCTTCCTAAGAGGCTCATAATCTTGATTGTTGGCCATGTCTTGTTCTTCAATAGAATTCCGTCTTCTATGTCTTCTTTCAAAGTTCAAGATTAAAGGTTGAACGAGTCTTCCTTTAGACCTTGCGTGCAAACACCTACAAAACAAAAATTAAAAGAGAAAAATGCTTGAATTAGTAATTCAATAACTAAATCAACTATTGAAACTTAAACTATGCATTCCCCGGCAACGGCGCCAAAATTTGGTCCGCCCTCACTTTAGGGTGAGGGTAGAGAGCAATAATAATCGATTGAGTAATCGAGTCGAACCACAAGGAATGCAAGGACGCTCAAGTCTCAAGTAGTAACCTAGCTACTAAACCTACTATTCAAGCTACCGACAAGCATGCTTTTGTGTTTTTGATTAACTAATGGCACCAAAAAGTAATTATCAACTTAAAACTTAACTAGACAAGCAACAAGTAAGCAAAGGATATAAAATCAATAGAAGATAAGCGTGATTCCAATTATACTTCGATTAGGCTCAAGTGATGGGTGATTAGAACTCTAACTAGAATTAACCAATTTAATCTAATTTCATGTGGGAAACCTCCTAACTATGGTTC
Source organism: Mentha longifolia (assembly GCA_001642375.2). NCBI lineage: Eukaryota > Viridiplantae > Streptophyta > Magnoliopsida > Lamiales > Lamiaceae > Mentha > Mentha longifolia. The sequence goes on along the minus strand of CM038113.1, from coordinate 18,257,479 downwards.
ACTCAATTCTCATTGCAATGAAGACAAGTAGATTAATGAAAGGCCTAATTCCGACTAAGACATCAAGCAATTCATTAACTCTCAATAGCTCATGGAGTTCCTTAACCCTACTATACTCTAGCATGCAAATCTCTTGATCCTAGCATCTAATCTAAGCCTCCTAAGCATTAGAGCAAACACTTGGTATGCAACTATGGTGATCAATCACAATTACATAATAAAACATAGCCCCAAGAGAAATGAACATGAAATTAGAAGGTAAATTCACAATTAAAGCCTAAACTCAATCACTTAATCCTAATGTACATATAATTGAAATCTCAAAGAGAACTAGCTAGACATAATTAAGGAAAATAAAACCATAAAAAGTAATTGAAATCATGCTTAAAAGAAAGAGAATTCAATAAGCAAGAAGAAGATGGTCTCCAATTGCAAATCCAACCAATGTAGCTTCAACAATCTTCAAAATACTAAAAAGGAAAGAGGGAAAATGTTCTAGGATTCTTGGGAGAATAAAAATATGTTCTAGATACACCAATGAGGAATATTTTGGACTTAAATACATAATTGGTGAGTACTGGGTCGAGTTGGACGAGCCAACTCGGTCAAAATACTAAGGGGAGGAGGGATGGCGGCGCCCTGGCCGGCCGCCGCCTGGGTCGCCGGAATCTCTGAAGGTTGGCCAGCCAGCCGGCGCCCTGGCCGGCGGTCCAGCTGGCCGCCGCCTGGGTCGCCGGCGCCCCTTGTCACGTGCAGTTTTTCCTCCGTTCGATCCCTTTTTCGGTTCTTTCTTCGATTCTCAATTTTCTTTCTTCCAACCGGCTTTTGACCTTCTAATTCCAACTCTTGAAGCTCAATTCATCCTCGTTTCCGGCCTTCATTCTTTAAACACTTCCATGCTCTTCGATTCTTACAAAAATAGATTGAAAACCGAAAGAAAATGAGAAGAATAGAAAATATGCTATAAGTTGGAAAACCCTAGCATTCTAACCTTTAAACACACAAATCAAGCTTCAAACACATCCAAAATACACTCAAGATGCACATAAAATACGTGTTAATCAATAACCTTACAAAAACTTGTGCTCTACTTCCTTAAAGGCTTCGAAATGATCATGTCGCGAGCCCACATCAGTAAGATCTAGTAGAGGTGCGGCAACACATAGGGCTCGCTAGCAACTACTCTCTCCGTCTCATCCCATTTGACACACTTCTTGAATATATGTGAGGTATAAAATAGGTATAAAATAATAAAGTGTCTCAAATGGAATGGGACGGAGAGAGCATTTAATAATTCGTTATCATTTAATTAAAATTTCTAGAACTTAATTTTCTTAGAGGAATACAATTGAAATATCATTCCACCATCAAAGTGAAGATATAGTTTAATATTTGAACCAAGTATATTATGTAGAGAGATGCTAGGAAGGGTGAGATCTTACAAAAAATTAAAATATAAAATGAAAAAAATTGATGCATATATTTTTTTTTTGATCAGATAAACATAACACACTCTCTCACACATACACACGCACCCGAGGTGACTCAAACCCCTGACCTCTTGATTGAAGGGGAAGTGTCTTACCAAATAAGGTGCGCTTCGTTGTCCATATTATGTACAATTATAACGTAGATTATCCATGATTATAACAAATTAAGACATTCTCAATACTATTATAATGTATCGTTCATGATTATAACGAATTAACACACTATGATGAATGATTCAGATAATTTTTACAAGAGAACTTTTATATGATCTCTTCACTACATCTATATAATATATTCCCTCCGTCCTATTTATAAAGAGGACACTGTTTATCATAATAGACTCAACTTTAATAAAATAATGGGACATAAAGAGTGTATAAGACGGATCCTTACGAGATCTACTTTTAACATAAAATTTATAGTAGTCATGTTTTATATATACAATTATGCTTTTCACGATCAAGCAATGCCTTTATCATGACAATCATCCATCCAGATTTGTTCCTTGTTCTTGTACTAGAATACAATGAAATTTATTTTTATATGAATCTAACTCATACATCGATGTATTTACATGTTGATCGATCTTATTTTCGTAAGGTAACTAATGCACGTAGACAAGGAATTAATGAACACGAAAGTAAACAGAATACAAAGGGATTTACGTGGTTCGATCTATTGGAATAGATCTATGTCTACGGGCGGAAAGAGTATGGATCTTTATTGCTTGTCTGAGTAGTGATTACCAGATTGTTCTCCCCTCTCAATCTATTCTAAGCCCCTATTTATAGGTAATTACATGGAATTCGACCTTAATACAAAGTCTATTCCTATTTGGACTCTTTGGCTTGATCCCCTCCTTTATGGATAAACACTGAGCTTCTATATCTCCCTTAGAGCTTAGTTGCAGTCGATGTAGGAGTCTTGGTTGTCTTGGTAAGGAAGTATCTTGTACTTGAGTGGGCCGAGCTACACAGGCCGAGCTGATAATCGGGTCCCAATTATATTGGGCCTAATGCTTTGGGCCTTGGAGCTAGGCCATATCATATCACATCTCCTCCCCCCCCTAAAAAGATATAGAAGCGAGTATGTGGTTTAGGGGTAATAGCTGAGGTATGAGTGAAAGAACTTGCCCCGTCAAAAAATAAAGTCGACGAAGTCGAGTTCGTACCGCCTCGTTAAGACGAGGTCGGTTAAAAGTAACTTGCCCCGTCAAAAAAGAAATGTGACGAAGTCGAGTTTGTACCACCTCGTTAAGATGAGGTCGGTTAAAAGTAACTTACCCCGTCGAAAAAGAAATTCGACGAAGTCAAGTTCATACCGCCTCATTAAGATGAGGTCGGTTAAAAGTAACTTGCCCCGTCAAAAAATAAAGTCGACGAAGTCGAGTTCATACTGCCTCATTAAGACGAGGTCGGTTAAAAGTAACTTGCCCCATCGCAAAAGAAATACGACGAAGTTGAGTTTGTACCGCTTCGTTAAGACGAGGTCGGTTAAAAGTAACTTGCCTCGTCGAAAAAGAAATTTGATGAAGTCGAGTTCATACCGTCTTGTTAAGACGAGGTTGGTTAAAAGTAACTTGCCCCGTCGAAAAAGACATCTCTACGAAGTCGAGTTCGTACCGCCTCGTTAAGACAAGGTCGGTTAAAAGTAACTGCTGAAGACGAACACGGATTGTCAGTTACTTTAATTAATGCGCCGTTTGGGGTCCCGATAAAGTAGGGCACAATCCACGATGTGGGAGCAGTTGAAGAGGCGGAAAGTAATAAAACTTCTTTCATACGCCATTCTCACCATTTCAAAAAAAACCCTTATCCGAAAATTCTCAATTTTCCTTTTTCCTCTTTCTCCGCCGCCCGCAATTATCAGCGCCGCCGTTCGATTTCCGACGATATCCTTTGCAGCAGTGAAACAAGTTATTTTTCCAAAAATGGCTTCTTCTTCTCAAGTAGATGTGAGTAGGGATGTAGAAATAGAGGTTCTTGAAAACTCGCCTTCTCCGTCGGGCTCTCCGACGGCTTCTGTTAGTCCGCTGTCTTCTGTAGATGTAGAAATATATACTAGAAAATTTATTCCCCCTATTGTCCAGACGGTTGAGTTTCCTCCTCTAGGAGAATTTGGCAATGCACTCGAACATTCCTCTGTGTTGAGCTTATCTTACATACAAAATATTGCCAATAAATTTAAGTTTCCCGATTATGTTCGTCTAATCGTGCCTCGGCCGGCGGATACGGCTTGTTCGCCTCCGCACGGTTTTTTCACTATTTACGAGGACTTTTTAAATTATGGTCTTCGTCTTCCTCTGCATCATGTTTTAGCCGAACTGCTGCAGAAGTTTCATATTCCGCTAGGTCAACTAATGCCGGGCTCGTTCAAACAGTTTGTCGGTTTATGTGCCGAGGCTAATCACTTCGGCCAGTCAATCTCCTTAGAATTAGTCCTTAGGTTTTTTCAGCTTAAACGCAGCCCTACCAGGTGGATTTACCTCCACACCTCTCACAAATTTAGACTTAAGACGAAGTCCAAAGTTTTAAAGTCTGAACTGAAGGGGTGCCCCAGTTTACCTGGCATACGGGTAAGCTCGGGGCTCAAGGCACCGAAATGGACTTCGGCGTCCTTGAGACAAGTTTGATAGGGCTCGGCCTTATTGAAAGGGAATATCCCGAGGCCGAGCTCGCCAGGTTAGGGCTAAGCCCTTATGACTCTACCTCCATGGTGGATCCGGGTGAGGCCCTGTTTTATGGCTTACTAACTTCGAGTTTCATTGTAGTATTCTAACCATATTTTGTTGTTGCAGTGAACTTCAAAATCGAAGTGAAGCCGAAGAATAAGAAAAGGCCGAGGTCCGCGATGATTGCGGAGAAGACCACGTCCGAGGCCTCTTCAGAGAGGATTGAAGATCTAGTGCGGTCGAGTTCGGTGAACTCTCAGATGGGCTCTCCTCGAATGAACTCGCCGCCACCTCGGGTGGGGGTTAGTCGTCACCAGGGAGCTCGTCTTCCTTTGGCTCCCGCTTCCCTCGAGGAGGTGGGTGCCATTATTGGTGGCCAGTCCTCCAGCCAGTCATCAGTTCGGGAAAAATCTTTTCCCGAGGTAACTAGCTTTAATTTTGAAACTAGACTATTGTTGTGTTACTTTCTGGGTACTAACTGGTAATTCTACAGGAGGCCGATCTGGCGTTAGCCGAGCTGACAAGCTTGGCGAATTTGTTTCCAGCGGGGTCGCCAAGTACCAGAAGGTAGCTTCGGAGGTGGAGGCGACGAAGGCTGAGATGGTGGCAAAAGTTGCCACGGCCGAACTGAAGGCCAAGAACGCAGCCAATCGGGCGGCTTGCTGCCTTGTCCACTGCTGAAGCGGCGAAGGATGAGGTGGCCACCTTGAAGGACGAGGTTGCCTTTGAAAAGGCGAGGTCGGCTTCGATACTAGACGAGGCGGCTTCGCATCAAGGCGCCGTTCTCCGTGCCTTCACGGAGAGAATCTTCCGTTCGGGGCAGTTCTCCAGGCTGGTGACGAAGCTGGTGGGCGCTCTGACCGGCCCTGTCACCTCGGCTGTCATCGACGCGATTGCCAAGGATTACCCGGATCTTGACAAAGTCAAGTACGGGTATGAAGTGTCCTCCAGGGAGGAGCTGCTCCGTGACTATGCGGAGGTGTTGACAGAGCACACTTCGTCCTTCCTTGTGGTCGAGGAGCTAGCTTCGCGGACTACTTTGCTTTCAGCAGAGGATGTCCAGAGTTGTTCTAACGATAGGGACGAGGTGCTGGAGGCGGCTATTGCCAGTCTTACCGCCGAGGCTGAGCGACCAGCCGATGAGCCGGAGACAGAGGCTGCCGATGCTGGTCAGAAGAATGCCGAGGCCGAGCAAGAGGTCGGCAATGAAGAAGACCTTGGAAGGGTCAGTTGATCCTCTCAAGTTTTTTTTTTAGCTTTGTATCACGTCATCATTAGGATGGCGCTTTTGCCGAAGTGGCTTGAATGAAATTTTAACTTAATCGAAATCTTTTTCGCACTTTTTGTAGTCTTCTCCTGCATTTTGTGATGCCTCTCCACTTGTCGATCAAATTAATGACTTAACTCGAGTCCTCGAGGCGAAAGAGCACGGAATTATGCATCTGAAAGGCCTCCTTGGTCATACACAGATTGAGGCCGAAGTGCGACATGCCGCTGCTCAAGAGAAGCATGACGAGCTGCACACTCGGCTTCTTGAGCTAAAAGATAAGCTGGACATTGCCGAGGAAGAGGTTAAAAAATCGAGCTGATTGCTGCAGAGCATGCGGAATATGAAGCAATAATCCGCCGTGCCGGGGGATCCACTATTTCTGAGACCTATAATAAGGTCAAGGACCTTAAGGCTCGGTGCCGAAACTACAGGGAGCAATATGGAGATGACTCCTGGGAGGTACAGGATCAAATGAAGGAACTTGTGTGAGTGGCGAGCATTTATGAGACAGTGTTGGATCGCTGTCCGAAGTTGAAGCGACGTATTATGTCAGAGGCTAAGTTTTCGACTTCGGCTTCCCATAGTTCTAACTTAAGGCTTCTTGACCGCACTTCTAGGACATTCTTAGAAGGTGAATCTTCAAGTTCGGCTGACCCTATGTGTAGGATTGTCGAACACCACTCTTCAGAATTTTATGGTCAAGAGTGGGGGTCGGCGCCTGTACGAGGTCGAGGTCAAGTAAGCCAGAGTACCCGAGGCCGGGGAACTCAGGGTGGTCGAGGTAGAGGTCGAAGCTCAGCTCAGGGGCGAGGTAGAGGTCGGCTTAGTGTAGATGATATCTTGAACTTTAACTCTGGTAGGGATTTTGCCAGAGATTGGCTTAGCTTTTGTCGGCCTCCAGGCTCCTCGTCTTCGTAATGTAATATTGTACTTTTTCCCTTTTTCATGAAATAAAATGGAAATTTTGTACTTTTATTCAGGCGTTTATCCTCGTTTTTAACTAAGGTAATGTCCCTTGTTTTAAATGAAGACATACCTTATATTGCTTATTTTGTTTTAGATAGCTCTCTCCGTAATTCGGCTTTGAATAACATTCATCTTCACGGAACAGAGTTCGGCTTTTGATAGCACTACCTCGTTACAAGACGAGGTTTAGGATTTTAGGAGCACTACCTCGTTATACGACGAGGTTTAGGCTTGAAATAGCACTACCTCGTCACAAGACGAGGTTTAGGCTTTACATAGCACTACCTCGTCATTAGATGAGGTTTAGGCTTTTAGGAGCACTACCTCATTATACGACGAGGTTTAGGCTTTAAATAGCACTACCTCGTCATAAGACGAGGTTCAGGCTCGTCTTCATTTAAAACAACGGTAATTTATCCTTGCTTTTAACGAAGGTAGTGCCTCCTTGTTTTAAACAAAGGTAGTTCGTCCTTGTTTTTAACTAAGGTAGGCTTAAAGTTCCTTATTTGTCGAATTTATCGATAGGGGTGGTCCCCTTACGCGCGTTTAGGTATTACTCCATAATTGGAGCTTATTTATCCTTGAAAGGATATTAAATTACCCTCTTCAGGGTATTAAATAAAAAGGACGAGATAATATGCATAAGTGGAGGAGTAATATTCATAAATGCAAAATGAAGTATGCAAGGCTAGAACGAATCGAAGAAAAAAAATAGACTTTATTAATAGAAAAAAACTAAAGTTCAAAAATCAAAAATCACAAAACGACCTGACTCGTAACCTAGATGGACTAAATGGACTTTAAACATTACTCTCAGCCATTTACTGCAAAATATCTCTTTAAATGAGTAATGTGCCATGTACGGGGTATTGGCTCACCAGATAAGTGGGCGAGCTTATACGACCCTTTGCCGAGGACTTCTTTAACTCGGTAAGGTCCTTTCCATGTGGCTTCAAGCTTGCCGAGCCTTTCAGCTTTACTGACCTCGTTATTTTGAAGCACGAGGTCTCCTACTTGGAATTCTGATACTTCACTCTTCGGTTGTAATACCGAGCTACTTGTTGCTTGTACTTAGCTTCCCTTATGTAGGCTAGCTCTCGCTTTTCTTCCAGCAGATCCAGATTTGTTCGAAGTCCTTCCTCATTGGCTTCGGCTGAGAAGTTAAGTGTGCGATGGCTCGGCAGGCCGATCTCTACCGGGATCACTACTTCGGTTCCATACACCAAACTGTAAGGTGTTTCACCGTTCGAGGTCTGGGGAATTGTTCGGTACGACCATAGGACTTGGGGTAGATTTGCTACCCAGTCTCCTTTGGCTTTATCGAGGCGAGTTTTAAGTCCCTTGATGATTGTTCGGTTCGTAACTTTGGTCTGGCCATTCGCTTGAGGATGAGCTACCGAAGTGAACTTTTGCTGAATATGAAGCCCTTCGCACCATTCTCTGAATGTCATGTCTGTGAACTGTGTTCCGTTATCCGAGACAAAGATGTGAGGTACACCGAAGCGGCAAACTACATTCTTCCAGACGAAGTTCAGGGCGTTCTTGCTCGTGATCTTTGCCAAGGGTTTGGCCTCGACCCATTTAGTGAAATAGTTAATGGCTACGATGAGGAATTGGAGCTGTCCAGGAGCTTTATCGAATGGTCCGACTATGTCTATTCCCCATGGCACGAACGGCCATGGACTCTGCATGCTTACGAGGTCAGTCTGAGGTAACCTCGGCACCGTCGCATGTATTTGGCACTTTGGGCACTTCTTGACGATGTCGACTGCATCTTGGAGCATTGTGGGCCAATAGTATCCCCATCTCATCACTTTCTTTGACAATGCTCGAGCTCCGATGTGGCTTCCGCACGATCCTTCATGTACTTCTCGCAGTGCGTAGTCTGCCTGGTTCGGCCCTACGCATCTTAGGAGAGGCTGAAGATACGATCTTCTGTACAACACTCCTTGCTCTAAAGTGTACTTCGGAGACTGCTTAGAATCTTTCTTGCTTTGAGTTTATCACCGGGAGTTCGCCCTTCTCCAAATAAGCTCGAAAGGGAGTCATCCAGTTCGGCTCGTCCTCAGCCACTTGGCAGATCTCGGCTTCGTCTATGTTGCGGCACTTGACTTCTTCTACTGGTGAGCTTGTAGATGACGACGCTAATTTGCTTAAGGCGTCAGCTCGATTATTTTCTCCCCTCGGGATTCTCACTAACTCGAAGTAGGTGAAGCCTTCTTGCAAGCTTTTAACTTTGTGGAGATACTTTTTCATCCTGTCACCTTTAGCCTCGTATTTTCCGAGCATGAGGCTCACTATGACTTGGGAGTCACTGTGAACTTGTACAACTCGTACTTGGATAGCTTAAGCTAGATGAAGTCCGGCGATCAATGCTTCGTACTCCACTTCATTATTTATCGTCGGGAAGGTAAACCGAAGTGCGTATGTCGTTTCTATGCCACATGGACTGAGTAGTATGACACCGGCACCGCTTCCCGCGTGTCCTGAAGCTCCATCCACATAGACTTTCCAACAATCTTTCGGTGGATCTTTTGGTGCTTCGGCCTCGGCTTTGGTTGGAGGGAGTTCACTCGGCTTTGGTACTTCTGTAAACTTTGCTTCCACTAGAAAATCTGATAAGGCTTGACCTTTGATAGCTTGACGTGGGCAAAAGGAGATGGTGTGCTCGCCGAGCTCGACTGTCCACTTTGCAATCCTTCCCGATGCTTCTGGTTTGGTCAGCACTTGTCGAAGTGGTAGGTCAGTCAGGACTTGTATGGAGTGCGCATGAAAATAAGGTTGCAATCTCCTTGCGGCATTTACCAATGCGAGCGCCACTTTCTCAAGTGGTTGGTACCTCGTCTCCGGCCTTTTCAGTGCTCGGCTGATGAAGTAGACCGGCAGCTAATGACGTCCTAGCACCGCGCTTATGGCCTCGTCTGAGGCTGCGAGGTATAGGGAAAGGACTTCCCCCTCCTTTGGAACAGATAAGGTCAGAAGGTTAGCTAGGTACTTCTTGAGCTCCTCGAATGCCGACCTGTGTTCATCTTTCCATTCGAAATCCGGCGCCTTTTTCAGAATCTTGAAGAAAGGGAGCTATTTTTCGGCGGCTTTAGACAAAAAACGACTTAGCGCGGCCAGCAGCCTGTCAGTTTGTGCACATCGTGAATGGTTTTTGGCACCGTCACCTCTTGGATGGCTCGGACTTTAGATGGATTGGCTTTTAACCCTTCTTGAGAAACCCAGCACCCCAGAAATTTTCCTGATCGGACCATGAAGGTACACTTCTCGGGGTTTAGCTTAAGGTTTACCTTGCAAAGGAGGCCGAAGATGAGCTTGAGGTCGTCAACACAAGTGGTCGACTCTTTACTTTTGACGACGATGTCGTCAATGTACACCTCTACAATCTTGCCGATGTGAGGTTCGAATATTTTGTCGACCATCCTTCGATAAGTTGCTCCCGCATTCTTGAGTCCGAAGGGCATCTTCTTGTATGTGTAAACACCAAAGTCTGTGATGAAAGCTATTTTCGATGCATCCTCATCACTCATTAAGACTTGGTGGTACCCTTTGTACAGATCTAGGAAGCTGAAGACTTTATGGCCGATGAGGGCTTCGACTTTCTTGTCGATGTTGGGGAGGGGATAACAGTCCTTGGGACAGTATTTGTTCAGATCAGTGTAGTCAATACACATCCGCCACCCTCCTCCTTGCTTCTTGACCATCACCGGATTTGCTATCCACGTCGGATATTTGACCTCGAAGAGTATCTGCGCCTTCAAGAGTTGACGCACTTCATCATAGATGACCTGGTTCCGCTCTGCTGTGAAAAATCACTGCTTTTGCTGAACTGGTTTTACTCCTGGGTCGATATTCAGCCGGTGTGTGATGATACTTGGTGCCACCCCGGCCATATCAATGGGTGACCAAGCAAAGACACCTCTATATTCCCGAAGAAGTTGGACGATCTGCTTTCGGAGTTCGGCTCCACTCGCAAAACCTACTTTGACGACCTTAGACAGGTCATCTTCGTAGAGTGTAACGTCTTCTACTGGCTCGTCAGATACAGATGCTTTCTCCAGTTCCAACTCCTCGGGTTTCTATGGTTGCTATCCTTGCGGATGCTGAGGTGTTCCAACACCTCGTAGGGCGATCTGCATGCACTCTTTGGCTCGCTTCTGATCACCTCTAACTACAATCACCCCGTGCCTCGATGGGATTTTGATTGTCAAATGGTATGCCGAGCAGATTGCTTTCACCGCCACCAACCAATCTCGTCCTAGAATGATGTTGTAGGGAGAGTTGGCCTTCACAACGAAGAAGTTAATCACTTTGGTGGACGACAATGGATGCTTTCCCACGGTGACGGGGAGTTGAATGATTCATTCTGTTTGCGTCTCTTGCTGGACGAAGCTTTTTAGGGGGAGTGGCGCTGGCGTGAGGCATGCCTCTTCGATCCCTAGCTTCTCGAAGCAATCCTTGAAGAGTATGCTCACCGAGGCTCCACTGTCGATTAACACTCGTTGAACGAGCTTATTGGCCACCCCGGCCTCAATCACAATGGCGTCTTGGTGAGACATGGTTAACGGCACCGGATCTTTCTCAAAAAATGTAATGGCCTCGTCCTTTTTGAACCTCTTTTGTGAAGGTTCATCATTCTGGGGACTTCGGGCCTCGGCCTTAAGCGATGACTTCCTGGCTCCTTGGGGAAGCCCGGTGATGGTTGTGACGACTCCGTCGAACTGAGGTTGGTCCTCGTCTTCATCTTCATCCTCGCGCTTCAGCTTCTTATCCACATGGGGGCCACAGTTATTTCCCCCTTTGTTCTTGCGCTTTCCCTTGCCCTGAGGTCGGACTTCGTATTGGCCGTGACTTTGGTACTTTTTAAGGGTACCGTCGTGCACCAAGTGTTCGATATCTTCAGCTAGGTTCCTGCAATCCTCCGTGTCATGGCCGTAATCCTCATGAAACCGGCAATATTTATCCTTGGATCGGCGTTTCGATCCTCTTCGCAACATAGGATGAGGCTTCTCGAACATGTTAGTGTGGAGCTCATAGATTTCTGTCCTCAGCTTCGTCAGTGGGGTGAACTGGCTCTTTTCCTGGCTCTGCCGAGGTCCAAGCCTGGATTCGATCGGTCCCCGCTGGAGTCTGTCGAGAGCGCTTCCCCGACCTTGGCCTCGGTCATTGCGATTCTCCTTCTTCCGATCTGACGGCTCGGCCCTGTCAGTTTCGTGCTTGTGCCTGTCGGCCTTGTCGGCTCTGGTGAACTGATCGGCTATGCTCCATAATTGCCTCGCAGTATGAGGCTCGTTTCTTACGAGCTCTTTGTACAGGGCACCCTGACTGGATAGCATTCTGGAAGGCCGAGATAAGTACCTCATCAGTTAGGCGATCTACTTTTAGATTTTCTTCATTGAACCTTGTCATAAAGTCACTGATGGACTCGCCTCGCCTCTGCCTCATAGTGAGTAGATGCGCCGCAGTGATTTTAGCCTCAGCTTTCTGGAAAAACCTTCTCTCGAAGGCATCCATTAGCTCGTCATACGATCCAATACTACGAGATGGCAGGCTATTGAACCACATGCGGGCATTATCAACTAGCAGCTCCGGGAACACCTTGCACATGTAGATATCATCGCTGAGTCCCTGGTTGACCATGTTATACTGGTACTGCAGAAAGAAAATTCTGCGGGTCACACGATCCGTTGTATGGCTTTATTGGCGGAACTTTATACGAGGATGGGAGAGGCGGTAGAGGATTCGGTTGGTGAAAGGTGTAGAAATTCTCCCATATACGCCGAACCTTCCTCCTTGGTAGTTATCCTCGTCTTGCCGAGGTGAATCATCGTAGCGACGAGGTGGGATGATGTCGCGCCGAGGTGAGGCGCGATTAGGATTTCCCTGACGGTCATCAGCATATCGCCTGGGATGGATCTTGGCGTCCCGTGCATCTAGAATCCTGACGCTTGGGGACTTTTGCCGGTGTTTCGATCCGGATGTGGCGTTGTGCTCTCGATCATCGCCATGCGAAAGTTGACCGCATTCACAATTGCGATCTTTTTGCTGTTTAGCAAACTCTAGGAAATCTTGCCGATTTTTTGCCAAATATGCTTTTACAGCGTCGTCAAATTCTTGCTGGAAGTTTGAAAGGTCATCCTCCTTGCTGCTGCCGCGACCTTCTTTTTCACGGCCGAACTTGTCCAACAGAACATGCTCGACATGGCCCTCTGGGGTTAGGTCTTTCACAGGCTCCTTCCCGGGTCGTCTGTTCACCGCGGGATTCTGATCTTGTACTTGGCTTGCTTCAGCCTTGTTGATCGGTGGATTTGCTACCGGATCTTGCCTGGTTTGCTGAAATTCTTTTTCCTTAGCTGCAGCGGCGGCAGCAGCAACAGATTGTGTAGGTCTCCCTGTCATCGTGATTTGTTTTACCTTGAAAACTCTTGATCGGAATTCACAAATTTTGTTTTCCCACAGACGGCGCCAGTGATCGATCTTATTTTCGTAAGGTAATTAATGCACATAGACAAGGAATTAATGAACACGAAAGTAAACAGAACACAAAGGGATTTACGTGGTTTGATCTATTGGAATAGATCTACGTCCACGGGCGGAAAGAGTATGGATCTTTATTGCTTGTCTGAGTAGTGATTACCAGATTGTTCTCCCCTCTCAATCTATTATAAGCCCTTATTTTATAGGTAATTACATCAAATTCGACCTTAATACAAAGTCTATTCCTATTTGGACTCTTTGGCTTGATCCCCTCTTTTATGGATAAACACTGAGCTTCTAGATCTCCCTTAGAGTTTGAGTTGCATTCGATGTAGGAGTCTTGGTTACCTTGGTAAGAAAGTCTCCTGTACTTGAGTGGGCCGAGCTACACAGGCCGAGCTGATAATCGGGACCCAATTATATTAGGCCTAATGTTTGGGCCTTGGAGCTAGGCCATATCCTATCACATATAATGATTGGATATGCCAGACCAAAAACCAACCAAATCAAACATTCAAAACCAGAGGAAAAAAAAGATGCCAGATTCAACAGGATCAAGCATTTAAGTTTCTACTAATCAAGGAAAATATTGACCTAGTTTAGGGGATTTACCAAATAAATAAATAAAAAATGTTTTGTTTTTCCAGCACACAAGGGAAGGAACGATCCTGGTAAGGTTTCTTCCGAAAAATAACGGAAACCATTTTGAAGATTCAAAAATATACATATATAGTCTACGGAAATAAGAGCTTACCTTCCGATAAATGATTTAAACGCCGAAAGTTCGACTTTATGCAGAGAAAAATGCCGACATTAGTGCCTTCACTGTTAAGATACGAAACCCATAGAAATTATCATGTGTAATTTGAACTCACGTGGATTTCTAGGTTTTAAAATTTTGAAGAAGTATTGGATTTGGAATTTGGGGATTTCTATGATGTTTGTATTTGTAAACAAATTAGAGCATCACCAGAAGTTTGAATTTCCCCCAATTATGCTCCAATAGTATAATAAAATTAATTTAAATTAAAGCAAGCAAATATAAATAATAAAGTAATAATAATGAAAAATAATCACAAATTACATAATCTTATATCCTAATTCTATGTTTAACAAGAATAAAAAAAAAGTAAAAGAACTTTGATAGTTATTAACTATCAAGAATCATTACCTTATTGAAGAAATTGCAAAGAAAACATATAATTGGGAGAATGTTTGAGTTGTTGTGAGAAGAAGGCCATATTTATAGGGGAGACTAGAGAAGATAAGGAACCCTAGGGGATATCTTGTGATTTTGGGTTATGGGCTTAATTGGAGAAGTTTGGGCCATGATGCCTAGCCTTCTATTTTATTACTCTCTACGTCATGTTTTTCTTGACGCGTATTTATTTTTGAAATATTTTCGTTTTTCTTGACGCGTTTCTTTTTATAGTAATAAATTCATTAATAATCTATTTAATTAGGCATTTTCTAGTTACTAAAAGTAATCCATTTGATAATTAAATATAATAGTTCTTCAGAAGGGAATGAAAAGGAGGGGAATGGGGTAATCCAATACCCAAAAGGTGGAAAGAAAATGGACTAAAAATGCAAACCAAACATCAACTAAGGGAATCAGAATTCATGATTCCTTTCCCTTTCCTGATTACCCCAAAACAAACGCCCCCCTTACAACTTTAACAAAAGCTCCTTAATTTCCGTACCGAAAAGAAACGCATCAAAAAATTCAGAACGGAAGGAGTATTTTTTTTTGTCTAAGTCATGTGAGTAAATAAGTCCAAACAATATGCGAGCAGACATCAACAATTGTAAAAAGGTACTTATAACCTTGTATAGTAATCGGATGAAAGGACCCCAAGGATTACGATGTATAAGATAAAAGAAACACTTGTTGAATGCGGAAAGCTTTGCCTACTTTATTTAGCTAGAGGACAAACATCACAAATTTTAGTGGATACATTTTCAAATATAAAGTGCTTTGCAACAACTTGAGTTTATCTAGTCCTAAAAGATCAATCAATTGTGCCACACATCAGCACTATGTATCAAGTACATAAAGATTGCCAAGTCTTCTATCCATCCCAACCAGCATTCCCTTGCAAGCATCGTGGTTAACACAAACATCATGAGTGAAAGAAACTGAAGAAGCGCTAGAAGATGTAAAAGCTAATTGTAAGAAGATTGTGGGGAAAAAAATAGGAACATAAAAGACTGGAGCTAGCTTGAGACGTGATGTGTGAGCTTAGCAGAACAACAATGAAGATATGAACCTTTTGACCATTAAATGCATTTAAAGGAACAAGATCACTAAACAAAGAAGAACAACAACAAATATAGTGTGTAGCACCTGAATCCATTAACCAAGCAAAACTACACTTGCTAAATGAAGCAACATCAGAAGTAAACTCAACAGCTGGACAAAGAAGAGAATATCTTTCGAGTAGAGATTGACACTTCTAAAGGTTGTGTTATCTTCGATCCCTACCTATCATCTCAGTGAAAGATCTCACTTCCTTTCAACGGAATTTCCTTTGGGATGGTGGAGCAGATTCTAGGAGCATTGCTTGGATTTCTTGGGAAAATATTTCTCAATCAAAAAAAGATGGAGGCCTTGGGTGATCTGTCACATCCCGATTTTTGTGATCTTAAATTAGTGGAATTGAGATGCAACTGGGGTAAGGTAAGAAGGATTAAGAAGGGGTT
This sequence comes from Mentha longifolia, assembly GCA_001642375.2. Classification (NCBI taxonomy): domain Eukaryota; kingdom Viridiplantae; phylum Streptophyta; class Magnoliopsida; order Lamiales; family Lamiaceae; genus Mentha; species Mentha longifolia. The sequence goes on along the minus strand of CM038113.1, from coordinate 18,241,898 downwards.
TACAGAGTTAATTAAGTCCAATCCAGTGATACTAACTCGAGATAATCGAGTAGCACCATTTATTCATCCAGGATACCTTCATAGTAATACCGAAAGCCTATTCAACCAACATTTTACCAATTCTTACGAGTTTGTAATTAAGCCCGAAGCTTATAAATAAAGCGATTAAGATCGTGGTGGACCAAACCGCACTACAGTCAAAAATAAAGTAAAGTACCGAATTTAAATAACCGAGGCGGACCAGACTGCACTACAGTTGTGCTTGAAGTGTTTAAAATTAAAAAGGAATTGATGTACATTTTTGAAAATATATGATAAGTAAGTCTATATATATAAATGTGTGAATGTGTGTGTGTTAGTGTATTTTTCTAAAAAATCATATGTTATACGTTTAAACATAATTTTTAGAAAGGACAAGTGTTTAAGTGATTTAAATAATTAAGCGAATAGCGGAAGTGATAATAGAAATATAAGTATAGCATGCATAGCGGAAACGATATAGAGTTAATAAAACGAATAGCGGAAGCATGTGAAATAAGTTAATATGAAACTTATCGAATAAGTATTTTAAGTTAACTTATTAAGGAAGCTTTTAATCTTGAGAGTCTTTTAATTAAGGAAGGTGAAGGCTACGTTGAAGTGTTGACGTATGATCGAACTTATTTTCGTAAGGTAATTAATGCATGTAGACAAGGAATTAACGAACACGAAAGTAAACGGAACACAAAGGGATTTACGTGGTTCGATCTATTGGAATAGATCTACGTCCACGGGCGGAAAGAGTATAGATCTTTATTGCTTGTATGAGTAGTGATTACAAGATTGTTCCCCTCCTCTCAATCTATTCTAAACCCCTATTTATAGGTATTTACATATGGAATCCGACTAGGATTACAAGTCTTTTCCTATTAGGACTCTTTGGCTTGATCTCCTCCTTTATTGGATAAACACCGAGCTTCTATATCTCTTGGAGCTTGAATTGTAGTCGATGTAGGAGTTTTGATTGCCTTGGTAAAAAAGTTTCTCTTAAGTGGGCCGAGCTGCGTAGGCCGAGCTTAACTGTCGGGACCCAATTATATTGGGCTCGATGCTTGGACCTAGTAGCTAGGCCATATCCTATCACATCCCCCCCCAAAAAGATATAGAAGTAAGGGTGTGACTTGGGGTAGAAAGTTGAAGTAGGAGTATTGAAAGTGCATTGCCCCGTCGAAAATTAGATTTCGACGAAGTCGGAATGCTTGCCACCTCGTTAAGACGAGGTGGGTATAAAATTTGCATTGCCCCTTCGGAAATTAGATTTCGACGAAGTCGGAATGCTTGCCACCTCGTTAAGACGAGGTGGGTATAAAATTTGCATTGCCCCTTCGGAAATTGGATTTCGACGAAGTCGGAATGCTTGTCACCTCGTTAAGATGAGGTGGGTATAAAATTTGCATTGCCCCCTCGGAAATTGGATTTCGACGAAGTCGGAATCCTTGCCACCTCGTTAAGACGAGATGGGTATAAAATTTGCATTGCCCCCTCGGAAATTGGATTTCGACGAAGTCGGAATGCTTGCCACCTCGTTAAGACGAGGTGGGTATAAAATTTGCATTGCCCCTTCGGAAATTGGATTTCGACAAAGTCGGAATGCTTGCCACCTCGTTAAGACGAGGTGGGTATAAAATTTGCATTGCCCCTTCGGAAATTAGATTTCGACGAAGTCGGAATGCTTGCCACCTCGTTAAGACGAGGTGGGTATAAATTTGCATTGCCCCTTCGGAAATTGGATTTCGACAAAGTCGGAATGCTTGCCACCTCGTTAAGACGAGTGGGTATAAAATTTGCATTGCCCCTTCGGAAATTGGATTTCGACGAAGTCGGAATGCTTGCCACCTCGTTAAGACGAGGTGGGTATAAAATTTGCATTGCCCCCTCAGAAATTAGATTTCGACGAAGTTGGAATGCTTGCCACCTCGTTAAGGAGTGAGGTGGGTGTAAAATTTGCATTGCCCCTTCTGAAATTGGATTTTGACGAAGTCGGAATGCTTGCCACCTCGTTAAGACGAGGTGGGTATAAAATTTGCATGCCCCTTCGGAAATTGGATTTCGACGAAGTCGGAATGCTTGCCACCTCGTTAAGACGAGGTGGGTGTAAAATTTGCATTGCCCCTTCGGAAATTGGATTTCGACGAAGTCGGAATGCTTGCCACCTCGTTAAGACGAGGTGGGTGTAAAATTTGCATTGCCCCTTCGGAAATTGGATTTCGACGAAGTCGGACGACTGAGGTCATGCTAACCAAAGCCTAAGCCTCGTCGGATGACGAGGTCGTGCTATTCAAAGTCTAAACCTCATCGGACGACAAGGTCGTGCTGACCAAAGCCTAAACCTCGTCCGATGACGAAGTCGTACTAATTCAAGCCTAATAAACCTCGTCTTTTGACGAGGTAATGCTCATCATGGCCTACCTTTGTATAATACAAGGAAATACATCTATGTGAAAACAAGGTAAAAGGCTAATATGAGTGCATTCCGTTTTTATTTCAAAAATGGAAGAGTACAATACATGGTGATTAAGACGAGCTAGAAGGCTTGGGTTTGCTAAAACTAAGCCATCTTGTAGGAAAATCACCGTCGGAATTGAAATTTAAAACATCATCTATATTAAAGCGGCCTCAGCCACGTTCACCACTACCTCATCCTCGACTCCGACCAGTACTCGGTTGAAGGCCCCGACCTCGACCTCGTCGAGCCAATCTTTGTCGTTCCTGTTCATATATGTCTTTAGAATGCCGCGCATATCTCATGTCTGATCGATCCGCGGAAGTCGACGATCTCGAAGGATCAGTGGTAGTGGATGAACTCGATGGATGAGAGTCCTTTCCCAGTCGAGCAGCCAACCTCAGACGGCGAGCTAGGATCACATCATACATACTAGCTATTCGCTTCAGCTCAACCATCTGATCTTTGAGTTGCCAGGAGTCCGACCCGTATCTTTCATGGCAATCCTTACACCGGGCTGCGATTTCTGTTACCTTTGCATCAACTTCAGCAATGGTTTTCCCGCCGTTTCGGCGGACAATGGCCTCGTATTCGGCATGCTCCTCGGCGATCCTTATAGATTTGTCCTTCATGGCATCATACTTATCTCCAAGCTCTAAGAGCCGAGCTTGAAGTTCGTCATTTTTAATTTGAGCGGCTCTAAGTCTCACGTCGGCCTCGTCCTGGATATACTTAGCTTGGTCTCTCAAACGAAGGGCTTCGACATCCTTAGCTTCAAGAGCCCGTAATAAGTTGTTGATTTGAGCTACGTACGGGGATGCATCAAAAATGGTGGGGAAGACTACAATGCAAAGAATAAAAGTTTCAATTAAATGTTGAAATTTTATTAAGCCACAAAGGCGAAAGTCAAGCGACATATTACCGATGCCGCAGTACAAAAGCCTTACAAAAAAAAAAAAAAAAAAAAAAAAAAAAAAAAAAAAAAGAATGTACAGAGGTGATTAACTGACCACTTCGGCATTCTCCTCATTCTGACTAGAGGATTTGCCGCCGTCAGCATCGCCTTCCTCCTCGGCATCCTCTCTGCCTCGGCCAGCAGCCTCCACTCCGGGCTCGGCAGTACGGTTGAGGTCGGCAATCAGCCCTTCTAACTCCTCATCCCTATCAACTGGCCATCCCGCCAAGCATCGAGCCCAATATAATTAGGCCCCGACAGTTAAGCTCGGCCTACGCAGCTCGGCCCACTTAAGAGAAACTTCTTTACCAAGGCAATCAAAACTCCTACATCGACTACAATTCAAGCTCCAAGAGATATAGAAGCTCGGTGTTTATCCAATAAAGGAGGAGATCAAGCCAAAGAGTCCTAATAGGAAAAGACTTGTAATCCTAGTCGGATTCCATATGTAAATACCTATAAATAGGGGTTTAGAATAGATTGAGAGGAGGGGAACAATCTTGTAATCACTACTCATACAAGCAATAAAGATCTATACTCTTTCCGCCCGTGGACGTAGATCTATTCCAATAGATCGAACCACGTAAATCCCTTTGTGTTCTATTTACTTTCGTGTTCGTTAATTCCTTGTCTACATGCATTAATTACCTTACGAAAATAAGTTCGATCACTGGCGCCGTCTGTGGGAACCGAAAATTTGTGATTTTTGATTAAAAATTTTCTAGGTAATCTACAGCCATGACAGCAAGACTAACGCGATCCCCCCCAAACGCGAAATCACTATTCGTTCGGAGCAGCTTCTGTATTCGCCAATTCCGGACTGAAATCACCGCCAAATTGGACGACACCACTCGGAAACATGTTCTACTCGTCGAGAGGATTCCAACGGTAGGTTTCCCGTCAAAAACCGATCACCGGTGCGGCGGGAATCGCGTCAGGAAGTTCATGCTGCTGCAACGACTCGCGAAATCACGATTCGTTCGGAGCAGCTTCTGTTATTTGCCAATTCCGGACTGAAATCACTGCCAAATTGGATGAACCACCCAGAAACATGTTCTACTCGTCGAGAGGATTCCAACGGTAGGTTTCCCGTCAAAAATTGATCACCGGTGCGGCGGGAATCACGTCTGGAAGTCATGCTGCTGCCGACTCGCGAAATCACGATTCGTTCGGAGCAGCTTCTGTTATTCGCCAATTCTGAGCTGAATCACCTCCAAATTGGATGAAACCACCCGGAAACATGTTCTACTCGTCGAGAGGATTCCAACGGTAGGTTGCCCGTCCAAACGATCACCGGTGTGGCAGGAATCACGTCTGGAAGTTCGTGCTGCTGCACGACTCGCGAAATCACAATTCGTTCGGAGCAGCTTCTGTTATTTGCCAATTCCGGACTGAAATCACTGCCAAATTGGATGAAACCACCCGGAAACATGTTCTACTCGTCGAGAGGATTCCAACGGTAGGTTTCCCGTCAAAAACTGATCGCCGGTGCGGCGGGAATCACGTCTGGAAGTTCGTGCTGCTGCACGACTCGCGAAATCACGATTCGTTCGGAGCAGCTTCTGTTATTTGCCAATTCTGGACTGAAATCACCGCCAAATTGGATGAAACCACCCGGAAACATGTTCTACTCGTCGAGAGGATTCCAACGATAGGTTCCCGTCAAAAACCGATCACCGGTGCGGCGGGAATCACGTCTGGAAGTTCGTACTGTTGCACGACTCGCGAAATCACGATTCGTTCGGAGCAGCTTCTGTTATTCGCCAATTCCGGGCTGAAATCACTACCAAATTGGACGAAACCACCCGGAAACATGTTCTACTCGTCAAGAGGATTCCAACGGTAGGTTGCCCGTCAAAAACCGATCACTGGTGTGGTAGGAATCGCGTCTGGAAGTTCGTGCTGCTGCACAACTCGCGAAATCACGATTCGTTCGGAGCAGCTTCTGTTATTTGCCAATTCCGGACTGAAATCACCACCAAATCGGACGAAACCACCTGGAAACATGCTCTACTCGTCGAGAGGATTCCAACACGATCAATCGCCGCCGCTGCTGCCGCCAACACGGAAAAGGATATTCAGCAAACCGGACAAGGTCCGACAACAAATCCACCTGTTCAGGAAGCCGAAATCCACAAAGGCGAGGCAAGCCAGGCGCAAGATCTACACCCGGCAACATACCGGCTATCTAGGAAGGAACACGCCAAAGGCCAGACTCCGGACGGACACGTTGAGCATGTTGGATAAGCATAGCAAGATTTATCCAGCTCGCCAAAAACAACACAACGCTCAGCCGTGAAAAAGGACAACCCTCACGCAAAGATGGTAGAGAGCACGAAGCTTACCTCCGGATCGCGGCATCGGCAAAAGTCCCCTAGCGTCAGGATCGTAGACGCACGGGACGTCAGGATCCGCCAACGGGGCCACCATCGCATCTCACCTCGCTGCAACGTCATCTCACCTCAGCGCGACACCATCTCACCTCGGCGCGACACCGTCTCAAATCCTCATCTCGGAAATGCAACACCACGTCTAAGGAGGTTCGATGATGAACGTCGGGAAGATTCCAATCGACTCTCACCCCAGTGTAACATCACCCCACCTCGTCGCGATGCTGTGCCACCTCGGCGCGACACCATCTCATCTCGGCGCGACACCGTCTCACCTCAGCGCGATGAGGACAATTACCTCGCACTACGAAGCCATTATGGAATAGCAGATCGGTTCGAAAGAGCCGACGAAGCTGACAGGCACAAGCGCGAAGCCGACAAGGCCGAACCTTCAGATCGGAAGAAGGATCGGAATGACCGAGGCCAAAGTCGGCGAAGTGCCTTCGACAGGCTCCAGCATACACCCCTGGAATCCAGGCTCGGACCTCGGCAAAACCAGGAACGAAGCCAACTCACTCCATTGACGAGGCCGAAGCCAACTCACACCAATATGTTCGAGAAGCCTCGGCCCATGTCAAGTGGAAGGGAGAAGCGCCGATCCAAGGAGTACTGTCGCTTCCATGAGAATTACGGGTGCGATATAGAGGAATGCAGAAAGCTTGTTGCGGTCATAGAGCAATTGGTACGCAACAGCACCCTCAAGAGGTACCAAAGTCGCAGCCGACGTTCTGACCAGCACGAAGCCCACACTTGAGGCAAAGCGCAATAAAGATGATGAATTCCTCTCAAGGCCGACGTGACGAAGTCCTCTTAAGGCCTAGGCGACATCCTCTCAAGGCCGAGGCCGACCGAAGTCTCTCGAAGTCAAACTCCTAAGTACTGACGAAGCCGAGGAGACAAGTTTACTCTCAAGGCCGAGGCCGACCGAAGTCTCTCAAAGTCAAACTCCTAAGTACTGACGAAGCCGAGGAGACATGTCCACTCTCAAGGCCGAGGCCGACCGAAGTCTCTCGAAGTCAAACTCCTAAGTATTGACGAAGCCGAAGAGACAGGTCCACTCTCAAGGCCGAGGCCGACCGAAGTCCCTTGAAGTCAAACTCCTAAATACTGACGAAGCCGAGGAGACAGGTCCACTCTCAAGGCCGAGGCCGATCGAAGTCTCTCGAAGTCAAACTCCTAAGTACTGACGAAGCCGAAGAGACAGGTCCACTCTCAAGGCCGAGGCCGACCGAAGTATCTCAAAGTCAAACTCCTAAGTACTGACGAAGCCGAGGAGACAGGTCCATTCTCAAGGCCGAGGCCAACCGAAGTCTCTCGAAGTCGAACTCCTAAGTACTGACGAAGCCGAGGAGACAGGTCCCCTCTCAAGGCCGAGGCCGACCGAAGTCTCTCGAAGTCAAACACCGAAGTATTGATGAAGCCGAAGCAAGCCTAGTAACTCCATTAGGCAAAGCTCTTATCCAACTCCAGTTCCCATCATAGCCATCGACTACATCAAATGGGTGGAAGCCGAACCCTTGGCAGAAATCACGAGCAAGAACGCCCTCAACTTCGTCTGGAAGAACATAGTATGCCGCTTCGGCATACCCCATATCCTCGTCTCGGAAAATGAGACACAATTCATGGACAGAACATTCAGAGAATGGAGTGAAGGGCTTCATATCTAGCAGAAGTTCACTTCGGTAGCTCATCCTCAAGCGAATGGCCAAACCGAAGTTACAAACCGAACTATTGTCAGGGGACTCAAAACCCGCCTCGACAAAGCCAAAGGAGATTGTGTAGCGAACTTACCCCGAGTTATAGTCACACCACACAACTCCCCAGACCTCGAACGGTGAAACACCCCACAATTTGGTGTATAAATCCGAAGCAGTGATCCCGGTGGAGATCGGCCTGCCGAGCCCGCGCACTCTCAACTTCACAGCCGAAGTTAACGAGGAAGACCTCCGAACCGAACTGGATCTGTTGGAAGAGAAACGAGAGCTCGCCTAGATAAGAAAAGCCAAGTACAAACAACAAGTAGCTCGGTACTACAACCAAAGAGTGAAGTACCAACAATTCCAAGTAGGCGACCTCGTACTTCGGAACAACGAGGTCAGTAAAGCGGAAAGGCTCGGCAAGCTTGAAACCACATGGGAAGGACCGTACTGAGTTGAAGAAGTCCTCAGCAAAGGGTTGTACAAGCTCGCCCACTTATCCGGTAAGCCAATACCCCGTGCATGGCACATTACTTATTTAAAGAGATACATTGCACAAGTGGCCGAGAGTAATGTCCAAGTTCATATAGTTCATTTAGATCATTTAGGTCGTCTTATTAGGGTCTTGCATACATCTTGCATTTGCATACATCTTGCACATCTCTCTCTATGCCACTTATGCATATTATCTCGATAAATAAGGAATTTAAAGCCAAGCTTCGTCAAAATCCAATTTCCGAAGTGAGCTATTTAAAGCCAAACTTCGTCGAAATCCAATTTCCGAAGTGAGCTATTTAAAGCCAAACTTCGTCGGAATCCAATTTCCGAAGTGAGCTATTTAAAGCCAAACTTCGTCGAAATCCAATTTCCGAAGTGAGCTAGTAAAACCCTAACGAGGGTACTTAATAAACTCCATAATAGGAGTAAAATTAAAACGCGCGTATTGACCTAACCTCGGTTAAAAACAAAGATACGGCCTTTGTTTAAAACGGAGAAGAGCCTAAACCTCGTCTGAAGACGAGGTCGTGCTAATTAAAGCCTAAACTTCGTCTTTGACGAAGTCGTGCTGTTCAACGATTCTGACTTCGTCGAAATCCAATTTCCGAAGGGGCAATGCAAATTTTATACCCACCTCGTCTTAACGAGGTGGCAAGCATTCCGACTTCGTCGAAATCCAATTTCCGAAGGGGCAATGCAAATTTTATACCCACCTCGTCTTAACGAGGTGGCAAGCATTCCGACTTCGTCGAAATCCAATTTCCGAGGGGGCAATGCAAATTTTATACCCACCTCGTCTTAACGAGGTGGCAAGCATTCCGACTTCGTCGAAATCTAATTTCCGAGGGGGCAATGCAAAATTCATACCCACCTCGTCTTAACGAGGGTGGCAAGCATTCCGACTTCGTCAAAATCCAATTTCCGAAAAGGCAATGCAAATTTTATACCCACCTCGTCTAAACGGGGTGGCAAGCATTCCAACTTCGTCGAAATCTAATTTCCGAAGGGGCAATGCAAATTTTTTACCGACTTTATCTTAACGAGGCGGTATTATTTCTCCCTCGTCTTAATGAGGCGGTATTATTTCTCCCTCGTCTTAACGAGGCGGTATTATTTCTCCCTCGTCTTAACGAGGCGGTATTACTTCTCCCTCGTCTTAACGAGGCGGTATTATTTCTCCCTCGTCTTAACGAGGCGGTATTACTTCTCCCTCGTCTTAACGAGGCGATATTCACTTTTTCCTCTAATCACTTTAACAACCCCTACTTCAACTTTCTACCCCGAGTCACAACCTCACTTCTATATCTTTTTGGGGGGGGGATGTGATAGGATATGGCCTAGCTACTAGGCCCAAGCATCGAGCCTAATATAATTGGGCCCCGACAGTTAAGCTCGGCCTACGCAGCTCGGCCTACGCAGCTCGGCCCACTTAAGAGAAACTTCTTTACCAAGGCAATCAAAACTCCTACATCGACTACAATTCAAGCTCCAAGAGATATAGAAGCTCGGTGTTTATCCAATAAAGGAGGAGATCAAGGCAAAGAGTCCTAATAGGAAAAGACTTGTAATCCTAGTCGGATTCCATATGTAAATGCCTATAAATAGGGGTTTAGAATAGATTGAAAGGGGGAGAACAATCTTGTAATCACTACTCATACAAGCAATAAAGATCTATACTATTTCTGCCCGTGGACGTAGATCTATTCCAATAGATCGAACCACGTAAATCCCTTTGTGTTCCGTTTACTTTCGTGTTCGTTAATTCCTCGTCTACATGCATTAATTACCTTACGAAAATAAGTACGATCAACGTAGAAGAATTAAAAGTTTATTCGAGAGTAGAAACTCTCGAGGACTAAAGTAGATGGAAAAGTCCATATGCCTCCTCGGCTCTGCTCATTGCCCTCTCTCCTCTCTCCAGCTCGACTATGCCTCCGGCCTTCAATTTACAAAACAGAGAAAACGTTTTGCAGGGGCTGAGTACTAGTGCACTCAGTGGTCTCGTGCTCCATTTAAAAATAGTTTGTAAAATAGTTTAAGATATAACCATGCTGAAAGTATAATTAGAAGGGTTTAGAAAACAGTTTGACTCCCAAGTATACCAAAAAGTATTTCTTTCTGGCACGCACACTTGTCAATTACTGCAACTGTTACTTCACCATCATACCTCGGGAGGTAAGCTAAATCATGCCTCGAAAGGTAAGCTAAATCCACTAGAAGCCGATGGTGATCAATCCACCAAACTCTTGGGCTAAGTGTACACAAATCCTCAGCTAGTGTGTTAGACCAACTAAGAATCATGATTGCTTAACTGGTGGAAGCATTAAATAGGTAGCCCGCGCAAAAATATTTTCATGGATACACTACCAGAAATTCGCTCATAGATAACGCAATATTTGCGTTATCTATGAGCGAAAGTGAAGTGTTAAATTAGGTAGTGTAATCTATAGTCACGCTCATAGATAACGCTTTTGTGCCATTATCTATGTCAATAATAGATAACGGTATGAAATAAATACATAACACTATTAAACTATAATCTTTGAGCGCGTTTACATTACGGTTTATAACCGTTATCTATTGTCACATATGTGTAATATATAGTCAATATAAATAACAGTTTTATCCCCATTCATTACTGTTATTTAGCGTAATCTTTTTGTAGTTTTTTATTATACTTTTTACGTTGTTATAAATAGTAGTTACGTTCCGTTATCTTGGTATATTATACATTACGGTTTGTGACCGTTACTAATAGTCTTTTTCAATATTATTTTTTATACATAATAGATAACATTGTTGAAGCTTAATATTACTGTACTCTGTAATGTATATCCAAAAGCATAAAATTCAACTTTTCATTTATCTAAAAATAAAAAATCATATCCGAACTACACCTTCAAAACATTATACAACGTTAAATGTCTTCAAAAACAATGCAAACAAAAGCTAATGTGTTCTTCTTATGAGACACAAATCTGCGACATCATATCATCTACCGCCCCGACATCGTACCATCCTTCACTATCTGCAACAGTCTTAGAAATGGTATGAGGGCGTACCTGTTTTAGCAACAATAGATCAACAAAATAGATTTGAAAAATAGCACAACAACAGGTATCACATAAAGCATACGTTGATCAGTTATTTACCATTAAGAGGCGGCAAGAAATTGCAAAAACAACACTAAACTGTAGCTGACTCAGACCAAGAACTGTTCAAGGTAAGAGCTTCAGTTAGCTTAAATTAGCTTAATGCTACTTCTTTTGAAAAAGCACAATTAATGGCTTCAGTTAGCTTAAATTCATAGAGTATCAACAGCCTAATATGGGCGAGAGAAGTCTAGACACTCACATCAGGAATAGCAGATAAGATTTGTGGAAATCTAGTGGCAGCAAATTCCCAAAACTAAGTATGGTTGCAGCTAAATCAGTACATGAATAGAACATAAATTTAATTAACCAAGCAGCAACTTTTCAGTGCAAAGAAATGGTTTAGAATCAGCAATTCAGATAGAAAACCCACTTAGAAACCTAAGGAATCAATGGCTGCACCTAGCCTAAATGGTATAACATATACCAGCAAGTCCAACACTAGCGTGAAACAAGTATTAGATCAAACTGAAGTAGTATAAAGCTGCAGTGGATATACGTAAAAATGGGGCACAAGTTCGAGCACAGATCAATGGCTGCAGCTAGTCGAAAATCACAGCATTAAAGTCACAAATGATAGGAAGAAATATGTATACTACAGCAGCTATTTAGATTCAGAGAATGGGAAATAACTAGCAGCAAAGTAGCTTAAATCACTCTCCAAAAACCAAACATAAGATAGCAAGTATAAGGCAAAAACAGTGGCTGCAACTAGCTTAAAAATCACACAAAGGCTGCACCCGGCAAGGGCAGCCCCAACAACAGTATTACAGTTCAACCACAGAAACGAGTTAGTGCAGTTAAGAGTAATAGCAGATAAATCAAAAGAGAAATATTTGAGGGGAGAAGGCTAGATAAGGACGAAGGACGAATTCAAAACAACACTAAGTGGTCAGGTTAGTGAAGGTGAAATCTTCTTATTGATCTCAGAAATAGCTCCAGCCGCACTTCTCAATTCTACTTAAGGTACATGCACACTAAACACATTAAGAATGCAACTAGGTCAGATAGCAACAAAAACAACACTCAGCAGCTAGATAAATCAAATTGAACGAAGGGGAATAGGTATTGCAAATTCAGGAAGAAGGCTGGAGAAAAATACACCACTAAATGGGCAGTTTAATAGTGATAAATCTCCCTTCGTTCTGAATTATTGTTGCAGCCACACCACTTAGGTCAACTTTGATATATCTATATCAGTTAGCTCCAAAAAGTAATCTGCACATAAATACATACATACACATGCATATGCATTTCACAATGTAAAACAAGCACTATAACCAAAAGGTTGCCCAGGAAAACAATTTCTATGCAAAAATCATCAAGAATTTTCTCTCCTGTTAAATAAAAAAAGAAGAAAAAAGAAAAAAAAAAAAAAGCACCTCTCTGGGACCATAAACGGCAGCGATGACTTTACTGTTCCCCATCTCAAAGAGAGCTGAGTTGTGTCAATTGAAATCCTGCACAGTTATTAATTTGCATCCATTCCCGCTTGATGATTCTCAAATACAGAACCAGATTAAAGAAACCAACTAATTCAAAATTAAAACAGTAATTTACACAAAACAAACTCTAAAACCAACGGAAACCACGATTAATCGATAGAGATTCACCAACCGGTTTTGCAAATTCGATTTTTAAGGGATTCGCATGGAAGAAGAAGCCCTGGAGGCCCAATTTCACAGATCTCGCCTCCTCCACTTTCTTGAACTGCACGAATGCGTAGTTTCGAGCAGACTACGTCGTCACACTATCGACTTGGCCGTATCCATAAATTGTTAGATGGAGGATTCTCCGCTGTGTATCCGGGCCTCCTCCGTAGCCCTGGGTTGGATTTCCGGCTGGCCTCATTGAATTAAATAATCGAAAGTTACGCAGAAGAAACTGAGAAAGTAGATCGACGGAGGTTGAGGGGGGAAGAAAAGGGGGAAATCGATATGAATTAGGGTTTTCGAACTACGATAGGAAATGTCCGATTTAAAAGAATTTCAATTTTTGCATCAATAATAATAATAATAATATAGTTTATAATTTTAATGTGATTTAATAACACACTTTTCTTAATGGTCTTTACTTAACCGTTATTAAAAGTTAAGATAACACATATATAGATTACGGTTCTGATAAAACTGTTATCTATTCTTAAAGGATACACTCACATAGATAACAGTTTTATAAAAAAACCGTTATCTATGTAAAATGCACACACATAGATAACAGTTTTGTAAAAAACCGTTATCTATAATGTGTTATTTATGATAAAATTTCTGGTAGTGATAATATCGACTTTTCATAAATATCAAAGCTTAACTAAAACGAATACTTTTGAAAATAGAGCCCCACCTTTACCGAAGTACTCTCGTTCCTGATCAAGGTTCTAGAACAGTCTCTTCGGGTAATATCCCTACAACAATTTATAGGACAATAAGTTATATTCACTTTCTACTTTGGAATACTCTAATTTAAATAACTTCCATTCTAGGACAATTGTCTTAAATCTATTATATACTACCTCCATCTCACTAAGGTAGTCCTATTTGATAATGGCATAAGAACCAAGGAAAATGGGATATGTGGATATAATTGATTCTGAGGAGAGAGAGTTAATTGTAGCCAAATATTCTTTGTCATTTTAGAAAATGAGACTAATAAGTGAGACGGACCAAAACGGTAAATGAGACTAAGTCAATGAGATGGAGGTAGTATATAATCCAGGAAACATGAGTAACAATTGTTTTCCCGCCCATTTTTCATGTACATTTTTTTTATTACTTTTTCATCTCATTAATTACCATCATTGTTCCCAAAAGCAATCAAATGCTGCTTTTTTTGGCCGCCTAAGTGCATTTTCAGCAGTTTATCAGTAGTATTTATTTATTTTTTGCAAAGTATTTATTGATGTAGCTGCCTAAGCCTAATTATGACATTGACTGAGCCATTTCCGACGCATGCTTCTTCCATGATCACATTATTCAGATGTCTCCTCTTCTTCTATGCATTTATTTCATTTTCGAGATTAGAGCATTAATTCAAATTCAAATTTTAAATGCTAATTTTATTTTATTTTTTGATCGGAAATTTCAAATGCTAATTCTCTTTCTTTTATATATATATATATATATATATCCAACCATTCTTACGATTAATTTCTTGACCGTGTGCTTAAATTGCTCCACAGTTTTTGTCTTACACTTTTTACATACTAGTTTCAAGATTATTTTTTTTTCTTTTAATGGAGATTATGTTTCATTTTTTTACATTATTTAATTCTTCCTTTTTTTCTCCTTTTATCTGCAGATTTTGAATAGCTAATGGAGTCTTTGAAATATCAAAACATATACTTTATGAGGTTTCCTTCTCCGTTTTCTTTGTTTTTTGTCCTTTTTAAAAAAAATTATCACTTTGCAAATTGCTTAATTTTCGATTAGAATTTTTTTTTTTATCATTTAATCAATAAATCTTCTGCACGACGCTTCATATGCCCTATCCCCTACGCCATGGAATTAATTATTTTCGGCCATAGTGCTTACTTTTTAAAAATTATTATGTGACGATTTGGATTCCCGATGCGGGCCTGAGATAATTTTACACAATTTAAAACCAAAGGTGTTTCACTTTTCTTCTCTTCTTGTGTGGGGCTGCAACCTGTAACACTCTGCAGATCACTGCTAGAGCACACAATTTTTGATATCTGATGGCTACATGATGCCGCCGCCGTTCCATGAAGCTGTACCGCCACCAGAACTACCACACAGTAGGCCGCAACCATTGACACCGTTGTCACCGCAGCTCCTTCATCATCATCTTCGTTGTATATATGAGTAGTTATTGCTGTTAAAAATCGTGTGTTTGAGTTCCGAAAAAATATTGTTGTATTTATAGTGCTGGAGGTGAGTGAGTTAGGGATTTTATATGCAACTTTATTTCAAATTTTACGTATGTACTTCAGTAATGTTCTTTGAAGATTAATATAATTAGGTGGTGATTTCTGATAAAAGATATTAAGAGTAGTATTTTTTTTACTTTGATAAGCAAGTATATCATCAATTAGTTGTCTCAAATTGGTTTGCATAAATAGATTCCGAGGAAGTGATGAAAGAATTTGAAGGACTTATTTTGATGGCAAAGTTTGCAAGCAAGTCTTCTGAATCAATGGAGATTAGTTTTCATTTAAGAATGGATAAGTTTGTTGTGTAAAATTCGTGTCTTATATTAACGATGATTGAAAATTATTTTTGATAGTGTTTTTTTGTTGTTGAATCTGTTTGCTGCATCTTACTTTGTTTTAATAACATGATGCCGGATGTATAGATGACATTTTTATCTTCAGTGAGTGCAAAGAAGAAGATGAATTCAGAATGGAGAGATGTGGGTGCAAAACTTTGCAATGCAAAGTGTGCACCCATTGGTCCACGTCACCATGGCTGTTTTGCTTTTTGTTTATGGTTTTGCAGCATTACAGTTGTGGGTCCAATTTACACTACCCACCCAACCCCCACCCCTCCACCCCTGCGGGCCCAACTAATGTAATTTAATTTATCTTTGAATTTAATTTATTTTTGTTTATTGATGGGTCCTTTTGTGGCCCTCAACATTAGGTTCTAGTACAATATAAACTTTTTAATTAATTGGTACGAGTTATTATATAATTAATTTTTACTAATTGGGGCGAAAATAATTTTCGTGATATATATATTTTTTTATTGGGTGGTCCATGATGTAATTACAATATCTTCCCCTGTTAATAATATTTTATGTCACCATTTTTAGATATTTTCCTTTTACTGTAGTAGGTCCTATACCACACTTTAAAATTTTTACCACTTTTGCACTTAACTCTTTAACACTTTAAACAACTAAAAAAATAGATTTATGACAAATGGTATATGATTTATAAGTAAATAGGAGTAACATATCTGGCAAATGCCCCAAAGAGTAAGGGTGAGGATTCGGGTTTCGGTTCGGGTTTTTTGTAAAACTAGAAAAATCGAATAGAAATCGAATTTTCAAGAAAAATACATACCCGAACCCAATTTTCAAAAAATCAAACATGGAAAACCGAAATTAATTTTGGCTTTTTGATTTTTTACCAAATTATTTTAAAAATATTAAAAAATATATATACTCCCTCCATCCCCTATTTAATGACCGAAAATTTTGGGCACAAGATTTTAGGTAGTGTGATGAATGATGATTTATTAATAAATTAAAGTGTTAAAGTGGAAGAATTGTGGCTCATTTAATTTTTTTAATGATATTAAAGTGTTAAAGTGATTGTGGGGTCTACGTCTCAAAATGGAAAGGTTCAGTAAATGGGGGACGTTCCAATATAGTAATAGTTTCACTAAATCAGGGACGGAAGGAGTATATATTTTGCTTTATTCATTTTTAACTTTGATCAACACAACTAATTTCATCCAAAATCAATATTAATAATATTTTTATTACTACAATAAAATCATAATATCAAATATTAACTACAGTAAAACCTCCTTACAGTAATACTCTATATAGGAATAACCTCCTTATAGTAATAAAAAATCATGGTCCCGATTCGGGACCAGTTATATTTAGGAATAACCTCTACATTGTAATAAAGCATTTTTTTTTTGCAGTCCCGTCTTAAGGATTTATACCTCCATATAAGAATAAATTACAATATATATATATATATATATATATATATATATAAAATATCATTACACAAAATTTAAGATGGCCTAAAATACTTATCTATGGTTAGTTGTGACAACATTTTAATTTTATGAGTTGTCACTATATCCTTTAATTTGCGTGTACGTAATAACTCATATACATGTACCCCCTCTTATTGAAGCCAAAATGATTCCAACTTATCTAGCATGCTTAAAGCTTTTTGACATGAAACCTTTAGTATTTCTACACTATCATCTTCTGGATCATCTCCCTCCGCTTCTTGCCTAATTGCTGCAATGATTTCTTCATCGGTCAAAATATGAGTGATATATATTAATTAGGTACATGTATATGTGATGTAGTATTTAATTGATTTTTTTTTAAAAAATATTTTTTATATGTAAAACTCTACATAGTAATAACCTCCCTATAGTAATAATTTCTTCTAGTCCCGACAATATTACTGTATAGAGGTTTTACTGTAATTTCATATCTTATACAAACTAAATATTACAATCACCAAAGATAAATTGCCAAAATATGTATTTGTGTTGGCCTAGCGGTAGGGAGTTAAGTTTCGGGACCAAAGGTCTCGAGTTCGAGTCCCCCATGACACGGCTTTAAATTTCAGCTGATAATGTTAAAAAAATATATATATATATGGCCAAAATATATAAATAATAATTACTACTGCAACCCACTCTATATAGCCTGTAACCTCTGCTTTCTTTTAAATTTTTGAATTTATGGTGGCAAAATGAAATTTTGTTCATTTTGCCACCAAATTTGTAATTTTCGAAAAAAAATTTATTATTTTTTTATGTGAATAGTTAAATGGGTAAACAGTAAAACGTACTACAATGTATTTTTTGAACAGTAACACTTTTCCTTAATTTTTTGCTAATATCACACTTAAATCTAATTGTTGACTTTTTCTTGGTTTGAGTGTGGGTCAAATGAGACCTAATGTAATGAGATGGATGTAGTACATACGAATATAAAATAATAATAATAATAAAATAAATAATAATTACATACGAATATATATCCATGTACTACCTCCATCCCGCCAATTAGGCTACGTTTCCTTTTCGGTCCGTCCCATATATTAGTCTACTTTCTAAAATGACAAAAAATTTATGACTACATATAACTTTCTCTCCTTAGAATTAACTACAACCACATATCCTACATTGCATTGACTATTGTGCCAAAAGCAAAGTAACCTAATACATGGGAATATAGGATGGAGGTAGTATGTTTGAACTTAACATGCGGCCCATTTGTATTCAAACTATTTCGGGCCCACTGTTTTCTATTGAAGCTAACTAAATAAAATAAATAATTAAAATGAACATATCATCTCCCATCATATCAAATTAAATTTTCTAAATACAAAATTTCTAAGCTAATTTTATAAACTTCGAAAAACACAAGAAAAAGAATTCCAAGAATACTATGAACTAATTAAAATAAAATTTATTAAAATAACAAGGCATCTTTATTACCGCCCCTCCTTAATTTCAGTGGCAAATTCAACCAAAATCTCTTTCATTTTCACTAATCTACTGATCTAGGATCGACTACCTATTTAGAGGATTTCGTATTTCACTAATTATATTCGAGGATGCCGACCAATTGGACTATATTAGTGTTTAATCAACCAAAATTCCTTTTCATTTTTAATAATCAACTAATCTTGGATCTACTACTGGATTAGAGGAGTTCATATTTCACTAATTCTCTGATTATGCCGACCAATTGGACTAGATTAGTGACTAATCAACCAAAATCCCTTTTTGTTTTTACTAATCAACTAATCTCGGATCTACTACTCGATTAGAGGAGTTCATATTTCACTAATTCTCTGATTATGTCGACCAGTTGGACTAGATTAGCGACTGATCAACCAAAATCCCTTTTCGTTTTTACCAATCCACTAATCTTAGATCTACTACTCGATTAGAGGACTTCATATTTCACTAATTATCCGATTATGCCGACCAATTAGACTAGATTAAAGACTATTCAACCAAGTATCTTTTCATTTTCACTAATCCACTAATCTACGCTCACTATTCAATTATTCGACTTCATATTTCGCTAATTATATCCAAAGATTTCGAACAATTGGACTAGATTAACGACTAATCAATCAAAATTCATTTTTGTTTTCACCAATCCACTAATTTAGGACCGACTACTCGATTAGGGGACTTCATATTTCACTAATTAGCCGAGCACGCTGACCAATTCGATTAGATTAACGACTAATCAACCAAAATTGCTTTTCGTTTTCACTAATCCACTCATCTTGGATAGACTACTTGATTAGTGAAAATTATTATTTGAAATTAATCGGGTATATGATCGGGTAACCGGGTATCTGAATACCCGAAAAAAATTTAAAAAATTCATCCGTAACCCGCCTCGATACCCGATTAAGGCGGGTTTGTGTATCCAAAATATTCATTCGGGTCGGATATTTCAGAACATACCCAACCAAATACCCGATCCCATTTAGACACCCCTACGATTAGCAGTGTGGTTAAGGGACTCTTAATATTTTAATTAAGATTTTTTTTCCGTTAGAGTGATTTTAGGTTTGAAATATGAATTTATTCCGATTTTCTATTTTTCAAAATAAAATAAAATAATTTAATATTATAATTGACAAAGTATTATTTCTATGTTAATATCCGTGCCCACTCTACCGGGCTCAAGTAGAATGAGACGGAAAGAGTAATAAATAATAAAATAAAATATTTTTAATAATTTTTTAAATTATTATAAATAACAATTATAAAATTTTAATCATTATAAAATTTTAATTATTATAAAATTTTAATCATTATAAAATTTTAATAATAAAATAAAATGAATAAATAAATAAAGTAATTAGTATTTCACTTTATATTTTATTTAAATTTGATTTTATTATTTACTAGAATTATTTATTACTACGTATTTAATATTTTATTTTATTATTTATTAAAAAATAATGGTTCAATTAGTGGTTTTTAATTTTCTACTAATTTGGTGCTTTAGTTACTAATTCTTTTCAAAATAGGAAACATAATAACTTGAAAGGGATTGTCCAAAAATGAAAGTGTAATAACTTCAAAGGGACGGAGAGAGTATAATAATTATTACTCCCTCCGTCCCAGTTAAATAGACATATTTTTTTAAAAGTGAAAGAATTACCATTACTAATTATTCCATAATCCACATATCTCTCAGCACGCATTATAATTCCATGTGTAAAAGCTTTATCATAACTTGCTTTGTTCTCTGATTTTTAGAATTTTTATACCAAATTAAAGGTCTCGATACAATCTTTCATTTAAGATCAGACATCAATATGTTTTCATGCATCTATGATGCATCATTTTTAACATAATAAAATTTACATTAAAATATTAAATACTACTCCCTCCGTCCTCTATATATATGTGAGGAGAGAAATGACACGCAGTTTAAGAAAAAGTTGGTGTAAAATGAAAAAAGTAAGATAAAGTAGGGAGAAAGTAGAAAAAATAGGTAGAAAGTGAAAATAGTAAGAATAAAGTGAGCGTGAATAAGTAATTTTTACATATAAGAGAATCTTTCTATTTATGAAAATATTATATATATATATATATATATATATATATATGTATATATGGACATTCCAAATGTATAATAACCACATATATATATAGGGGACGGACAGAGTACATTTTATCTATAATTAAACTCTAATAAAATTTTATGCAAAAAAGAAACAAACATGTTTTAGTGGAACATAGTATTTACATGCAACAATTCACAATTAAAAAATAAAAAAAAAGAAAAAAAAAAGGAACTAATCCCATAAATAATACGAAATCAAAAAAATTCGAAAATAAACAAAATAATATGCCAAAAATTAAAAGAAGCCACATTTAATACATGGGGTAGTATAGTCCACGTTGGAATGGGGTGGTCATGTTGGGTGTGGGAGGGGTCCTGATAAAAGCCTGCAACATAGCAATGATGGCAGAAATTAAATATTCAAAACAACTAAGACTTTGGGGGCTGAGCAAAACCAGTTTACACGTGTAGCTTGTGCATTGCAAAGGTTTGCAACCAAGACTTTCCCTAATAAGGTCTAAGGGGTGACAAAAAGTTAAATAAAAAAAATGAGTAATAATTAAATTATGCAATACTGATCAATTTCAATCTATTAATTATTTCTCTCATGTTCTAAAATGGGATGTTCTTATAAATATGTGGAGTAATTAAAATGTACGTATATAAATATATAATAAATGAGTTAAGATAATTGAGAATAAAAATAAAATGATTTATGATACAGTATAATAATTTATAGTGGGATATATTGCTCAAAAATTGGAAAATGCATATTTTATTGGGACATCCAAACTTAAAAGTGTAATGCTAAACTTATATATTTAAAGAGCCCTCGAATTAATACAATTTCATGTTTATTGTATTTCTTATATTAAATATAAATAATAAATGTATTTTTCCGTGCATCGCACGGGCACAAACTAGTAATTATTAAATTCCTATTTCGGATGTTCGCATGGATTCGACACAGAAGGAAAAGTTGTTTAGGAAGATTTTTAGAGTAAAACCAAGTAAAGAAATTAGTCATTTAAGGTAGTTGACTTTTTACACTACACCAAAATACGACTGTTTTGACAACTGTTTTAAAAATGGTAACTCGGATAGACACGAAACTTTAGGAGTAGCTAGATAATATAGTAAGCACGTTCCATAAATATTTTCAGAATATTTGAGCAGAGTTTCGACCCTCGTTTGAAAATTTTCCGGTACGAAAAAGGCGTACTCCAAAAATGATTGAGACTCGAAAATCCTTTCCGATTAAAACGGGCACAACGATGCTAGGAACAAAGTTAATAAAGAAAATGAAGTCAAAAAGTTGAGCATGGGAGAGATATGGTGGTGGCGTCGGCGGCGGCCATGGTTGAAGGTGGCGAAGGTTTATCAAGTACGGCGTACCTTTACGTCGAACGGTTGTGAATAAACTCAAGTATGAAACGGCAAAGAAGATCGAAGAAAGAAAGGGGGTTGTTCTTTAGAGTGAAAGGCGAGAGGAAATTGGCTGTATATAGAGTGAGAGAGTTGAGGACGATGATTAACACGTATTTTATGTGCATGACGAGTGTATTTCATATATGTTTGAGGCTTGATTTAAGTGTTTAATTGTTAGAATTGCTAGGGTTTTCAACTTGTAGCATGTTCTACACTTTTCTTGTTTTCTTTCGGTTTACGATCTATTTTTGTAGGAATTGGAAAGAGCATTCAATTAGCCAAAGATTGAGGGCTGGAAACGAGGAAGAAACGAGCTTAAGAAGGTGGAAATTTGAGTTAGAAAGCCAGTTCAGTTGAAGGAAAGAAGAAACCGGAAGAAGGAAGAAAGAAGGAGAATAACCGGTCAAAGAAGGAAGACCGGCGGTCTGGCTGGCGGTTTGCCAGACTGCCAAAATCCACCATCAAACCGTCGAATTGCCACCATGTTCTTCAGGATTTCCGGCGGCCTGGCCCGGCGGTTTGCCAAACCGCCGGCGGGTTGCCCAGGCCGCCATTTCTCCGCCTAGGTCCAACTCGTCCCAAAACTAAATTTTTATCTATTTTAACCTCAATCTTCCCCAATTGGGTATTCTTAGCCTCTTAGACATTCTTAGAACCCTAAATTCTATTTTCATTTGCTACTTTGAGTATTTCCAAGATTATTGAAGATTTATGTTGTTGATTGAAGATTGAAGACCATATTCCTTTTCCTTATTCATTTCTCTTTCTTTTAAGCATGATTTCTTATATTTCTTATGGTTTATTCTCTCTAATCATGTCTAGCTAAACATCTTTTGGTTTCAAATATATGAAGGCATGAGCTAGATTAATAGGTTCTTGGGTATTGTAGTTGGATTTGCCTTCTATTTCATGGGTCCTGTGGTTTGGGTCTTGAAATATATTGCATGATTGATTGGCCATCATTGAGTGCATACAAGGTGTTTGATTAAATGATTAGGAGACTTTAATTCATAGCACTTAGCATCAAACTACAACATATTAGAAATTCATGCTAATAGGAGATTCTAGATATATATTGTGCCATTTGGAGTTGATTTATGCATCTTGAGACTTAGCGAAGATAGATGTCATAGGTTAATCTACTTACATTGTTGCTTTGAGAAAAAAACTAATGTATATCATATAGAGAACTCCCCCTTGATCTAGATTAAATCGGTCAATTCTTGCAAATCTCAAAACCTATGCCTCTAGTGAATGTTGGATTATATTTGGAACCATACTTTCTCTTATTGATTTCAATCGTTTGTTACTTGTTTGTTTCTTGATTAATTGTCATTTAATTTGATCGTTAGTTCATAGAAAACCCAAAAAACATGTTGATTGCAAGCTTGGATAGTGATTAGATAGCTAGGATACTAATTGAAATTCTCACACCATAACATTCCCTGTGGATTCGACTCGAATATACTATTCGATATCATTGCATTTCTCTACCTCAAAAGTAGAGCGATCAGACGAGATGGAGTAATTTGGTGGTGATAATGGCGGTGAGCGGCGGCGAGAGAGAAGAAGAAGAAGAAGAAAAACGAAGAAGGCGGGAGGAAGAAGAGAAGAGGGTGAGCGAGAATGAGGGATCAAGAGGTGGCTATGTATAGATTGGAAGGAGAGGTCGAAGGCGATGGTGATGAAGATGATGGCAGCGGAGAAGGAATAATTTGGGGGGGGGGGATTGAAGTGATGAGGGGACAAAGGAAATCTGGTTAATTAATAGTTGGGTATAAATGGGCGATGGTTTTGGGGTGGTGAAAATAGAATAGGTAGGTGGCTATGCTTCTTGGAGTAATTCTTGCTCCGGTTGTATTTTCAGTTCCCGAATAAAATAATACTTGAAATGCAAATGGACTTCTATTTTTGAAATAAAAGTGGCGACGGACTCTGTTGGTCCCGAAAGTGACTAACACAAGTAGGGGGGGTTGAATACGTGTGTTGAGAAGTGTTTAACTTCTCTTTCGTTTTTCGTCCTTTTAGCCGAGTAGACGCTTCGAATGCTAGTGCAGCTTTTCAAAGCTTCTCGCTCATGTGAGTATGGTGCGGAATGTGGTGAGACTTTACAGCTTTTCTTGCAATTAAAACCAACTTGATATTTAAAGCGCATGTGTGTGTATGCAAATAATCAAAGCGATAAATAACTTAAAGTAAAGAGACAAACAATTTTATAGTGGTTCGGAGCACCTCTCCTACGTCCACTCTTATCCTCGATGGGATGAATACCTTCACTCGGTATCCCTTGTTTTATACTTCCAAGGGGAAGTTATTCAAGGTAGTAACAAACTTATACTTAAATCCTCAGAGATTCACCGGCTCTCGAGAAGCCTTACAATAACTAATTCTTTTACAAAAACTTTACAACCTTTCAAACTCAATCTAACAACTCTAGACTTAGACTTTTGGGGTTTTCGAGTTTTAGTAAGTGTGAGAATCCTTTACAATGAAGATCACAAGTAAAGGGATAAAGATTCTCGAAGCTAGGCTTTAGATATATGAGTTTGAACCTAGAAATGAAGTAGTTGCATTACTTAAGAAAGAAGTTTCTTAAGGACACACTAAAGGGAAGTGCTTCGAAAGAACTAAAGGAATGTAAATGATGATTTGCTTGAGTTCTTGCGAGTAGTATGCTTGAATCATTTGTACATGCGCTAGTTTTAGTGTGTGTGCAACTCCTTCTATTTATAGTAAGAGGAACCCTACTTCCCGTTGAGAGAGAAGAGGTAGTGTGTTCCTCATTTTCCGGATTAGTAGGTGGGTGTCAGTCTTTTTACAGACTGCAAGGCTAGGAAGGGATGTCCACTGTACCTAGAGGCATGGCGACTTTCACCTACCCTTGACTTTCCGGACTGTAGCTATTTCCGTTGTGCAATGGCGTGTTGACACGTAAGCTTAATGTGGCGCTTGTCAGAAATTCAAACTTTGAATTCTTGGTCAACTTATCACCTATACTGATTGACGCTTTTAAGTACAGCTCCGTATCAGAGACGCTTTGGGTGAGCTGACTTGAGAGCACTTCGCTTCCACTAAACGGAAGCTCGCTCTAAGCTTCTTTATCTTAAGTGTTTCCATGACGCTTTGTCAATCTTTATTGCTGACGCTTTCACTGCTAGAGTCGCTTCGCTTCCTGATGCTTTACGAACTTTGACTGTTTCATCCTTAGCGCTTCTAGATTAAAAAGCTTCCTAACATGCAAGCTTTGCTAAGTATAACTTGTCCAGATTCATCAAAAATAATAAGAGAAATATTCTACTTAGAGTTTTGGAATCGAATCAAAATAAATTGTTTATTAACTTGATCCAAGTTCCCCCTTAACATAATATCCCAACAGACTCTAAATAAAATACACGACATTTTGACATTTTAAAACAACTCGAGAAATAGAGTAGAAACATGCATGGATTTTTCAAAGTTAAAACGAAGATATACAAAAAAGAATCTTTTGCATGTGAAGTCCGAAAAATACCTAGTCTTTTTCATTAGGCTCCTAAGGTATTAATTAAGCCAAGGAAACAAGTTTTATATTTCTAGGAATTTTTATTTATCCTAGTTTAAATTTTACGGGTTGTTACATCCCACCACCCTTATAAAAATTTCGTCCTCGAAATTTGACGTACCCTATTTCATGCATATTTGTGTGATTTTTATAGTTTGGTGTGAGTTTTATTTCATATGTTTTGTTTGTTTTTATGTGTTTATTTTGTGTGTTTTAGTCAGAGTTGAGTTCGTGGAGTTTTGAAAGCGAAGAGAGTAAAGGAGCAAAAGAATGAAGAAATGAGAGAGAAGTGGAGATCAAGTTTTGATGAAATAAAAGCATAATATTGAAGAGGGGTTCGATAGGAGCGCATAGGAAAAAATAGGGGTCAATTCTAAGTTCGGACAAGGGAGATACGGCCGAAATAAAAAAAGTTACGTGCAGCGGGCCGAATGTAGCACCTAGCGGGCCGCTGGGATGGGCTGACTTTTGCTATTATTTTCCTTATTTGATTAGGTTTTTGGAGACCTATATATATGTAAACTCCTATGAACGAAAATATACTTCTCCCATCTTATTTTTCAGCCTTTAAAACTCTAGATTAGTTTAGATTAGCTTTTAGTTATTGCTTTGAAGATTATAGCTTTTGGATTCAAGATTTAATTCAAGTTTTAATACAAGTCGTTCTTTCTTTCGTCTACGTTTTATAAGTTTAATTTGTACTCTTAGATTAATTTTGCTTGCTTTCTTTTATTGCTTTCATTAATTGCTTTTATTAGTTTAGATTAATTTGCTAAGATTAGATTTAATTGCTTTCTAGTTCCTTAGATTTATTTTCAAGCATGTTAGGATTAATTGGCTCTAGCTTAGATTTATTTGCTTTCTTTATTGCTTTCGTTTCAATTCATGCCTAGTTAGATTTATTGTTTTTCTCTTAGTTTAATTCTTTATCCTGTGTGACAGACGAGAATTCCTTCTACTTTCTTTTATATGTTTTCAAGTCTAGTTTAATTTATTTGCTTTATTTATTTTAAGCCTAGGATTTAGATCAAACCAAAAACTCAAAATTCTTTACTTGCTTTCTTAGAGTAGGTTTTATTTGCTTTCTGTGGGCCACATAATTGATATCTATGTTAAGTCTTCCTTGAGATTCGACATTGGGTTAACTTACTAGTTCTACGATAGGCCTAGTTCTATTGCTAGCACTTTTAGGTGAAACAAATTTTGGCGCCGTTACCGGGGAAGACTTTAGACAATTGATTGTGTGGTTTTATTTTCCGTGTTTTATTTTCTTTTATTTCTTATTTTAATTTTATTTTATTTAATTTTTGCTCGATTATTCTTCTCTCCCATCGGTACATTTAATCCGTTTGTTGAGTGTTGTGCATGCAAGGTTTCCGAAGTTCTAAAGACAATGTGATTTTAGCAACAAAAGAGGAGGAAAAAGTTGAGTTTCAAGACTACTTAGTCTTGCCTTTTGAGGAATCCAAGGTTATGGTAGAACAACCAATTGGCCAGTTCGGCCGTTCCACTATCACCACCTCCACCTCGGCGATTGTCTTGCCCAAGGAGGTCAGAGATCATGAGCTTAAACCGCAACACCAACAGCTGCTGCCCTCTTACCATGGCCCGGCCAATGAAGAGGCTCTAGAATTCATTCAAGAGTTATGTTCTATAATACATAATTTTCCATTTCCTCGGGGATATCTCAGAAGATCACCTCAGAATGAAGTACTTTCCCTACACCTTGAAGGAACGTGCCAATGCATGGTACCGTACTCTCCCAGCCGGATTGATGACTACATGGAAGGATGTTTGTAAGAAGTTCATGCTCAAGTACTATCCCAATCGGAAGACTTAAGAAGTTCGATCGAAGATAATTTACTTTTTACAAGATTCCGATGACCCTTTTCATGAAGCATAGGAGAGATTCCAAGATTTGTTGCAGTAGTGCCCGCACTACCAGTTTGCCAGCGAGATGTTGTGGCAATTCTTCTATGATGGGCTTAACTCATCAAGTCAATCTTTGGTGGACAACACTTCGGGAGGAGATCTTGGAGCGAAGATGGTGACTAAGGCAAGGACAATTTTCGAGACTATTGCTGCAAGCTCGCAATGAAAATCATCTCGACCAAAGAAGAATGAAGCTAGTGCAGTCACCGCTAGCCCGTAAATTAAAAAGCAAATGGCGGACATGATGAGAAAGTTACATGAGCTCGAGATGAAGGCTGAGGTGACCCCTCCTTCTCCACCGGTTAAAGTTCTCAAAAGATCACAGCCACCTATCTACCCCAAGCCCTACCTCCTCAAAATTCTCAATATCCTCCACAATACCCACAACAACCATACTACCCTCCACCATCACCACCATACTATCCACCTCAACCATCACCTTACTATCCACCTCAGCCACCATATTATCCACATCCACAACAGCCATTGATCGCTCTACTTTTGAGGTAGAGAAATGCAATAATATCGAATAAGTATTCGAGTCGAATCCACAAGGAATGTCAAGACGTAAGAATCTCATCTCTTAGCCTCATCTCTCAGCCTTTTCCTTTCAAATTCCTCCCTAGCCTGCATATACTTCCTGTACTTCTCGAAAGCATATGTGCGCAGGCTCTCGACATGGACTATTTTAGCTTCAAACACTTCATTTTTCAAAAGCTTCAGTGCTTTAGCCGAGTCTGTCAGCGCTTCTTCATTAGAAACTTCTTCCCTGCACTCCGCCACCGCTTTATACTTTACCATCACTACCAGGCAATTTTTCTCTTCTGCATTTTGCGGTGTGTGCTTCAACTTATACCGGCGGAGGTGGTAGTTCATTTTATGTAGCAAAATTGCGTCGATCTCATCATCGAGTTGACATTGAGCTCCAGCCTCATTGGTCATCATTGCGGTAGTCAGTTTCTTCTTTTTCTTGGGGTTAGTGTTAGCAGGCTCTGTGGTTTTGCGCTTCTAAACTTATGGCTGTGGCGCTGTTGACACTGCCTGAAGTGGAATGGCATCAATCGGCTTCTTGGAGATGATTACTTGCCGCTCTGCTTCCCTCTTCTTTGGTGCTTCCACCTTTTTGGAACCATCCTCTTTTTCCTTGGCCGTTGTAGATGGACCACTTGATGTCCCAGTTGCTTCCCCCTTTTTGGCAGCATCAATACCAGCTTCAGAGGGAACGGACTGTACCATGGCGCTTTAGCTGGCAGCTCCTGGCAAGGAGATGTTTGGCTGATTTGGCTTCAGTAAGTTCTGTGCCAGGAGAGCGCCGAGGACTTGTGCTGAAAGCACCGGAGCTGGAGAGCATGCATTGTTCAGAATGATCGACCGTTCGAAGTTGGTTCAGAAGATGCAAAGCTCAGATTTCACTAAATCCGAGAGCGCTCCGATTTGGTTGGTGATGCGCTCCAACGCTTCATTGGCGATTGGCCCAACCTGACGCGATCCGCTTTGTACTCCAGATACGGCTTGGCCCACCATGGCCATAGCCTACTTCCTTTGCTTCTCTGAGTCCGCGGGCTTTATCTCCATGGACTCCAGCTTCTCCTTTAGCTGGCGGGCGGCAAAATCGGCTTCGAATTTCTCAGCCTTTGCCGCTTTCTGCTCCTCCTTCATTTGGATGAGCTTCGCATTTATCTTGGAGAGCTCTGCTTTAGCAGTTTTGAGCTCTCGCTAGATATGCTCTCGCTCATCCTGCTCGATCACCGAATGATTGTTCTCAGCTTCCAGCACTTCCGCGCTTTGATCGACATCATCGAGAGCAATCATCAAATCTTCAGAAAGCTTCAGCACTTCCGAACACAATTTAGGAATTTGTTGAAGCTGTGAGTTTGCGTTCGAAAGCTCTTAATTAGCTTTCTGGAGATTCGCCTTCTCTATGGCCAACTGGCTTTCAGCAGTTGCCAGCTTCTCCTTCAGCGCTTCCAACTCTGTGGTAGCAGTTGAAAGCTCTCCTACCTTCTTCGTCTTCTCCTCCTTGGCTTCGGATAGCTGAGTCTCTCTCTCCTTAACCATTTTTTTCAGCTGGGAGCACTCATGCTCCACTTCATCATGAGTGGTTTGAAGAACCGAGAGCCGCTCTTCAAACACTATGATCGTGGCCCCAGCTGGTGTTATGGGGGCGGGGGTGTAGGAGGGAACGAGCTTCTTTACCTTTCTTTCGGTGAGCTTCCACACCTCCGGCTCATCGATCAGGTCGTCAAAGCATTCCAAGCCGAAGCTTCCAAGGATCGAGGCCTCCTCTTTGACCAGCGCTTTGTAATCCCTAGACGTGACAATCTGGCACACTTTATATATATTGGTGCCACGGCTTCTGACGTACTTGAGAAATGGGGAGATGATCTCAAGGACGTGGGGAGAAAGAGATAATTCTCCAAAGAATTCACGAATCTCTTCCTCTGCATACGCAGGATCCCTGTCAACAGCCTTCACTACTGGGCTAGATGCTTTG
Organism: Mentha longifolia; assembly: GCA_001642375.2. Lineage (NCBI taxonomy): Eukaryota > Viridiplantae > Streptophyta > Magnoliopsida > Lamiales > Lamiaceae > Mentha > Mentha longifolia. The sequence goes on along the minus strand of CM038113.1, from coordinate 18,212,062 downwards.
GGAGTTGGAGGAGCGTCGGCATGGAGCTCCTCGTCCACTAATGGACTGGAAGCGTCGTCGCCAAAATTGAGAGCGTCGATGCATTGAGCATCCTCTTTTGGCATTTTAACTTCCTCATTTTCTCCTTGTGTGGCTTGCGCACCGGTTTCCAGATCCTGACTCAACATCTTGTCAGAATCTAAAGCATTGGATGAGGAAGTACTTTCCTCATCATCCTCATCTACCAAGCCACGCTTTCCCTTCGAGGAAGGGACTGATTTCTCTGACAGCGAAGAGCGCTTCCGATTCTTGATGGTTTTCCCACCTTTCTTTTTCTTCATTCTCTTCTCCTCTTCTTTCTTGAGGATAAACGCTTCAGCTTCTGTATATTAGATGTCAGAAGCGAGGGGAGTGATAACTCCAAACTCATCGCCTGGGAGTGCCTTATTGAAAAGTACCCGGTTGTACTTGGTCTGTACTGGCCACTCCTGTGCTAGCCACGACGCTTCAAGAAACATGGAAATCCGCATTCCATATTTCAACTTTCCTAGGAAGGAAAACATCCCCTTGTCGTCTCTTTCCATCTCCTCTTGGACGGCCTTCTTCGCTTCCAACAACTACTTGAATAACCACGCTCTCCAGTTGTATTGTGTGTGGTTTTTGGCAGCATCACAGAGTGCCGATAGAAGTCGGATCTTTTGCTCCGTGATCGTTGACTAGCTCCCAGTGTGACAAACTAGGCACTTTGTCATAATGTTGATCATGTTGTCGAACGGCAGGTGAAGCAATGTCGCCTTCGACTGTTTATGGATGAAGATTGTGCGCGGATCTTTAGTGAAGCGTTTGAACTCTTTTCTGATGTCCGGATCTCCAGCAGACTCCGGATCCTCCCTAGAGTTCGGAATAGGGACGAAATCTTCGAACAACTCTTCAAGGGAGAGCTTCTCAATCGCCACTGAAAGAGTGAGACCATCTTTATCTATTTTCTGTAGCGAAATCTTTGTGATTAGGGTTTCTAGGTTGAGGTTGGAAAGAAAATCAACCACCCGACTGGGTTGATATATTTGGGGTGCTTGAAGATGAGGTTCTCCAAGCCGGCGTTCATAATAGTCCTCTTGATCACTCCTCCATCGACAAGAATGTCACGATTAATGTGAGCATCTGTGAACACAAACTCGCTGTAGCGGCTTCGCGGAGTGGCTTCCCACTTAGCATTCACCATTGTTATGAACTAAAGCTTCTGAAAAAGATAAGGAAGCTTTAGTGGATAATGAAAGTTCTGTGAGTTTTAGAACTTGAAAATTGCAGATTTGGCGAAAATGATTAATAATGAAGGTGATAGAATGAAATAGTACAAATATATATACATAGAAATTTAAAGAGTATTAAAGGGGTAGTGGGGTGATGTGTCTTAGTGAGTGGCTAAGATCACTTCCCGAAAATGGGGTGAGTGGTTAAGATCATGCTCTATGGTTACTTTAATCGTGTGGTCAAGGAAAAACTAATTCGAAATGTCCGACAGCCAAGATTAAAAGATTTTTGGCGGTTCGGTAGCGTGCGTGAGATACACGCGCGAGTGAGTCTCGAGTACTGTAACTGCAACAGCCTTTGCATTAAATGCAAAGATATCACACGCAAACCATACTTGATTGATATCCTACTTTGTATAGTATATATTTAGCTGTAGATATAAGTAAATTAATGAGAGATTAATTTTCAAAAAGATTCGAAATTTGGCTAATTGCCACGCTTTGGAATTTAGACGAGAGCGTCTAGTTCGATAAGTCACGCACATGGTTCTTGAAGACACTTTGCGTTGATTTACTTACTTGAATTGAAAGACGCGAAAGGAAGACTTACCAGTTAGTCAGCATTATAATTGACTGATACCACGCTTTGACGATCCACATGCTCAAATGTTAAAGCGTTAGTTGAGAAACAAGAACGTTCACGCTTTGGAAGTATGAGAGCATCTGTTCTCATCTAGGCATTTTCTCTCTAAGTTGGTGTGCTTCCCCCTTAAACAGAGCTTCAGACTATCTTTAAGGAAAGCGTCAACTCTATAGGGGAGGCGCTTCACTTACAATGAGAGATGAAATAATGCAAAGTCTTTTTCTCTTACTAGGGAGGTCTATCTCGTGAATTCCACAACATGGATGAGTATAAGATTACAAAATCCACAAGGGACCCGGTTGGGGATGAGTTTCTTCATAGATTTCAATGGAATGATGCAAGTTGCCTCACGCTTTACTAGGGATATACCGTTTGAGCGTGAAATTCACATCATCCATGATAGAGCTATGATTTCACTCTCCTTACTAGGGCAAGCCATCTCATATTTCCACGAGGCAGAATTTTTGAGAGTAGACGCTAACCTATTTAGAGTTGGTGCTTCAAATTATTCAAAACAAGTGAGACTTTCACAATAAGCAGTGGTGAGAGTCTTCAACATGCTTCACTTTTAGTTCATTTTCCACCATGAAAGCTTGTGATTGTTGAGTGATCATGCATCAAGAGTAACTCCACATAAACGCCCCATCTTACGAATGTGCTTTGTTACTTTGATGATGACCATAGCTCAACGCTTTCATGTATCTTCAGCATCGTAGAAGGAGGTAGAAGGGTTGGGAATGGAGTCGCGGTTTTGCAAACTCTAATCCTACAAGTTTGACTTCCTTGATCATCCATAAAGTGTATCCACTTGTGCACCGCTCTGACAAGACGGTACAGAGTTTTACGAGTGTCGTGGTACGAACACTCAACCTTAACCAAGCTAATTCGATTAGCTCGAGAAAGGAGGAACACTCAACCGTGCTTTCACAAAAAAAATAAAAGCTTGTAGAGGTTGGTGCTCCAAAGGGAACTCCATCCCTCGGTCTTGATCTTCGTCATCATCATTCACAACTCTTGTAAAGTCCGGTTCCCCCTTAACCGATTATCCCAACAATCTTTCCTAGAGATAGAAAAGCGTGAGGATAGATAGGGAACACGCTTTACCTTCTCCACCTTACTCCACCTTCTCCTTACCAGGGTCTAGCAACCCCAGTTCTAGGCATAATTTATTGAAGCAGGCTTGAGGAAGCGGCTTCGTGAGATTATTCGCTTTCTGATCCTCAGTTGGAATCTTTTCCACCTTAACATCTTGCTTCTCCACATGATCCCGAATAAAATGATGGCGAATTTCAATATGCTTACATTTTGAATGAAGCACGGGATTGTGGGTGATAGTAATTATGCTTATGTTGTCACAATAAATTGGAACCTCCGAACATTCCACTTTATAATCCTTCAATTGCTGCTTTAGCTAAAGGATATATGAACAACAGCTTCCCACAACCATGTATTCTGCTTTGGTGGTAGAGGTGGTAACACTTGTTTGTTTCTTGGAAAACCATGAAATCAATTTGTTGCCAATGAATTGGCATGTTCCAGTTGTAGATTTCCTATCAACTTTGTATCCACCGAAATCGGCATCAGAGTAGCCACTAAGCATGAGATCATCTTCCGCCGGATACCAAAGACCTAAGTTGATGGTCCCTTTAAGGTATCGAAGAATGCGCTTAGCTCCCTCCAAATGGCTTTGCTTTGGATTGCTTTGAAATCTAGCACAGACGCTGATTAACACGTATTTTATGTGCATGTTGAGTGTGTTTTGCATGTGTTTAAGTCTCTATTTGGGTGCTTAAGTGTTAGAAATGCTAGGGTTTCTTAACTTGTAGCATATATTCTACTTTTCTCGTTTCTTTTCGGTTTTCGGTCCATTTTTGTAAGAATAAGAAAGAGCATTCATGTGACTAAGGATCGAAGGCTAGAAATGAGGAAGAGTCGAGTGTGATTTGAGTGAAACCTAGGGTTAAGAATGTGGAATTTGAATTCATAAAGCTAGGGTTTCACTCGTTCAAGTTTGTTTATGTTTTCCTCATTCTCTCGAGTCTCTTTGTGACTTTTTGCAGATTGATGGAGAACTCATTTGGCCAAATTGATCATTCCACGTCAAAGAGGAGCTCGTTAGGAGAACTCATTTGGCCAAATTGATTACCTAAGGTATGCCTTCCTTGGTGATAATGACTTTTTTCTCGTTATAGTGTCACAACACTTGTCAGAGTCCGAATTGGACAAGTTGTTGAGAGTCCTTAGGGAGTTGAAAGATGTTATTGGTTGGTCTATTGATGATATCAAGGGTATTTGTCCATCTATATGCATGCATCGTATTTTATTGGAAGATGATTGTCGTCCCAAGGTTCAACCTCAAAGGAGGTTGAATCCGGTCTTGCAAGAGGTGGTGAGAAAAGAGGTGTTGAAGTTATTAGATGCGGGAATGATCTACGCCATTTCGGATAGTGAATGGGTGAGTCCTACCCAAGTAGTCCCGAAGAAAGGGGGGATGACTGTGGTCAAGAATGAGAAGGATGAAGTTATTGCTACAAGAGTTGCCACCGGATATAGAGTTTGCATTGATTATAGGGCTTTGAATTCAGCTACAAGGAAAGATCATTTCCCTTTGCCCTTTATAGATCAAATGTTAGATCGTTTGGCGGGTTATGAGTACTATTGTTTTCTTGATGGGTATTCGGGTTACAACCAAATTGCCATAGCCCCGGAGGATCAACACAAGACGGCCTTTACATGCCCCTATGGAGTATTTGCCTATAGGAGGATGCCTTTCGGGTTGTGTAATGCTCCGGCCACGTTCCAAAGATGCATGATGTCTATATTTGGAGGGTTGATTGAAAATATTGTGGAGGTATTCATGGATGACTTCTCGGTTTTCGGGAGGAGCTTCGATTCTTGTTTGGATATCCTCACAAAAGTGTTGCAAAGGTGTATGGACACTTCTCTTGTCTTGAATTGGGAGAAGTGCCACTTCATGGTTAAAGATGGAATTGTGCTTGGGCACAGGGTGTCTAGAGATGGTTTGGAAGTTGATAGAGCCAAAATTGTCGCCATAGAGAAGCTTCCGCCTCCAACAAATGTGAAATCAATCTGAAGCTTCCTTGGTCATGCGGGGTTCTATAGAAGGTTCATTGAAGGTTTTTCCAAGATTACCAAGCCACTTTGCAATCTTTTGCAAAAAGATGTTAAGTTTATCTTTGATGAAGAATGTTTGAAAGCTTTTGAGACATTGAAGAAAGCCCTCATTTCTACTCCTATTCTTATCAAGCCTAATTGGAGTGAATCTTTCATTCTAAAGTGTGATGCAAGTGATTATGCTTTAGGAGTGGTCTTGGAGCAAATGAGAGACAAAGTGTTTCAGGTCATTCATTATGCTAGTAGAACCTTGGATGGTGCTCAAAGGAACTACACAACAACCTGAGAAGGAATTCTTAGCCATTGTCTTTGCCTTTGACAAATTTCGGTCATATCTTGTTGGGAATCATACCATTGTCTATTCGGATCATATAGCTATACGACATCTCATGGCCAAGAAGGATGCAAAGCCTCGTTTGATTCATTGGGTTCTCCTTCTACAAGAATTTGACATGGAGATTCGTGATAGAAGAGGAGTTGATAATGTGCTAGCCGATCACATGTCAAGGCTTGAAAAGCCGATTGAAGTTGAAGATTTGAGATTGTGTATCAATGAGTGTTTTCCGGATGAGAAGATTATGGTGTTGAAGTGCAAAGATTCTTGGTTTGCCGACTTGGCTAATTACCTTGTGCTTCGAGTGTTGCCACCAAATCTCTCGGATTATCAAAAGGCCAAGTTCCTTCGAGATGTGAAGTTATATTATTGGCAAGATCCATACTTATGGAGAAGATGTGCCGATGGTCTTATTAGAAGATGTGTCATGGAAGGTGAATGGCTCAAGATTATTGAAGATTATCATGAAGGACCAAATGGAGGTCATTTTGGGGCTAATTGTACAGCTTGGAAGGTATTTCAAAGTGGATTCTATTGGCCCTCGATTTTTAAAGATTGCCAAATCTTTGTGAAGAATTGCAATAGATGTCAAAGGATGGGGAATATCACTAAGAGGGATGAGATGTCTCAAAACATCATGATTGAAGTTGAGTTGTTTGATGTTTGGGGGATAGATTTCATAGGACCATTCCCTAATTCTTGTGGTTTTTCTTATATCCTTCTTGCTATTGAGTATGTTTCAAGATGGGTCGAAGCCATTCCAACTTTGACTAGTGATTCCAAGGTTGTGATCAAGTTTTTGAAGAAGAACATATTAACTTGGTTCGGAACTCCAAAGGCTTTGCTTAGTGATGAGGGGTCTCACTTCAACAACAAATGGTTGGGAAATGTTCTTGCTAAATATGGAGTGAAGCACAAGATTACCTCTCCATACCATCCTCAAGCCAATGGTCAAGCCGAGCTTGCAAACCGGGAGATCAAGCAAATCTTGGAGAAGACAATCACCACTCGAAAGGATTGGGCAAAGAAACTTGATGATACTTTGTGGGGCTATCGAACCGCCTACAAACCCCCCATTGGTATGTCCCCTTACCAACTTATCTTTGGAAAGTCTTGTCACTTGCCTTTGGAAATTGAGCATAAGGCATTTTGGGCTATAAAGAGGATTAATCTTGAGTTTAAGGAGGCCGGAGTGAATAGGAAGAATCATCTACTGGAATTGGATGAATGGAGAAATGAGGCTTATAAAAATTCTCGGATTTACAAGGAAAGAGCCAAGAAGTTTCATGATTTGGAGATTCGAAGCAAGGTGATCATTCCGGGAGACGAGGTTCTTCTCTTTAACTCTCGTCTTTGTCTTTTCCCTGGAAAACTCAAATCAAGGTGGACCAGTCCTTACATTGTGAGTAGAAGTTTCAAGAATAGCACATTTGAACTTCTAAAGAATGATGGTTCTACCTTCGTTGTTAATGGACATCGACTTAAGCTCTATTTCAATTCAAAGAAGTTCAAGGAGGAGTCGACCATTCTTCTTAATGATGCTTGATCTTGGAGACTAAGTCGGGCTAACGACGTTAAACAAAGCGCTAGTTGAGAGGCACCTCAACACGTATCCTTTTCTTTTTTGTTTTTGTGAGTTTTTATTTCATTTTTCGATTTTTGAGTTTGTTGCAATTTTCGTTCCATTTTTGAAGAAAAAAAAAAAAACCATAAAAAAATAGAAAATGTTGAAAAATGCTTAGGAAGAAGCAAGAAGAAGCAAGAGAATAGAAGATCTACTTGAGAGCTTTAGGGAGTATCAAATTGGCCAAGGTACCACTTGGCCAAGACCGCCCCCGAAGTAGCTCGGAGAGTTTGTAAGTGTAATTTAAATCCATTATTTATCTTTCCCTCCAAACTCATTTTAGAATTCATTTTCTAAAATAAGTTTGGGGGTGGGGGTATGATAATGAATTTAAATTACTTACATTTCATGTTTTTAAGTTCCTTTTAAATTTGTTTGACTTTTGTTTCTTTGCTTCTTAAGTTGTTTATTGTATCTCTTGGTGCCTATAATGTGACTTGGTGATATCTATGTGCTCTATTTGTTATTTGATGGGGTGATGAATTGGATTTGTTGGTTTTGATTGAGTGAATGGAGTTTGTTGAATTTTTGGTGAGAAGTTTGGTTTGGAGGTGGTTCTTGGGTTTGTTGTGAAAATGTTTGGTCATTGTTGGTTTATCTTGTGGCTTTATGGTGTGAATTTGTTCAGAGTTTGTTGATTTGTTTTGTAGCATTTGGGGATGAATAGGGATTGAGTGAATTTTTTTTTGGGATTCATGAAGTTTGTGTCGAGTTTGGTGGTGTGATGTGCGAAAATTGTGAAAATTGAAAAATTTTTGAATGGAAAAAATGCATGTATGCTTGCATGTGTGAATGCGAAAGCACGTGTTGAATTGCTCAAGTGCATTAGAGTGAGATGCCAATGATTAATGCTAAATGGTGACATTTTTGAAATTTCTCAAGTTTAAGTCAAGCATGATTAGGGTTATTTTACTTGAATAGCTTGGGAGGATTGATCTTAGGCACTTAGACTCTAAGCAAAAGCTTGAGAGGATTTTTGAGCCTAAAACTATGCATTTTACATAGTAATATCCTTTCTTGAGAGCTTGATCTTGCATTGCATATTCTTTACTAGAACTTGCCTTAATACTCTAGTTAGAAATATTACATGTTTGCATGATTAGGAGATGATCTTAGGCCATCATTGTATAGCCATTTTCCCTAAACACTAACCTATCTTTCATTACATTTGTTGTCCCATTTTGAGCCTTGAATAGAGCCTTTTCTTTTTGAACCGGACGATAGGGGGTGAAGGATGGTTAAGGGAACCTTGGTAGAAGTTGAAAATTCATGAGAAATGGTGGGTGATGGTGAAGGGTCTAGAGATTGATTTTGAAATGAAAGAACACTCCTATAAGCTCAAAGTTAGAATAGAAAAGAATAAGAACAAAGTTCTTATTAAATAAAAAAAATAAAAAAATAAAAAAATGTAAGAACAAAGTTCTTACAAGAAAAAGAGAAGAATAAGAGCATAAAGGAGTGTTTCTTTAGATATTTGGTAGAAGCTTGAGTTCATTTGATAAAAAGGGGTTGGATAAGGTGGAAGATGAAGAAATTCATACTTAGAGAAGTGAAGAAAAGAGGTAAAGGAGCTTAGATGAAGATTTAAGCCACTTATCCTAAAATTCCCTACCTTAACCAATGTCCCTACATTAACAAGCTTAAGAAAGACCTTTTTGATCCTAATTTGTGCATGCATTGTGGTATTGGAAACTTGAGTTGATAGGCAAGCCTATGGTTAAAGATGTGTATTGCATGATTTCGATGAGTGATTACCTTGTTCCATATATTGAGTGATCGAGTGATACACATACTTCTTGTGAGGTCTAGGGTTGAATGTGCTTGAGTGATTGAGTTCTAAGTTAGGAGAGTGAAGAATTCTATGAATGTTTGGCTTGACTTGAGAATTTCCTTAAACTAAAATGGTTTTTGAGATGATATGAGGCATCGAGGAACTCAAAATGCACACCCCATACGTGTTAAGTGTTTTGATTGTACGTTTCATTCTTCGGGACGAACAATGGCTTAAGTTTGGGGGAGTGATTAACACGTATTTTATGTGCATGTTGAGTGTGTTTTGCATGTGTTTAAGTCTCTATTTGGGTGCTTAAGTGTTAGAAATGCTAGGGTTTCTTAACTTGTAGCATACATTCTACTTTTCTCGTTTCTTTTAGGTTTTCGGTCTATTTTTGTAAGAATTGGAAAGAGCATTCATGTGACTAAGGATCGAAGGCTAGAAATGAGGAAGAGTCGAGTTTGATTTGGGTGAAACCTAGGGTTAAGAATGTGAAATTTGAATTCATAAAGCTAGGGTTTCACTCGTTCAAGTTTGTTTATGTTTTCCTCGTTCTCTCAAGTCTCTTTGTGACTTTTTTCAGGTTGATGGAGAACTCATTTGGCCAAATTGATCATTCCACGTCGAAGAGGAGCTCGTTAGGAAGCCATAGCAAAAAGCGGATCGAGAATCAGAGTTCGGACGAGAGAGAACGAGCGAAAACGGCGAAGTCGCGCAAGAGAAGGAAAACCGGCGGGTTGGCCTGCGGTTAGTCAAACCGTCGGGAACCAACATCAAACCGCCGGTTCACCACCTCATTTGGCAGCATAGACGGCGGTCTACTCGGCGGTCTGCCAGACCGCCGGTTCCCCTTCCCACAGACCGCCGGTCAATCACCCTCTTCACTAATGGGCGAGTTCGGCTCGCCCAAACTCGTCCCGGTTCGTCCCGTTTCACCCCGATTTGACCCAAACTCGATTTGTGATGTATTTAACCCCAAAATTCACCCCATTTGTAGATCCTTTTATATATTTTTAATTCCCCAAGAACCCTAGAATATTTTCCCTCTTTCCTTTTTAGTATTTTGAAGATTGTTGGAGCTATACTTTGTGGATTTGCAATTCAAGACCATTTTCTTCTTCCTCATTAAATTCTCTTTCTTTTAAGCATGATTTCTTCTATTTTCTATGGTTCATTTCCTTTAATTATATCTAGCTAATTTCCTTTTGGTTCCAATATATGAAGATATGATCTAGAAAATTAGGTTTTTGGATTTTGTTGTTGGATTTACCTTCTAATTCATATGTCTTGTGATTTGGGACTTGATTTTATTGCATGAGTGATTGGCCATCATAGAGTGCATACAAGGTGTTTGGCTAAATGCTTAGTAGGCTTTAGTTCATAACACTTGGCATCAAATCACAACATATTAGTAATTCTTGCTAATAGGAGATTCTAGATAATTAATTGAGCTATTTGGAGTTAATTTATGCATCTTGAGACCTAGCGGAGATAGATGTCATAGGTTAATCCACTAATATTGATTGCTTCGAGAGAAGAATTGATGTTTACTATATATAGAACTCCCATATGAATTAGATTAAAATGGCTAATCCATGCAAATCCATAAACCTATGCTTTTAGTGATTATTGGATTATATTTGGAACCATATTTTCTCTTATCGATTTTATATCATTTGCCACTTGTTATTTGCTTAGTTAAGTTTGAGCATTGTTAATTACTTTTCAATTGTTTTTACTCAATCAAAAACACAAAAACATGCTATATTGTAGCTTGGATAGTAGGTTTAGTAGCTAGGTTACTACTTGAAACTTGAGCGTCCTTGCATTCCTCGTGGTTCGACTCGATTACTCAATCGATTATTATTACTCTCTACCCTCACCTCTAAAGTGAGGGCGGACCAGACGCCTATAGCAAAAGTCGGCTAGCTGTAAGATAGAGCAGAGAGCCAATCAACATATGATAATCCATAGTGTTGACTGACTTGCCATCCAAGTCTGGATCTATCTTGAAGTTTGTGTTTATTGGAATCTTGACGCTTTTGCAATTTTGAACTCCAAACTTAGTAAGCATATCACGAGTATACTTTGCTTGATTGATGAAGATTCCTCAACTCGTTTGCTTCACTTGTAATCCCAAAAAGCAAGTTATCAGCCCCATCATTGACATCTTGTACTTCCTCTTCATCAAAGCAGCGAACTTGTCACTGAAGCTTTGATTCGGAGAGCCAAAGATGATGTCGTCAACGTAGATTTGTACCCAAAGTATGTCTTCACTGTCATTGATAGTGAAGAGGGTTTGATCTACCTTCCTTTTTGAAAGCCGCTTTCGACAAGGAAGTTTGAAAGAGTCTTGTACCACGCTCTAGGAGCTTGCTTGAGGCCATAAATAGCTTTGATGAGCCGGTACACTTGATTACTCTTTTCAAAGCCGGAGGCTATTTGAAGTACACTTCCTCCTTCAAATTTCCATTGAGGAATGCACTATTCACGTCCATTTGATACACTTTGAACTTCTTGGATGCGGCATATGCAAGGAACATCCTTATGGCTTCGAGACGAGCTACGGGAGTGAAGGTCTCATTAAAATCGATGTCTTTCTCTTGGCAATATCCTTTCGCGACCAAGCGAGCTTTGTTGGGAACGACGTTGCCGCTCTCGTCGGTCTTATTCTTGAAGACCCATTTGGTACTGATGACGCTTTGATGAGAAGGTCGATCCACTAGGTACCAAATGCCATTCCTTGAGAACTCATTCAGCTCCTTTTCCATGGCAGTTACCCAATTTGAATCATTTAGAGCGTCATCCACCGATGAAGGCTCAGTGCATGCTAGGAAGCAGCTAAACATGCAACTTTCACCATGAAATAAGGTACTTCTAGTCCTGACGCCCTGGCTGGGGTCACCTAGAACACCATCTTGGGGATGATACCTCAACTATAGCTTCTTCTGGTTGAGAGCCTCCATATCATCCGCCTCGGAGCGTGGTGTGTGATCGTCACCATCCCCTTGATCACACACCGCTGAACTGCATGAAGCTTCCTCATTGTTTGGGACCAATGAGGTCAGAGGATTAGCTATTCCCGAGTTTGGTTCCCCCTTATCGAGAGAGAGCTTATTTAGATACTGCTTCACGACTTCAACTCCATCTTCAAGCTCCTCTTCTGCTGAAGCATCCACCAAATCTACTCTCTTTGAAGTAGAGCGTGTTACTGGTCCAGAAGAGGCTTCAGGGACTCCAATTGCGCTTCCAGGTCCAGCGTTCATGCTTTCAGCGTTTACCTATACCTGCGGAGTCTTGAAGGCAACTTCATCAAAAATAATGTGGTGTTTCTTCCACAACAAGAGTTTGGCAATTGTAAACACGATAAGCTTTACTTGTCGGGGAATATCCAAGAAATATTCCTGTATCAGCTTTGCTATCGAACGCTCTTAATTGCGTTTTACCATTGTTGTGAATGAAACACTTGCAACCAAAAATATGTAAATGAGAGAGAGTAGGAATTCTCCCTTTCCACAATTCATGTGGGGTTTTGTTGTGGCGTGTGTTGATTAGAGTGCGATTATGGGTGTAGCAAGCGGTGAAAGTCGCTTCTCCCCAAAACTTCTTTGGCAGTTGGGCATCCGCGAGCATTGAACGTGCAACTTCTTTGATGGTTCTGTTTCGGCGCTCTACAATGCCATTTTGTTGCGGAGTGCGAGCTGTAGAAGTCTGATGAAGAATCTCATTCTCTGTGCAGTACGCTTCGATAAATTGATTGAGAAATTATGTTCCTTTGTCGAAGCGTATCTTCATCATAGTTTCTCCTTTTTGCACCGTCAGTTGCTTTAGGAGCTTTGGGAGCTCCCGGAGCGTGTCCTTCTTCTTGTATAGAATTAGTACCCAAGTGTAGCGTGAGTAATCGTCCACAACTATAAGAGCGTACTTCCTTCCACTTAAGGTAACAGGTGTGATTGGACCGAAGAGGTCCAAAGAGTGAGGGTTTCTTCATTGACTCTAAACGTGAGATTCCCATCTTGGATATCAATAAGAGCTCGACCGGTTACTAGAAAATAACACCCAAGAATGAGTGGCATATCCTTATCTTCCGGCATATCCAAGATAACAAAGTCCGCGGGGAAGATAAACTCCTCAACTTTCACCAAAACATCTTGGGGCATAAGATATGGAACAAACGGCCATTTGAAGATAAATAGATGTAGGTTTGATCTCTCTAATATCCAATCTCCTAAAGATAGACAATGGCATCAACTTGATGCTAGTACCAAGATCACACAAGACTCTACCAAACCTTTGACCACCAACCACACAAGCTATAGTAAAGCTTCCCGGATCTTTTTGCTTCAAAGGCATTTTCCTTTGAATCATTGCACTAACCTCCTCCGTTAGACTAATTATTTCAAATGATCCAAACTTTCTCTTGTTAGCCACAGAATCCTTTAGAAACATCACATAGCCCGGCATATCTCTAAGTGCATCAAGCAAAGGGATATTGATTTGTACCTTGTTGAATATATCCAAGAATCTCTTCATCTTTTCATCCACCTTGGGCTTTGCTAGACGATGAGGGAATGGAGCCTTTGTGATCACATCCTTGGTGGGAAGATGAGCTTCTACTAGCACTTCATTTGGAGCCTCTTTTTGAACTTCTTTTCTTGATTCTCCATCATTAGTTGGAGGCTCTTCATAGGGTATATCTTCAACAAGAACTTCATCTTCTTTGCTTCCGGATGTGGCTTAATTTTCATAGGCTCTTCCAGTCCTCAATGTGATAGCATTGCATCCCTTGGGATTCATCTCCGTATTGCTTGGAAATTTGTCCAGTGTATGTTGAGAAGCCGCTTGGAAATCCCACCTCTCGTGCCTTTAGGGTACCCCACGAAAAACCATAGTTCAGTTCGTGATTCCATCTTATCAGCATCTTTGTTCAGCACATGTGCTGGACACCCCCAAATCCGAATATGTTTCAAATTAGGCTTATGCTCAGTCCACATTCCTAAGGGGTCTTAGGTACCGATTTGGAAGGAACCAAATTTAGAACATACGTTGCCATTTCTAATGCATAACCCCAAAACGAAGTAGGTAGCTCAGAATAGCTCATCATCGATCAAACCATTTCTATGAGTGTTTGATTTCTTCGTTCTGCCATGCCATTTTGTTGTGGCATCCCCGGCGCAGTGAGCTGGGATGTGATCCCAGCTTCTGACATGTATTCCAAAAATTCACCGCTACGGTATTCCCCTCCTCGATCAGATCAAAGGGATTTAATAGTTCTCTCATGACGATTCTCAACTTCCGCCTTAAATTCTTTTAATTTATCAAAGGATTCAGACTTCCATTTCATCAGATAAACATATTCAAACCTTGAGTAATCATCAATAAAAGTGAGTAATCATCAATAAAAGTGATGAAGTACTCAATACCACCTCTAACTTGAATCGACATTAGACCACACACGTCCGTGTGAATCAAATCCAACACTTTCTCTGATTTGTTTCCCTTGGACTTCAAATTTCTTTTCACCATCTTACCTTGCAAGCAAGATTTGCAAGTTGGTAATGGTTCCATTTGGAATTCCTCAAAAGGACCATCTTTTACCAACCTTTGAATCCTCTTAAGGTGGATGTGACCAGGCCTCAGATGCCAGAATTATGTTTGATTCACACTCGAAGAAAACTTACGTTTCTGATTAACACGTATTTTATGTGCATGACGAGTGTATTCCATATATGATTGAAGCTCGATTTATGTGTTTAAATGCTAGAATTGCTAGGGTTTTCAACTTGTAGCATGTTCTATACTTTTCTCGTTTTCTTTCGGTTTTCGATCTATTTTTATAGGAATTGGAAATGGCATTCAAGTAGCCAAGGATCAATGGCCAGAAATGAGGAAGAAACGAGCTTAAGAAGGTGGAAATTTGAGTTGGAAAGCCAGTTCGGTTGAAGGAAAGAAGAAACCAGAAGAAGGAAGAAAGAAGGAGAAGAACCGGTCAAAGAAGAAAGACCGGCGGTCTGGCCGGCGGTTTGCCAGACCGCCAAAATCCACCATCAAACCGCCGTTTCTCCATCACCACTTTCAGCATAGATAGCGGTCTAGCCCGGTGGTCTGCCAGACCGCCGGTTGTCCACGTGTCTCCACTTAAGGACCGAGTTTGGTCTGACCAAACTTGGTCCAACTCATCCCAAAACTCAATTTATATGTATTTTAACCTTAAATCTTCCCCAATGGGTATCTTTGCACTCTGACACATTCCTAGAACCCTAATTGAGATTTACACTTTGCTCCTTTAGTATTTTCAAGATTTGTGGAGCTCTACTTGTTGGATTGAAGATTGAAGACCATATTTCATTTCTCTATCTTTTGATCATGATTTCATCAATTTCTTATGGTTTATTTTCCTTGATCATGTCTAGCTAGATCTCTTTGTGATTCTAATTATATGTAGATTAGGGATAAGTGATGGGATTAGGCTTTGATCTATGAATTTACCCTCTAATTTCATGTTCATTTCTCTTGGTGTTATGCTTTATTATGTAATTGTGATTGATCACCATAGTTGCATATCAAGTATTTGATATAATGCGTGGGAGGCTTGGATTAGAAGCTGGGAAACAAGAGAATTGCATGCTAGAGATAGTATGGTTAAAGAACTCAATGTGTTATTTGGAGTTAATGATATACTTGATGTCCTAGTCGGAATTAGGTATTTTATTAATCAACTTGATTTAGTTGCAATGAGAATTAAATAAATCATATTTAGGAAGTTTCCCACATGAAGTTAGATTAAAATAGCTAATTCTAGTTAAAGTTCTACATCCCTATCACTTAGACCTAATCAATGTATAATTGGAGTCACTTTCATTTCCTATTGAGTTTATATCATTTGATACTTGTTGTTTGTTTAGTTGAATTCTAAGTTTGTTAATTACTTTCCTTTTCCTTAGTTAATCAAAAATACAAAAACATGATGTTTGGTAGCTTGAATAGTGATTAGATAACTAGGTTACTACTTGAAATTCTTACGCCTTGACATTCCTTGTGGATTTGACTCGATTATGCTCAATCGATTATCATTGCATCCTCTACCTCAAAAGTAGAGCGATCAATTTTTGACGCCGTTACCAGGGAATGTCTAGTTTGAGTTTTAATAGTCGATTTGGTGATTAAGTTACTAATTCAAGCATTTGTTTCGTTTGATTTTTGTTTTGTAGGTGTATGCACACTAGGTCCAAGGGAAGACTTGTTCAACCCTTGATCTTGGAATTTGAAAGAAGGCATAAAAGAAAGAATTCTAGCGAAGATCAAGCTATGGGAGCTAACAATCAAGCAATGGAAGCTCTTATGAAGGAAATAGAAGAGTTTAGAGCATGGAAGGATGAGCAAGAAAGAAGGGCAAATGAGGCTCAACCACCTCCTCTCAATCATATGTTCCAATCTCCAACGGAACAATTTCAAGGAGGAGAGTGGGGGACGATCAATGCCAACAATTTTGAGCTCAAATCCGGACTTATTCAAATGGTGAAGAGTGAGCAATTTGGTGGAAGTCCTATGGAGGATCCGAATGCCCATCTTAGTATGTTCCTTGATATTTGCGACACCATTAAGCTAAATAGAGTCTCAAATGATGTTATTCGCATGCGAATGTTCGGGTTTTCTCTACGGGATCGGGCCAAAGATTGGTACAAAGGATTTAACAAGGCCAACATTCATACTTGGGATGATTTATGCAAGGCCTTCCTCTCCAAGTACTTCTAACCCTCTGATCCGCCCTCACTTTAGGGGTGAGGGAGATGCAATGATAATCGATATGTATAATCGAGTCGAATCCACAGGGAATGCAATGGCATAAAAGTTTCAAGTAGTAATCTAGCTACTAAAACTACTATCCAAGCTTACAAGTGACATATTTTTGTGTTTTCTTAATTCTAACAACTAATAGCAAGAGTTAACAAACAATAGTAGAAAACTTGGTTCCAAATATAATCCGATAATCACAAGAGACCTAGGTTTTAGGATTTGTTAGGATTAACCATTTTAATCTAATTCATATGGGAGTTCTATATATTGTATACACTAATTCTTTTCTCAAAGCAATCAATGTTAGTAGATTAACCTATGACATCTATCTCCGACTAGGACTTAAGATGCATAGATTAACTCCTAATGGCACAATTAATATATAGAATCTCCTATTAGCAAGAATTACTAATATGTTGTGATTTGATGCTAAGTGCTATGAATTAAAGCCTACTAAGCATTTAACCAAACACCTTGTATGCACTCAATGATGACCAATCAATCATGCAATAAAATTAAGTCCCACACCACAAGACATATGAATTAGAAGGTAAATCCAACAACAAAATCCAAAAACCGAGTGATCTAGATCATATCTTCATATATTGGAACCAAAAGGAAATTTAGCTAGACATAATTGAAGGAATTAAACCATAAAAAGTAAATAAAATCATGCTTAAAAGATAGAGAATTTAATAAGGAAGAAGAAAATGGTCTTGAATTTTGAATCCACAAAGTAAAGCTCCAACAATCTTGAATTTACTAAAAAGGAAAGAGAAATATTTCTAGGGTTCTAAAATATTAAAGTATGCAAAAGATCCCTCAATGAGGTTGAATTAGGGGTTAAATACATAGAAATCGAGTTTGGGTTGAGTTGGAATGAATCGGGGTAAACCGGGACGAACCGGGGCGAGTTTGGGCAAAGTGGGGCGGCCAACCAGCGGTCTGGGAGGTCGCCGGCGGTCTGGCAGGTCGCCGGCCCAGATCGCCGTCCTCTATGTCCTCCACGGCGGTCTGACAGGTCGCCGGCCAGGTCGCCGTCAGCATTTCTCCTTGCGCAACTTTGTCGTTTTTGCTCGTTCTCTATCATCCGAACTCCGATTCTCGATCCGCTTTTTGCTATGGACTCCTAACGAACCCTTACTCGACATGGAATGGTCAAATTGGCCAAATGAGTTATCCATTATTCCTGCAAAAAGCATAAAGAGACTCGAGAGAACAAGGAAAACATAAATGAAATCAAACTAGTGAAACCCTAACTATATAACTTGAAATTCCACATTTAAAAACACAAGTTTCACTCTATTTGAGCTTGATTCTCCCTCGTTCCCAGCCTTTGATCCTTAGCCACATGAATGTTCTTTCCAATTTTTACAAAAATGGATCAAAAACCGAGAGAAAACGAAAAAAACACAAAGTATGCTATAAGTTTAAAAACCCTAGCATTTCTAACATTTAAGCACCTAAATCGAGACTTAAACACATGCAAAGCACACTCGACATGCACATAAAATATGTGTTAATCACTCCCCCAAACTTAAGCCATTGTTCGTCCTGAACAATAAAACGAACAATCAAAACACTTAACACGTATGGAGTGTGCATTTTGAGTTCCTCTATGCCTCATATCACTTCAAAAAAATATTTTAGTTCAATGAAATTCTCAAGTCAAGCTAAGCATTCATAAGATCACTCACCATCCTTACTTAGAAATCAATCATTCAAGCACATTCAACTCTAGACTTCACAAGAAGTGTGTATCACTCGATCACTCAATATAGAGAAAAGGTAATCACTCATCGAAATCATGCAAAACACAACTTTAACCATAAGCTTGCCTATCAACTCAAGTTTCCAATACTACAATGCATGCACAAATTAGGATCAAATAGGTCTTTCTTAAGCTTGTATGTAGGGACATTGGTTAAGGTAGGGAATTTTTAGGCTAAGTGACTTAAATTTTCATCTAAGCTCTTTCACCTCTTTTCTTCACCTTTCTAAGTATGAATTTCTTCATCTTCCACCTTATCCAACCCCTTTTTCTCAAATGAATCCCAAGCATCTACCAAATCTCATCATATGAAAAGAAACACTCCTTTATGCTCTTATTTTTTTTTTCATAAGAACTTTGTTCTTATTCTTTCCTTTTCTAACTTTGAGCTTATAGGTGTGTTCTTTCAACTCAAAACCAATCTCAAGACCCTTCACCATGACCCATCATTTTTCATGAATTTTCAACTTTCACCAAGGTTCCCTTAACCATCCTTGACCCCCTTATCATCTGGCTTCAGAAGAAAAGGCTCTATTCAAGGCTCAAAATGGGACGACAATGGTAATGAAAGATAGGTTTAGTGTTTAGGGAAAATGGGCTATTCAATGATGGCCTAAGATCATCTCCTAATTATGCACACATGTAATATTTCTAACAAGAGTATCAAGGCAAGTTCTAGTAAAGAATATGCAATGCAAGATCAAGCTCTCAAGAAAGAATATTAACTATGTAAAATGCATAGTTTAAGGCTTAAAATCCTGTCACGGTTTTTGTCTAGAGCCTAAGTGCCTAAGATCAATCCTTCCAAGCTATTCAAGTGAAATAACCCTAATCATGCTTGACTCAAACTTGAGAAATTTCAAAAAAATTGTCACCATTTTAGCATCAATCATTGGCATCTCACCCAAAAGCACTTGAGTAACTAAACACGTTCTTTCACACTCAACATGAAAGCATTCATTTAACCTTTTCAATTTTCCAAAAATTTGGCACTCAAGCTCCAATCAATCAACAAAATCATCCTCACCAAAGATTGTCCATGTAAGCTCCAATAAAACTTCAAACAACAAAACCAAGAACCAAAGAAGGAATTTCCATCAATTAAGCTCATTGACCCAAACTCATCTCCAAACCAACTTGACTCCACACAATACTCATTTAACCCCTATTCATCCCCTATCATCAAGCAAGCCTAAGCATATAATCAATGAAATCATAATGATACCACATCACTTAGTAAATTGAAAAACCAAGAGTAAAGTAATTTAAATTACACTCACAAAGGTCCAAAGCTATGTTGAAGGTGGTTTTGAAAGCCATTCAATCCTTTGCTTGCTTAATTGATTTGATTATCTTCCTTCACTCGTTCCCATCATTATTCGACCTTATGTATTGACAATGAAACACATGGAACTTGTGAAGTAGAAATGAACTTAAAAATAAGAAGTATTAGCATAGAAATAGAGAAAAATTAGGAAAAACAACTAAATTCAAACTAAAGAAACTAACTAAAATGAAAAAGAAAAGGATAGTTGTTGGGGTGCCTCCCAATGAGCGCTTAGTTCAATGTCGTTAGCTCGACGATACCTCTTTGCCCTTTCAAGGTACTTTGAATGAAGTCCCTCCTCGATCAAGCATCGACCTCTCACTTTCCTCTCCAACCTTACTTGGCTTCTTGACCTCACTTGAACCATTTGACATATAGAATGTCTCATTTTTTTCATTTACTTGAAGAATGAGACTCCCTTCAAGCACATCAACTAAAGCTCGACTTGTTGCAAGAAATGGCCATCCAAGAATGAGTGGAGTCTCCCAATCCTCCGGCATGTCAAGGATAACAAAATCCACCGGA
This sequence comes from Mentha longifolia, assembly GCA_001642375.2. Lineage (NCBI taxonomy): Eukaryota > Viridiplantae > Streptophyta > Magnoliopsida > Lamiales > Lamiaceae > Mentha > Mentha longifolia. The sequence continues at coordinate 18,191,903 of CM038113.1, read as the reverse complement.
AAAATAAACTTCCCGACCTTGATAAGCACATCTTCTACAATCCCTCTTGGATGTATGATTGAGCGGTCTGCCATTTGGAGTGATATTGAAGTAGGCTTGAATTTACCAATCCTCAAACGATTGTATACAGAAATGGGCATCAAATTCACACTTGAGCCTAAATCACACAAAGTTTTGCTAAACGTCCAACCACCAATCTTACAAGGTATAGTAAACTTTCCCAGATCCAATTCCTTGTTCGGGATCTTCTTTTTCAAATGAGCACTACTCTCCTCCGTAAGCACAATAGTTTTCAAATTATCCCATTTCACCTTCTTATGAAGCACAACCTCCAAAAATTTCTCATGATCCGGGATATTACGCAACAAACCAACTAAGGGAACATTTATATCCAACTTCTTGAATACATCTAGCAAATCACTCTTCTTCTCATATAAATTTTCCTCAATAGGCTTATGGGAAGATGCTAGATTATCCAAGCCATTTAACTCAACATGCTCTTGAGAAAATTTAGGAGTTAGAGTAGAAGGGATACCTCTTTAATTTGTCTTATGAGCACTCTCCTTCTCTATAGGTTCTTGAACACCTAGTTTACTCCTCAACTTTGAAGCTTCATAAGCATCCTTCCTTCTTTGTAGATCCTTTGGCTTATCAAGATGCTTATCATATGGAATGGCCTTTGCAATCCTCATCCTCAAATAATAATCTTTAATGTCCCAATTTGTCCAACCTTTTATAGATGGGATGATTGGCCAAATATCTATGATTCTTGGATCATTCTCATCAAGCATAACTACCTCCGAAGATGGAAGCTTATATGATTGTCTTGGCTCCACAAGATTGCTCTTAGCAAGATTCGGTGATTTCCCACAAGGTATATGTGAAGAGGTCGAAGAAAGTTCACTCACCACATGAATGGCGTTGCATTGTTGCTTCAATTTTTCTTGAGCCTTGCTAGAGGATTCTCCGAACTTGTTTTGAGTTGTAACTTGGTTAGCCATTTGGCTAATTTGGCCTTCCATCATCTTGACTTGCTTTGACAATGAAGTGAGTGAATTCTCCAAGGCATTGACCTTTTGACCGGTTTGAGAGATAAAAGCACTTTGTTGATTTGCCATTTGTTGAACGATTTGCTCAAGAGAAGGGGATGTCTTCTTAGGTTCTTCAATCACCCCTTGAGAGACGGAGAATCCGAGAGGTGGGAATTGAACATTGTTGCAATTTATATAGGAAAGGTTGGGATGAGTTTGATTGTTAGGATTATAGGGTTGATACCCTCTTTGTTGACCATAGGAGTTGCCTCCTTGCTTCCCTTGAAACCCCCCTTGATAATTTCCTTGAAATCCATCTTAAGCCCCTTGAAATCCTTGCCTATTGTAGTAATTTCCATAAGGCCCTTGATTGACATATCTCACGTCTTCAATTCCATTGAACTCGCAATTCTCTTGAGTTTGAACCCTTTGAATTTGAGCTTTCCTTTCATCTTCATATGTTTTCTTCAAGTTGGCAAGCTCCAAGGCTAAAGCATCATACCTTGCATCCTCAAGAACTGAGTTCACCTTCTTGGTAAGGCCCCTCTCCATGGGCCATTGATAACTATTGGATGACATCTCCTCTATGATCCTAAGAGCTTCTTTGGCATTCCGATTCACAAGGCAACCACCGGAAGTTGCATCAACTATGCTCCTCGTGTGTGGAGAGAGTCCACTATAGAAGTTCATGATTTGTTGGGCTTCGCTAAAACCGTGTTGAGGGCACTTGTGTAGCAAGTCCCTATACCTCTCCCATGCTTCAAACAAGGTCTCGTCACCTTGTTGAGAAAAATGTGAAATATTGGAAATATGTCTTTGGGCTTTGGATGGTGGAAAGTATTTAGAGAGGAAGGCCTTGCATAAATCATCCCATGTGTGAATGTTGGCTTTGTTTAATCCCTTATACCAATCCTTTGCCCGGTCCCCCAAATATTCGCATGTGAATTGCATCATTTGAGACTCCATTTAGCTTAATCATGTTGTAAATATCAAGAAACGTGCTAAGATGGGCGTTCGGATCCTCTATAGGACTTCCACCAAATTGCTCATCTTTAACCTATTTGGATGAGACCGGATTTGAGCTCAAAATTATTGACATTGATCGTCCCCCATTTCCTCCTTGAAATTATTCCGTTGGAGATTGGAACATATGGTTAAGAGGAGGTGGTTGAGCCTCATTTGCCCTTCTTTCTTGCTCATCCTTCCATGCTCTAAACTCCTCAATTTCCTTCATAAGAGCTTCCATTGCTTAATTGTTAGCCATTTCTTGATCTTCACTAGAATTCCTTCTTCTATCCCTTCTTTTCAAAATTCAAGATCAAAGGTTAAACAAGTTTTCCCTTGGACCTTGTGTGCATAAACCTACAAAACAAAAATCAAAAGAACAAATGCTTGAATTTGTAACTCAATAACTAAATCGACTATTGAAACTCAAACTAAGCATTCCCCAGCAACGGCGCCAAAAATTGATCCGTCCTCACTTTAGGGTGAGGGAGATGCAATGATAATCGATGTGTATAATTGAGTCGAATCCACAGGGAATGCAATGGCGTAAAAGTTTCAAGTAGTAATCTAGCTACTAAAACTACTACCTAAGCTTACAAGTGACATGTTTTTGTGTTTTCTTAATTCTATCAAGCAATGTAATTGAAAGCAACAAATTAGATAACAACTAATAACAAGAATTAACAAACAATAGTAGAAAACTTAGTTCCAAATATAATCCGATAATCACAAGAGACCTAGGTTTTAGGATTTGTTAGGATTAACCATTTTAATCTAATTCATATGGGAGTTCTATATATTGTATACACTAATTCTTTTCTTAAAGCAATCAATGTAAGTAGATTAACCTATGACATCTATCTCCGACTAGGACTCAAGATGCATGGATTAACTCCTAATGGCATAATTAATATCTAGAATCTCCTATTAGCAAGAATTACTAATATGTTGTGATTTGATGCTAAGTGCTATGAATTAAAGCCTACTAAGCATTTAACCAAACACCTTGTATGCACTCAATGATGGCCAATCAATCATGCAATAAAATTAAGTCCCAAACCACAAGACATATGAATTAGAAGGTAAATCCCACAACCAAATCCAAAAACCTAGTGATCTAGATCATATCTTCATATATTGGAACCAAAAGGAAAGTTAGCTAGACATAATTGAATAAATTAAACCATAAAAAGTAAATGAAATCATGCTTAAAAGATAGAAAATTTAATAAGGAAGAAGAAAATGGTCTTGAATCTTGAATCCACAAAGTAAAGTTCCAACAATCTTGAATTTACTAAAAAGGAAAGAGGGAAATATTTCTAGGGTTCTAAAATATTAAAGTATGCAAAAGATCCCCCCAATGAGATTGAATTTAGGGGTTAAATACATAGAAAATCGAGTTTGGGTCAAGTTGGGACGAATCGGGGTGAACCAGGATGAACCGGGGCGAGTTTGGGCGAAGTGGGGCGGCCAACCGGCTGTCTGGGAGGTCGCCGGCGGTTTGGCAGGTCGCGGCCCAGACCGCCGTCCTCTCTGTCCTCCACGGTGGCCTGGCAGGTCGCCGGCCAGGTCGCTGTCAGCATTTCTCCTTGCGCAACTTTGCCGTTTTCGCTCATTCTCTCTCGTCCGAACTTCGATTCTCAATCTGCTTTTTACTATGGACTCCTAACGAACCCCTCTTTGACATGTAATTATCAAATTGGTTAAATGAGTTATCCATTATTCCTGCAAAAAGCATAAAGAGACTCGAGAGAACAGGAAAACATAAATGAAATCAAACTAGTGAAACCCCTAACTATATAACTTGAAATTCCACATTTAAAAACATAAGTTTCACTCTAATTGAGCTCGATTCTCTCTCCTTCCTAGCCTTTGATCCTTAGCCACATGAATGTTCTTTCCAATTTTTACAAAAATGGATCAAAAACCGAGAGAAAATGAAAAAAACACAAAGTATGCTATAAGTTTAAAAACCCTAGCATTTCTAACATTTCAGCACCTAAATCGAGATTCAAACACATGCAAAGCACACTCGACATACACATTAAATACGTGTTAATCACCCTCCAAAGCTCAAAGGCTTATTTCTGACATCTCACATTTCTCTCAACAAGGTGACGAGACCTTGTTTGAAGCATCGGAAAGATATAGAGAGCTCCTAAGGAAATGCTATCAACATGACTTCAATGAGGGTCTCACACCTTTCTAACCACTTTCTATAGTGGTCTCATACCTCATACAAGAAGCATTGTAGATGCTACTTCCGGAGGATGCCTTGTTAATTGAAATGCAAAGCATTATTGAAGAGATTGCGGCTAATAGCTATCAATGGCCACTGGAGAGAGCCCCTTCAAGAAGAGTAGCTTCTATTGAGGATGACAAGTATGGTGCATTAGCAATGGAGGTTGCTAATATAAAGAAGAAGTATGAAAAAGAAAGAAAAGCTCAAGTTCAAAGTGTTCATCAATCTCAAGAGAATATGGAGTTCAATGGAAGTGAAGACGTGAGCTATGTTAATCAAAGGCCTTATGGCAATTATAACAAACAAGGATTTCATGGAAATCAAGGAGGATTCCAAGGAAACCACCATGGGGGATTTCAAGGGAATGAACATGGTGGTTACTCTTATGGTCATCAAGGGGGTAATTCGGCTTACCACCCTAGCAATAGGAATCACCCCAATCTTTCCTATGGGAATCCTAGCAACGCTCATTTTCCACCTCCCGGATTCTCCATTTCTCAAGGGGTGATTGAAGAACCAAAGAAGACATCCCCTTCTATTGAGCAAATCATGCAATAAATGGCCAATCAACAAAGTTCCTTTATTACTCGAACCGGCCAAAAGATCAATGCATTGGAGAATACAATCAATTCTTTGTCGAAGCAAGTCAAGATGATGGAAGGCCAAATTAGCTAAATAGCTAACCAAGCTACCACTCAACATACACCGGGGCAATTTCCTAAGCAATACGGAGATGAATCCCAAGGGATGCAATGCTATCACATTAAGGAGTGGAAGAGCCTATGAGAATCAAGCCACATCCGAAAGTAAAGAAGAGGAAGTTCTTGTTGAAGACATACCATATGAAGAGCCTCCAACTCGTAAGGAGGAATCAAGGAATGAAATTCTTCAAAAAGAGGCTCCAAAGGAAGAGTTAGTAGAGGCCCCTCTTGGTCACACTCACTTTTGGGAGCGAGATAGATGCAATAATAATCGATAAGTATCTAGTCAAATCCATAAGGAATGTTAGAGGCGTAAGAATTTCAACTAGTAACTTAGATATCTAATCACTATCCAAACTTGCAAATAACATGTTTTTGGATTTTTTTATCAACTAAGGAATGAAAATGACTAGTTAACTTCAAACTAAAGCAAGTGAACTAACAAGTAAACAAGTAATATAAATTAAATAATAAGCAAAGGTGATTCCAACTATACTTCGACTAGTCTTAAATGATGGGCGATTAGAACTGTAACTTGAACTAACCAATTTAATCTAACTTCATATGGGAAACCTCGTAAGTATGATTCATTCAATTCTAATTACTACGAAATCAAATTGATTAATGAAATACCTAGTTCCGACTAGGACATCAAGTAAAACATTAACTCCCAATAGCACATTGAGTTCTTTATCCATACTATCTCTAGTATGCAAATCTCTTGATTCCTAGCATCTAATCTAAGTCTCCGAAGCATTAGATTAAACACTTGATATGTGATTACCACGTATTTTATATGCATGTTGAGTGCTTTTGAATGTGTTTGAGTCTCGATTTATGTGCTTAAATGTTAGAAATGCTAGGGTTTCTTAACTTGTAGCATACTTTTTACTTTTCTCGTTTCCTTTCGGTTTTTGATCCATTTTTATAAGAATTGGAAAGAGTATTTATGTGGCTGAGGATCGAAGACTAGAAATGAGGAAGAATCGAGCTTAATTAGGGTGAAACCTAGGTTTGAAATGTGGAATTTAAATCTAAAGAATTAGGGTTTCACTAGTTTGATTTCAATTATGTTTTCCTCGTTCTCTCGAGTCTCTTTAAGCCTTTTCAAGAACAATGGAGAACTTATTTGGCCAATTTGTGCATTCCATGTCGAAGAGGGGTTCGTTAGGAGTCCATAGCAAAAAGCGGATCGAGAATTAGAGTTCGGACCATAGAGAACGAGCGAAAATGGTGGAACGGCGACCCGGACGGTGACCGGCTGGACCGCCGGCTGGCCGGCTAAGCTGCAGATTTGAGGGCGACCCAGGCGATAGCCGGCTAGGCTGCCGGCCAGGGCGCCGCCGTCCCTTCTTCTTGGTGTTTTGACCGAGTTAGTTCGTCTAACTTGGTCCAACTCGACCCAAAACTCACCTATTATGTATTTAACCCCAAAATCTTCCTATTTTGTGTATCTTTTACATATTTTAACATTCTTAGAACCCTAGAAACATTTCCCTCTTTCCTTTTTAGTAAATTCAAGATTGTTGGAGCTAAACTTGGTGGATTTACAATTCAAGACCATATTCTTCTTCCTCTTTAAATTCTCTATCTTTTAAGCATGATTTCATTTACTTCTACTTTTTATGGTTTAATTCCTTCAATTATGTCTAGCTAAATTTCCCTTTGGTTCCAATATATGAAGATATGATCTAGAAAACTAAGTTTTTGGATTTTGTTGTTGGATTTACCTTCTAATTCATATATCTTGTGGTTTGGGACTTAATGTTATTGCATGATTGATTGGCCATCATTGAGTGCATACAAGGTATTTGGTTAAATGCTTAGGAAGCTTTAATTCATAACACTTGGCATCAAATCACACCATATTAGTAATTTTTGCTAGTAGGAGCTTCTAGATAATTAATTGAGCTATTTGGAGTTAATTTATGCATCTTGAGTCCTAGTTGGAGATAGATGTCATAGGTTAATCCACTAATATTGGTTGCTTCGAGAGAAGAATTGATATTTACTAAATATAGAACTCCCATATGAATTAGATTAAATGACTAATCCATGCTAACCCTTAAACCTAGGCCTCTAGTGATTATTGGATTATATTTGGAACCAAGCTTTCTACTATTGTTTGTTAACTGTTGCTATTAGTTGTTATCTTGTTTGTTACTTTTCAAATTGCATTACTTAATAGGATTAAGAAAACACAAAAACATGTCACTTGTAAGCTTGAATAGTAGTTAGGTAATTAGATTACTACTTGAATTTTAAATGACCTAGCATTCCTTGAGGATTCGACTTAATTATACTATAATTAATTATTATTGCATTCTCCCTACCCTCAAAAGTAGGGCAGATCAATTTTTGGCACCGTTGCCGGGGAATGCTTAGTTTGAGTTTCAATAGTCAATTTAGTTATTGAGTTACTAATTCAAGCATTTGTTCTTTTGATTTTTGTTTTGTAGGTTTTTGCACACAAGGTCCAAAGGAAGACTCGTTCAACCTTTGATCTTGAATTTTGAAAGAAGGCATAGAAGAAGGAATTCTAATTCTAGTGAAGATCAAGAAATGGCTAACAATCAAGCAATGGAAGCTCCTATGAGAGTCATGCTACATCCGGAAGTGGAAAAGAGGAAGTTCTTGTTGAAGACATACCTTATGAAGAATCTCCAACTAGTGATGAAGACTCAAGGAAAGAACTTCAAGGAGAAGCTCCTAAAGCAGTGCTAGTAGAGGCTCCTCTCCCTGCCAAGGATGTTATTACGAAGGCTCCATTTCCTCATCGTCTAGCCAAGCATAAGGTTGACGAAAAGTTGATGTGATTCTTGGAGATATTCAACAAAGTACAAATCAACATTCCCTTGCTTGATGCACTTCGAGATATGCCCAGATATGTAGAGTTCTTGAAGGATGCCGTTGCTAACAAGAGAAAGTTTGGTTCATTTGAAACAATTGGCCTAACGGAGGAGGTTCGTGCAGTGATTCAAAGGAAAATGCCTTTAAAAAAGAAGGATCCCGGAAGCTTCACAATAACATGTGTGATTGGAGGGAAAAAGTTTGGAAATGTCTTATGTGATCTTGGAGCTAGCATCAATTTGATGTCATTGTCCATTTTTAGGAGATTAGATATTGGAGAAATCAAATCTACCTCCATTTGTCTCCAAATGGCCGATCGTTCCATATCTTATGTGATGGATTTGTATACTAGACAACAGGCCTTTTAGCTTGTATACATGTGGTTCCATATTTCACTAACAATTTCCTATCTGATTATGTATGAATTGTTTGTTAAGCATTAAACATCTATCCATTATCTCAAAGTTATAGGCTATATGGTGTGTAGTAGATCACTGAATACTATAGTAGCCGGTGTCTCTTGAGATATAAACAGTTATCACAGTTGAGATAGTTTTGGATAAAACTATCGGTATAGACTGTAGCATAAATAGATAAGTAGCTTGTCTTGGTTACTTGTTTATGCTAGTACGTTGATCGTATTGATAGGATCACGGTGAGGTGGATTCTTCTATTCTGACCTAAGTAGAAGAATCAAGACCTCGGGGACTTAAATGTTATTTAACGTAACACCTTAACTCTAATTGAGTGACTAAGGGTGTATAGTTGTAGTCTGTTACTTTGATTTACCATAGCTGAGGGTTCAATCATTGCAATCCAAAATGACCCGTATCTTGGGTAACAACTATAACTAGTACAATCTTTAGTGCAACTACAATAGAGCACCGTATCCTGGTAAAACAGGTTGATTACATCCCCTGAGGAATTCATTAAGGATTATCATACTAAACCCTGCAGGTGGATTAAGTTCTAGTATGATGAATAAGGAATGAATGGTACTACTCAAGAATTAATAAGATGTTAATTAACAAAAGCAGTCAGAAACTTTAGATTAATTAACGGATGTAAGATATCTTAAATACGGGGGTGATTTAAGTCTAATACTAGCCCTGAGCTCAACAGGGATAAAACAGGTAGTTCAGTATTATTACTCTAGTGGAATGTTTTAATACTTATGATCTGAATTTTATTCTGGGCTGAATATAGAGAATTAAGAACATTGGGAGGCCCAGTTTTATCAGCTAGTAGATCCCTGGTCTGGCCCAATAAGCTCAATAGGTCACAGTTAAGGAAGAAAGGTCTGATCATCATCAAAGCCCAGTGAGGGGCGCCTAAGATGATGATGGGCAGCCATGTCTTGGTCTGTGGGCCAAGACTGCAACTTAAGCCCATTCTCCTCTTATACATATTCACTTAATGCCTCTAGATACATAAGATATTGATCTTATAATCAAGAGAGGCTAGGTTTAAGTGACAGAGAGAGAGAACACGACGGCGGCAGTGGTACAGCTGAGGGACGACGTGTGTTATTTCTTCCGTGGTTGAATTCGTAGCGTGTTGTCCATCCAACATCGGATTCGAGCAGGGAAACAGATCAGAAGATCTTCAAGCGAGCTCTCACACGAAAACCAAGAGGTATATCAATTAAACACCCTATGATTGTATTTAATTCATAGGAGCATGATAGGAGAATCGAATTAATCATAACCGAAAATGAATCCTTGGGCGCATGAATCATTCTTCGCTGATCGGTTCCTTCATTATGCTCAAGGAGTGGTTGAGTGAAAGTTGAGGAGTTCATCTTCCCCGCGGACTTCGTTATCTTGGATATGCCGGAGGATAAGGATATGCCCATCATTCTTGGGCATCCTTTCCTAGCAACCGGAAGAGCTCTTATTGATGTGCAAGACAGGAATCTCACGTTTAGAGTTAATGAAGAGACCCTCACTCTTTCAATCATTGATGCTATGAAGCGAGGAGATGAATCAACCTATGAGGAATGCAATTCAATCACCACTTTGCCTATATCTACGGCAAAAGATCTCACGAAAAATCATCTCTAATTATTTCTATTCTTATTCCGATTTGGATGATGCTTGTGATGATTTATTGGAGTCTATTGCTTATTTGGAAGCAAATCAAGGATCATTGAAGGATGAGGTTCATTACCTTGATATCAACCAACCGGGGGAGAGTGGGAGTTCAACTAAAGTGGAATCTTCTTCAAACACTTCTCAAAAATTGAACCTCTTCCCGATCACCTAAGCTACGCCTTCCTTGGTGATAATGACTCTTTACCCGTAATTGTGTCACAACACTTGTCAGAGTCCGAATTGGACAAGTTGTTGCATCCTTAGGGAGTTTAAGGATGTTATTGGTAGGTCTATTGATGATATTAAAGGTATTTATCCGTCCATATGCATGTATCGTATTCTATTGGAAGATGATTGCCGTCCTAAGGTTCAACCTCAAAGGAGGTTGAATCCGGTCTTGCAAGAAGTGGTGAGAAAAGAGGTGTTGAAGTTATTAGATGCGGGAATGATTTATGCCATCTCGGATAGTGAATGGGTGAGTCCTACCCAAGTTGTTTCGAAGAAAGGGGGGATGACTGTGGTCAAGAATGAGAATGATGAGGCTATTGCTACAAGAGTTGCCACCGGATATTGAGTTTGTATCGATTATAGGGCTTTAAATTCGTCTACAAGGAAAGATCACTTCCCTTTGCCCTTTATAGATCAAATGTTAGATCAGTTTGGCGGGCTATGAATACTATTGCTTTCTTGATGGGTATTCGGGATACAACCAAATTGTCATAGCCCCGGAGGATCAACATAAGACGGCCTTTACATGCCCCTATGGAGTATTTGCCTATAGGAGGATGCCTTTTGGGATGTGTAATGCTCCGGCCACTTTCCAAAGGTACATGATGTCTATCTTTGGAGGCTTGATTAAAAATATTATGGAGGTATTCATGGATGACTTCTCGGTTTTTGGGAAAAGCTTTGATTCTTGTTTGGATAATCTCACAAAGGTGTTGCAAAGGTGTATGGATACTTCTCTTGTCTTGAATTGGGAGAAGTGTCACTTCATGGTAAGAGATAGAATTGTGCTTGGGCACAAGGTTTCTAGAGATGGTTTGGAAGTTGATAGAGCCAAGATTGTTGCTATAGAGAAGCTTCCACCCCCTACAAATGTGAAATCAATCCGAAGCTTCCTTGGTCACGCGGGGTTCTATAGAAGATTCATTGAGGACTTTTCAAAGATCACAAAGCCATTTTGTGATCTCTTGCAAAAAGATGTGAAGTTTGTCTTTGATGATAAGTGTTTGGAAGCATTTGAGACATTGAAGAAAGCCCTCATCTCTACTCCTATTCTAATCAAGCCCAATTGGAGTGAATCTTTCATATTAAAGTGTGATGCAAGTGATTATGCCTTAGGAGTGGTCTTGGGGCAAATGAGAGATAAAGTGTTTTGGGTCATTCATTATGCTAGTAGAACTTTAGATGGTGCTCAAAAGAATTACACAACAACGGAGAGGGAATTCTTGGCCATTGTCTTTACCTTTGACAAATTACGGTCATATCTTGTTGGGAATCACACCATTGTCTATTCGGATCATATGGCTATACGACATCTCATGGCCAAGAAGGATGCAAAGCCTCGTTTAATTCGTTGGATTCTCCTTCTACAAGAATTCGACATGGAGGTTCGTGATAGAAGAGGAGTTGATAATGTGCTAGCTGATCACATATCAAGGCTTGAACAGCCGGTGGAAGGTGAAGACTTGAGATTGAGTATCAATGAGTGTTTTCCGGATGAGAATATTATGGTATTGAAATGCAAAGATTCATGGTTTGCCGACTTTGCTAATTATCTTGTGCTTCGAGAGTTGCCACCAAATCTCTCGGATTATCAAAAGGCCAAGTTCCTTTGAGATGTGAAGTTCTATTATTGGCAAGATCCATATATATGGAGAAGATGTGTTGATGGTCTTATTAGAAGATGTGTTATTGATGGTGAATGGCTCAAGATTACTGAAGATTGTCATGAGGGACCAAATGGGGGTCATTTTAGGGAAAATCGTACGGCTTGGAAGGTTTTTCAAAGTGGATTCTATTGGCCTTCGATTTTTAGGGATTGTCAATCCTTTGTGAAGAATTGTGATAGGTGTCAAAGGATGGGAAATATCACAAAAAGGGATGAGATGCCTCAAAACATCATGGTTGAAGTTGAATTGTTTGATGTTTGGGGGATAGACTTCATGGGACCATTCCCTAATTCTTTTGGTTTTTCTTATATCCTTCTTGCCATTGAGTATGTTTCAAGATGGGTCGAAGCCATTCCAACTTCGACTAGTGATTCCAAGGTTGTGATCAAGTTTTTGAAAAAGAACATCTTGACTCGGTTTGGAACTCCAAGGGCATTGCTTAGTGATGGGGGGTCTCACTTCAATAATAAGTGGTTGGAAAGTGTTCTTGCTAAATATGGAGTGAAGCACAAGATTACCTCTCCTTACCACACTCAAGCCAATGGTCAAGCGGAGCTTGCAAACCGGGAAATCAAACAAATCTTGGAGAAGACAATCACTACTCGGAAGGTGTAATATCCCAAATTTTCTTATTTATTTAGTTAATTAAATTAAATCTTCTATGGAAATTTAGAGATATTTAATCCCCTCTTAAGTTCAATAATAATATATTATACATATATATGTATAATCTACACTACATAATGCCTAAGTAATCTATCATAGTGATATTTTATAAATTATTATACTCATAGCTTAATGATAAATAAGCATATATAAATATGTATATATATATATAGATAGCATACGTATATGTATACATATTATAAGTTATATATAAATATAATAATAATAAATGAAACATAATAGCTAAGTACTATAGCCTATGTTATACGTGGCCTCCTTATATTTACTTAGAATGATGACTATTATATGCTATAGGTTGATGACTAAGCTTGTATTCTCATCTATAAATAGGAAGCCATGAAGTTCTTTTATTCCTCGTCCTTTTCCGGACCCAATTATAATTAAACTCTGTGATTTTAGTTAATAGTGTTCATAGCAACAACTTCAAGGCAATATAGAAAAGGATTTGTAACATCTGATTCAAGATCAGGAGTTTTGTTTGGTTACTCATGATTACAAGTGAGGCTTTATTCTTGCAAAGTATTATTTGAGTTATTAAGCTCTGATAAAATGAGATTATCCATGAAAATATTTTAATATGTTATTACATGTTTAAGGCTCTTATAATGTATGCGATCGGGTCTTTCGGTTGGTCTAACACACTAATCGAGAGGCTGTACGCACAGTTAGAAATCGTTGGGTTGATCACCAATTGATTCTAACTTGAGGGGAGAACCTCTGGATGAAATATTCTATTATCTCCAAAGCATGGCTCCATTTGAAAAGGGAAAAGGGATCCAATGGTGGTAATATCCCGGGATCAATATAAGAGTAACATAGTAATACGCATGTGCGCACAATCATGAAAAATGAGGTTTTGTGTGCATGGAAGTAAATGATTTCAAAACCCTTCTATGTATACTTTATTATCATGGATATTCTTTTTATGATAAAATGTTTTCGGCACAAGCCCACTGGGTATATTAGTACTCAGCCTGCAATTCCTTTCCAAATGTTTTGCAGATTAAGGAGCTGGTGGAACAGGCGAAGCTGGAGAGGACTGTTGTTGTTGCTAATGTATAATAAAAGCTTCCGCTACGCCTATAAATAAAATCTCTATATTTTCGTACACTACGAATTATATATAATATTATGGGTACTCAGACAAATCGGCCAGCATGGGTTGTTTGGCTTAGCCAAACCCATAGTTCGAGCTGTATGTCTCGATCCCATATTTAAATATTATATTAATTTATGTCTACGGGTATTCAGACACAAGCGGCCAGTACGGGCAGTATGATTTATCTACCCCGTAGTTCATGTTGTGGGTCCCGATCCCGTATTTAGTTTCTTCACAATAGGGTTAAATATCCCCAAGCCATGAGCCCCTTTCTGTCCCCGCTTCTTAATTCCAATCCCTTGTCATGTCCCGGCATACGTGCCTTCCCTCGGGAACTAGGGCATGACAAAGTGGTATCAGAGCAATTCACCGCTCTGAAATCGAGAGTCTTTGTCTGGGTAAAGTACAACAACAACTCTCAAGCTTGCTGTTGCATCAGGCTCCAGTAAAAAGGGGTAAAGGATAATATTTTATAAGCATGCATAAAGTATATGGTCATGATTTATGTTATGATTCCAGTTATGTTTGGGATAACCGAACCCATATAACTCATGTTATGATTCCAGTTATGTTTGGGACAATTGAACCCATATAACTCATGTTATGATTCTAGTTATGTTTGAGACAATCGAACCCAAATAACTCATGTGTAAAGGATTCATGTTATTATTATATGAAGTTTGAGTTAAATACTCATCATCATCGATACATGAGGGACATTCAGTCACCTTAGGAAGTGACTATACGAGCATCATAATTTTCGATTATTTTTATACATATGACCTATTATAGGTTACATGTACTATAGATGAATCCAAAAGAAAATACACACCTTGAGGCAACTCCAGAGTGTGAGAAACGAGTAGAACCCCAACCAATTATTAAGAAAGTATATGTTAGATCCTAAACACGTGATTAAGTATGACGAGGTAGTCCAAAGTCGTGACTTATAGTATGAGGAAACACCAATAAGGTTACTCGTTTGCAAGGTAAGAATTTTTAGGAACAAGAAAATTTCACAAGTTCAAATAAGTTAGAATCATTACAGCCCCCACATGAAAGTTTATTGATAAAAGTTTGATATTCTGATCTAGGATACCAAGGTACGTGAAATTTCGGGACGAAATTTTTATAAAGAGGAAGGGATGTAATATCCCGAATTTTCTTATTAATTTAGTTAATTAAATTAAATCTTCTATGGAAATTTAGAGATATTTAATCCCCTCTTAAGTTCAATAATAATATATTATACGTATATATGTATAATCTAGACTACATAATGCCTAAGTAATCTATCATAGTGATATTTTATAAATTATTATACTCATAGCATAATGATAAATAAGCATATATATATATATATATATATATTATATATATATATACACATACATATATGTATATATATATATAGATATCATACGTATATATGTATACATATTATAAGTTATATATAAATATAATAATAATAAATGAAACGTAATAGCTAAGTACTATAGCCTATGTTATACATGGCCTCCTTATATTTACTTAGAATGATGACTATTATATGCTATAGGTTGATGACTAAGCTTGTATTCTCATCTATAAATAGGAAGCCATGAAAGTTCTTTTATTCCTCGTCCTTTTCCGGACTCAATTATAATTAAACTCTGTGATTTTAGTTAATAGTGTTCATAGCGACAACTTCAAGGCAATATAGAAAAGGATTTGTAACATCCGATTCAAGATCAGGAGTTTACTTTGTTTGGTTACTCATGATTACAGGTGAGGCTTTATTCTTGCAAAGTATTATTTGAGTTATTAAGCTCTGATAAAATGAGATTATCCATGAAAATGTTTTAATGTGTTATTACATGTTTAAGGTTCTTATAATGTATGCGATCGGGTCTTTCAGTTGGTCTAACACACTAATCGAGAGGCTGTGCGCACAGTTAGAAATCGTTGGGTTGATCACCAATTGATTCTAACTTGAGGGGAGAACCTCTGGATGAAATATTCTATTATCTCCAAAGCATGGCTCCATTTGAAAAGGGAAAAGGGATCCAATGGTGGTAATATCCCGGGATCAATATAAGAGTAACATGGTAATACGCATGTGCGCACAATCATGAAAAATGAGGTTTTGTGTGCATGGAAGTAAATGATTTCAAAACCCTTCTATGTATACTTTATTATCATGGATATTCTTTTTATGATAAAATGTTTTCGGCACAAGCCCACTGGGTATATTAGTACTCAACCTGCAATTCCTTTCCAAATGTTTTGCAGATTAAGGAGCTGGTGGAACAGGCGAAGCTGGAGAGGACTGTTGTTGTTGCTAATGTATAATAAAAGCTTCCGCTACGCCTATAAATAAAATCTCTATATTTTTGTACACTACGAATTATATATAATATTACGGGTACTCAGACAAATCGGCCAGCATGGGTTGTTCGGCTTAGCCAAACCCATAGTTCAAGCTGTATGTCCCGATCCCATATTTAAATATTATATTAATTTATGTCTACGGGTATTCAGACACAAGCGGCCGGTACGGGCAGTATGATTTATCTACCTCGTAGTTCGTGCTGTGGGTCCCGATCCCGTATTTAGTTTCTTAACAATAGGGTTAAATATCCCCAAGCCATGAGCCCCTTTCTATCCCCGCTTCTTAATTCCAATCCCTTGTCATGTCCCGGCATACGTGCCTTCCCTCGGGAACTGGGGCGTGACAGAAGGATTGGGCAAAGAGACTAGATGATGCTTTGTAGGCTTATCGAACCGCCTATAAAACCCTCATTGGTATGTCTCCATATCAACTTGTGTTCGGAAAGTCTTGTCAGTTACCTTTAGAGATTTAACACAAGGCGTTTTGGGCTATAAAGATGATTAATCTAGAGTTTAAGGAGGCCGGATTGAATAGGAAAAACCATCTTGTGGAGTTAGAGGAATGGAGAAACGAGGCTCATGAAAATTCTCGGATTTACAAGAAAAGAGCCAAGAAGTTTCATGATTTGGGGATTCGAAGCAAGGTGATCATTCCGGGAGACGAGTTCTTCTCTTTTACTCTCGTCTTCGTCTTTTCCCCGAAAAACTCAAATCAAGGTGGACCGGTCCTTACATTGTGAGTAAGAGTTTCAAGAATGGCACATTCGAACTTCTCAAGAATGATGGTTCTACTTTTGTTGTTAATGGCCATCGACTCAAGCTCTATTTCAATTCAAAGAAGTTTAAGGAGGAGTCGACCACTCTTCTTAATGATGCTTGATCTTGGAGGCTATGTCGAGCTAACGACGTTAAATAAAGCGCTTGTTGAGAGGCACCTCAACACGTATCCTTTTCTTTTTCATTTTTGTGAGTTTTTATTTCATTTTTTGATTTTACGTTTGTTTCAATTGTTGTTTAATTTTTGAGAAAAACCATAAAAAATTAGAAAAAGTTGAAAAGAAAGGTTGAAAAATACTTAGGGAGAGTCAAGAGGGAGTCGAGAGGGACCCGGTGCTTCGAAAAGGGTCGAGAAAGGTCGAGAAACGCGTCGGAAATGGCCAAAACAAGTCAAGGAGCGAGCTGCCGGCGACCCGGACGGCGACCGGCTGGACCGCCAGCTGGGTGGCTGGCATACAGAGATCAAGGCGACCTAGGCGGCGACCCAGGCGGCGGCCAGCCAGACCGCCGGCCAGGGCACCGCCGGCCCTTCCTCCCCCCTTTAATTCTATTTTTGTAATTTTTCACCTTATTTTCATTCATTTTATGTTTTTCATTTTTATTTCTTAGAATAAACCCACTTTCTCACTCTAAAAAACCTAGATTTTCCTCCTCTAATTACTCTCAAATCACTTATGATTAAGCTAATTCCTTCCATAGGTTCATTACCCATCCCAAAATCTACATTTTAAACCGAATAATTCAATTTTTCACCCACTTTAGCTCCAAAAACTGAAAATTTGGTTCTTTTGGGTAAAGAGTTGAGTTTCTTCAAGTTTCTTCAAGAAGATGAGGTAATGTTCCCTATACCCTTACTCACATGAGTTTATACTTGCAAGATATGAAGTGGTATGAGTATTTACTTCATCATTTTCATGAAATTAAGTATAAATTCTTACATAGGATTCTTCTTGATTCTTGGAGAAATTTGTGGATGAACCGTGGAAATGAGCATGCATTGGCATGTATTTATGCTTCCTTTATGCACTTAGGCATGCTTGAATTGAGCTTAAATGAAGGTTTGCATGATTCATGAAATTTTGAGGGATATACTTGCTCTTTAGTGGGAAAGTCATTTCTTGAGTGCTTTAAGGCTTGAAGAAGGCATGAATTCATGAATTCTTGATGTGCAAAGTGAAATTCATGGCATTCTTTTTGTTCACTTAAAGTTCCATGTGAATATGCATTCATTTTCATGTGAATACTCATGAATGAGTTTGGAAGTGCTTAGTGCTTTTGTTAAGAAAATATGAAATTCTTGCTTGGGTTTTTAGGAAATTTCATTTCTTGGGAAATATGAATGCTAAATGGAGAGTGATACTTATGTGAAGTGTTGCTTACACCTTGACAAAGTTTGGATTATTTTTTCAAATCTCACTTTGCCTTGTTTGTGGTTTGTAAGAAAAAGGATTCTAAAGGAAAAGGAAATGCCACTATCACTTCTAAGGAATTGATTGCCTCTCTCTCCAAAAAGAGGAGAAATGATGCCTCTTCATCTTCACAAGTACCAAGAAGAGATCCAACGACACCGGAAGCTCATGACATTCACTTGGACTCTTATGAAGAAGGAGCAAGATTTGCCGTTCTCGTGTCAAGAACCATTATACCAACTCAATTTCCATCTAAGGAGATATTGGTGAAGTTAGGGCTTTATGACAACATCAAAGTCCTCTTTGACAATATAGGATGGGGAAGTATCTTAGAGGATACTCTTGAAGATAGGAGAACATATCAAAAGGTGGTTATTGCATTTATGAGCACATTGGAAGATGAGAGCATCCATACTATGCAAAGCATCAAATTTCAATTATTTGGAGAGCGTCATGAGTTGAGTTTGGAAGAGATAGATGACATCTTTGGAGTGCCACATGGAGGTGATGTGTTGGTGGAAAGAGCTTTTGAGCATAGTTTCATGTGGAATAAACTTGCTCTAATCACAATGGAAGGCTTTAGAGCGGGTTACTCGAAGTCAAATGAGGTGAGAAATCCGATCCTTAGAATGGTGTTGAAGATCCTTGCTCACACTATGGTGGCACGAACGGAGAACACTGCGGTTCGAGTTGATGATCTCTTCATTATTTAAACCATGCTAACCAAGAGGCGCATAAGCTTTTCTCACATTTTCCTTGCTCAAGTCATGAAGCAAGCAAAGGCACCAAATGAGAAGATTAACATAGGAGGAATACTCACCCCTTTGGCTAAGAAAATCAATGATGATCTTAGTGGATATACTCCGATGAGAGGTTCATATTTGATTGATGTTGAGTGATTAACACGTATTTTATGTGCATGTTGAGTGTGTTTGAGTCTCGATTTATGTGCTTAAATGTTAGAAATGCTTGGGTTTCTTAACTTGTAGCATACTTTTTAAATTTCTCGTTACCTTTCAATTTTTGATCCTTTTTTGTAAGAATTGGAATAGTATTCATGTGGCTAAGGATTGAAGGCCGGAAACGAGGAAGAATCAAGCTTAATTAGGGTGAAACCTAGGTTTGAAATGTGGAATTTAAATCTATAGAGTTAGGATTTCACTAGTTTGATTTCAATTATGTTTTCCTCATTCTCTCGAGTCAATTTATGCTTTTTACAGGAACAATGGAGAAATTATTTGGCCAATTTTATCATTCCATGTCGAAGAGGGGTTCGTTAGGAGTCCATAGCAAAAAGCGGATCGAGAATCGGAGTTCGGAGGAGGTATAACGAGCGAAAACGGTGGAGCTGCGCAAAATGGCCGAACTGACGGCGACCCGGACGGCGACCGGCTGGACCGCCGGCCAGGCCGGCGCTGGCCGGCTGAGGGATAGCATTCTCGACGACCTAGACTGCAACCCAGGCGGCAGCCGGCCAGCCCGCCGGCTAGGGCGCCGTCGCCCCTTTTCTTGGTGTTTTGACCGAGTTAGTTCGTATAACTCGGTCCAACTCGACCCAAAAACTCACCTATTATGTATTTAAACCCAAAATCTTTCTATTTGGTGTATGTTTTACATATTTTTAACACTCTTAGAACCCTAGAAACATTTCCCTCTTTCATTTTTAATATTTTGAAGATTGTTGAAGATTTATGTTGAAGATTTGAAGACCCATTCTACTATTCTCTTCCTTATTGAAGTCTCTATCTTTTAAGCATGATTTCATTTACTTTCTATGGTTTAATTTCTTCAATTATGTCTAGCTAAATTTCCTTTGGTTCCAATATATGAAGATATGATCTAGATCACTAGGTTTTTGGGTTTTGTTGTTGGATTTACCTTCTAATTTATATGTCTTGTGATTTGGGGCTTGATTTTATTGCATGATTGATTGGCCATCATTGAGTGCATACAAGGTGTTTGGTTAAATGCTTAGGAGGCTTTAGTTCATAACACTTGGAATCAAATCACACCATACTAGTAATTCTTGCTAGTAGGAGCTTCTAGATAATTAATTGAGCTATTTGAAGTTAATTTATGCATCTTGAGACCTAACGGAAATAGATGTCATAGGTTAATCTACTAATATTGATTGCTTCGAGAGAAGAGTTGATGTTTACTATATATAGAACTCCCATATGAATTAGATTAAAATGGTTAATCCATGCAAATCCTAAAACCTAGGCCTCTAGTGATTATCGGATTATATTTGGAACCAAGCTTTCTAATATTGTTTGTTAACTCTTGTTATTATTTGTTATCTAGTTTGTTACTTATTTTATATTTCTCATTAGCTAATCAAAAACACAAAAACATGTCACTTGTAAGCTTGAATAGTAGTTTTAGTAACTAGATTACTACTTGAATCTCATTCGCCATTGCATTCCCTGTGGATTTGACTCGATTATATTACATCGATTATTATTGCTCTCTACCCTCACCCCTAAAGTGAGGGCGGGTCAATTTTTGGCGCCCTTGTCGGGGAATGCTTAGTTTGAGTTTTAATAGTCGATTTGGTTATTAAGTTACTAATTTAAGCATTTGTTTTTATTTATTTATTATTATTTTTGTTTAATAGGTATGGTGGTTCTTATGAAAGAAATTGAAGAATTTCGAGCATGGAAAGAGGAGCAAGAAAGGAGGGCAAATGAGGCTCAACAACCTCCTCTTAACCAAATGTTTGAATCTCCCACGGATCAATTTCAAGGAGGAGCATGGGGACCTCATGTCAATGCAAATAATTTTGAGATAAGGACCTGCCTTATCCAAATGGTCCAATCCGAACAATTTGGAGGGAGGCCCGATGAAGATCCTAATGCTCATTTGAGCACATTTCTTGAGATATGTGATACGGTGAAGTATAATGGAGTGCCGGAGGATGCCATTAGGATGAAGCTCTTCAACTTTTCTTTGAGGGATCGAGCCAAAGAATGGTTTAAGAGCCTTGATAAGAGAGAGATCACCACATGGGAGAAATTGTGCAAAACCTTCCTTGCCAAGTACTTTCCACCTTCAAAGGCTCAAAGGTTAATCTCGGAAATCTCTCATTTTTCCCAACATGTTGATGAGACCTTATTTGAGTCTTGGGAAAGGTATAGGGACTTGCTACGCAAGTGCCCTCAACACGGTTTTAGTGAAGCACAACAAATAGTGAACTTCTATAGTGGACTCTCTCCACACACAAGGAGCATAGTTATTGCGACTTCCGGTGGTTGACTTGTAAACCGGAATGCCAAAGAAGCTCTTAGGATCATAGAGGAGATGACATCCAATAGTTATCAATGGCCAATGGAGAGAGGCCCTACAAAGAAGGTGAACTCGGTTCTTGAGGATGCAAGGTACGATGCTTTAGCCTTGGAGCTTGCCAATTTGAAGAAAACATATGAAAATGAAAGGAAAGCTCAAATGCATGGTGGTTACTCTAGAGGGACTTTGGAGTTCAATAGAGATGAAAATGTGAGTTATGTTAATCAAAGTCCTTATGGCAATTACAACAAACAAGGTTTTCAAGGACACCAAGGGGGATTTCAAGGCAATCAACAAGGTGGTTATTCATATGGTCAACAAGGAGACTATCAAGCCTACAATCCCAACACTAGGAATCATCCTAATCCCTCTTATGGAAATCCTAGCAACGCTCAAGTTTCACATTCCGGGTTGTCCTTTTCTTAAGGGATAATTGAAGAACCGAAGAAGACATCTCCTTCTATTGAGCAACTTGTCCAACAAATGGCAAATCAACAAAGCTCGTTTATCTCACAAACTGGGCAAAAGGTTAATGCGTTGGAAAATATGCTCACCTCCTTGACAAAGCAATTGAAGATGATAGAGGGTCAAATTAGCCAAATGGCTAACCAAGCTATCACTCAACACAAGTTCGGAAAATCCTCTAGCAAGGCTCAAGAAAACTCGAAGCAACAATGCAATGCTATTCATGTAGTGAGTGAAGCTTCTTCGACACTTCACATATACCTTGTGGGAAATCTCTGAATCTCGCTAAGAGCAATCTTGTGGAGCCAAGACAATTATATAAGCTTCCATCTTCGGAGGTAGTTATGCTTGATGTAAATGATCCAAGAATCATAGACCTTTGTCCAATTATCCCATCTATAGAAGGTTGGACAAATTGGGATATTCATGATTATTATTCAAGAATGAGGATGTCCAAGACAATTCCCTTTGATGAGCGTCTTGATACACTAAAAGATCTACAAAGAAGGAAGGATGCTTATGAAGCTTCAAAGTTGAGGAGTAAACTTGGTGCTCAAGAACCTATAGAGAAGGAGAGTGTTCACAAGAAGAATCAAAAATGTACTCCTTCTATTCCATATTCTAAAGTTTCTCATGAACATATGGAACCGAATTGCTTGGATAATTTAGCATCTTCCATTAAGCCTATTGATGAGAATTTCCATGAGAGGAAAGGTGATTTGTTAGTTGCATTCAAGAAATTAGAGATAAATGCTTCTTTGATTGGTTTGTTGAGTGAAATTCCGGATCATAAGAGATTCTTGGAAGATGTGGTTAAAAAGAAAAAGAAATTTGATAAGGGTAAAACCATTATATTATCGGAGGAATGTAGTGCTCGTCTACAGAAGAAGATTCCAAACAAAAAAGGGGACCCCGGGAAGTTTACTCTACCTTGTGTGATAGGAGGCCAAGCTTTTAGGAATATCTTGTGTGATTTGGGCTCGGGTGTGAATTTGATGCCCCTTTCCATTTTCCATCATTTGAAAATTGGAACTCTTAAGCCCACTTCACTTATTCTCCAAATGGCGGATCGTTCAATCTCCTATCCAAGAGGTATTGTGGAAGATGTGCTTATAAGAGTTGGAAAACTCATATATCCGGTGGATTTTGTTGTCCTCGACATCCCGGAGGACCGGGATATTTCTATGATTCTTGGAAGGTCCTTCTTAGCCACTAGTCGAGCCCTCATTGATGTTTTTCAAGGGAGTATCACCCTTCGAATGAATGAAGAGAAGGCAACATTCCATATGTCGAGTGTTTTGGATGATCCGGAAGAGTCAAGATTGGATGAACCGGAGCTTGAAGAACTTGATGATGGATTGGCATTTGATCGAGGTTGGAAGTCGTTTCAAGTCCCTTGAAAGGGGCAATGAGGTATCGTCGAGCTAACGACATTAAACTAAGCGCTCGTTGGGAGGCACCCCAACAATTATCCTTTTATTTTTCATTTTAGTTAGTTTCTTTAGTTTGAATTTGGTTTTTACTTCTTATTTTTTATTTAGTTGTTTTTCTTAATTTGTCCTTATCTCTATGCTAATACTTCCTATTCTTAAGTTCATTAATACTTCACAAGTTCCATGTATTTCATTGTCAATGCATGAAGTCGAATCATGATGGGAACGAGTGAAGGAAGAGAATCAAATCAATCAAGCAAGCAAAGGATTGAATGGCCTTCAAAACCACCTTCAACATAGCTTTGGACCTTTGTAAGTGTAATTTAAATTTCTTATTATTATTCCCTCCAAACTCATTTTAGACTTGATGATCTAAAATAAGTTTGGGGGAGGGGGGTAGGATAAGGAATTTAAATTACTTTACTCTTGGGCTTTTCAAGTTTCTATGTGATGTGGTATCATTATAATTTCATTGATTATATGCTTAGACTTGCTTGATGATTGCGGTTGATTGGGGTGAAATAGATGATTCTGGCTTGTTTAAGTTGGCTTGGTGATGAGCTCGGGTCGATGAGCTTAATTGATGAAAATTTGTTGGTTTATTAAATGTGAGCTTACAACGGAGAATCTTTGGTAGGATGATTTTGTTGATTGATTGGAGCTTGAGTGCGAAATTTTTTGGAAAGTTAAAAAGTTTTTGAGGTTAAAGGTTGAATGAATGCTTGCATGCTTGAATGTGAAAGAACGTGTTTAATTGCTTAAGTGCATTAGATTGAGATGCCAATGATTGATGCTAAAATGGTGATATTTTTGAAATTTCTCAAGTTTGAGTCAAGCATGATTAGGGTTATTTCACTTAAATAGCTTGGAAGGATTGATCTTAGGCAGTTAGGCCCTAGACAAAAAGCTTGAGAGGATTTTGAGCCTTAAACTATGCATTTTACATATAGTGAATATCCTTTCTTGAGAGCTTGATCTTGCATTGCATTTTCTTTACTAGAACTTGCCTTGATACTCTTGTTAGAAGTATTACATGTTTGCATGATTAGGAGATGATCTTAGGCTATCATTGTATAGCCCAATTTCCCTAAACACTAACCTATCTTTCATTACCATTGTCGTCCCATTTTGAGCCTTGAATAGAGTCTTTTCTTCTTGAACCGGATGATAGGGGGTGAAGGATGGTTAAGGGAACCTTGGTGAAAGTTAAAAATGCATGAAAAATGGTGGGTGATGGTGAAGGGTCTAGAGATTGATTTTGAAATGACAGGACACTCCTATAAGCTCAAAGTTAGAATAGAAAAAAGTAGAAGCTTGGGTTCATTTGATAAAAAGAAGTTGGATAAGGAGGAAGATGAATAAATTCATACTTAGAAAGGTGAAGAAAGGGGGTAAGGGTACTTGAATGAAAATTGAAGTCACTTAACCTAAAATTCCCTACCTTAACCAATGTCCCTACATTACAAGGTAAATAAAGACCTTTTTGATCCTAATTTGTGCATGCATTGTAGTATTGGGAACTTGAGTTGATAGGCAAGCTTATGGTTAAAGATGTGTTTTGCATGATTTCGATGAGTGCTTACCTTTTCCATATATTGAGTGATTGAGTGATACACACTTCTTGTGAGGTCTAGGGTTAAGATGTTTAAGTGATTGAATTCTAAGTTAGGATAGTGGTTGATCTTATGAATGTTTGGTTTGACTTGAGAATTTCCTTGAACTAAAATGGGTTTTTGAGATGATACGAGGCATCAAGGAACTCAAAATGCACACTCCATACGTGTTAAGTGTTTTGATTGTTCGTTTCATTGTTCGGGACGAACAATGGATGGATTTAGTTTGGGGGAGTGATTAACACGTATTTTATGTGCATGTTGAGTGTGTTTGAATGTGTTTGAGTCTCGATTTATGTGCTTAAATGTTAGAAATGCTTGGGTTTCTTAACTTGTAGCATACTTTTTACATTTCCCGTTTCCTTTCGGTTTTTGATCCATTTTTGTAAGAATTGGAATAGTATTCATGTGGCTAAGGATCGAAGGCCGGAAACGAGGAAGAATTGAGCTTAATTAGGGTGAAACCTAGGTTTGAAATGTGGAATTTAAATCTATAGAGTTAGGGTTTCAGTAGTTTGATTTCAATTATGTTTTCCTCATTCTCACGAGTCACTTTATGCTTTTTGCAGGAACAATGGAGATCTGATTTGGCCAATTTGATCATTCCATGTCGAAGAGGGGTTCGTTAGGAGTCCATAGCAAAAATCGAATCGAGAATCGGAGTTCGGACGAGGGATAACGAGCGAAAACGGTGGAGCTGCGCAAAATGGCCGAACCGACGGCGACCCGGACGGCGACCGGCTGGACCGCCGGCCAGGCCGGTGGCTGGCCGGCTAAGGGACAGCATTCTCGGCGACCTAGGCTGCAACCCAGGCGGCGGCCGGCCAGCCCGCCGGCTAGGGCGCCGTCGCCCCTTTTCTTGGTGTTTTGACCGAGTTAGTTCTTCTAACTCGGTCCAACTCGACCCAAAAACTCACCTATTATGTATTTAAACTCAAAATCTTCTTATTTGGTGTATCTTTTACATATTTTTAACACTCTTAGAACCCTAGAAACATTTCCCTCTTTCCTTTTTAATATTTTGAAGATTGTTGAAGATTTATGTTGAAGATTTGAAGACCCATTCTGCTATTCTCTTCCTTATTGAATCCTCTATCTTTTAAGCATGATTTCATTTACTTTCTATGGTTTAATTTCTTCAATTATGTCTAGCTAAATTTCCTTTGGTTCCAATATATGAAGATATGATCTAGATCACTAGGTTTTTGGGTTTTGTTGTTGGATTTACCTTCTAATTTATATGTCTTGTGATTTGGGGCTTGATTTTATTGCATGATTGATTGGTCATCATTGAGTGCATACAAGGTGTTTGGTTAAATGCTTAGGAGGCTTTAGTTCATAACACTTGGAATCAAATCACACCATACTAGTAATTTTTGCTAGTAGGAGCTTCTAGATAATTAATTGAGCTATTTGGAGTTAATTTATGCATCTTGAGACCTAGCGGAGATAGATGTCATAGGTTAATCTACTAATATTGATTGCTTCGAGAGAAGAGTTGATGTTTACTATATATAGAACTTTAGATTAAAATGGCTAATCCATGCAAATTCTAAAACCTAGGCCTGTAGTGATTATCGGATTATATTTGGAACCAAGCTTTCTAATATTATTTGTTAACTCTTGTTATTATTTGTTATCTAGTTTGTTACTTACTTTATATTTCTCATTAGCTAATCAAAAACATAAAAACATGTCACTTGTAAGCTTGAATAGTAGTTTTAGTAACTAGATTACTACTTGAATCTCATTCGCCATTGCATTCCCTGTGGATTCGACTCGATTATATTACATCGATTATTATTGCTCTCTACCCTCACCCCTAAAGTGAGGGCGGGTCACTGAGAAGCTAAGAAACCTGAGGTTTCTTGTATCATCTAGGCCTCCCTTTTATTTCATTCAAGATGATGAAGGGACATTCCCTCTTCCAAATGCAATGAGCGTGTTGGTAACCGATCTACATGATCAGGAGAATTGGCACTTGAACACCCCCACTCATAAATTCATCAAAGAGAATCATATTTTCAATTATGGAGAAGAAGATGTATATACAATGGGGGGTGAGGGAATGCCTTTTGCTCAAGAAGATGAAGAAATGGAAGATTCTACAAGGGGTGAACCAATGTCAAGGGGTGAGCCAAGTTCCAAAAGAGAGCAAGTTCCAAGAGAAAGAGGGTATGAAGAGAGGTTTGAAGCCCTTGAGGGGAGGATAACAAGCATGGAACGTGGATTTAAACCCCTTGATGCACAAGTTACGGTGATGAGGCAAGAAGTAACTTCAATGTGAATTACTCAACTTGATGAAGCACAAAGAGGTGAAAGGATGGAAAAATAAGCAAACTCGATAATGGAGTTATTGGAGAGTTTTCGGATGCACCAAGGCAATCAAGGGATGACATGGCCCCTACTTCCTCCACCATAGCTTGGACCTTTGTGAGTGTAATTTAAATTTCTTATATATCTTTCCCGCCAAACTCATTTTAGAATTTATTTTCTAAAATAAGTTTGGGGGAGGGGGTAGGATAAGAAATTTAAGTTACTTACATTTTTATGTCCTTTCCATTCCTTTACTTGTTCCTTTCTTGCTTACTTTATGTCCTTTCCCTTCCTTTACTTGTTCCTTTCTTGCTTGCTTTACTTGGTTGATAGTTTCATGACTTTGTGTATCCTTGGGTTAATCTTGTATGCTTGGTGGATTTATGGAGAAGTTTTTGATTTGGAATTTGGAAATATGGTTGGTTTTAGAGTGAAAGGTGTTGTTTGGAGTATGAATGTGAGAGTTTGGTTTGCTTTGGGGTTGAGTATGTTTTCATGTTGTGTTTGTATGTTTTGTTAATTGAAAGGAAGATTGGGGTTAAGGAAAGAGTGTTGAATGCTTGATGTTTGATTTTGATGAGTTTGGGTAAAGGAGCATAAATGATGAAAAGTTCTTCTTTGGTTTAATGGCTTTTAAATGTGATTTTGAATGTGAAAATTTTTGAAACATTGAAAAGTTTTTGAGTTGAAAGGATGAATGAATGCTTGCATGCTTGAGTGTGAAAGAACGTGTTTAATTGCTCAAGTGCATTTGGGTGAGATGCCAATGATTGATGCTAAAATGGTAACAATTTTTGAAATTTCTCAAGTTTGAGTCAAGCATGATTAGGGTTATTTCACTTGAATAGCTTGGAAGGATTGATCTTAGACAATTAGGCTCTAGACAAAAAGCTTGAGAGGATTTTGAGCCTAAAAACTATGTATTTTACATAGTGAATATCCTTTCTTGAGAGTTTGATCTTGCATTGCATTCTTTTTACTAGAACTTGCCTTGATACTCTTGTTAGAAGTATTACATGTTTGCATGATTAGGAGATGATCTTAGGCCATCACTGAATAGCCCATTTCCCTTAAACACTAACCTATCCTTTATTACCATTGTCGTCCCATTTTAAGCCTTGAATAGAGCCTTTCCTTCTTGAACCGGATGATAGGGGGTGAAGGATGGTTAAGGGAACCTTGGTGAAAATTGAAAATTCATAAGGAATGGTGGGTGATGGTGAAGGATCTTGAGAATTATTGTGAGTTGAAAGAACACTCTTATAAGCTCAAAGTTAGAATAGAAAAGAATAAGAACAAAGTTCTTATGGGAAAAAAAAAAGAAGAAGTAAGAACAAAGTTCTTACAAGAAAAAGAGAATAATAAGAGCATAAAGGAGTGTTTCTTTAGATATTTGGTAGAAGCTTGGGTTCATATTGACAAAAAGGGGTTGGACAAGGTGGAAGATGAAAAAAATCATACTTAGAAAGGTGAAGAAAGGGGGTAAGGGTACTTGAATGAAAATTGAAGTCACTTAACCTAAAATTTCCTACCTTAACCAATGTCCCTACATTACAAGCTTAATAAAGACCTTTCTGATCCTAATTTGTGCATGTATTGTAGTATTGGGAACTTGAGTTGATAGGCAAGCTTATGGTTAAAGATGTGTATTGCATGATTTCGATGAGTGTTTACCATTTCTATATAATGAGGGATCGAGTGATACACATGTTCCTTGAGAGGTTTAGAGTTTAAGTTGCTTGAGTGATTGAATTCTAAGTTAGGATAATGGTTGATCTTATGAATGTTTGGTTTGACTTGAAATTTTTTTTAATTTAAAATGGTTTTTGAGGTGAGATGAGGCATCGAGGAACTCAAAATGCACATCCCCTACGTGTTAAGTGTTTTGATTGTTTGTTTCATTGTTCGGGACGAACAATGGCCTAAGTTTGGGGGAGTGATTAACATGTATTTTATATGCATGTTGAGTACTTTTGTATGTGTTTGAGTCTCGATTTATGTGCTTAATGTTAGAAATGCTAGGGTTACTTAACTTGTAGCATACTTTTTACTTTTCTCCTTTCTTTTCGGTTTTTGATCCATTTTGTAAGAATTGGAAAGAGTATTCATGTGGATAAGGATCGAAGACTAGAAACAAGGAAGAACCGAGCTTAATTAGGGTGAAACCTAGGTTTGAAATGTGGAATTTAAATCTATAGAGTTAGGGTTTCACTAGTTTGATTTCAATTATATTTTCCTCATTCTCTCGAGTCTCTTTATGCTTTTTGTAGGAACAATGGAGAACTCATTTGGTCAATTTGATCATTCCATGTCGAAGAGGGGTTTGTTAGGAGTCCATAGCAAAAAACGGATCGAGAATCGGAGTTTGGACGAGAGAGAATGAGCGAAAATGGTGGAGCTGCGCAAAATGGCCGAACCGACGGCGACCCGGACGGTGACCGGCTAGCCGGCTGAGCTGCAGATTTGACAGCGACCCAGGCGGCAGCCGGCCAGGGCGCCGCCGTCCCTTCTTCTTGGTGTTTTGACCGAGTTAGTTCGTCTAACTTGGTCCAACTCGACCCAAAACTCACCTATTATGTATTTAACCCCAAAATCTTCCTATTTTGTGTATCTTTTACATATTTTAACATTCTTAGAACCCTAGAAACATTTCCCTCTTTCCTTTTTAGTAAATTCAAGATTGTTGGAGCTAAACTTGGTGGATTTGCAATTCAAGACCATATTCTTCTTTCTCTTTAAATTCTCTATCTTTTAAGCATGATTTCATTTACTTTTTATGGTTTAATTCTTTCAATTATGTCTAGCTAAATTTCCCTTTGGTTCCAATATATGAAGATATGATCTAGAAAACTAGGTTTTTGGATTTCGTTGTTGGATTTACCTTCTAATTCATATGTCTTGTGGATTGGGACTTAATTTTATTACATGATTGATTGGCCATCATTGAGTGCATACAAGGTGTTTGGTTAAATGCTAAGGAAGCTTTAATTCAGATCACTTGGCATCAAATCACACCATATTAGTAATTCTTGCTAGTAGGAGCTTCTAAATAATTAATTGAGCTATTTGGAGTTAATTTATGCATCTTGAGTCCTAGTCGGAGATAGATGTCATAGGCTAATCCACTAATATTGGTTGCTTCGAGAGAGCAATTGATATTTACTATATATAGAACACCCATATGAATTAGATTAAAATGGCTAATCCATGCAAACCCTTAAACCTAGGCCTCTAGTGATTATTGGATTATATTTGGAACCAAGCTTTCTACTATTGTTTGTTAACTCTTGCTATTAGTTATTATCTAGTTTGTTACTTTTCAAATTGCATTACTAAATAGGATTAAAAAAACACAAAAACATGTCACTTGTAAGCTTGAATAGTAGTTAGACAATTAGATTACTACTTGAATCTTAAACGACCTAGCATTCCTAGAGGATTCGACTCAATTATACTATAATTGATTATTATTGCATTCTCCCTGCCCTCAAAAGTAGGGCAGATCAATATGCAACTATGGTGATCAGACATAATTACACAATAAAACATGGCACCAAGAAAAATGAACATGAAATTAGAAGCTAAGTTCACAATTAAAGTCTAAACCCATCACCTAATCCTAATCTACATATAATTGAAATCAAAAAGGAAATTAGCTAGACATGATCAAGGAAAATGAACCATAAGAAATGTATGAAACCATAATCAAAAGATAGAGAATTAAAAATAGAACAAAGTAATAGAAGGATCTTCAAATCTTCAAAGTATATCTTCAACAATTCATCAAAATACCAAAGTAGAAAGAGGGAAATGTGATTAAAGTTCTAGAGTGAATATTCAAGCTAAAGATACCCAATTCTAGTAAAAATATAAGTTAAATACATAAAAAAATGGTAAATGGGTTGAGTTAAACTGAGTTAGACGAGCTAACTCGGTCTAACTAATGAAGATGGACGCTTAAACGGCGGCCTGGCCGGCGGTCTGGCTGGCGGTCTGGCAGGCCGTTGTCCAAGCTACCGTGCCCCCTTGTCCGGGCCGGTTCTTCGCCGTTCGGTTCGTTCTTCAATTCTTTCTTCGGTTCTTTCTTTCCTTTCTTCGAACCGGCTTTGAACCCTCAATTTTCAATGAATCTCTTATCATGTATCCCCTTAGTTCAATTATTCCTCTTCAAATCCCTACAAAATGAATCGAAAACTGAAAGAAACAAGGGATGTATAGAATATGCTAAAAAGTGATAAACCCTAGCATTTGTATCAAGTTAAGCACATAAATAGAGACTCAAACACACATAAAATGAACTCACATGCACATAAAATACGTGTTTATCAATATACTTTCTCCTTTATGTTATGAGGGCGTGGAATAGTTATGCGAACATAGCTATCTTTGTTTTTAGCTCGCAATAAAGCTAGGGTCCTGATCGAGAAAGTACTAGTCCTATCTATCCACTTCTCCAGACATAATATCTTGAGTACCTATGATGGTGACCACATCTGCTGGCATGTGCTCACATAATAATGATAGTCTTCATTAGGAAATATATTCCTCTTCCTTATAGGAAAATGAGGATGAACATAATTATTAGGTGAATCATCTCCCTCGTCATATGAGTGCCAAAATTGAGGTGGTGTAAAACTGGAGCAAAGCAAACTGAACCTTTCTTTGGTCCATTTATGACTAGGTTCACTTTGTCTTGTTGAACCACTTTAGAATTCACTTCAAACTATTTTCATTTTTTATTGCGATTAGAAGCATTTCGCTTTTTAGTTTGATTCACGTCTAAAGGTACAAATCGCGTTCCTTTAGTTTTTAAAATTAATTTCTTTAGGAAAGTCGATTTAGGTTCAACCTTCTCTTTTCCTTTACTGGTGGGATGAAGAGTAGCAGTGGGCTTGCACTTTTTTCCCTTTAAAGGAATTCTCAGTAGTAATTCTGGCAGAGGTAGAGGCTTGATTGGTGAGATCCACGAACCCAATGCATTTGTTTCGGCTAGATGATCGAAGAGATTGCTCAATGGTCTCAATGGCATGAGAAGCCTTATTAAGTTTGGTTCGTAAGGATTGCTCACTCCCTTGAACAACTTGGAAGCGTTGTTGAAGGTCTTCGAACTTAGTTCGCAGATTGAGGAGATCATATTCTTTCTCCTCAAGCATATCTGTGAGCTTGTTGTTCTCGCTTCGACAATTGACTACTAACTTGTCAAGTTGTTGATAACTCTCCTTCAAACAATCATAGATCACATGGAGATTATTAAGATCTAATTTCTTGTAGTCAATCTTATCCTTTGCAAGAACAATATTACTAGTCAACTTCTTATTATCTTCCATATAGCGAACTAGTAGTTTTTAAAGTGATTCATGATTCTTGGACAATTCCAAGTTGGCATGAAGTAGGTCATTGTCATCTATTTGTAATGTTCTATCTTCCCAATTTTCTTGGGAGTCATTCACATCACAATACTCATTTGCATGTGTAGTTAGAGAAGTATTAGGGTTAAAAATGTATACCTCCTCTACACTTGTATCGTCATCGCTCATTGCCATGAGCCCCATGTCAATTCCGATCGCATTTGCTTCGTCGTCATCTATGAACTTATCTGCATCATGATTGATGGTTTTATTGACAAGCGATGCTTTGGTGGACTCTTCAGCTAATAGGGCGGCTCTCTTGGCATTATCTCTCCTTGCTCGAATTTCTTGCTTCTCTTTTTCTGAAAGATTTGGGCACTCGCTTTTGTAGTGACCCATCTTATGACATCCGTAGCATTAAACATTCAGCTTCCCTTTAGAGATAATTCTTGACTTCTCATCCTTTCTACCATCACGGGGAGCCGAGTGACTCGCTTGTCCTCTTTGATTCACTTATACTTCGCCGCTCATGCATTTGAAGTGTTGAATCCTTTCAGTAGGGTCAAAGTGAATTCTTTACGCTCATTTTTTGACATATCATTTACGTCGCCATGAGAGAAAGAGGCACTTGGCACAACAGGTTTAGGATCTTTATAGGCTTCGAATGGTAAGCCTTTTGCTGGTATGGGAGGCTCGTCTTCATCATCCCTAGTCACTTTACCAGTGAGATCGAACTCCATCACTTTGAAGTTTGAAAATAGCGCTTCAGGAGAGACAGCTCCTAGATCCTTCAAAAACAAACAATTTTCCTTAATTGTTTGCCTTTCTCTGGTGAGCGCTCGCACTACCTTCGAGTTGACCTCTTTATGAGTGAGATCTTTTCCTAGGGTAGTAAGCGAGGAAACCATGTTCAAGACACGAGTCTTGAAGATTTCTATGGTTCATTGTTCCTCATTGATAGACCTTCAAACTCTCGCATCAGCACTGAAAGCTTGTTCTCTTTGATCTTCTCTGTTCCTTAAGAGAGAAGGGCAAGTGTATCCCACATTTCTTTTGTTGTCTTGTACTTCATGATGCATGCAAGATGAGCATAAAAAATGGTCGACTGAATTACATTCCGAGCTAGACGATCGAGGTTATCAACCTTGAAGTCATAGGGAGTGAACTCGGCTCGAGGCTTTAGAATAACTTGATCTAGAAGGCCTTCGATTTGAGCTTGTACATTTCTAGCTGCATCCCTTTGATCGACCACTTGATTTCTAGCTATAACCTTTGTGATAATAATTTGTCCGTTCTCGATCACTTCCCACATGCGATCTTGTAAAGAAGCGTGATGTGATTGGACTCGGAAAATCCATGTGATGTAGCCTTCAATAGAGAACTACGGTAACTGCTCAGACTGACATACTTGAAAGATGATTAGTAGTATGCATGTATGCTCGTATGTCACTCTTAATGCAAGATTTAAGAAACCAGATCGGTTCGGTAACCTAACTATAACTCTTTAACACGTTACCAGTATCAAGAGGTAGAGGTTGTGAACCCTTGCTCTGATACCACTTGTTGGTCCCAGAAGCGAGTTACGCATGTAGAGAGGGAGGGGTGAATACATCTGTAAGTGAAGTTTAGACTTCTCTTAAAATTTTACATAAAACTATGAGTTTTGAAAAGAAAAGCTCTTCACTTTTGAAGAAGTGAGAACTTTTCAGAAGTGAATCTCTTTCAGAGAAAAAGCTTGCGAAATTTTAGTGAGCGATATTATACTCGCTTTTGTAAAATCTTGCTTCAGTTAAAAAAATTGTGTTGGTTGCTTAAAGTGAGTGTATGCCTTATGCAATAATCAAAGCTTTTAAATATAAAGAAATGAAAACGATAAAAACTTATCTAAGAAAGCAGTAAATAAAGCAGCAAGGACACAGGCGATTTATAGTGGTTCGGAGGTTACGCTCCTACATCCACTTGTTGCCTTCACTCAGCAATTCAAGCTTCCTTCACTTAGAAAATTAAACGAACACGAACAGACACACGTACTGGTTTTATCCTTCCCAGTGAAGTGCTTCAAGTTCGACTTGAACTTAAAACCTAGAGATTCTAAATAGGTTCTCTAGAAACCTAACAACAGACACCTAAAAACATGACCTTCCACTTGTGTATGCAAACACAAGCTTCACAATCAACGAATCAAAACACAAACTTACAACATAAAGGAACTTTGGTTGGGGTTTGGTTTATATGAGTTCTAACTTAAGAGAGAATCCTTTTACAATGAAGATCACGTAAAAGGTTTAAGGATTCTCCTCCTAGAAAACCTAGGGATGAAGGGATATAGGGTCTGTGGACTTAGAAACTTAAGAAAAAAATTCTAAGGACTCAACTAAACTCTAGAACTTAAGAACTTGAAGAATGTATGAATGAGAGCTTTGAAGTTCTTGCTGTAAACTTGTGCGTGAGAGAATAGTTTCATAAGTCTTCACATTGAAAATGCACCCCTATGTATAGTGGGAGATCGCTAGCTACCCGTTTGAGAGGTCAGTGGCGCGTGCTCCCTTCAGTCTTGCGACAATGCAGCTTTCTGCAGGAGGTCAGTGCTTTTCCGGCTTGTCTTCTTTCCGGAAGAGAAAACCCTAGATATCTGTAGATTTCCGACTTGGAATGTAGCGGAGATAGCAGTTATACACTGTTCTGGCGATATCTGTTGGCTTATAACAATCTTCCACACGTCCTCTGACCTCCACACCGCATTACTGAAGTGTACGATTTGTTGCAGAGTTTGAATTTTGAAATTCAAACTCCAGTTCACTTCGTCGTTGTTCGTGCTTTCTCATGAGCGCTTCATCAGTGTTAGATACTATTTCCACTTTCGCTTGTACTGATGTCGTTTTCTCTGAGTTGTTTCTGCATGAGTGCTTCTCTTCAAGTCACTTTTAACTGTAGTCACTTTCACTTTGTAAAAGTGATTGCTTGAGACTAGTCGCTTCCAGCAAACTTGAAATTGTAAATCCTTCTTCGCTTAACTTCTTTTCACTTTTGCTCAGCTTTAGTTCGCTTTGTTTGGATTCGCTTTACTTCGCTTTTCCTAGAAACAAAATACACTTGTAGAAATATAGTTCCCTAACAAGTGAGCTTTTCTAATACACTGAAAATTACTTCAAGCGATACTAGCTTACATCAAAAATAATAAGGGAAAGATCTATGGGGTTTTGGAATCTAATCAAAATAAATATATTTTATTAAAGCACAAATAGATTCCGCTTTCCCTTGACAAATATTCCAACAATATGCTTCTTTAGATCCAAAATGAAAGGACCCTCAGGATCTGCAAGAAAGGGTCTCATAGGAACAAACTAACTCTTACCTCGTATAGGAGTAACTATAAACCACTTACCATGCCAATCTCGTTCATGGGAAATCATTTTCCCATAGAGCTTATGATCAGTTTTCAGCTTGAAGCTGAAAAATGGCCCCTTGTATTGAACATTATGCATAAGGAAGAAGGTCCTAGATATATCTTTAATACCAAAATCGCTGCATATCATGAAAAAGTAGAGAAATTTTGTCATCGCATATAGATAGGAAAGTAGAGATAAGAAAATGGAGGTCTGAAAGTACTTGGCCTTGCCAAAATACAACTGATGGGGGTTGAATATCTAGAAGCTTTTCAGGGGGTAAAGGAGTCCTAATTAAGAAATTTGAACCCTACGCCCCTAACACATTTGCATAGACTAGCATCTCGCTCTCTGTGAGAGAAGAAGAGAGGTATACATGGAACGGAGGTGGTTGTGCCATAACTACTGTAAAATGTAAAAATAACACAAAAGATAAGCATTTCTTCGAAAATCTGAAAACTCTGCCCAGAGCAGAAATGAAGAAGAATGCAGCATTTCATCTCGCAATAATGATATTATGTGATATAACATATCAATGTTAAGGATAATGCAAACACATGGGAAACAAATTGCTAAGGTTCTCTCCAATGAAACCCCTAGGCATGTATGTAACTCTCATTTCGAGGGAAAATTTAAATATAAAGTTAGCAAAAGAAAATACATATTAAGGCAGAGAGAAAGAGATGTACGTGAGAGGTAAATATGATGGAAAAACAAAAGGGATTCGCCCAAATCTGGAAAGAAAATCAAGATAAAAGTATTAATAATAAAAGTAAAAGTGGCAAAATTTTGAAAGCATGATCAAAATTCCGCCAAGAGGCACTCTTAGGAAAGGAAAAGAACTTAGAAACTGCCCCTAAAAGTAAAAAAAATATCTAATCTAGTCTGCATTTGTGAGGAAATAACTATTCAACTGCCTATCAAAGGCAAAATCTTCCTACCAACACTAGTGAAGATGAAGAATAATAAATAAAATACACAAATAAGTAATGTATGTCAAATACAAGGGATAAAGATTCATCAAGATGCTAGTAAGAATGAGAGAAGAAGAATACCCTTCTTCTGAAGATTAGTCTGGGATTTCAAGA
Source organism: Mentha longifolia (assembly GCA_001642375.2). Lineage (NCBI taxonomy): Eukaryota > Viridiplantae > Streptophyta > Magnoliopsida > Lamiales > Lamiaceae > Mentha > Mentha longifolia. Next base: position 18,154,810 of record CM038113.1, on the reverse strand, counting down.
AGATCGAAAGAGGAAGATAGTCTTCAGAACAAACACCTAGAAAGAATTTCGCAAAATAGAGAAAAGGCAAGGACATTGAAGGAGAATGATTATAAGGAAATAAGAAGTATAGAGAAGTGCTAGGATATTATGTTAAGGGGGAACTTTGAATCAAAGTAATAAAACAATTTGTTTTGATTCGATTCCAAAACCTTGTAGTTATTTCCCTTATTATTTTTGATGTTATAGTAATCGCGCTTTAGATTTATATTTTAGTAACGTTTATCTGTTAGGAAGCTTTCATTCTTAAAAGCGCTGTTCTTGAAGCAGTTAAAGTTTGGAAAGCGTCAGTGTTGAAAGCTGCAAAATGAAGTCTAGCAGAGCGTAGATGAAACGCTTTCAACATACAGAAGCTCAGAGCGTGCAGACACTTTAAGTTAAAGCAAAGCACTTTTAAGTTGTCGGACTCAAAGCATCTCAACTTTGAAGCCAGTTCTAGAGCGCCCAAGAAATCTAGCGATACGTTAACTCATACTCTACAAGTTTGAATTTCAAACTTATGTCGGAAGCTTCTCTGTACGTATTATTAAATGCGCCACAGTTGCAGACGTGTCGACCCAGAATTGCTCAACGGAAAGTAAATACTGCAAGTGTCATGGAATGGGGATGTTCAGACTGTTGCTGACCAACTACTCCTCTACTAGGGTTTCCTTATTACCCAGGTAGAGCTATACCCTCATACGGAACTCTAAAAAGCACCTGATATTAATGCAGCTTTTTCGGTCAAGTGAGGAACACGCTCCGCTTCTCTCTCTAACGGGAAGTAGGGTTCTTCCCTCTATAAATAGAAGGAGTTGCTCACACACAAGGGTTACACAAGCATAAGCAATCAAACTCACAAGCAAGAACTCAAGCAAACAAGCATTCAAATTTGTCAAGTTCTTCAAGCCTTTTATAACCTAGTGTGTCCTTAAGAAAACCTAGTTTTCTTAAGTATTTGAAACTTCTTTCTACATCCAGGTTCAATCGTTTCTAATCCAAAACCTAGTCACGAGAATCTTTATTCTTTACTTGTGTTTTTCACTATAAATGATTCTCAGTTTGAACGAAAACAAAATCCCAAAACTAAGTCTATTTTTCTTAGATTGAGTTGTAAGGTTGTCGTTTTTGGTTTAGTTGAAATTGTGATTGTGAAGCTTAAGTTTGCATACTTGACTGGAAGATCTTCGATTTCATAGAAAGTTAAGTTGTTTGTAGGCCTCTCGAGAGCCCAGAATCTCTAGAGGATTTAGAGTTAGTTTATCACTTCCCCTTAGAAGTATAAAACAAGGGATACCGAGTGAAGTAATTATCCCGTCGAGGATAAGAGTGGACGTAGGAGAGTTCTCTGAACCACTATAAAAACATTGGTGTGCTTTATTTTCAGTCTTTACTTTACTTACAAGCTTTCGATTTATCATACTTGCACACCACGCTCTAAATAAATAACACGGTTTTAACTTGCAAGAAACTCTAAGTCTCACCACATTCCGCACAACACTCACTCAAGCGAGAAGCTTTGAAAGTCTCAATAATTTTCAGAGCCTCTACTGAAAAAGGACGAAAAACGTAAGAGAAGTTAACACTTTTCTACATGCGTATTCCCCCCCCCCCCCTAATAGCACGATCCTGATGATCAAGGTGTATGAGAGGCGAGGGCGGAAGTCGGGGGCAACAGCCTAGGGGATTCGGCGCAGCGCTAGTTCTTTCCTTAATTAGTATTAATAATTATTGGTGTTATTTTGGTGTTATTTACTATTCTTGAATAATGGGCCTTGCTTGCATGCATGGGCTCTAGTCTTTGTTTAGTAGTATTTATTTGACTCTGTGGAGGTTAGGGTTTCTTTATCGGAGAAGTATTATTCTGGCGGCATCTTGTTGTGGCGGAAATCATAGATTTCCGAGCGTGTGTTCTCATTTTCCTTTTCCTTACTATTTCATGATCTTAACTCCATCAATTCGGTCCGACTTGCCGGATCCAAAACGATGGTGAATCCCGACATCGTGGAGACGCGCAACATAATTCGTCGCTGGAGGAGTTGGAGAAGACCACGAAGGAACTGTCGGCGAACATGGGAGGGGTTCAGCTCGCTGTTGATTCGCTGCAATCCACTATCGGCGGCATTGAATCTTCCGTAGCAGAGATCATCGCTCAACTGAAGTTGTTGCCTGCTGGGGGTCCCACCGGTTCAGGAGGAACACCACCATCCCCGCCGCCGGAAACAACCAATCCTCAGCTGGGGAGCGCTCCGGCGGCGCTGATGCCGCGTATGGAACTCCCAGGATTTGATGGGTCGGATCCCATTGCCTGGCTCGCGCAGGCCGAGCAATACTTCCTCGTCCACAACACCGCCTAGGATCAACGCGTGGCCACCGCCCTCATTGCTATGTCCGGCAAGGCTATGTTCTGGGCCCAATGGCTGCTTCGCCGTGCACCTGCGATCGAGTGGACAGAGTTCTCCAAGGAGATTATCACTCGTTTCGGTGATAGCTCGGCAATTAATACATATGAGGCCATGCACCTCATGCGTCAAATAGGATCTCTCGAGGACTACCTTTCCTTCTTTGAAGAACGCATAGCGCAACTACCTTCATTGCCATTGGAATACTACTTGGGCACGTTCTTAGGCGGACTCCACTCGTCCATTCGTGATTGCCTTCCTGAGTCGGAGTTGTCCGATGTGTTCACTGCCATTCGAGCGGCTTGCCGTCTCGCTCGATCCGGTAGGGGCTCGGCTGTCCCTTCACGACCGGGGCTGGCAACCAGTAACTTCTCCCGATCTACCGCTACCTTTTATCGGCCGTCTTCGGTAGGTGAGCAGCCACCTGCCCGGGGTTCCACAAACCCTATGCCGCGGAACTCTCAACGTTTGACGAGTGCCCAGCAGGAGCAGTATAGGGCCAAGGGCCTATGCTTTCGATGTGGTGAAAAATATGGGCCATTGCATAAATGCCCACCAAAAACACTGGCAATTATTTTGGAGGCTGATGATGATGAGGCCGATTTCGACACTGAGACTCCCACTCAGCAGGAGAATGAGACACCGGATGCCGAAGAATTTTCCGAGGAGCAAAATCCTCTACAGCTTTCGGAATTATCTTCTCACGGCATTGATGGCGCCCAGACTCTGAGGTTGTCCGTGCAAGTTGGAGGCTGCCAGTTACGGGCCATGATCGACAGTGGGGCGAGCCACTACTTTATCTCAAGCACGGTGGCCCACCGACTCGTACTACCAGTCACATCGGCCCTGTCCTTTGCGGTGATGTTGGGGGATGGCTCGCGGGTTATGTCCCAAGGCGTTTGCACCTCTGTTCCGGTCTACATGGCTAATCACTTGTTTCATGTTGATTGTTACATTTTCCCTCTCAGTAGCATTGACGTGATTATGGGCATTTCATGGCTGGCTAAACTAGGAGATGTGGTCGCCAACTGGGTGAATTTGACGATGGATTTTGTTCTCGACGGCAAACGCATTAGTATCACCGGAGACCCGGCATTAACTCGGCGGGAGTGTCGTAGGACCGAGCTATCTGCATTAGACGCGGAGGATGCTGCATGAGTATTGTGGGCATTTGAAGGAGAGCAGTCGGGGTTTCCTACACCATCAGAGTTTTCATCCGAGCAGTTGGAAGAATGAAAGGCATTGGTTGCGCGATTTCTAGCAGTCACGCAGCCCCCGTCAGGGTTACCACCCCATCGGCCAAGTGATCACAAGATTCCCCTACTTGACGGAGTAGCTCCAGTCTCCGTTCGTCCATACCGGTACAATCACTTACAGAAGGATGAGATGGAGAAGCTTGTGACTGAGATGATCGCCGCAGGTATCATTCAGTCAAGTTGTAGCCCCTACTCGAGCCCGGTGCTGTTAGTGCGCAAGAAGGATGGTTCATGGTGATTCTGCGTGGACTACCGAGCCCTGAATAAGATTATAGTGCTGGACAAGTACCCCATTCCTGTCATTCAGGAGCTGTTAGACGAGTTACATGGTGCTCGATGGTTCAGCAAACTCGATCTGCGTGCGGGGTTATCATCAAATCAGGATTACACCGGAGGATGTTCACAAAATGGTTTTTCGTACCCACTCTGGCCATTATGAGTTCCTGGTCATGCCGTTTGGGTTAACCAAGGCACCTGCAACATTCCAGAGCCTCATGAACGATATATTCCGACCATATCTGCGAAAATTCATTTTGGTTTTTTTTGATGATATTCTCATATACAGTGCATCTTGGGCGGAGCATATGCGGCACTTGGAGATGGTGTTTGGCATCCTGAATGATCATTCCTTAGTGGTGAACCCAAAGAAGTGCGCGATTGGCCGGTCTCAGGTGGAGTATTTAGGCCACATTGTTTTCGAAGGAGGGGTGCAGATGGACCCGGCCAAGGTGAGCGCGGTATTGAAATGGCCGACGCCCTCGTCGCTGCGAGGTCTACCTGGATTCTTGGGCCTCACAGGCTACTATCGTCGCTTTATTCGCGACTACGGTAAGATTGCAGCCCCTCTGACTGCATTACTAAAGAAGGACAATTCCAAGTCATGGCAGTGGTCGGAAGAGGCCGACGAAGCCTTTCAGAAATTGAAGGCGGCCCTCACTTCAACCCCGGTGCTGGGCATGCCTGACTTCTCACAGCCCTTCGAGATTGAGTGTGATGCCTCCGGGCGAGGCATAGGTGTGGTTCTTATGCAGGCGCGACAGCCGATTGCCTACTTCAGTAAGCATTTCTCGGAAGGGCATTGTCGAGGTCAGCATACGAAAAGAATTAATGGCACTTGTTCTTGCGGTGCAGCATTGGAGACCATATTTACTTGGGCGTCGCTTCATTGTGCATTCCAATCAACGAAGTCTGAAGCAGCTATTATCTCAAACTCTCATGACCCCGGCACAGCAGAATTGGGCAGCCAAGTTACTTGGGTACGACTTTAAGATTGTGTATAAGGAAGAGAGGACGAACAAAGCGGCTGACGCTTTGTCTCGACGAGATGAGGAGATGGAGCTGGCGGCAGTCTCCATTCCGAGGTGGTTGGACTGGAAATCCTTACAAGGTATGGTTAAGGCTGATTCTCGTCTTGGCGGAATCATTTATGCACTAGAGGAGGGCCAGAAGGTGTCAAAGCATTATGAGTTAGTGCAAGGGACCTTGTTTTATAAAGGAATAGTGGTGCTACCAAAGGATTCGCCGTGGATTCCGAAGTTTTTTGCTAAATTTCACTCCACACCTTCCGGTGGGCACTCCGAGGCTTTCCGGACGTACCGTCGCATGGCTTCGAGTCTGTATTGGCCCGGTATGATGAAATCAATCATGGATTTAGTAGCTGCGTATGATGCCTGCCAATGAAACAAGTATGAGACGAAGAGTCCGGCCGGGTTGTTGAGCCCTTTACCGATTCCGGATATGATTTGGGAGGATATCAGCATGGATTTTATATCCGGTCTTCCACGTTCTGGGGGAATTGATTGTGTGTTTGTGGTGGTGGATCGTTTGTCCAAATGCTGCCATTTCATGGGGCTGCGGCACCCATACACGGCGAAGACAGTGGCAGACGTTTTCGTGTGGGAGGTTGTTCATTTGCATGGGATGCCTGCATCCATAGTCTCCGATTGCGATTCTATATTCCTTAGCTCCTTTTGGAAGGAATTGTTCCGCGCCTCGGGAACGAAACTGCGCATGAGTTCGGCTTATCATCCTGAAACAGACGGCCAGACGAAGGTCATGAATCGATGCTTGGAGACTTATCTCTGTTGTTTTGCGTCTGCTCGGACCAAGGGTTGGAGTAAGTGGTTGGTTTGGGTGGAGTATTGTTTCAACACGGGGTTCCAAACGAGTGCAGGGATGACCCCATTTGAGGCCGTGTATGGCCGTCCACCCCTGCCAATTATGCCATTCTTACTGGGGGAAATCAAGGTGCAGGCGCTAGCGGACTCGTTACGCGAGCGGGATGAGATCATGGGACATCTGCGGGTGCATCTTGAGTGGGCTCAAGCGCGCATGGTGCGCGAAGCAAATAAGCATCGACAGCCTCTCGAGTTTCAAGTAGGAGATCAAGTGTTTCTCAAATTCCGACCGTATCGGCAGCGCAACTTGTTCACGATCTCTCATCAGAAGCTGGCTCCGCGGTTCTTCGGACCTTATGAGGTCGAGGAGAAGATTGGCTCAACTGCATACCATTTGAAGTTACCACCTGGATCAAAGGTACACCCAGTCTTCCATGTTAGTTTGTTGAAACCTGCGATTGGGTCGGCTGTGGCCTCTCTTTCATTGCCGGAGACTCTGATGGCGGAGGACCCAGAGTTTCTTCCTGAGAGTGTGCTGAAACGTCGAAGTGTGATTCACAATGGGGTGGATGTGGAAGCAACTTCTGATTAAGTGGAGTGGGTTGCCAGTCAAGGATAGCTCGTGGGAGGATATCGCAGTCGTGCGTGGCCAATTTCCGGATTTTAACCTTGAGGACAAGGTTGTTTCAGCGACGGGAGCAATTGATAGCACGATCCTGACGATCAAGGTGTATGAGAGGCGAGGGCGGAAGTAGGGGGTAGCAGCCTAGGGGATTCGGCACAGTGCTAGTTCTTTCCTTAATTAGTATTAATAATTATTGGTGTTATTTACTATTATTGAATAATGGGCCTTGCTTGCATGCATGGGCTCTAGTCTTAGTTTAGTAGTATTTATTTGACTCTGTGGAGGTTAGGGTTTCTTTATCGGAGAAGTATTATTCTTGCGGCATCTTGCTGTGGCGGAAATCACAGATTTTCGAGCGTGTGTTCTCATTTTCCTTTTCCTTACTATTTCATGATCTTAACTCCATCACCCCCCCCCCCCCCTACATGTGTGAGTCACTTTCGGGTGTGCAACTGTTCAGTATCCCTCGAAAAAACCATTCAAATGATTGTCCTTCAGGATGATTGACACATGCCTTGATCAATGGCTGAAAATAAGAGGCGTTCATTTGCTTACCTCGTTATTGGAAGGAGACGTCTTTTCCCTAAGAAAAGGCTGTTACCATTTAATGATTAGAAAATAAATTCAATTTTTTTTGGAAACACATGAAAATAAATTTATTGCTAAGCAATTTGAAAAATACTGCAACTCTCTTGGAATATGGGGAATAGCCATTGTGGGGAAAAAGTAACAGCTTTTAATTGGTCAAAGCTGAACTCGGAGATTCCCCATTTTATTAAATAACGGAACTAAAAAGAATAAATCTCTACAGTTATGAAGAGGTTAAGATAGAGTTAAAAAGGTGACAGAACTGTCGCGAACGAAAGTCTAAGCTTAGAAAGCTAGCTTAGGCAAAGGACGGAACTGCTCAGTACCCACTTCCGGAAGAAAACACTTCTGAAACCTCATGCTCAAATCGGAAGTAATACCTTTGACTTTAGATTACATACTGAAAGCATGCACTCCATTCATTCTTTGGGACCAATATACGTGGCATTCTCTCATAACAATTCTGTTAAAGGTTACGTCATGAGAACATTCTCAAACCCTAAAAGGGGACCTTTACCTCACATTTGTCATTGACATCATGCAAAAGGACAAGAGTACCCTCACCAAGGTATATCTATAAATGCACCCCTTTGTCTTACTTTCCAAGGTAACGTTTTCATACATCCCTCACTATTCTCTTAGAGAATTCACTCGAATTCTCCAAGAACACACACCCCACGCCTATCACATTTTCCATCGAGATGTCCTCCTTGGAAATCTCATTCTTGTTCATTTACTTCTTCGACGATGGCTGACTTGGGCGTCGGAGTCCCTTCCTTGGGGAAACTCCCCCGGGCTCTGTTTGTTTTGCAGGCTGTGGGCATGAAGACGAAGCAATAGCTGAAAGTTTGTTAAGCTCAACATGGTAAACAACTTAATTCAGCTCGAATTTAACACATTTATATGAAATTGTTGTAGATCTAAGAACCGAATCTGTCATCATGCATATCATTATTTATACTCATGTGGGGGATTGTTGTAACAAAGTTTTAGAAAAAATAAGTTTATCTTATTTTCTAATATTTTTCTTGTAACCAAACATTTAATATTGGAGGAATTAAACGTCATAGAATCGGTCTACATTCCAAGTAGATGATCGTGGTATATTTATTTTTTCAAAATTGTGTTCCGGTGAGTGAGAAGTATTTATTCTAAATTGGTTACTTGAAGTGGAGAGGTTTGGGATATATTACATTAAAGATGTAATAAAGACTTGGCCCACATTGATTATTTAACCTTTAATATGCTAGTATATATTAAAGGTTGTAATAAAATAGTATATCAAATGCACAAAGCAGTGGGCTTAACGAGCCCACACGCGGACGCACCGCTACCGGCAGGTCGAGCCGAGCCCGGCCCGGCCTCGGGCCGTTAGTGGTTGTTTTCTCTCTCTGCATTCCTTTCTTTTCCTAGCTCAGTTTTTTGCCTCGTTCGATTCACCGGAGCTTCCTAGTCTACGGTGATGCTATTAGGAAGACGAAAGTCATTTTATCTTTGGGAACAAAGTGCCGAATCTGTCGTTCAATTTGCCGGAGCTTCCTAGTCTATGGTGCTGCTATTAGAAAGACGAAAGTTGTTTTATCTTTGGGGATGAAACACCGAATCCGTGAGCACTAGCTAGGGCGTAATTCGTCTTGTGGAAAGAGGGTTTCCTCAAATCGACTTACTAAGTTTGCTTACTCATTTTGTGTCATTTTCTAGTTTCATTTTATTCATTGTAATTTTTGATTCTGTACTTTGTATTTTGAGTTTTAATATCCAAAGCAAACCTAGTTTACATTGATAAGGTTAACCAAAGACCCTCTAATAAGGGGTACAATGTTGAGACAACTTTTTAATCTATCGATTGTTACTAACACTTTCTAATGAAAATTTGTCAATCGAGTTTTTACACCAATTGTTTCCATTGATTGTTCATTTCATTTTTTTTTTCTTTTTTTTTTAGTACAACACAACACATTCACACACACGCACTTGAGGTGTCTCGAATCCTGACCTCGTGGTTGGAGAGAAAACATCTTACCAACTGAGATGCGCTTCGTCGTCTTTATTGTTCATTTTTAATAACCGTTATTCATTGTCTTTGCATCTTGGAGCTTGTTTTTTCTTAATCATATTTTTATTCATGAACACACTATAGGTTATCAATTCTAGAGGTTTGAATAATTTAGTTTATGGTGATGATGAATCTAAGAGGATTGCACATCTTAAAGAGCATACAAATAACTTACCAATTAAAAGCTGCAGATATCCCATCCCACCCCATATAGGGTGTAGAGTTTGGAAGACATCTAGCATCAAAGAAAAAGTATATTTAGTGCTCGTTTGGTTCAAGTCGGATAATGGAAAAGGAATGGAATCAAGTCAAGTAAGGAAATGGTAATAATAATGGTTATTTTTATTGAGTGTTTATTTCAATGATGGAAATAAGTCACTTGTAAGGGGATATCATTTCTCCTTGTTTTCCCTCCTCCTTGAGGGATAATATTTCACCGAAAGTGCTAGCAATAGAACTAGATCTTATTATAGAGCAAGCAAGTAAAACCCAATGTCGAATCTCAAGAAGACTTAACAGGGAAATGAATTATGTGGCAACAAAAGACAAGTAAAATCTACTCTAAGAAAGCAAGTAAAAAATTTGGGGTTATGAGTTTTTATTATTAATCCTAGACTTAATGAAAGAAAGCAAGTAAATTAAACTAGACTTGAAAGCAAATAAAAGCAAGTAGAAAGAATTCTCGTCTGTCACCCGGGATAAAGAATTAAACTAAAAGAAAGCAATAAATCTACCTAGGCAAGAATTGAAAGGAAAACAAATAAAACTAATAAAGAGAAAGCAACTAAATTAACTAACATGCTTTGAATTAAAAACGAATCTAAATCACTTGAAAGCAATTAAATCTAAGCCTAAGTAAATAAATAAGAAAATAATTAAATCTTAATCTAGAAAACTAATCTTAACTAATCAAAGCAATAAGAGAAAGCAAGTAAAATTAATCTAAGAGCACATATTAAACTTACTAATCAAAGACGAAAGAAAGAATGAAGAACTTGAATTAAACTTGAATAAAATCTTGAACCCAAAAGCTATAATCTTCAAAGAAATATCTAAAAGTTAATCTAAACTAATCTAGAGTTTTAAAGGCTAAAAATCTAAGGAGGAGAAGTGAATTTTCGTTCATGAAGGATTACATATATATAGGTTTGAAAAAACCTATTCTAGAGAGGAAAGAAATCATGAAATCTTGGCCCGGCTTGCGGTCGCAAGGTGTGAGCCGCTGAAAATTGAGTTCGGAAGGCCTTGTGGTCGCAAGGTGTGTGCCGCTGAAAACTGCGCACGAATTTGTTGTTTCGGCCATATCTCCCTCGTCCGAACTCGAAATTGACCGCCGTTTTTTCCTACGTGCTCCTATCAAACTCCCCTTCGATGTTATGCATTTAAATCATCCCAACTTAATTTTCACTTTTCACTCATTTCTTCGATCTTTTGCTCATTTTCTTCACCTTTCTCCAATAATCTTTGCGAACACAACTTCAACTAAAACACACAAAACAAACACATAAAAATGAACAAAACATACGAAAACAAACTCACACCAAACTATAAAAACCACACAAACATGCACTAAACAAATCCCCCACATTTAATCATTTGCTTGTACTCAAGCAAACTCATTCAAACCAATGACAAAACATGGACTATGGAGTGATAATGATAATGGCTTCAAGAATTATTTTTTTTTCAAACAAAAGATACCACATGTAAAACACTTCACCATTTGATAAGCATTTCATGACAAACTTCAACTTTAACCTCTTGAACAAGAACTCACGACATGAAAAAATATAGAAGAGAACCCTCAACTCTCAAGTGTTTAGATTAAGAAAAAGAATATCTCTTAGTTCAAAACAAACACAATGTATACCATAAGCTTGCAAATCATCTCACCTCTCCATTGCTTCAATGTGTGCTTAAGACAAAGATCAAATAGAACTTCTTTTTTTTGTTGTAATGTAGGCTCTTTGGTAGGTAAGAAAATTTAGCTTAAGTGAGTTAACAACACGGAAGGCTTATTCACTTGACTCTCACTCTCATATCAACTCTCAATCCCCCCACACTACTTCAAGCCATAGCAAGAAAAACTTCAATTCACAACCAACACTTTCTATCAATTTCACATTCACTTTCTACCCATTTATGCTCTTATTCAAACTTTCTTTCTTTTTTATTTTGTTTTTTTACTTAGAGAAATATGTTCTCTATTTTTTTCCTCATTTTTTTTTTTTTTTTTTAATATCTGGAGCCTATATGGGTAGAAAGCACTAACAAATAAATAATAAAACTTCCTACTTCTTCTCCTTCTCTAAAGATTCATTTCAAATAAGCACACCTCATCCAACCAACTCTCAATCACACATATGTTAGTTCCCATCCCAAGACTTTTCAAAGAAAATCGATCTAAAGTAGATCTCAAAGGCTCAAAGGGGCTAATTAGGATCATATAAGTGAATTTGGACAAGAAAAAATGATAAGAAAGGCTAAGAAAGACGGCCTAAGGTCATATCTTCATCATCAAGCACACTAATGCAACCTCAAGGAAGAAACCAAAGCAAGTTCTAGAGACAATCATGCATGTTTAAACAATCACACTCTACGAAAGAAATACGACTATGATAATGCAATAGTCAAGGGCTCAAATCTCACACAAAATAGGCTTAAAATGATTCATGTTCTTAGAGAGGCTAAAAATCTAAATTTACGAATCATACTTATCAAACAATGGCATGCTTCACAAGTAGTCATTTTTCTAATAAAGCAAAACAAACAATTATCATTAGCCAATTATGACAACTTTCATCCATACTTTCATTTATTATATTTTATTTTTCAAGCAAAAAGTCAAGAAACCAAGCACAAAGGATTAAGCATGCTAACACAACCACAAAATAAAACCTAAAAGTTTCTAACCCCTCCCCCACACTTAAAACCAAGCAATGTCCACATTGCACTAGACAAAAGCGTGGGAGATAGAAAACTTTACGAAATATGACGAAAACGAGCACCAACATCAAAATCCACAATGAACTTGATGAGACAGAACCTAGCATTGAAGAGATCAATCGGGACTTGCAGCTCGGAGGAGCAATGACGAGATCGAGAACCAAGAAGCTGCAAGGTTATTTGCAATGCTACATTCCGAAGAGATTGGAGGATGATGGAGTCGAATTTCATCAATGCAAGTGTTGGGGTTATATACTGCAAAGCATACTTTTATGCGTGTATATTAAATGTATCTTCCTGTTTTATGGAAATAAATCTTGTCATATGATTTGCATATTAATTCGTGTTATGGTTATGCAAATAAACATCCGGTACTATATATTATAGATAATATGGTGTGGGTGGTCGCACGGAAGATCATATTATCGGTTTCTTATATAGTTAAATGGTGTTCGCAACCAAAAGTAATCTTGGACAAATTACTTGTTAAGGTTGTAGTATAAGCTGGATAATAGTTGGTCTTGGCTATTAGCTTATACTGGTGCATACGATCAGAGTTGCGCTGAACGGGATCGAGGTGAGATAAATCCTTTTATACTGACTTATTAAGGATCACATCTCGGACGATTATTATTTCTTAATTCTAGTTGTCATAATATTCAATTATGTATTTATAATAGTTATTACTTTGATTTACCATGAGTGAGAGTTATTGCAACTCAAAGAATATCCGTATCTTGGGTAATAATATTATAAATATGATAATTAATATTACAGCTAGAAATCGTGTCTCGGTGCGCCAAGTTGATGATGTCCCCTTGAGGCATTCTAAGGATTATTATATCAAAACCCTGCAGGTGGATTAAGTTCCGATAAAATAATAAGGTAGAACGGGTACACTCTCGGAATAAGATATTAATTAATTAGAGCAGTCAGTAGTTTAAATTAATTAATGGACATGCGATATCTTAAACACGGGAAATAATATAATTCAAAGAGGAGCCCGATATGTCATAATTTGGGATTGGACGGCGATGCAATATTATTTTACTATAGTGGAAAGACTATAATATTAATATAATTAAATAGAGTATTCGGGGCCAGAGAATACTTGGATTATTTAATTATATTGGAAGGCCCAGTCCAAATCCTCCTCAAGGTCCCTGGAGTAGCCCAATAGAGCATAGCCTGGCCCATTAACCAAGTCCTGACTTCTCCACCACTCCACTTCTTATTTATAAATAAGGGATAAGTGGAGAGTGAACATACGTGATTTCATTCTCACAGAAAAGAGAGAGAGGGACGGCGGCTTCTGGGAGGCACAGAGAATAGATTTCTACCCACTCAGAATTTCTCTGGTTGCTAGGGAATACTCCAGAAGACTTCGGGGTCGACGTGAAAGAGCCAAATCTCGTGTGCAGAGATCTGGTGCGTGGAAGATCATTTCCTCGACTCATAATTCCACCGGTGATACGCAAGCAGGTAAATATGATTTAGATCGGTTTCCGCTTTCAAGATCTAAATTCATATGTTTAATAATTATTGTAGTTAATTAAATCTACATCCGAGGGATCCCGGATCCAACAACTGGTATCAGAGCCAACTCGGCTCTGTAGATTTAATTATGAATAATTATTAGATTCATATTATTTGTATTGGATGCAATTGATTTAATTTTGCAGAGATCCAATTGTCATGGTTAATATGAATGTTTATAGTTTTAATTTCGTATTAAAATCAGCTTATTTGTGGCTGCGTTTGTAAACACACGAGGGTTGATCATGTTAGATTAGAATTTTGTTTTTCGATTTTTGTTGTAAATTCGATGTAAATTCTTGAGATCTATGTAATTCGATCGAGCCACCATGAACGGAAGACAAAGCAACCGGACATGATGGTTGTCATGGAGGAGACGGACGGCGTCTTCGTCGAACGTCGAGAACAACGCGGCGGCGCTGCAGCGGCAATTGGACTGCGGCAAGGGTTTCGGCCCTACCGCTGGTTTCCTGCGTTGCTGGTGGCTGCAGCGGCTGCCGTTCGATGTCCTCGACGACGAAGACGTGCCGGAGGGACGGCAGCAGCACGCGGAAGCAGCAGGCGGCGGCGTTCAGCCGCTGTGGGATGGAGACGGCGGCGGCTAGGGTTTTTAAAACCCTTGCGGGCTGCGGCGACTCCAGACGATCACACGGCTGCTCGGCTGTTGTCCGGCATCCTTTTGGACGCCGATGTTGCTTCTGGATGGCAGTTGGTGGGGATCAGGAACGACGACAGTGTTTTGGCGAGACGCCGTGGCGGCGCGTGTGGTGCACGCGTGGCTCGGCGACGGCGTATCGACCGGAAGGTGACCGGCCGTTGAGTAGCTTGTTCAACAAGCTTGTGTTTATCCGGAAAATATTTGATTTTATCTGGATAGATTTATTCTTATCTTTGAAGATTTAGTATTATCCAGGTAAATATGATCTTATCTGATAAGATTTATTCTTATCAAGAAAGATTTGATCATATTTAAAGGGATATGTTTCTATCTTTAAAGATTTGATGTTATCTAGGTAGATATGATCTTATCTGATAAGATTTAATCTTATCAAGAAAGATTTGATCATATTTAAAGGGATATGTTTCTATCTTTAAGTGATTTGATCTCATCTTGGATAAAATTAATCCTATCCAACCACCATGCCTGATTTAGAAATTAGGGTTTTCCGCACCCTAATAAATCGAGCTGAACATTGGGAGATCTCCGCGGGTCTCCTCGACCCTGTGTGAAGATGCAGCGGCGGTGGTGACGGCTAGAGAGGCGGTGGCGGCTGAATTGACGGCTAGGGTTTCGGCGAAGGTTAGGGTTTCTAAAACCCTAAAGGGCTGAACCCTAGGCCTGTTTCTTGGCCCAATTTCTCGGCCCAACGATCCACTCAAATATTTTTCAAGCTCGTTCGAAGAAACTGAAGGCCATGATAATTGGATAATTATTTTTAATTAATTATCTTGTGCTTGTTTATTCGATGTTTTGTGGATAGCATGTTGTTTAATTATTCGCAATTTTTAATTACATGCTATGCTTGAAAAATAAAATAAAACCTTGGTTTAAAATGACTAAGTGGTATTATATTAATTTTAAATTTTCGATTAATTTTGTATTTTTCGAAAATTCTAAATTAATGTAGCCTCCATAATTGGTTTAAAAATGAATTAATTAGCATTTGCTCACTGATCCGGGCGTATCCCTACGGAGGTGCTAATTATGGATTTCATTGGTTTAAACTTCCTAAAAGGAATTGAAATTTCAAAATATGGATTAAATATCATTCGATCACTGATCCGGGCATATCCCTTCGGAGGTGTTAATTAATTTCATTATTTTGAAATTTTTATGGATAATATTGAAAAATAGTTTTATATCGATATCACCTCCCTACGGTAGGGTTATTCTTATAAAACGGTATTTTTCGGAATATTAAATTATGGTATTTCACTTAGATGTAAATTAATTAATTATTTCCCGACGGAAAAGTAATTAATTTAATTTACATGGCTAGGAGTGACCGACTGTTAATTTCATCAATCATAAGTTGAAGGTTGATTGGATAATGAAATTAAAGGCATAAAAACCTACTTAAAGAGATTATATGTAAACGTCCACCCTACGTGGCTTGCATATAAAATCTTAAGGAGTCGGGGGTTGCATTTATATTGTCTTTAAGGTTTTACAATATAATTATGCTTCAAAGTATATGACATTAACTTTGTGTTAGTTATTTTTATTTCCAAGCTATACTATGTTTTTCGGTTCACTTGATTAAATACTCAATGAAAAACAAATTTGAGAGTTCCAATTATCACGATTGGAAATGTAACTTGGACATTGTCTTGACTGCTAACGAACACAAGTTTGTCCTTACTGAGGAATGTCCTTATGTACCACTAAGGAGAGTATGCCTAAACAGTGTGAAGCTTAGTTTCACGGAGATGTTTAGTCATCATGGATACCAAGTTCGACAAAATATTCTTTTGTCGATGAAAATGGTTGAAGGTACTCCTATTAGGGACCATGTTCTTAAGATGATCAGTTGTCTTAAATGGAGATTCTAGGTTATGAAATCGATGGGGAAACTTAGGTCGATGCCATAATAGAATCGATCCCTATGAGTTTTGATGTGTTTCGATTCAACTATAACATGAATCAATTCATGTACAAGTTAACCGAATTGCTCAATGAATTCATCAATGCTGAGATGTTTCAAACCGGTTCTCAAGCATTGATCACCACAACTTCTACTGTTTTTAAACCAAAGGATGGTTAAAGGAAGAAGAAGCAAGGTGGTGGTGGTTAAGGAGGTGACGCTCAGAAGGAGAATAACTACTCAAGGTGGGATAAAGAAACCAAGAGGAAAGTGTTACCGTTGTAAGCAGAAAAGACAAATTATGGTGGCCTGTCCTCATTTGAATGGAGGCAATGGTCAAGGTATATCTTGTGCATTTATTCAATGCGGTCGAGATTACCATCACAGTGGGAGACACTATGAAAGTAGTAGCCATTGCAGTGGGAGACGCTACGAAAGTAGTGGTCAGTGCAGTGGGAGACACTACAAAAAGTAGAGGTCAATGCAGTGGGAGACGTACATTAGTTGTGCGCAAACTGCAGTAAATAGCACAACATCAATTCTTTAAATGTAAAGAACCTTCTAGTATGAATCAAACATATATCTGGTATCTAAAGTTTTGGTCATCTTAGATCCAAGGGCAATAGATTAGAAAGTATGTTGGATTTGATTCATACGGACGTGTGTGGTCCAATATCGGTACAAGCTAAGGGGTGGCTACGAGTACTTCATCATTTCTTGATGATTACTCAAGGCATGGATATATTTGATGAAACAGAAGTCTGAATCCTTGATAAATTCAAGGAGTTCAAGGTTAAAGTTGATTATCATCATGGTAAATATATCAAATCTCTTCGGTTTGATCGAAGAGGTGAATACCTTAGTGGTGAATTTTTGGAACACATGTCAAAAGTTGGAATCGCATCCCAGCTTCCTGCACCAGGAATACCACATCAATGTGGCATGGCGGGACGAAGGAACCGAATATTCTTAGAAATGATTCGGTTGATGATGAGCTATTTTGATTTACCTTTTACGTATTAGGGTTTACAAATAACGGCGTATGTTCTAAACTTGGTCCCTTTAAAGACCTCGTACTAAAATATGGTTATTTGTAGGATACCCTAAGGTAACGAGAGGTGGTCTATTCTATAGTCTTGTAGTCCAAAAGATCGGAATTAGCACAAACACTCGATTTTTGGAAGAAGGCTATGTGAATAGTAATAAACCCACTAGTGAGATCATTTTAGAAATGAGGGGAAAAGGCGGTGCCGGAACCACCCGTACTAGAAGCTACACCACGAACTGCACCACATGTTGACACTAACACAAACTCTCAGGTAGAGCCTTGTCGTAGTGGGAGGGTCATCTTTTCAACCCGAAATATGGTTGTGTTTGGGAGAATCTTCGGATATCTTACCAGGTAAAGATGACATTGAGCCATGGACAAATAGAGGCAATCCAAGAGAAAGATGCACAGCTTTGGCGAGTTGCAGTGGATTCTGAAATTGAATCCATGCATGATAAAATGTGTATGACATTGTAGAAACTACCTTAAAGGGTAACTCCCGTTTAGGTAAGGAATCTACAAATGTAAGAAAGGATCTGACGGTAAGGTTGAGACTTTTAAAGCTAGGCTTATGGCGAAAGTCTCGCCTGTTGCTATGCTTAAGTCGATCCGGATTTTCTTAGCCATTGCAGCTCATATAGATCTGGGGATTTGGCAAAATGGATGTCAAGATCATTTTTCGAAATGGCAGTCTTGAGAAATCCATTTACATGCGCCAACCAGAAGGATACATTGCCAAATAGAATGAGCATCTGGTTTGCAAACTTAAGCGATCCATTTATGGACTTAAGCAAGCATCTCAGTCTTGGAACACACATTTTGAGGTAATCCAATCATATGGATTTAATTCAGTGTGATTACGAGAGTTATGTGTATAAAGAGTGCAACGGAAATGATGTGATGTTTCTAGTACTGTATGTTGATAACATAATCCTGATTGGCAACAACGTGGAGTAGTTATCGGACGTACGGATGTGGTTGTCCAAGAAATTCAATATAAAGGACTTAGGTAAAGCTGTTCACATTCTTAGGATTAAGATCTTTCGTGATCGTAAGGAGAGAATGTTGTGCTTGTAACAAGTGGTTTATATTGATGTGGTAGTAAAGTGTTTTAGCATGGAAAACTCCGGAAAAGGCTAATCGTCATTTTGATAAGGAGTTCATTTGTCTAAAGAAATGTGTCCTAGGACATAGAGATAGATAAATGACATGAAGGCGGTTCCTATGCCTCTGCAATAGGAAGCTTCATGAATGTTATGCTTTACACCAGATCTGATATTTGTTATGCCGTTGGCATGGTTTTTAGATACCAATCTAACCCTGATCATGGGCAGTAGACTGCTGTAAAGAATATAATCAAGAGAACGAGATTATATGTTGATCTTTCAGTTTGACAGTCTATTTCCATTTGGGTTATACTGATTTCCAATCAGATAGGAATTTTCGAAAGTCTACCTCAAGATGTGTTTTATACTGGGAGGTGGAGCCATTAGTTGGAAGGCTGGATGGCTCCGGAACTTCTTGTTGGACTTGGATATGATTCCAAATTTGCTTCAGACGATCACAATCTATTGTGACAGTTTTGGTGCAGTAGCAAATTCAAAGGAATCATAAGACCATAAGGCCAGTAAATACATCGGAAATAAGTACTTTATATTACGAGTAATCATAATGAGAGGAGATGTTGAGGTGTCGAAGATTACGTCGGAAGATACCCTGATAATTTCCTTCACGATTAGCATGTCATCGAAGGTTTTCGATAAGGGTGTGAAGGGAAAGGGAATCAGGCGTATGGCAGCACTGCTTTGAGTATAAGTGGGAGAGAATTTAGTGTGGTGGTATACTTAAAAGCATGCTTTGAGTATAAGTGGGAGATTGTTGGGGTTATATACTGCAAAGCATACTTTTATGCGTGTATATTAAATGTATCTTCCTGTTTTATGGAAATAAATCTTGTCATATGATTTACATATTAATTCGTGTTATGGTTATGCAAATAAACGTCCGGTACTATATATTATAGATAATATGGTGTGGGTGGTCGCACGGAAGATCATATTATCTGTTTCTTATATAGTTAAATGGTGTTTGCAACCAAAAGTAATCTTGGACAAAATTACTTGTTAAGGTTGTAGTATAAGCTGGATAATAGTTGGTCTTGGCTATTAGCTTATACTGGTGCATACGATCAGAGTTGCGCTGAACGGGATCGAGGTGAGATAATTCTTTTATACTGACTTATTAAGGATCATATCTCGGACGATTATTATTTCTTAATTCTAGTTGTCATAATATTCAATTATGTATTTATAATAGTTATTACTTTGATTTACCATGAGTGAGAGTTATTGCAACTCAAAGAATATCCGTATCTTGGGTAATAATATTATAAATATGATAATTAATATTATAGCTAGAAATCGTGTCTCGGTGCGCCAAGTTGATGATGTCCCCTTGAGGCGTTCTAAGGATTATTATATCAAAACCCTGCAGGTGGATTAAGTTCCGATATAATAATAAGGTAGAACGGGTACACTCTCGGAATAAGATATTAATTAATTAGAGCAGTCAGTAGCTTAAATTAATTAATGGACATGCGATATCTTAAACACGGGAAATAATATAATTCAAAGAGGAGCCCGATATGTCATAATTTGGGATTGGACGGCGATGCAATATTATTTTACTATAGTGAAAAGACTATAATATTAATATAATTAAATAGAGTATTCGGGGCCAGAGAATACTTGGATTATTTAATTATATTGGAAGGCCCAGTCCAAATCCTCCTCAAGGTCCCTGGAGTAGCCCAATAGAGCATAGCCTGGCCCATTAACCAAGTCCTGACTTCTCCACCACTCCACTTCTGATTTATAAATAAGGGATAAGTGGAGAGTGAACATACGTGATTTCATTCTCACAGAAAAGAGAGAGAGGGGCGGCGGCTTCTGGGAGGCACAGAGAATAGATTTCTACCCACTCAGAATTTCTCTGGTTGCTATGGAATACTCCAGAAGACTTCGGGGTCGACGTGAAAGAGCCAAATCTCGTGTGCAGAGATCTGGTGCGTGGAAGATCATTTCCTCGACTCATAATTCCACCGGTGATACGCAAGCAGGTAAATATGATTTAGATCGGTTTCCGCTTTCAAGATCTGAATTCATATGTTTAATAATTATTGTAGTTAATTAAATCTACGTCCGAGGGATCCCGGATCCAACAGCAAGTTGGTGAATTTAACAAGTGTTGAAGATGAAGATTTGGGCGTCCATCATTGAATAAAAGGAAGACAAGTCCAAGAAAATAGATTTTCTTATATTTTATTTGGGCTTAAACTTTGTATTTATTTTTAATTTAGTTTAGTCCAACTATCACAACATGTTTAGGTGATTAATTGGCCCAGTTACAATTAATTAAGGAGTCCGAAATTATCAAGCCCAAGCCTTGTTAATTTCGAAACCTAGCTTAGGAATTAGATTAGTATTTATGTTAATTTTCGTTCATACTTTGAAACAGACTTGATTGAATGCAAAAACAGCTTTACGCTATTCTCTTGTCTCACACAATAAATCGGTTCTTCGGTAGAGTTTGATATTGGCCATTTCAAACTTGAATTCATCGACTCGTTCATGATATCTCGTAGTATATGGGTTAGTCGAGCCACGAAGATTTCTCCATAAACGCGTTTCAGATTCAAGTAGATCCGGGGTTCATTTCGGGTAAGATTCACAATTTGTTTCCGTTTTAATTCTTCAATTCGTGTTCTTTTCATTTTCTCAGCCATTCTTCATCGTTCCTATATCATCAATAACCATCGCCTTCGTTCCCATAACCATCCCATCTCAGAAAACCTCTTGTTTAATTTCAGATCCGTTTTTGAACCCTAATACTGTCCCGAAAATAACCACCGTGCCAAATCGAAAACTACTCGTGCGTTTTTGCTGAATTTTGGATATATTCTTCATAACCCTATGTTGTAACTCGTGTTAAAATTTGAGCTTAATCAGAATTGAATTTCTTAGGTTACTGTCGACGCCTATTCAGTGTATTTGTGGGTAGAAATTCAAGGAATTATCATTCGATTTTTCATAGTTGTAATTTGGATTGAATCTTTCGTATCTGACGCTGTTCAATTCCTAGCTTCCACATATTGTAGATCGCATCATAAATTTTGGTATCAAAGCCACGTCAGTCTTGCTGGTCGTGGTTCAATCCAAATAGGTGTCGTGACATATTAGGGGCAAAAGTTTCGATCGATAAAAAAAAAAAAAAAAAAAAAGTCTGATAAAAAAAAAAAAGAGTATATCGAAGGCCCTAGTGTGTCATTGTGTGTTTTGTGATTGGTTCTTGCGTCATTCTTGTATTGGGTAGTAGTTGTGTCTTCGTTTCTTCGAGTTTTCGTCGGTAAAACTTAAAACGGACGTATCTTTTGATCTACTTATCCGTTCAATCTCCATAATACCAATTCGGAAACGTCTCGACGAGACCAAGAAGTTAACACTACTTTGCTGTGTTTGGTTCATGTTTAGGCCCTAAAACAGCCGTTTGAAGGTGATACCGTCCAGTTGAAAAAAAAAAGTCTTTTCGTCTATATTATTTGAGTGCATTGGATAATGTAGGTTTCAGTTCCTAAGTCGGTTCAAAGTCGGATTAGTGCTCATAACTTGTTACTACTTATATCCAAGATTCCTAGTTAGCCTTTTCTTTCTTATTTCCAACCTTTCTCCCTTCTCAGCCTTTCCTTGTTTGTTTAGCCATTACCTAGCCACCCTGCATACACACTTCCTTAATTGTTAGCCTTCTTAATTCCTTTACCTAGTTTGCAAATTACCCCACATTGCAGCAACTTTGTGTCTCTTTCTATACCTGTGATCCAAGCTGAGAGTCAAGTTCGTGTTCTTGATTCAAGCCGAGAAGTCCACATCGGTTCTGCCAAGGATTTAAGGTTTAGAGACTGTAGTGACTACAAATTGAGTGACATACACGAGTGATCTGAGTGACATACATGAGTGGTTAAAAAATCTGAGAGAACAAACGAGTGATTGTGAGGAACTGTGAGGATTTTTATTTGTTTCTTTTACGTTTGCTCAGTTTGCAGGTATAATGAAATCCGGAGATGATTCCAAGAATCAGAACAGCCCGCCCAGGTTGTCTACTACACCTATTGAGATGTCCTCATCGTCTCAACAGCCTTGGGATACTAAGTATCACTTCGATGCTATGGCACAACACTTTGAGAGGCGCAACCAATTGCTGGAACAGAAGATCGATGATACGACGGATAAAATAATGGCACAGTTCGAATGTCTCAATCATCGAACAACATTACCTCCACCAATTAGAAATCAGTCTATCCAGCAAGATCCACCATTGAGACGACAACCTGTCCACCGAGAGACACCACATCGTCCCCAGCCCCAGCCCCAGCCAGTGTTTGAGCCTATTTCTGATGATCCTAAAGAAGAATAGGATGGATATAATGAGGAATCAGAGGCTGAGATTGAGTTTCCACAGAGGAATCAGAGACGTGACCGTCGACGTCCACCTCCACCTCCCCGGCGTGATTTCCGTGCCAACCAGCACCGACACGTTGATACAAATAGCTTGTTGAACAACATCAAAACAAGCATTCCAGAGTTTGAGGGGTTACATGACCCTAATGTGTACATTGATTGGGAGAGGAAAGTCAACAAGATATTCGACTGTTATGACTTTCCTGAGTTGAAGAAGGTTCAGCTTGCTTCTTTGGATTTCTGAGGGTATGCAGCCTCATGGTGGGAAAATCAGCAAGAGAGGAGACGCCGTGATCGATGTCCACATATTGACACTTGGCAAGAAATGAAAGATGTGATGAGAGGCAGATTCATCCCAGTACACTATGAACGAGAGCTTGGGAAGAAGTTGAATAGGATTAAACAAGGCACCCGTTCGATTGAGGAGTACCATAAAAAACTTGAGACGGCTATGAACCGGGTTAGAAAGGAAGAGACATTGGTTGCCACAATCAACCGATACATTGAGGGGATGAATCCAGACATAGCATGTGAAGTCGAGTTGAGGGACTTCACCAGCATTGAGGCTATGATTCACTATGCTTCCATCGTCGAAAGGCAGCTCAGAAAGGGATGCAGAAAATCATACCAGTCGGCACCAGCCCGGGCACCATGGACATCCACGCCGAGGACAGCTCCTACCCGTCCTCAGGACCAGTCCACGCAACCCGCTCGTCGATTTGAGCAATCTGCTCCTTCATCCAGCCGCAGATCCGATTACAGCTCGCCTGCACAGAATTGGACCCCTCCACCTCGACCTACCCCATCTAGCCAGCCTCAGCAGAACAATACTCCAGGAAGAGCACGTGACGTTCAGTGTCACAAGTGCAAAGGATGGGGGCACTGTCAAGCCCAGTGTCCGAATCGCAGAGTCCTCATCATTACCGAGCAGAATGAGTTAGAATCAGCAAGTGAAGAGGAATTTGAAGAAGAAGAATAAGTGAAAGGGGATACCGAGCAGCCCCTAGTCAGCTCACTCATGGGCAACATTGATATTGTGGATGAGCAGCCGAAGCAAATGCACGTCAGCCTTGTTTCGATCCGAGCATTGAGCCTTATTTGAGAGGAAGAACATAATGATCAGCGGGAGAACATATTTTATTCACGTTGTTCCATTCAGGATAAGGTGTGCTCGCTCATCATTGATAGTGGAAGCGTTATAAACGCCACTAGTCAGTATGCAGTGGGAAAGCTGAAGTTGGTCCCATAAAAGCATCCAAAACCATACCGATTGCAATGGTTGATAGACAGAGGCGAGATTCATGTTGGATACCAGATACCTGTCACCTTTTCTATTGGTCGTTTTACAGACACTATTTTATGTGACGTCATCCCTCTGGAGGCGGCACATATCTTGCTTGGTCATCCTTGGCAATTCGACAGGAAGGCGATACACGATGGATTCGCTAATACTTATGCCGTGACTTGAGAAGGACGCACCACGCAATTGTGGCCACTAGCGCCGAAAGATGTGATTGAGGATCAGCGACGTATGCAAGAGAAGTACAAAGAAGAGAAGGAGAAACGTGCTGAGAGCAAGCAGCCGATCCAATCTAGACAATCCATGGCAGAGTCTCAGTGTACTAAGGGAACTAAGGGCCTCCCTAAGGCTAAGGCTGCCCATGTTACCATTCCTTCCAGTTTAGATACGGCGTATCGGAATTTGTTCATTGGTGTAAGAGGAATTCAGACCGCCATTAAATCAGGTAATGTTATCGTTCTAGTTAATTTTAAGGCTAATGATACTCCTGATGTTGTTATTCCTCCTATTTTGCAGCCTTTGATGGAGGAGTTCAAGGATGTTTTCCCGGACGAAATTCCTAGTAGTCTGCCGCCGATTCGAGGAATTGAGCACCAGATCGACTTCCAGCCGGGAGTAGTCCTTCCAAACAGACCTGCCTATTGTACCAGCCCTGAGGAAACCAAGGAGATTGATCGTCAGGTCAAAGAGTTGTTGGAGAAGAAACAGATCAGAGAAAGCTTATCACCGTGCGCAGTGCTTGTCATCCTTGTACCCAAGAAGAACAACGAATGGCGCATGTGCATGGACTACCAAGCTATCAACAAGATAACAGTAAAGCATCGCTTCCCTATCCCTCAATTACATGACATGTTAGATGAGTTGTCTGGAGCGTCTGTCTTTTCAAAAATTGATTTGCGTTCTGGATATTTTCAAGTGAGAATGAGTGAGGGAGATGAGTGGAAAACTGCGTTCAAAATGAAGCATAGACTGAATGAATGGCTTGTGATGCCGTTTGGCCTTACTAACGCCCCTAGTACGTTCATGCGTCTAATGAACCATGTTTTGCGTGAAGTCATAGGGAAGTATGTGGTGGTATATTTTGATGATATCCTTGTCTATAGTACGTGTGTCAATGAACATGTTAGACATCTTAGGCATGTGTTTGTGTTGCTGCGTGATGCAAAATTATATGCTAATTTGTCTAAGGGTACATTCTGTATGGATGAGGTTGTATTTCGTGGTTTTGTTGTGAGTAGTCGTGGGATAGAAGTTGATAGGACGAAGGTGAAGGCCATAGAGGAGTGGCCAACGCCTAAGTCATGTGCTGATGTTAGGTCTTTCCATGGTTTAGCCGGATTTTATCGTCACTTTGTGCGTGATTTTTCATCTATTGCTGCACCATTGACTGAGTTGAGTAGGAAAGATAGGAAGTTTGAGTGGGGCAAAGCCCAAGAGCATGCTTTTAACTTGTTGAAATTGAAATTGTGTAATGCTCCTGTGTTGGTTTCGCCTGATTTTGATAAAATATTTGAGATTGAGTGTGATGCCTCCGGCATAGGGATTGGTGCTGTTTTGATGCAGGAAAGGAAGCCAGTCGCTTATTTCAGTGAAAAGTTGAATGGCGCCGCCCTGAGATACTCCACATATGACAAGGAGTTGTATGCACTGAAGAGGTCTTTGGAGACTTGGCAGCACTACTTGAGGCCGAAGGAGTTTGTGATTCATACTGACCACGAATCACTGAAGCATCTGAAGGGTCAGTAGAGCTTAAACTCACGCCATGCTCGATGGGTGGAGTTTATAGAGTCATTTCCCTATGTGATCAAGTACAAGAAAGGAGAAGAGAATGTGGTTGCTGATGCTCTTTCCCGCAGGTACGCGTTGATTTCTGTTATGCATGCGCAATGTTTAGGTCTTGAGCATATTAAGAGTTATTATGTGAATGATCCTTTCTTTGGACCTATCTTTGCTTCATGTGATGGAAAATCTAGGGTTGTTGACTCGTACTATGTGTCTGAGGGTTTCTTGTTTAGGGATTCGAAGTTATGTGTCCCTAATTGTTCTATGAGGGAGTTGTTTGTGTTAGAATCTCATGCGGGGGGTCTTATGGGTCATTTTGGTGTTGCGAAGACATTGAGTCTATTGCATGAACATTTTTATTGGCCTCGCATGAAGAGAGATGTCGAGAGAATCTGTGCTAGATGCATTACGTGTAAGAAGGCTAAATCTACATCTAATCCATTCAGGTTATACATGCCTTTGCCGGCGCCTACTGCCCCTTGGGTAGACATCTCAATGGATTTTATTTTGGGTTTGCCTCGGTCTAAGTCTGGCAAAGATTCTGTGTTTGTAGTAGTCGATAGATTCTCAAAAATGTCTCATTTTATTGCTTGCAGAAAAACTGACGATGCTGTTAATATTGCTAATTTGTTCTTTCGTGAAGTAGTTAGACTGCATGGCATGCCTAGGACTATTGTGTCTGATAGGGATTCTACGTTTTTGGGACATTTTTGGCGTGTCTTATGGGGAAAGTTAGGTACTAAGCTGTTATTTTCTACTGCATGTCATCCTCAAATGGATGGTCAAACTGAAGTGGTTAATAGAACGCTAGGTACTTTACTTCGTGCTTTAGTTAAGAACAATCTTAAGTCATGGGAAGAGTGCTTACCATTCGCTAAATTTGCTTATAACAGAGTTGTGCATTCTTCTACACACATGTCTCCATTTGAGCTTGTTTATGGATTTAATCCGTTGACACCAACGGATCTTATTCCTTTGCCTACTGATCATCTTTCAAGTTTGCAAGGTTCTCGTAGGGCTGAACAGGTTCGAGAGATGCATGCTAAAGTGAAATAGAGGATTGAGCTTCAAGGTGCTAAGAACGCAATAAAGGCGAACGCACACCGCAAGCAAGTATTGTTCAAACCTGGTGATAAGGTTTGGATACACTTCAGCCCGGGATGTTTTCCTAACTTGAGGAAGTCGAAGCTGATGCCTCGTGGCGATGGACCATTCCCCGTGGTCGAGCGAGTCAATGACAATGCATACCGCATTGATCTTCCAGGTGAGTATAAGTGTTCCTCCACTTTTAATGTGGCTAATTTGTCTCCGTTTCCTGTAGATGATCAAGATGTCGAGGAGGACTTGAATTCGAGGACGAATTCTTTTCAGCAAGGGGGGAATGATGAGACGGAACCTAGCATTGAAGAGATCAATCGGGACTTGCAGCTCGGAGGAGCAGTGACGAGATCGAGAGCTAAGAAGCTGCAAGGTTATTTGCAATGCTACATTCTGAAGAGATTGGAGGATGATGGAGTCGAATTTCATCAATGCAAGTTGGTGAATTTAACAAGTGTTGAAGATGAAGATTTGGGCGTCCATTATTGAATAAAAAGAAGACAAGTCCAAGAAAATAGATTTTCTTATATTTTATTTGGGCTTAAACTTTGTATTTATTTTTATTTTAGTTTAGTCCAATTATCACAACATGTTTAGGTGATTAATTGGCCCAGTTACAATTAATTAAGGAGTCCAAAATTATCAAGCCCAAGCCTTGTTAATTTCGAAACCTAGCTTAGGAATTAGATTAGTATTTATGTTAATTTTCGTTCATACTTTGAAACAGACTTGATTGAATGCAAAAACAGCTTTATGCTATTCTCTTGTCTCACACAACAAATCGGTTATTCGGTAGAGTTTGATATTGGTGATTTCAAACTTGAATTCATCGACTCGTTTGTGATATCTCGTAGTATCCGGGTTAGTCGAGCCACGAAGATTGCTCCATAAACGCGTTTCAGATTCAAGTAGATCCGGGGTTCGTTTCGGGTAAGATTCACAATTTGTTTCCGTTTTAATTCTTCAATTCGTGTTCTTTTCGTTTTCCCAGCCATTCTTCATCGTTCCTATATCATCAATAACCATTCCCTTCGTTCCCATAACCATCCCATCTCAGAAAACCTCTTGTTTAATTTCAGATCCGTTTTTGAACCCTAATACTGTCCCGAAAATAATCACCGGGCCAAATCGAAAACTACTCATTGCGTTTTCTCTGAATTTTGGATATGTTCTTCATAATCCTAAGTTGTAACTCGTGTTAAAATTTGAGCATAATCGGAATTGAATTGCTTAGGTTACTGTCGACGCCTATTCAGTGTATTTGTGGGTAGAAATTCAGGGAATTATCATTCGATTTTTCATAGTTGTAATTTGGATTGAATCTTTCGTATCTGACATTGTTCGATTCGTAGCTTCCACATATTGTAGATCGCATCAGAACTCCAAAGCGAGTACCTATGATTAACACGTATTTTATGTGCACGTTGAGCATAAATTAGAGTGAAATTCATGTTTAAATATGTGGAGTTTCAAGTTATATGACTAGGGTTTCACTAGTTTGCTCGCATTCACGTTTTTCTCATTTTCTCGAGTCTTGTTATGCTTTTTTGCAGGAAAAATAAAGAACTTATTTGGCCAATTGAATTATTCCATGTCAAAGAGGAGTTCGTTAGGAACCCATAGCAAAAAGCGGATCGAGAATCGGAGTTCGGACGAGGGAGAACGAGGCAAAACCGTGAAACTGCGCACGGGGAAGGGAAGCCGGCGGTTTGAACGGCGGTTTGCCAAACCGCCGATTAGGTTGCTAGCCAGCTGTGAAAACGGCGTTTTGAATGGCAGCCTGCCAGGCTGCCGATCAAAGTGCAGTTGTGGCTTCTCCTTTTATTTCTTGACCGAGTTGGCCAAACCAACTCGGTTCAACTCGTCCCAAACCTTATTTTTTATGTATTTAACCCCCAAATATTCTCCAATTGGGTATCCTTAGCTAGAACATTCACCTTAGAACCTTAATTTCATTTTCCCTCTTTCTACTTTGGTATTTTCAAGATTTGTAGAGATTTGCTTGGTGGATTGAAGATTGAAGACCATATTTCTATTCCTTATCTTATTCTCTTTCTTTTAAGCATGATTTCATTTACTTTCTATGGTTTAATTTCCTTAATTATGTTTAGCTAGATCTCTTTGTGATTCTAATTATATGGAGATTAGGAGTAAGTGATAGGATTAGGTTTTAATTTATGAATTTACCTTCTAATTTCATGTTCATTTCTCTTGGTGCCATGTTTTATTATGTTGATCACCATAGTTGCATATCAAGTGTTTGATCTAATGCTTACTGAGATTAGATGCTAGGAAACATGATATTTGCATGCTAGAGATAGTAGGGTTTAAGAACTCAATGTGCTATTGGGAGTTAATGATCTACTTGATGTCCTAGTCGGAATTAGGTATTTCATTAATCAACTTGATTTAGTTGCAATGAGAATTGAATGAATCATAGTTAGGAGGTTTCTCACATGATATTAGATTAAAATGGCTAATTCTAGTTAGAGTCCTACATCCCTATCACTTAGACCTAATCGAAGTATAATTGGAGTCACTTTCATTTCCTATTGAGTTTATTAATTACTTTCCTCTTTCCTTAGTTAATCAAAAATACAAAAACATGTTAGTTGGTAGCTTGGATAGTGATTAGATAGCTAGATTACTAGTTGAAATTCTTACTCCTAAAATATTCCTTGTAGATTCGACTCGATACTTATTGATTATTATTGCATCTATCTCACTCCCAAAAGTGAGACCGATCAACCTACACAACAAAAACAAAATAAAAGCATAACACCCACAAGACAAAAATAAAAAGAAATAAGAAAACACAAAAGACATGAACAAAATGTAGGTTGCCTCCCACGAAGCGCTTATTTAATGTCGTTATCTTGACGAATGTGGAATTCTCAACCAATTCACGTCGCAGCTAGCGACGTGTCTCTATTAGCAGCAATAACCCGAAGATTCCATTAACTATTCTTGACCTAACCTTTGGCTTTTCCTCCGCCTTGGCTCAAAAATCGAGAATCGACTCATCATCAGAACATATCTCCCCCACACTTATTTGGGACTCCGCATCAAATGTCTCATGATCAAGCCCTTCAATCAATGGCTCTTCCTCTATACGAATGTCAGTCGCCTTGAGATTCTTTGAACTCATCTTCTCAAAATTAGAATGGGGCCTCAAGTTCACCGCTGCTCCTAAATCCATCAATCTCGAAACTTTTTCTCCACTATCCAAAGCCACCTCTAATTCAAAACTTCGAGGATCACTTTGTTTGGGTTTGGACTGAAGATGACCAACCAATTTGTGAACTTGCTTCTCTTTCTTCAATCTACCCAGAAAGGGAATAGGTGGAACATAAGGTTTCGAAGCTTTGTGGAGTTGAGGCTCAGCTTCATCCTTGGCAGCTTCTTTTTCATCGGATTCAGCCATAGGTTGCGATCGTAACCCCTCTTACAATCACATAGGTGATCCTGCAGTCAGGCCTTGCAATCACAAGCTCCTTTGCGGTCGCAAGGTCTGTGTTTCGGTCAGGTGCAAAAATTGAGGCATGTTAAGAACTGTCACCACATGAGTTGGATGTGGCTGGAGTCCTTCAGCCGTAAGCATGCCGGTTTGCGCACTTTGTTGCATTTGATTTACTGTGTCCAACATCTGCTCTAACTCCGTCTCTAGATGCTTAAGACACTTAGTGGTTGTGGCTTGAGCTTCTAGAATAAACGTTTCCCTGAATAGATGCGACAAAGTCATCCTCTATTAGTGGAGGAACTTAATACAATTGTTGAGGAGGTGGATAATATGGTTGATTAGATGGTGGGTAGTATGGTGATGGAAGGTCATAAGGTGATGGTTGAGATGAGAAATATGGTGATGGTGGAGGGTAGTAAGGTTGATGTGGTGGTGGTTGAGATGGTGGTGCATATAGATGGTTTTGAGGATGATAGTAGGGTGATTGTGGTGGATACTATGGTTGATATGGTGGGTATAGAGGAAAGAATTGAGATTCCAGCGGATAGTATACCGGCGACGGCGGTGAGTAGTAGGTGGAAGTGGTGAATGTGGGACAAGCAATATCGTCCATAACCATCGCCATGACCTCTGACTCTTCAAATAACAAGATTAAACCATAGTCCTAAAACTCGATCTCTTATTCCCTTTTCACTGTAAACACTCAACAAACGGATTAAACGTGCCAATATGAGAAAAGAATAATCGAGAAAAGAAAATATTTTTTTTTTAATAGAGAGAAAAATAAATACGAAAAACAAAATCACAAAATCAACTACCTAAAGCCTTCTCCCTGGCAATGGCGCCAAAATTTGTTTCACCTAAAGTGTTAGCAATAGAACTAGATCTACGTAGAGTGATTAACACGTATTCTATGTGCATGTTGAGTGTGTTTTGAATATGTTTGAGTCTCGATTTATCGGCTTAAATGTTAGAAATGCTAGGGTTTTTACACTTAGCATACTTTATACTTCTATCGTTTTCTCTCGGTTTTCGATCTATTTTTGTAGGAAATTGGAAAAACATTCAAGTAGCTAAGGAGCGAGGGCCGGAAACAAGGAAGAAATGAGCTCAAAAAGGTAGAAATTCGAGTTAGAAAGTCGGCTCGGATGAAGAACGAAGAAAACCGGAAGAAGGAAGTAAAAGGGGAGAAGACCGGTCAAGGAAGGAGGACCGGCGGTCTGCCAGACCGCCGGCCAAGCCCGCCAGGTCGCCGCCGAAGACAGAGAGAACGGCGGTCTGTCCCAGCGGTCTGACAGACTGCCGGCCAACCTGACAGACCGCCGGTCAGCCGCCCTTTCTCACTTAAGGGGCGAGTTCGGCTTGCCCAAACTCGTCCCGGTTCGCCCCGATTCGCCACAACTCGTCCCAAACTCGGTATTTGATGTATTTAATCCCAAAATTCACCCTATTTGGGTATCTTTTTGTACTTTAACATTCCTAGAACCCTAATTTCAATTTCCATCTTTCTACTTCAGTAATTTCAAGATTTGTGGAGAATTACTTGGTGTATTGAAGATTGAAGATCATATTTCTATTCCTTATCTTATTTTCTTTCTTTTAAGCATGATTTCATTTACTTTTTATGGTTTAATTTCCTTAATCATGTCTAGCTAGATCTCTTTATGATTCCAATTATATGTAGATTAGGGATAAATGATGGGATTAAGCTCTAATTATGAATTTACCTTCTACTTTCATGTTCATTTCTCTTGGGGCTATGTTTTATTATGTAATTATGATTGATCAACATAGTTGCATATCAAGTGTTTGATCTAATGCTTAGGAGACTTAAATTAGATGCTAGGATCAAGAGATTTGCATGTTAGAGAATAGTAGGGCTAAAGAACTCCATAAGCTATTGGGAGTTTATGAATTGCTTTATATCTTAGTAGGAATTAAGCCTTTCATTAATCTACTTGATTTCATTACAATGAGAGTTGAGTGAATCATACTTAGGAGGTTTCCCACATGAAATTGGAATAAAATGGCTAATTCTAGTTAGAGTGTCATATCCCTATCACTTAGACTTAATTGAAGTATAATTGGAGTCACTTGCATTTCCTTATTGAATTTTAATCATTTGCATACTTGTTGAATGTTTAGTTAATTTCTAAGTTTGTTACATATTTTTCATTGTCATTAGTTAAACAAAAACCCAAAAACATGTTAGTTGGTAGCTTGGATAGTAGTTAGATAACTAGGTTACCACTTGAAATTCTTACGTCCTAGCATTCCTTGTGGATTCGACTTGTTACTTATCAATTATTATTGCATCTACCTCACTCCTAAAAGTGAGGGCGATCATAGAGCAAGCAAGTAAAACCCAATGTCGAATCTCAAGAAAGACTTAACAGGGAAATGAATTATGTGGCAACAAAAGACAAGTAAAATCTACTCTAAGAAAGCATGTAAAGAATTTGGAGTTTTGAGTTTTTATTATTAATCATATATTTAATGAAAGAAAGCAAGTAAATTAAACTAGACTTGAAAGCAAATAAAAGCAAGTAGAAAGAATCCTCGTGAATCACCCGGGATAAAGAATTAAACTAAAAGAAAGCAATAAATCTACCTAGGCAAAAAATGAAAGGAAAACAAATAAAACTAATAAAGAGAAAGCAATTAAATTAACTAACATGCTTTGAATTAAAAACGAATCTAAATAACTTGAAAGCAATTAAATCTAAGCCTAAGTAAATAAATAAGAAAATAATTAAATCTTAATCTAGAAAACTAATCTTAACTAATCAAAGCAATAAGAGAAAGCAAGTAAAATTAATCTAAGAGCACAGATTAAACTTACGAATCGAAGACGAAAGAAAGAATGAAGAAATTGAATTAAACTTGAATAAAATCTTGAACCCAAAAGCTATAATCTTCAAAGCAATATCTAAAAGTTAATCTAAATTAATTTAGAGTTTTAAAGGCTGAAAATCTAAGGAGGAGAAGTGTATTTTCGTTCATGAAGGATTACATATATATAGGTTTGAGAAAACCTATTCTAGAGAGGAAAGAAATCATGAAATTTCGGCCCGGCTTGCGGTCGCAAGGTGTGAGCCGTTGAGAATTGAGTTCGGAAGGTCATGCGGTCGCAAGTGTGTGCTGCTAAAAACCGCGTGCGAATTTGTTGTTTCGGCCATATCTCCCTCATCCGAACTCGAAATTGACCGCCGTTTTTTCCTACGTGCTCCTATCAAACTCCCCTTCGATGTTATGCTTTTAAATCATCCCAACTTGATCTTCACTTTTCACTCATTTCTTCGATCTTTTGCTCCTTTGCATTACATTTCTCCAATAATCCTTGTGAACTCAACTTCAACTAAAACACACAAAACAAACACATAAAAACGAACAAAACATACAAAAACAAACTCACACCAAACTAAAAAAACCAAACAAACATGCACTAAACAGGTAACAATGTAATGAATTGAATTACTCCCAAATAAGGGAAATAAATAGCCTATTACTCGAGCCAAACAAAAAATAATGAAATCCATTAATTATTTCCCTTTCCCTTCCTAAAAAAATATGAACCAAACATGAGCTTAATCTTAACAAACCATCAATTACAAGTAACCAACAACATTTGAAATCAATTCTATTGCAGATACAGGTAATAGAATCCCATATGCACAAAATGAAGCCTTTAGACATTAGTTACAAGAACCACATATAATCCCATATGCACAAAATTAATCCTTAATTCCAAGAAACCAAATTTTAGTGCGAGGATTGTTACATTACATAAAAGATCACCACCATCACCTCGTGCTCCGTCCAAAGGTACCTTGCCCTCAACGAAGAGTTCCGAGCGGTTTCTTGTACGTATACCACTTCGCCACCATAACGAAAACCACCAAATTGAGCACACTCAACACAGCCAACAGCCAGTAGAAGTAGTGAAGGTGACCGTAGTTGAGATTATCAGGAATCCACCCAAGTTTCCCATTCCGGGTGCTGATTTTCGTCACTATAGTCACTAGCAGAGTACTCAAGTAGCTCCCGAGAGCGACTGTCGTGAGCTGAAGAGCCGAGCACAAGCTTCTCATGGCATCAGGAGCTTGCTCGTAGAAGAACTCTAGCTGTCCTATGAAAAAGAACACTTCTGCGCATCCTATGATGAAATACTGAGGAACCTGCCAGAAAATCGACATGTCTATCTTCGATAGATTGTAGTAGTTGTGCCTTTCGACATACCTTAGCCTTACAAGTTCAAGAATCCCAGCCGAAAGCATGGAGAAGATTGAAATGAAGAGGCCAATTCCCATTCTCTGGAGCTGAGTTATCCCATTCTTGTGGCCTGTTAACTTTCTAGCTGCAGGAACGATGAGTCTGTCGTATACCGGAACCCAGAATAGTACGCTGAGAGTGTCGAAGATGCTGAGTGACGCTTCCGGGATTTCGAAGTTCCCTTTTCCGAGATGCGTGTGCATTGTTAATCCTTGCAAGACGAATAAAGTGCTCATTTGGCCGTACACAGTGGCAAAAATGATTCCGGTTGCCCATATAGGAAGCAATCGTATGATGGCCTTCAGCTCCTCAACTTGGGTCACCGTGCACAGCCTCCATGGATCCACCAAGTCCTTTATTTCGTCGGATTCCGTCCGCACTGCAGCCTTGTCAAAGAAGCTGCATGGGAAAAGAATGGACTTGGTGATGAAATGATGACTAAGAAACAATGAACCAAGTAACAGAATGTTTACAATTGATATTTACAACGAATGGAAATGTCATTCCTCGTTTGATTTTGTTTTCAAGGTTAATAATGAGTAATGAAATGCACAAATTGAATGCAATTTGTGAATACAAAAAAGTACAGGAGGTTGTGTCAAAAGATGAGATAAAATCTTGATATTTAAAAATGCTCAATCCTTTGTTCATGAAATCGATTCCTACAAGAATAATGATTCATAAGTGTAAACTTATACGAGCCATTCGTTCCTTTCTAATCCAGCCGTGCATATCAACGATGCCCACAGTTTCATTACATTTCAGAGAAAGTAACCTTACGATAAGTTAAAATCCATATACTAGTTAGTTGTGGAAGTTATAACTATCTCATGTTCAAGATTTCAGTAGCTAATGCATCGAGAATAAAGTATCTCTAAAATAAGATGAACTACATATACTGGTTAGATATGGGAAGTTATAACTTCTCCGGTGTTCAAAATTTCAGTATGATTTCAGTTGTTGATGCATTGAGAAGACGAGCACATAACACAGATCAATCACATTTTTTACCTTAGATCTTTGGTATGCTCAAGCTTACGGCTTCCTTTGATAGCAGACTCAGCATCAGCAGTTTCATGCAATGACTCCTCATCAGCAGGAACTTCAACTCGATACTTCTTCAAAGACGCAACGATTACTTGACAAATTCGTGTGATAGGGCTTCCACCTGGTTTCTGATTACGGTACAGACGAGTGCCTGAGAAGAAGAACACGACAGCTATAGCCATGACTACTGCAGGGATGCCGAATCCCCAGCCCCAGCCCACGTTCATTTGAATCCAGACTAGGACAGAAGCAGCAATCATGGCACCGACGTTGATGGAGAAGTAGAACCAGTTGAAGAAGGAGCTTTTGTGCTTCTTCTCGACCTCGTTAGTGTCCTCGAACTGATCTGCTCCAAAAGAAGAGACACAGGGTTTGATCCCACCAGTTCCAAGTGCAATCAAGTAGAGTGCAATGAAGCAAACTGTAGATTGCATGGTTGTTGCGTGGCAGTCGTCTTTCCCATGGCACGTCGGTCTCAGGCCTGGGACTGATGCAGATATTGTCAACAATGTCATTCCCTGAATCAGAGATCAGTTACTCATTAGTTTACTTCTCTCTCTCTCTCTCCCCCCTAGAGACTGGTTGAAGTTCTATTTCATGTGATGAAAGATTTTCAAACAGAGATTTTCGGATATTGCCATCAAACAGAAAAACATAGAAATCAGAATCATTGTACTGTAATCTAAATGGTTTGAGGTTATACTTTTCGGTTTTCACTAAGAAGATTCTAAAACCGAGATTTTCAAAAAATTGCTAACAAACAGAAAACACAGAATTCCGAATCACAGTAGTGTAATCTAACTCATCCGAGGTTATACTTTTCATCCTCCTCTTGTCTTGGCTATTTAGTAACCCTAAATTGATAAAAAAAAATATGACATAAATTCTTTATATGAGTACTTCTTGATCTAATGCATACTCAATTTTATGCAACTCAATTATTATCACTCGAGTAATTCATTTAATACAAAGCAGGTTCACAGCCAAACAAGAAAACTTACAATAACATAAATGATGGAGAAGGTTGCGATTGTGGCATATCTTCCGAGATATGCATCAGCAACAAAGGCTCCGATGAGAGGAGTGATGTAGCAAGTCCCAGACCAGTTGGAGACATTGTTAGAAGCTGTGGTGCTGTGTTGGCTGAGACGCTTCTTGAAATACACCACAAGATTCGTGCTCATCCCATAGAATGCCAACCTTTCGCTGCATTCGTTCCCTTTTTACCACAAACATGTTAGTTGATATCATCATTCATCAAGGATCATTTGATAACACACACACACACACGCACACACAAATTTTCTTCGAGGATGACTTTTGACAAGCACACAGAATTCAATCCCTCTCACCAGAGGTACAGCATGAAACGTAGAATAGGACACATAACAATATCACCAGGGATCATTTGAGAACACACACACAGACACTATATCATCAACAAGAAACGAAGCTTCTAGGAGAAAAAAATCAACTTCAAGGATCATTCCACGCGCACAAACACACACAATCATCATCAATAGAACCGAGCATATGTTGAGAAAATCATCTTCACATGCCATTTCACACACACTTTCATCGTCCAGAAAACCGAGCTTCTAGTGGAAAAAAAATCATCTTCAAGGACCATATTTCACAGAGAGACAGAAACACATTGTCCTCAATCGAGCTTCTACTCAAAAAAATCATCTTTAAGGATCATTTCACACACACACACACACGCACGCACCATCTTCATCAAGAAAATCAAGCTTCAGGTATAGGAACTGTAAATTCTTCTGTTTTGAGGTCAGTCCAACAAAAAAAAAAAAAGTCTCTGAAAAATTGCAAATAGAGAGAATAGGAAGTGGCAATAATCACCTAAAATAAAAG
Source organism: Mentha longifolia (assembly GCA_001642375.2). Taxonomy (NCBI): domain Eukaryota; kingdom Viridiplantae; phylum Streptophyta; class Magnoliopsida; order Lamiales; family Lamiaceae; genus Mentha; species Mentha longifolia. Next base: position 18,117,289 of record CM038113.1, on the reverse strand, counting down.
GGCAGGCTTTCCATGTTCCAGTCTCACTCCTCTTTGCTGGATTATTGCGGTAATCAACCGTCCCATCTTTAGTATACAGATCATCTTCCGCCATAGCTAGCTAGCAGCTTCTGGTTTACGCAATACTCTCACTCAGCAACCCAACCCTGAATCTCCAATACACATACTCAAATGTGAAAGAAACACCATCAATTTCTACACCCACACCCAATATTTTAGTATTTACATAAATAACGAACCCGCATCGTGACAAGAGGAAAACTCCAAAAACTAACAATACTGCCGAACGCAGAATCTCTAATTAACTATACAGTTCATCCACAGTTATTACACAAATATATGACAAAAACAAGCATTACACAGTCAATATGAAGCCCGGGCAAAACAAGAATCAGCGGAAACCTAAGCTCCGCTCCTTGAAAGGCACGATGAAGAGATTAGTGAGAGAGAGAGAGAGAAGAGAGGTGGTTTGTTTACAAGAGAGACAGTCAGAGAAGTTGACTTGTTTGTTGAAATGACCGAGCCGATAGAGGAATCTACAAGTGGACAAGATTGAGTTCAGTGTGAACGTAGAAATTTCGGAATCAAGAATTCCGCCCCAATTCCATCCATACCAGCTTTTGCTAGTACTAGTAGTATTTGTTTTCATCTTCTTCTTTCTTTTTTGGCTGAACCCACCATTATCTTGGATTATCATTCTATCAGCAATCATCATCGCCGCCGATTTGATAATTTTCTTTTTTATCCTTTTTATATTCATAAAATAAAAATGTATCCGAGGATAAATTTTTCATGCATATTTTATTGGGTTATATAACAAACTCAAATATTAGTCATTTATAAGGATGTAAACGGGCGGGGTAGGGTTGGGTATTGCTTTCTCATCTCTATACCCGCCAGGGTCGGGTACTCGTCGGGTAGCATGGAAATTTAATTTTTTATTAAAAAAAATATTTTTTTTACAATAAAAAATATTATTTTATTAAAAAAAATTAATAAAAACTAAAATTATAACAAAAAATAAATAAAAGAATGGTAAATTAGTTAATATATTTATAAAAAAATAAATAATTACATAATAAACTTATTAAAAATTTAAATATAATTAAAAATATATATATATAATTTATTTATCGGGGCGGGGCGGGGATATATAAATCCATCCCCGCCCCATTATGGGCAGGTCCCCGCGGGTAACCGGACCCGCGGGGAAAATTGTCATCCCTACACTCATAAAAAATACAAATACTCTGTACTAGTTACTCATATAAAAAATACAAATAATAGCCATGTTGGGAACCTATGTTGCATGAGTGTGGGTGCGGGGGCGATACGATTCGGATACGCGGATACGGATTTTTAAAAATTTTAGGGTGTGATTCGTCGAGGATACGTCTATATATTTATATTTTATTATATATATCACCCATTTTATAAAAATAAAATTCATAAATTAAATACTACTCAATTAAAATGAAGATTTCAATTAAACCCCATAAATTAAATACTATATTGATTTTGTAGTGAATTTAAATTTTAGGACAATACATATAAAAAAGTATTAAAAAAACCTAAAGTATAAAATTATTTTTAAAAAAAACACCAAAAATATCCTAAACGCACCGGATTCTTACCGGATACGTGTATCCTAATTTTTTTTTTTTTTTTTAGGATTCGCCAGGTGGCGAATCCCGTGCGTATCACACGCGAATCGCACCCACACCCGTATCATCCGCGTATCCGATACTGCAATGTGTATTTTTTAGAAGAATATGTGCATTATAGTTGGGAACTCTTTACAGTTTGATTTTGATGATGTTTTTCGAAACCACACTTAGTTTTATTTTACTCTCTTAGAGTTTAGGTTGATTAGAACGACTTGCCCTATCTTCTACAGGTCGACACTACTATATGTCTGTAACAGGTTGATCACCTTGTAAAGGTAAGATTGTGTTTAACGATCTGTCTTATAGAGATCGACCTAACTTGTTGTTCTTAAGTCAACCTGTCCAAGAAGTCCAATTGCCCTGCCTTGAAGACTTCAAGATCGCTGGAGCTTCACAGTTCGAAGGTCAAGCAGATTCACCTACATGAATCCGGACGACATGTTCTCTAGCACCTTTTGCCAGCTAGGACGAAATCTCCCAACGGCTAGAAGTGAGTCAGCAGTACGGCCTGTCTGCCATCACTGACTTTTCCAACGGCTAGAATTCAAATTCGAAGCCTATAAATACTTCAAGCCTCATTCCAGAATCACAACGGGAAATTCAATATCAAAGCCAAAACTCTGCAAAAATCTCTATCGATCAAAGCTCAACATAGCACTCGAAACAAGACGATTTCCCAAGTGTTAAGATCTCAAGATTTCTGATTCTGGAATCCTTTGTTCTTAAGTATTCATTGCTGATTAAGAACATCTTTATTTCTTCACTTAAAAGTATGTAAAGTCTGAAAGTGTTAGAAAGACTATTAGATCTCTCAGTTGTTAGGTTTAGATTAACTTAGCAATTTAGAGGTCTAGTTTGTTAAAAGTTTGTAATCTCTGTATTAAGAGAAGTTTGTGTAGGATAAGAAATTTAAATTACTTACATTTTTATGTCATTTCCATTCCTTTACTTGTTCCTTTCTTGCTTGCTTTATTTGGTTGATAGTTTCATGACTTTGTTATCTTTGGGTTAATCTTGTATGCTTGGTGGATTGATGGAGAAGTTTTTGATTTGAAATTTGGAAATATGGTTGGTTATAGAGTGAAAAGTGTGGTTTGGAGTATGAAGGTGAAAGTTTAGTTTGCTTTGGTTTGTTTAGTATGTGTTCATGTTGTGTTTGTGTGTTTTGTTAATTGAAAGGAAGATTGGGGTTAAGGAAAGAATGTTGAATGCTTGATGTTTGATTTTGATGAGTTTGGGTAAATGAGCATAAATTGTGAAAAGTTCTTCTTTGGTTTGATGGCTTTTGAATGTGAGCTTGAATGTGAAAATTTTTGAAAAAGATTGAAGAGTTTTTGAATTGGAAAAAGGTTGAATGAATGTTTGTATGGTTGAATGTGAAAGAACGTGTTTAATTGCTCAAGTGCTTTTGGGTGAGATGTCGATGATTGATGCTAAAATGGTGACATTTTTGAAATTTCTCAGTTTGAGTCAAGCATGATTAGTGTTATTTCACTTGATTAGCTTGGAAGGATTGATCTTAGGCACTTAGGCTCTAGACAAAAAGCTTGAGAGGATTTTGAGCCTTAAACTATGCATTTTACATAGTTAACATTCTTTCTTGAGAGCTTGATCTTGCATTGCACTCTCTTTACTAAAACTTGCTTTGATACTCTTGTTAGAAGTACTACATGTTTGCATGATTAGGAGATGATCTTAGGCCATCATTGCATAGCCCAATTTCCCTAAACATTAACCTATCTTTCATTATCATTGTCGTCCCATTTTGAGCCTTGAATAAAGCCTTTTCTTCTTGAACCGGATGATAGGGGGTGAAGGATGGTTAAGAGAACCGTGACGAAAGTTGAAAATGCATAAAAAATGGTGGGTGATGGTGAAGGGTCTAGAGATTGATTTTGAAATGAAAGGACACTCCTATAAGCTCAAAGTTAGAAAAAAAAGAATAAGAACAAAGTTCTTATAAAAAAAAAACATAAGAACAAAGTTCTTATAACAAAAAAGAAAAGAATAAGAGCATAAAGGAGTGTTTCTTTAGAATTGTGATAGAAACTTGGGTTCATTTGATAAAAAAGGGTTGGATAAGGTGGAAGATGAAGAAATTCATACTTTGAAAGGAGAAGAAAGGGGGTAAGGATGCTTGAATGTAAATTTAAGTCACTTAGCCTATAATTCCCTACCTTAACCAATGTCCCTACATTACAAGCTTAATAAAGACCCTTTTTATCCTAATTTGTGCATGCATTGTAGTATTGGGAACTTGAGTTGATAGGCAAGCTTATGGTTAAAGATGTGTATTGCATGATTCGATAAGTGTTTACCATTTCCATATATCGATGGATCGAGTGATACACATTTTCCTTGAGAGGTCTAGAGTTTAATATGCTTGAGTGATCGAATTCTAAGTTAGGATAGTGGTTGATTTTATGAATGTTTGGCTTGACTTGAGAATTTCTTTGAATAAAAATGGTTTTTGAGGTGATATGAGGCATCGAGGAACTCAAAATGCATACTCCATACGTATGTGTTAAGTGTTTTGATTGTTCGTTTCATTGTTCGGGACGAACAATCGCTTAAGTTTGGGGGAGTGATTAACATGTATTTTATGTGCATGTTGTGTGTATTTTGAATGTGTTTGAAGCTTGATTTGTGTGTTTAAATGTTAGAATGCTAGGATTTTTCCACTTATAGCATAGTTTATATTCTTCGCGTTTTCTTTCGGTTTTCAATCTACTTTTGTAGGAATTGAAGAGCATTGATGTATCTAGAGATCGAGGACCGGAAACGAGGATGAATCGAGCTTCAAGAGGTGGAATTAGAAGGTCAAAAGCCGGTTAGAAGAAAGGAAATCGAGAATCGAAGAAAGAACTAAAGAAGGAATCGAACGAGAGAAGAGTCGACTGGGACAAAGGGAGCCGGCGACCTAGACGGCGGCCAACTGAACCGCCGGCCAGGCCGCCGGCTAGCCGGCTGAGGGGCAGAATGTGCGGCGACCCAGGCGGCGGCCGGCCAGGGCGCCGCCGTCCCTTCTCCCTTTGTTTCTTGACCGAGTTGGTTCGTCCAACTCGGTCCAACTCGACCCAAAACTCACATTTTATGTAATTAACCCCAAAATCTTCCAAATGGGTGTATCTTTTGCATACTTTAATATTTTATAACCCTATAAATATTTCCCTCTTTCCTTTTTAGTATTTTGAAGATTTGAAGAGCATTACTTTGTGGATTCAAGATTGAAGACCATCTTCTTCTTCCTTATTAAATCATCTTTATTTTCATCATGATTTTATCTCTTTTTCATGGTTTAATTCCTTCAATTATGTCTAGCTAAATTTCTATTTGGTTCCAATAGATGAGGATATGATCTAGATTACTAGGTTTTTGGATTTTGTTGTTGGATTTACCTTCTAATTCATATGTCTTGTGATTTGGGACTTAATTTTATTGCATGATTGATTGGCCATCATTGAGTGCATACAAGGTGTTTGGTTAAATGCTTAGTAGGCTTTAATTCATAGCACTTAGCATCAAATCACAACATATTAGTAATTCTTGCTAATAGGAGATTCTAGATATTAACTGTGCCATTAGGAGTTAATCCATGCATCTTGAGTCCTAGTCGGAGATAGATATTGTGGGTTAATCTACTTACATTGATTGCTTTGAGAAAAGAATTAGTGTATACAATATATAGAATTCTCATATGAATTAGATTAAATTGGTTGATCCTAACAAATCCTAAAACCTAACCAAGCTTTCTACTATTGTTTGTTAACTCTTGATATTAGTTGTTATCTAGTTTGACACTTTTCAATTACATTGCTTGATAGAATTAAGAAAACACCAAAATATGAAGTTTGTTAGTTTGGATAGTAGTTTTAGTAACTAGATTACTACTTGAATCTCATTCGCCATTGCATTCCCTGTGGATTCGACTCGATTATACACATCGATTATCATTGCATCTCCCTCACCCCTAAAGTGAGGGTGGATCAATTTTTGGCCGGTGAGGGAGATGCAATGATAATCGATGTGTATAATCGAGTCGAATCCATAGGGAATGCAATGGCGAATGAGATTCAAGTAGTAATCTAGTTACTAAAACTACTATCCAAACTAACAAACTTCATATTTTTTTGCAAGAGATTACAAAGTGGTTTTGTAATCTTCGAAAAACCTTCAATGAATCTTCTATAGAACCCCGCATGACCAAGGAAGCTTCGGATTGATTTCACATTTGTTGGGGGTGGAAGCTTCTCTATGGCAACAATCTTGGCTCTATCAACTTCCAAACCATCTCTAGAAACCTTATGCCCAAGCACAATTCCATCTCTAACCATGAAGTGGCACTTCTCCCAATTCAAAACAAGAGAAGTGTCCTTACACCTTTGCAACACCTTTGTGAGATTATTCAAACAAGAATCAAAACTCTTCCCAAAAACCGAGAAGTCATCCATGAATACCTCCATAATATTTTCAATCAACCCTCCAAAGATAGACATCATGCACCTTTGGAAAGTGACCGGAGCATTACACAACCCAAAAGGCATCCTCCTATAAGCAAATACTCCATAGGGGCATGTGAAGGCCGTCATGTGTTGATCCTCCGGGGCTATGGCAATTTGGTTGTATCCCGAATACCCATCAAGAAAGCAATAGTACTCATAGCCCGCCAATCGATCCAACATTTGATCTATAAAGGGCAAAGGGAAGTGATCTTTCCTTGTAGCCGAATTCAAAGCCCGATAATCAATGCAAACTCTATATCCGGTGGCCACTCTTGTAGCAATAACCTCATCCTTCTCATTCTTGACCACAGTCATCCCCCTTTCTTCAGAACCACTTGGGTAGGACTCACCCATTCACTATCCGAGATGGCATAAATCATTCCCGCATCTAGTAATTTCAGCACCTCTTTTCTCACCACTTCTTGCAAGACCAGATTCAACCTCCTTTGAGGTTGAACCTTAGGACGACAATCATCTTCCAATAATATATGATGCATGCAAATAGATGGGTAAATACCCTTAATATCTTCAATAGACCAACCAATAACATCTTTAAGCTCCCTAAGAACACGCAATAACTTGTCCAATTCGGACTCTGACAAGTGTTGCGACACAATTACGGGTAAAGAGTCATGATCACCAAGAAAGGCGTACCTTAGGTGATCGGGAAGAGGCTTCAACTCTTGAGAAGCGCTTGAAGAAGATTCCACTTTAGTTGAACTCCCACTCTCTCCCGGTTGATTGATATCAAGGTAATGGACCTCATCCTTCAATGATCCTTGATTTTCTTCCAAATAATCAATCGACTCCAATAAGTCATAACAAGCATCATCCAACTCGGAATAAGAATAGAAAGAATTTGAGATGATTTCTTCCGTGAGATCTTTTGCCATAGATGTAGGCAGAGTAGTGATTGAATTGCATTCCTCATAGGTTGAGTCATCTCCTCGCTTCATAGCATCAAAGATTGAAAGAGTGGGGGTCTCTTCATTCACTCTAAAAGTGAGATTCCCGTCTTGCACATCAAGAAGAGCTCTTCCGGTTGCTAGAAAAGGACACCCAAGAATGAGGGGCATATCCTTGTCCTCCGGCATATCCAAGATAACAAAGTCCGCGAGGAAGATAAACTCCTCAACTTTCACTAATATATCTTCAACCCCTCCTTGAGCATAGGATATGGAACGATCGACCATTTGGAGATAAATAGATGTAGGTTTGATTTCTCCAATATCCAATCTCCTAAAAATAGACAACGACATCAAATTGATGCTAGCTCCAAGATCACATAAGACATTCCCAAACTTTTTCCCTCCAATCACACATGCTATTGTGAAGCTTCCGGGATCCTTCTTCTTCAAAGGCATTTTCCTTTGAATCACCGCACTAACCTCCTCCGTTAAGCTAATTGTTTCAAATGAACCAAACTTTCTCTTGTTAGCAACGGCATCCTTCAAGAACTTCACATAGCCGGGCATATCTCGAAGTGCATCAAGCAAGGGAATGTTGATAGCTATTGGCGGCCATTTCATCAAACTTATCATCATCGATAGAAGCAACTTTCCTAGAAAGGGCCCTCTCCATTGGCCATTGATAGCTATTGGCGGCCATTTCTTCAATAATCCTCAAGGCTTCTTTAGCATTCCGATTCACTAAACATCATCCAGAGGTAGCATCCACAATACTTCTTGTATGTGGTGTGAGACCACTATAAAAAGTGGTGATTTGTTGACCCTCTGTGAAGTCATGTTGAGGATATTTCCTTAAAAGCTCTTTATACCTCTCCCATGCTTCAAACAAGGTCTCATCACCTTGTTGAGAAAAATGTGAAATATTGGAAATAAGCCTTTGGGCTTTGGATGGTGGAAAGTATTTAGAGAGGAAGGCTTTGCACAAATCATCCCAAGTGTGAATGTTGGCCTTGTTAAATCCTTTATACCAATCCTTGGCCCGGTCCTGTAGAGAAAACCCGAACATCCTCATGCGAATAACATCATTTTAAACTACATTAAGCTTGATAGTATCGCAAATATCAAGGAACATACTAAGATGGGCATTCGGATCCTCCATAGGACTTCCACCAAATTGCTCACTCTTCACCATTTGAATGAGTCCGGATTTGAGCTCAAAATTATTGGCATTGATAGCACCCCATTCTCCTCCTTAAAATTGTTCCGTTGGAGATTGGAACATATGGTTGAGAAGTGGTGGTTGAGCTTCATTAGCCCTTCTTTCTTGCTCATCATTCCATGCTCTAAACTCTTCCATTTCCTTCATAAGAGCTTCCATTGCTTGATTGTTAGTCATTTCTTGATCTTCACTAGAGTTCCTTCTTCTATGCCTTCTTTCAAAGTTCAAGATCAAAGGTTGAACAAGTCTTCCTTTGGACCTGTGTGCATAAACCTACAAAACAAAAATCAAAAGAACAAATACTTGAATTAGTAACTCAATAACTAAATCGACTATTGAAACTCAAACTAAGCAATCCCCGGCAACGGCGCCAAAAATTGATCCGCCCTCACTGTAGGGGTGAGGGAGATGCAATGATAATCAATGTGTATAATCGAGTCAAATCCACAGGGAATGCAATGGTGAATCAGATTCAAGTAGTAATCTAGTTACTAAAACTACTATCCGAACTAACAAACTTCATATTTTGGTGTTTTCATAATTCTATCAAGCAATGTAATTGAAAAGTGTCAAACTAGATAACAACTAATATCAAGAGTTAACAAACAATAGTAGAAAGCTTGGTTCCAAATATAATCCGATAATCTCAAGATGTCTAGGTTCTAGGATTTGTTATGATCAACCAATTTAATCTAATTCATATGGGAATTCTATATATTGTATACACTAATTTTTTTCTCAAAGCAATCAATGTAAGTAGATTAACCTATGATATCTATCTCCGACTAGGACTCAAGATGCATGGATTAACTCCTAATGGCACAATTAATATTTAGAATCTCCTATTAGCAAGAATTACTAATATGTTATGATTTGATGCTAAGTGCTATGAATTAAAGCCTACTAAGCATTAAACCAAACACCTTGTATGCACTCTGTTAGATCCGGGTTGAAGATCAACAACAATAAAAATAAGAATCGAATTCGTGAAGGATCGAGTCCTTAGAATGAATATAAGAATTAACGAGAGGAGGATTGCATCTTCTAAATCGTCCTAAGTTTCCTTTAATTCCGCCTTGTCTCGTCGGGAACCTTGAAGAATTCCTGCAAAACAAAGCCGGAGGAGCGGGTGGGGGTCCTCCGGGAAGAACCTCCGACGCCCAAGTCAGTATCGAATACTCGAAATATGTTGAGGTTTATTGAAGAAGAAACCTCTAGAGTGGGTGTGTGTTTATTCGCGCTAGAAGTACGTAATCTTGAGTGTAAAGTATAGAGTGAGAGAATTGTTACCAAATATGTAGTGGTTGTCATATATTTATAATTGTAGAAGAGGCGATGGCATTTCTATGAATTTCCTTTGTTGTAATGGGCAATATTAATTATGCTAATATTTTTAGAGAAGATTCTAGCTCTTCAAGGAAGATGCTAGATCCTTGGGGAAAATACTAGATCTTTAGGGAAGATGCTAGCTTCTCGGAGATGCCAGATCTTGACGGAAGACGCAGATCCCTAGCGGAGATGCCAGATCCCGAGGGAATGTGCAGATCCCTAGCGGAGATGCCAGATCCTGAGGGAAGGTATGGATCCCTAGCGGAGATAACAGATCCCTCATGGAGATGCCAGATCCCTCATGGAGATGCAGATCCCTAGCGGAGATGATAAATCCCTCATGGAGATGCCAGATTCCTCATGGAGATGCCAGATCTCTCATGGAGATGTAGATCCCTCATGGAGATGCCTAGTCTTTTGACAACTTTTCAGGCTTAGCTTCCGAGATAATGGTTTCACCTCCTCTAGTGTTTTCATAAAGGCTTGATCTAAGCTCAAGGCTTATGCCTTGTCGTTCATTCGAAGGACAAGTGTCTCTTCCTCATTCCCTTATTCTCAACTAGTGATGCCACGTATTATGATGACGTGGTATGAGCTGATTTTAGTCCCTATCAGCTACTCCCCCTGCTCCGAGAGATCTTGTTTTAAGAACAAGTCTGTCAGGAGCAAGTAATTTTACTGCTCACGTTACTATTTGTTCTACTTCATTTAAGTAGCTTTTTTTTTGTTTTTTTTAAAAAAAAAAATCTCATAAAAAATCAATTTTATGAAATAGATATTCGCCTTATACGGCGGGATATAGGGGATATACCCCTACTGCCCCCCCAAGTGAATTATAAGAAAACGAAAGAATTATAATTCATAGACTCAATGGTCTATTTTAGAAGATACAAACTTCTTCAAAATGTTAACGTTCCGAGGTATTAGTAAAACCTCCCTTGTTTTTTATGTTTTTGCTCTCATGTACTCCTCCATTTAGTATTTCCGTGACCAATAATGGTCCTTCATAGTTTGCAAAAATGTATATGCAGATATAATTGTAGGAGCGCAGATGCAGATTTGAATTTATCTGTAGAAGTATCGGTACAAGTCTGGTGCAGATGCAGATCTGAGTTTGCAGAAGCGCAAATTGGAATTATCTGCAAAGTGCAGGTGTAGATATGAATCTACTTGTAGAAGTGTAGATCATAATATGTCGGCAAAAGTACGGATCTGAATCTGCCTGTAGAAGTGCAGATCGGAGTCTGTCTGATGATGTGCAGATCAGAATCTGTCTACAAAAATGCAGATCTAACTCTATCTGCAGAAGTGCAGGTGCAAATCCGAGTGTGCAGAAAAGCAGATGCAGATGCAGATCCGAGTCTGCAGAAGTGGCAGATGCTGCAGATGCAGATCCGAGTCTGCAGAGGTGCAGATGCTGCAGATGCAGATCCGAGTCTGCAGAGATGCAGATGCTGCAGATGCAGATCCGAGTCGCAGAGGTACAGGCTGAATCCATCTGCAAAAGCGCAAATTTGTATATGTCAGGAGATCTAAATTTGTTTGCAGATCTGGAGATATGAATCTATCTGCAGATCTGAATATGTCTGCAAAGTGCACATCTGAATTTGTTTGCAGATCCAGAGATCTGAATCTGTCTGCATATCTGAATTTGTCTGCAAAGTGCAGATCTGAATTTGTCTTCTTTTAAGTGGCATCTTCTATGAGACCTACCTATGCTTCATCCATGTTAGCAGAGTGGGTACCTTAGAGCTTCTTCTCGCTTGTGGTGCTGAAGCTATGCGAAAGTGTTCTTCTACCCTATTGGGAGAAGTATCACATATGGTATAGTGATGCAGACCTAAATTTTGGGCAAATTTTAAATCTTTATCCGTCATTCTAAAAGACATAAGATAGATCAATCGATTAGTTTATTAATTTTCAGGAGAAGCTTATAGTTTTACTTTGAATGGGGCACTTGGAACTTTGTTCCATTTTTATATACCCAAGTATTTACTTAATAGAACAATTTATATTTGAGTAAGTATTTGAGACTTTGTCTCGAATTTTCTTTCTAGATGCCTACTTTGTAGGGCTTTTTTATTTTATCGGAGCCCAAGAGTTTTTGGGGCTTATCCGGGATTTTTATTCCATCAGAGCCCATGATTTCCGGGGCTTATCCGGAAACGTAAGCTTTGGCATTTGAGTGAGGTACCTACCAGCATATGCAGGGTTTATCCTTTCAGTTCTGCCAGTGGCTCTGTGTTGAGTGGGATTTGGCTATGAGTGTAGTGGCCGCGGAGCCTAGATCTTCTGCCAGGGCTTACCTTTAGTTATCACTACCTCATTCCATCTCCTATTTTATTTATCATTTCTTAAGTGTGTGCTTGTAGCATTTCCAATTAAAATTTATAGTGATAATTCTAAACTCACCAGAATCAGTATAATTAAGGTTTAAATGAATACCAATTTTTCCAGAGGCTTTCTGGTTTGTATAGCTGAGGTTCTCAAGGATAGATGCTTCATTTGGCCTCAAGCGCTTCTTTGCAAGAATATTTGCTCCTTTTCTTTCATGTTGCTCGCTTTTTAATGAGCGAGTCACCTCATGCTATAAAACTTATTCAACTAAAAAAGTTAGTGAAATATGAGTGCCCCTAAGGGCATAGTTATAAAATAACGAGATACTGAAATAATAAAATTATTCAAGGATACAAGTCATATTCAACTTGTTAAGCAGTTTGCCAAGAGAGGGGGTTGTCCCCTTATTATAAAAATTTTAAGAATTTGGACAATAATATTGATGTTAGAATTTAATAAGTGGGTACGAATGGTCTCAAGAACCTGATTTAAAATGACGAAAACCTAGCATCCGCGTAGCCAGATCCCAGCATAGGTAAGGACCTGATATCCTTTTTGTCCAAATCAAGCTTCTGACATCAAGCATGGTGGGGATCTGTCATTTTGCTGTTTTCCATGCTTCTGAGTTCCAACGGATAAGCATGATTGATTTTCTATAAATCATCATAAAAGTTGGTTGTTAATTCACCAAAAAACTTAATTCAAATAAAGATTATATTTGGGGATCCCCTAAATTTTTCTTGTTTTCTTCAACTTGGTGCTTCCGACCTCCAAACCAAGAGCATCTGACAGCAGGTATGCGAACTTGGCAGAAGGTAAGAGAACTTGTATGCAAGTGGCTCCTTGAGTGAACATGTGTTCTTTTGACAAGTCCTGAGTGGGCAAGACACTTGTCCCTCCCCTGTCTTTTTATTTATTCGTGCTATTGCATCACAAAGGAAGTCTTCTTGTGCTACTAACACAAAAGTTAGTCTAAATGAAAGAGCCTTTATAGGCTGAAAATCAATAGGCTGAATAAATTTGTGTTTTCTATTATAATTCAATTTTGCATCTCCTATTACAACAATGGACGGTTGTCACATGTTATAAATATTTTTGAAATAAACTATTTTTATTTATAAAAACCTTTAATTATAGCTGATTTGAGAAATTTTTATAACACTTGCCCATCATATATCGTTACAATAAGAAACACAACAGGAAATTGTAATAGAGTATACGGAATTGTATCTACTAACATTACATGTTTAGAGGCATCGCTTTTTCCAGCAAGCATAGAAAAACTTAAATCCCCATTAAATAAAATTGTCCATCTTCATCTTCATCGTCTATTTATGAACTCACACCATTTTTTTGTAAGTATACCTCTTGGCCACAATGACAAAAACCCCCGAATTTAGCACACTCAAAGCAGCCAAAAGCAAGAAGAAATAATGGAAGTGGTCGTAGTTCAAATTATCCGGTATCCACCCCTGCTTCCCTCCCTTTGTACTGATCTCCATTACCACCGTCACCAGCACCGCGCTCAAGTAGCTCCCCAGCGCGGTGGTGGTGAGCAACAGCGCCGCACACAGGCTCCACATCGAGTCCGGCGCCTGCTCGTAGAAGAACTCCAGCTGCCCTATGTTGGTGAACACCTCGGCGCACACGATGATGAAGTACTGCGGCACCTGCCAGAAGATCGATACGGATCCCGGCCCCGCCTTCAGCCCGGCGCCGCTACCCCAGTTGGCCACCCTTAGCCTGTAGACCTCGAGGGCCGCGGCGGAGATCATGGTGAAGACGGAGATGAGGAGGCCGATCCCGATGCGCTGGAGCTGGGTGAGGCCGTTGGGGTGGCGCGTGAACCTACGTGCCGCCGGGATGATGAGGCGGTCGTAGATGGGGACCCAGAAGATGATGTTGAGGGTGTCGAAGATGGAGAGAGAGGCCTCGGGGATGTCAAAGTCCGGGGTTAGCCGGGCGTCCATGTAGACGGCTTGGAGGAGGAAGAGGTTGCCCATCTGTCCGTACACGGCGCTGAAGATGATTCCGGTGGGCCACACCGGCAGTAGGCGGACAACTCCTTTAAGCTCTTCGATATGTGTGACGGTGCAGGCCGCCACGGGTTAATCCACTCCTTGATGTGATCGCAATCCAGCTCCACGGCGGCCTTGTCGAAGAAACTGGGGAAAATTTATGTGTCAATAATCGATGAAAATAGATACTCCCCATCCTACTTTATTAGTCCTAATTTCTTTTTTTGTTTATCTCATTTATTACTCTCGTTATAATAAAAGGAAAAAAATTAGTATAGGATAAAACCACTTAAAACTATTTATCTCAAATACTCTTAGTTATTGTGCATTTGTGCCAAAAATAAATGGCACTAATGAAGTGGGACGGATCAAGTACATTATATAGAGAACGACGTACCGTAGGTCGTTAGTATGGTGAACCTTCCGGCTACCTAATATAACGGATTTAGCATCATCGGTGGTCTCGTACAAAAGAGATTCATCATCCGGCACTCTAACTCGGTGTTTCCTGACGGCAGCCACCATCACCTGGCACAACCTCATGAGGGGGCTGCCTCCAGGCTTCTGGTACCGGTACAACCAAGTACCGGAGAAGAAAAATGCAACGGCCACCGCCATTGCGGCTGCCGGAATACTAAATCCCCAGCCCCATCCTATGTTCACTTGTATCCAAACAATAACCGATCCAGCAACCAAAGCGCCGATGTTGATGGAGAAGTAGAACCAATTGAAGAAGGAGGCCTTGTGGCCTTTCTCCACTTCATCGCCTTCATCAAATTGATCCGCACCATACGATGAAATGCACGGCTTGATCCCACCTGTTCCCAACGCCACCAGGTACAACGCGGCGAAGCAGAGCGTACTCGGCCACCTCATCACCTCACACTTATCCTTCTTATAGCACGTCGGCCTCATCCCCGGAACCAAAGCTGATAGGGTCAATAGCGTCATTCCCTATTAAGAAATAATCAAAAATATATTTTTAAAAATTGAACCGGACATTGGATCTAAGTGTGGCGATGGTAACTTACGATGACGTAGACGATGGAGAAGGAGGCAATGGTCCAATATCGTCCGAGATATGAATCGGCAAGAAATGCTCCAACTAAAGGCATGACGTAGCAAGTGCCCGACCAATTAGAGAGGTTTTTGGAGGCAGTAGCGTTGTGTTGATTGAGCTGATTCGTGAAATACACAAACAGATTGTTGTTCATCCCATAGTAGGCTAATCTTTCACCACACTCATTTCCTACACTTATCATTTCATTAATTCTCTCATTACATGCATCTTCAAATTAATTACTCGAATGTACAAATGATTCTAAGGAAATGAATGAAAGCTTACCGAGAATGAAGGGGCAAGCCCTCCATGTTCCGGTTATCTTCCTGTTGGCTGGCCTTCCCTTGTAGTCGACGGTGCCGTCATTCGTGTAATTATCATCCTCCGCCATGGCTGTTGATCGATCCCAAGCTTTTTCTGTAGGATTAATTTATGTTTAATTACTACTATAATTCAAGAAGAAAGCTAATAATGAGCATAAAAAAGATAATGAAGAAGCAGTTCTTGAAGTTTCACTAGCAGAATTTCAAGAATCTTGATCTGATTTAAATAATAAAAATGGGAACAATCAAAATATATGCTTGCAAGGAAGTAAGTAATACCCAATTTGTGAAGGATATAAGAAAGAAGATGAACTTGGAATTTGATCGATCGTGGAATTTTCAGAGTGATTTGCACGAAGGAAAAATAAAGAACGCAAGAGGTCTCTACGTGGTTCGATCTTTTTATTAGATCTACATCCACGGGAAAAGAGAGAATTTTTGTATTAATATGCTCGAGTAGCTATTACCATCTGTCCCCCTATCTATACAAATGGCCCTATTTATAGAGACCTAAGAGCGGTTACGACCGAGATCATGGGTGGTTCCTCGTCCGAGGTCGTGGGTGGATCGTGTGTAACCGTCTGGTCACGTCCGCGATCGTGCATACCCTGATCGTGGGTTATTGGGTCGGCCGAGCTTCCAGACTTATCCTGTTGGGCTCTGTCCGGGATTAGGCCGAAGTGAGTTTTGAGTGGGCCGAGCTGATCTAGGCCGAGTTGGATTAGGTTCAATTATATATATTGGGCCTGATGCTTGGGCCTAGTAGCTGGGCCACATCCTATCACATCCCCCCCCCCAAAAAAAAAATTCGGAGAAGCGAGGCCAGGGATCGATCGGGGATTTTGGAATTGCCCCCGTCGAAATTGGAATTTCGACAAAGTCGAAATGCATACCGCCTCCTTCGGACGAGGTCGAGCTCGAACTACATTGGCCCCGTCGAAATTAGAATTTTGACGAAGTTGAAATGCATACTGCCTCGTTTGGATGAGGTTGGGGTCAAACTGCATTGTCCCCGTCGAAATTAAGATTTTGACGAAGTGGAAATTCATACCGCCTTGTTTGGACGAGGTCGGGCTTGAACTGCATTGCCCCCGTCGAAATTGGGATTTCAACAAAGTCGAAATGCATACCGCCTTGTTTGGACGAGGTCGGGCTTGAACTGCATTACCCCCTCGTTTGGATGAGGTCAAGCTTGAATAGGCTGGATATGAAGGGGTGCAACTATTGGAGTCTAGAGTAAGTGGGACATGTGTCACTTCCCTATGCGGGCAGGTGAAGAGGCGGGATTTGAAAAGGCGGAACATTTGCTTATAAAAGCTTTCAGCGTACGCCTTAAAACATTTTCCCCCAATTTGTCTTCCCGACTTTAAGAGAGAGAGTAAAAACCCTGAATCGAAAGTCTGCAACTGCCGCCGCCATTCGCACCATTTTTCAGTGAAATTTTTGTGGGTGCCGCAACAAGTAAGTTTCTTCCTCGTTAATGTCTTCTTCTTCATCTTCTCTCCCGGTAGATATGGATAGGGTGAACACAGGGGTTTCGCCCTCGCCGTCTAGGGTATTTCCGGCTAGGGTTTTTTTAAATGTGTACACAAGGTCGTTGATCCCGCCCAGCCTTCGAGAAATTGAATTCCTACCCTTAGTTGGGTCAAACGCTGCCCTTCAATATGCATCCACCATGAGTGAGTCGCATATGCAAAGTTTGGCTCGGAAATTTTTGTTTCTGGAGTCGACGGAGTTGGTTTTGCCTCGTATAGATGATAGGGGTAGTTCTCCTCCTATAGGATTTTTTACTGTGTACGAAGACTATCTTTACTTCGGTCTTCGCTTTCCTTTGAATCACATTTTTGTCGAACTTCTAAAGAAGCTCGAATTGTCTATAGGGCAGTTGGCGCCGCCCTCAGTGAAGCAGGTCGTTGGGTTTTGTGTCGAGGTCGGCCGCCTTGGTGGTTCGGCTTCTTTAGATTTGTTGCTTAAGTTTTTCAGACCTAAGCATGGTCCGACGGGTGGGTTTACCTTTCCCCTGTTAATAAATTTAAGTTGGGGACGTCTTCCAAGGTGTTGAACTGGCAGAAGAAAATTTTCTTCTGCCGGGCTGAAGGGGTGCCTCTGTACCCTTGGTCCAAGGCCAAGTTCCCGCCTCAGGTTGCTGAGAAAACAATCAGTGAACTTGAGACGAGCTTGGTGAACCTCGGCCTCATTGAGAGGAATTACTCTGAGGCCGAGCTTTCGAAGTACGGGCTGAGCCCGTATGACGGCAATGTGATTGCGGATTTGGGTGAGGCCCTGCTTCACATATTTCATGGGGCGTTATGTGTCCGAGGTTTAATATGTGTTTTTGTGTTTGCAGTGAATCCCCAGGATCTCCAGGCCGCAGTACAGAGGAAAAAGAATAGGACGAGGCCCTCTCCTACTGTAGAGAAGATGGTGTCTGGTGCATCAGCTGAGAGAGCAACCGATTTAACTAGGTCAGTTTTAGAGAGCTCACAGCCGGGTTCGACTCGGGCCAATTCGCCTCCACCTCTGACTGTAGTTCGTCAAATTCAGGGAGTTCAGCTCCCCTCGATCGACGAGGTGGGGGCTTATGGGGATGGTCAGCTGTCCGGCCAGCACAGATTCCAGGAGATTTCATTCCCTGAGGTGAGTACTAGTTGGTTGATTAAAGAGTTTGTTAGACATGTTTCTGATGTATCTGTGTGCAGGAGGCCGAGGTGGCTTTAGCCAGGTTGAGGGGCTTGGCGAACTTCGTATCTGACGGGGTCATCAAGTTCCAAAAGATGTCTGGCGAGCTGGAGGCGGCGAGGACCAAACTGGCGGCAAGGGTGACGGCTGCCGAGGCAAAGGCAAAGAAGGCGGCGGAAAAGGAAGCTAAAGCCTGTGCCGCTACTGAAGAGGCAAAGAAGAGAGCCGCCGACCTGAAGGCCGAAGTTGCTGGGTTGAAGGTCCAGCTCACTGAGAAGCGGGAGAAGATGGCCCGGGCAGTTACTGGCTAGGGTGGTATGCTCCGGGCCTTTGCTGAGCAGATATTCCGGTCCCGCCACTTCGGTGGGGCCGTTACACAACTGTTGGGTGCTATGAGCACCTCGGTCTCTGCCGCAGTCATTGATTTGATTACCCAGGATTACCCGGACCTGGACAAGGCCAAATACGGGTATGAGGCATGGTCCGAAGAGGAGATGCTGCGGGAGTATGCCGAGGTGCTTGTGGAGAGCACTTCAAAGGTACCGGTGGTGGAAAAGCTGGCCCAGCATAGGTCCCTTCTATCGGAGACGGCGGTACGGAATTGTCTGGTCGACAGGGATGACAAGCTGGAGGCTGCGATCACCGGGCTGCCGAAGGACCCAGTAACCGACGCTGCTGGAGGGAGGTCGGGGGAGACCAACACCGAACCAGAGGTCGATAGGGAAGAAGAAAACCATGAGGGGGTTTAACTGACTTCTCCCATGTGCTCTTTCTCCCCCTTTTTTTTTTTTTTTTTTTATAGCCTTGTACTTCGTCACCATTAGGGTGGCGTTTCTTTTGCCGTGTTCGGCTTTAAATAAAAATGCCTCTTGTTGAAACTTGCTTGTATCTATTCTTTGTAGTCTGCTCCTAATTTTTACGATGCTTCACATTTCATGAAAGAAATATTCGAACTTCGCCGAGCTTTTGAAGTAGCTGAAATTGATGCTTCGAACTGGAAAAAACAAACTGATAACATCGAGGTTGAGGCTGAAGTGAGACTTCGAGTAGCTCAGGAAAAACTTGACGAAGTGCATGCTAAGTATCTGGAGCTCGATGACAAGTACCAACAAGCTCTGGACGACATCAAAACTTTTAAGGAGATGGTCGAGGAGTATACAGAGTATAAGGCCATAATTCACCGAGCTGGGGGATCCACAATTTCTGAGACTTATAGTAAGGTCAAGGACCTTAAGGCTCGGTGCCGAAGTTACAGGGAGCAATATGGGAATGAATCCTGGCAGCTTCGGGATGAATTTAAAGAGCTCGTGCGAGTAGCGAGCATCTACGAGACAGTCCTTGATCGTTGTCCAAAGTTGAAACGACGTATTTTGTCAGAGGCTGAGTTTTCGACTTTGGCTACCCCTGGTTCGAACTTGATGCTGCTTGACCGCACTTCTAGGGAATTCTTGGAAGGTAAATCTTCAAGTTCAGCCAACCTTGATCCTAGGATTGTCGCATGCCACTCTCGAGAATTCTACAGTCAAGAGCGGCGGTTGGCGCCTGGGCGAGGTCGAGGTCGAGCGAGCCAAAGTGTCCGAGGTAGAGGTCGAAGTTCAGCTCCCGGACGAGGTAGAGGCAGGCTTAGTGTAGACGATATTTTGAACTTTAACTCTGGTAGGGATTTTGCCAGAGATTGGCTTAGCTTTAGTGAGCCTAGGCCTCCGGGCTCCTTGTCTTTGTAATGTAATGTTTGTGCATTTTCCATTTATATGAAATAAAATGGAAATTTTGCACTTTTAATCAAGCTTTTCATCCTTGTTTTTAACTAAGGTATCCTCATTTGTTTTAAACGAAGACAGCTTACTTCGCCATGAAACGAAGTTCGGCTTTTAGATAGCTCTCTTTATCTCAATACGAAGTTTTAATGTGCTTACTTCGTAATAGGATAAAGTTCGGCCTTAAGTGGCTCACTTCGTCATAAGACAAAGTTTGACCTTAAATAGCTCACTTCATCATAAGACGAAGTTTTTGCTTTAATTGGCGCACTTCGTCATAAGACGAAGTTTGGCCTTAAGTGGCGCACTTCGTCATAAGACGAAGTTTGGCTTTATATAACCCGTCCTCGTCATAAGACGAGGTTAAGGTTGTATGGGTTCCTTATTTGTCTAATTTATCGATAGGGGTGGTCCCCTTACGCGCGTTTAGATGCTACTCCAAAGTTGGAGTTTAGTTTGTGTAATCCTCGTCAAGAATTTAGTTTAAGTGATTGAGACAACATATAAGTGGAAGTGGCACACCAAATAAATAATGCAAGACACGAATTTCAAAATATGCAAAACATGAATTTCATTGATTAAACTAATAAAATGCTTAAAAAGGATGGACACAATTTAAATCAATCTAACAACCTATTTACACACACCAGCTTCCACTTATAGATAATATCTCTTCAAATGGGAAATGTGCCAAGTTCGGGGTATTGGCTCACCGGATAAACAGGCGAGTTTGTATGATCCTTTGCCGAGGACTTCTTGAACTCGGTATGGTCCTTCCCAAGTGGCTTCTAACTTGCTGAGCTTTTCCGCTTTGCTGACCTCGTTATTCCGAAGTACGAGGTCGTCTACTTGGAATTGCCGATCTTTCACTCGATTATTGTAGTACTGAGCTATTTGCTGCTTGTATCGAGCTTCTTGTACATAGGCTTGATCCTGCTTCTTTTCCAACAAATCCAAGTCAGTTCGGAGACCTTCTTCGTTATCTTGGGTTGCGAAGTTAAGCGTTCTGGGGCTCGGCAAGCCAATCTCTACTGGGATCACCGCTTCTGTTCCATACACCAAGCTACATGGTGTTTCACCATGTGATGTCCGGGGGGTAGTTCGGTACGACCACAGGACTTGGGGTAAGTTCGCTGTCCAATCTCCTTTGGCCTTATCGAGTCGGGTTTTTAACCCTTTGATTATCGTTCGGTTCGTAACCTCGGTTTGGCCATTTGTTTGAGGATGAGCTACCGAGGTGAACTTTTGTTGGATATAGAGTTCGTCACACCATTCTCTGAACGTCTTGTCTGTGAATTGGGTTCCATTATCCAAGACGAGGACGTGAGGTATGCCGAAATGACAAACTATGTTCCTCCGAATGAAGTTTAAGTCGTTTTTGCTTGTGATCCGTGCCAGAGGTTCGGCTTCGACCCACTTCGTAAAGTAGTCGATGGCTACAATGAGGAATTGTAGTTGGCCGGGAGCTTTTTCAAATGGGCCGACGATGTCTATTCCCCACTGCATGAACGGCCAAGGGCTTTGCATGCTGGCCAGTTCGGTCTGTGGCAACCTTGGAACCGTCGCATGGATTTAGCACTTTGGACACTGTTTGACGAGGTCAATAACGTCCTGGAACATGGTGGGCCAATAGTATCCCCACCTTATGATCTTCTTGGATAGGGCGCGAGCTCAGATGTGACTACCACAGGACCCTTCATGGGCTTCGCGCAATGCGTAGTCCGCTTGGTTGGGCCCCACACATCTTAGGAGAGGCTGGAGGTAGCATTTTCTATACAGCACTCCCTGTTCTAGGACGTACTAGGTGGATTTAGCTAGGAGCTTCCTAGCCTCGACCTTATCGGCTGGGAGTTCTTCTTTTCCTAAGTAGTTGCGAAGTGGAGTCATCCAGTTCGGTCCGTCTTCAGTTACTACATTTACTTCGGCTTCATCAATACTTCGGAGTTGTACTTCTTCCACCGGAGAGGTCGTTGAAGATGACGCAAGTTTGCTCAGTGCGTCAGCTCGATCGTTGTCTCCTCTTGGGATTCACACCAACTCGAAGTATGAGAAGCTTTGTTGTAGGATCTTGGCCTTATGGAGGTATTTCTTCATTCGTTCACCCTTGGCCTCGTACTTGCCTAGCATATGGCTCACTACGACCTGAGAGTCGCTGTGAACTTGAATGGCTTGTACTTGGAGAGCTCGGGCTAGACAAAGTCCAACAATTAGAGCTTCGTACTCCACTTCGTTATTTGTGGTCGGGAAGTTGAACCGGAGTGCATAGGTGGTCTTCTTCCCTTCCGGGCTGATGAGTAGGATCCCGGCTCTGCTTCCTTTGTTGTCTGATGCCCCATCCACGTAGACCTTCCAACAGTCTTGCAGCGGTTTCTTTGGTGCTTCGGTCTTTGATTTATCTTCGGCAGGTCCGGCGGGCTTCTGCACCTCCGTGAACTTGGATTCTACTAGGAAATCAGGCCAAGGCTTGCCCTTTAATGGCCTGACGAGGTACAAAGGAAATCGCGTGCTCGCCGAGTTCTACAACCCATTTAGCGATTCGCCCGGATGCTTCTGGTTTTGTGAGCACTTGCCGAAATGGGAGGTCGGTCAACACTTGCATTGGATGCGCGTGGAAGTACGGTCGAAGTCTCCTTGTTGCATTTACCAATGCAAGTGCGACCTTTTCCAAAGGTTGGTACCTCGTCTCTGGTCCTTTTAAGGCTCGGCTTATGAAATAGACGGGTAGTTGATGATGTTTTTCTTCCCTTACCAGGACCGCACTGATTGCCTCGTGCGAAGCGGCGAGGTATAGGGAAAGGACATCGCCCTCTTTTGGTACAGATAAAGTAGGGAGGTTTGCGAGGTACCTCTTTAGGTCGTCGAAAGCTTTTCTGTGCTCGTCGTTCCACTCGAAGTTCGGCGCCTTCTTTAGTATCTTGAAGAACAAGAGTTTTTTTTCGGCGGCCTTAGACAGGAAACGACTTAGCGCGGCTAGGCAACCCGTCAGCCTGTGCACATCGTGGATTGACTTTGGCACTTGCACTTCTTGGATGGCTCAGACTTTTGATGGGTTAGCTTTTAACCCTTCGCGTGAAACCCAACACCCTAGCAATTTTCCAGATCGGACCATAAAAGTATACTTTTCTGGGTTTAACTTTAAATTCACTTCACGAAGTAGGCTAAGAACAACTTTGAGGTCGTTTACACAAGTGGCAATTTCTTTGCTTTTAACGACTATATCGTCTACATACACTTCGACAATTCTACCGATGTGGGCCTCGAATATTTTGTCGACCATCCTTTGGTATGTAGCTCCAGCATTTTTCAGTCCGAAGGGCATCTTTTTATATGCATAGATACCGAAGTCTGTGATGAAGGCGGTCTTCAGCGCGTCCTCGGTGCTCATGAGGACTTGGTGATACCCCTTGTATAGGTCTAAGAAGCTAAACATCTTGTGGCCAACAAGAGCTTCGACCTTCTTGTCAATGTTGGGAAGGGGGGTAGTAGTCTTTTGGGCAGTGCTTGTTGAGGTCGGTGTAGTCTATGCACATCCGCCATCCCCCTCCCTGCTTTTTCACCATTACGGGGTTGGCCAACCAGGTCGGATATTTCACCTCGAATAAAATATCGGCCATTTGCAGTTGGCGCACCTCATCATGGATCACTTGATTTCTTTCGGCTACGAAGGCTCACTGCTTCTGCCGAACTGGTTTCACCTCGGGATCAATGTTGAGGTGATGAGTGATGACGATTGGTGCCACCCCGGTCATGTCTAGCGGCGACCAAGCGAAGACATCTCTGTATTCCCGAAGTAGCCGGATAATTTGACTTCGGAGCTCGTACTCTCCGACGAACCCTACTTTGACGACCTTGGCAGGGTCATCTTCGTATAATGTGACGTCTTCGACCGGCTCAACAGATGGAGGTGACGTCGGCTCCACCTCTTCGGGGTTCTGTAGTTGCTATGCTTGAGGGTGCTGATTCCCCGCACCTCGGAGTGCGACCTGCATGCACTCCTTGGCTTGAATCTGATTTCCCCGAAGTGTGATCACTCCATTTTTAGACGGAATTTTGATCATCAGGTGATATGCCGAGCAAATCGCCTTTGTTGCTATTAGCCAATCTCTCCCTAAGATGATATTGTAGGGAGAATTGACTTTTACGACAAAGAAGTTGATGATCTTTGTCGACGACAGCGGGCTCTTCCCAATAGTGATGGGAAGTGGAATGATGCCATATGTTGTCGTTTTTTGTTGTGTAAAGTTCTTCAGCGGAGTGGACGCCGGCTTTAGCCGGGCTTCTTCGATCCCGAGCTTGTCGAAGCAGTCTTTGAAGAGCACGCTCACTGAGGCTTCGCTGTCTATGAACACCCGGTGAATCAAGTTGTTGGCCACCACGGCTTAAATTATGGTGGCGTCCTGATGGGGTGTGGCATGGGGGACTGGATCGTCATCGGAAAAAGTGATGACTTCGTCCTTCTTGAACCTCTTTTGAGAAGGTTCTTCTCTTTGTTGGCTTCGGGCTTCGGCTCTTAGTGAGGACTTCGTTGAGCCTGGAGGCAGCCCAGTAATGGCATTGATGACTCTGTCATGTTGAGGTTGGTCCTCGTCTTCATCTTCATCATAGTACCTCAACTTTTTGTCATGGTGGGGTGCGCAATTGTTGCCTCCCCTATTCTTCTTTCTCTTGCCCTTCCCTTGAGGTCAGGCCTCTTGCTGGTTGTGACTTTAGTACAGCTTAAGGGTACCATTGTAACGCCCCGTATTTTCTATCTACCTTAGAAATGATTAAAGGATAACTATTCTCTTTAGTAATTTAAATCACTCTCTTTAGTAATTTAAATCACTCTTGTGAAATAGAAATATTTAGAAGAGATTCTACAACAAATCGAGTAGCTACTTGATATCGAGTTATGACGAATAATGAATAATTGTTTTGTTAGAAGTTAACTAGTTAAATCGATTAGTGTTTCGATTAATAATTCACAAGTTATACTAGTAGACTAACGAGCCAAGTTACTTTCGATTGGGCCGAGCCCATTAGTTAATTTAATTATGAGATCTTACGGTATTCTTTTATCAAGGTCGAGCGGAGAAGAAACAGTCGTCAAGGCGAAGCTAGAATTTTATATCACTTAAGCAAGTGAAAGAGGTGGGCTTTCTTTTAAAACAAAGCATGTTTTATTAGTTGATATAGCTCTTTTAAAGTATTGTCATGCCATAAAATATTTTGTTTTTGTATGATGCATATCTGCTATTGGATATGCCAATGTTATTTAATCGAATTCGGGTCCCTGTATGGCCAGCTGCTATACTTGGACTAGTGTACACAGTGGTCGAATCGTCTAGTGTGATGATCGATCAGGTGACGAGTGAGGTGGCCACCTCCTCGGGCACCACAGATCAGATATGGTAGATTACTAAAGAAATTTGACTGCAGTCACTTTTAAGAACTAAGAGATTTTAGTGAACATAGACTTTTAAGAAAAACCCTATGTTTCACTCAGTATATGGATGACAATAAAATCAGTTTTGGGCAAAGTGTTCACTGAGTACAAATTGTACTTAGCCCTGTACATTGTTTTTAATGTGCAGGTTGAGCTGGTTGAAGCGGAGTGACCGGCAGAGCTTTTGTCAATTTAGTGAAGATTTAGTTGTTGATAACTCTTGGTAATACATGTCTCCATACATGTATTTATAGCCATACTTCCGTTGTGTACACTCTGATATTCTTAAAGTTTCTTTCAATTTAGATGTGTTCTGAGTCAGAATCATGACAAGCATTGTTCTACTTTATCAGTTATAAGTATCAGATTATCTAGACATGAGATTGCCCTGAGAGTCGATTCAAGAAATGTTCTTCATATATCCATTATTTCATATTCATATTTTATAGTCACGAATTTACCAAACTTAGCTATCGATTAGCAAAGTGCGGTCGTGACAGAGTGGTATCAGAGCACTAGGTTGCTCTTAAATCCAAGAGTCTTCTTCAAAGTAAAGTCTAGACTTGAATCGCTAGACTTAATAGAGTTATTTGACAAAAGCTCGGCACTCCAATTCATCACGCTCAACGAGGTAAAGGTAAATGTTTTCTTCAAAGTAAATGAAAGTTAGAAATTCTACTTTTAAAAGAACTTAGTAGAGACTTGTCCTTTGATCTATTGCAGAGAAAAGAGATTCCACAAGAGAACATACTTGCTTAGTCCTGTACATGAGTAAGCATGCTTGATTTTAGGATTCGAAACGAGGTTTTCTTTTCCTAGCGATCAAGAAGAATAGAAAGAGAATATCGCAAGAGCAAAAGGAGCCAGGGCAAGAAGCACGACGCGAATCAAGTAGCAATTCAAGTCGAAGAGATTGTTATCCGTTATCCAAGGCAATTGAATAACTTAAGGCTGCTGATGCCTTTAAATTTAGCATACACCAACGCTAAAGTTAGAATAATATACACAGTGGCAAAATATAGAAGTCCATTCCAAACCCCAAGGATGTTACTGCATACTTGGACAGAAAAACATAAGTTAATAAGAGAGAGAAATAAATCTCTAAGACAAGATGAGTTCATATACTATTAATTATAGTAGTCAGAACTATGGCGTAGTGTTATTTGCAGCAAATAACAAATTCATTAGAATGTTGCAACCTAATTTGCAACTTTTATGAGAAATAAGTACTTGAAGAAGAGGTGTTCTCTTAAGATGGTTAAGCCATATCTAAGACAATTTTGCATCCTACTTCGCTAGATTTTCAAGCCATAACGATTGATCGTTGATACATTGCTAGAAAAAGGAAATAAAGTAGAAAGTTTATCTCCGTACGCTGGTATACGTCGTTAGCAACAGTAAAATGTCCCATGCCAGTTCAGTCCCCCATACGAAGTAAAGAAATATCATTTTTCTACATTAAGGATTAGTCAGTCGGAGAATCAGTGGAATTATAGAGATAGTAATCTAGGGGATAACCTTACGTACTAATGCCTTATGATGTGGCATATACCATTTTGATCCTCTTGAAGCCAATAAAGTCTATTTGCTTCCGAAAAATAACAAGCTGGGAAGGTTTTGAGCTAAAACAAAAGTTTCCAAACCTTGAAAACCTTATTTTCATCATTCATTGACAAAGCCAACAAAGTGCGACGGATGGTTCCCTACTGAGGAGGTGCTTATGTGGAACTGGCCACTCTATGTAATCTCAATCTCAGTAACATCATCCGTAGACCAGAATTCAAATGGGTATCTGCAAGAAGGTCTCTCTCTTCGACCCTTTGTCATTTCATTTTTACCCTCTGACTATTCCTTCCACACTGGTCTAAATATTTTTTGAGGAAACCATTTGATTGAATATCATGCCTGAATTGAAAGTTATTCCTATGAAATTACCTCCTAGTATCATTTCACAAGTTATTTCATTTCGTATTGTCTTCCTTTTGAAACCAATGAGATGCAAGAATTTAGCCACCCGAGAGTTCGGGTGTGACAAAAGCATAGTGCCTTTTTGGAAAAACCAAAAGTTGGTGACCAGATCAGAATAAAGAGAAATTAAGACCTAGAATAGAAAGGATCGAGACCCAGTATCCTAAGGAAAATAGACCCGGGATACATAGATGATTAAGAAATATCAACAAGAGATTTAAGTTGATATAGAGTTGTAAAGAGCCTTAAGGATACCTAAGAAGATCTTAAGCACCCAAACGAATAAATGGAAGAGTCGGATCAAGTATTACAACCCATATTAGTATGGGGGTGGGTCAGTTTTTAAGACTCGTGTAGCAAGTGGATCAAGGGAGCTTATACGCTTGTCTAGTTGGTGGCTGAGACCAGTTAACAGCGATAATTTATTAAGCTTAAGGGATTAAAGGCGGCGTACTCATGAGTAAAAGGAGTTCGTAAATCAGTAGCATTGAGATGTGAATTTAACTAGATCGAGTAGGCATATGAGTTAAATTAAACACGTGAGTTAGCTCCGTATGAGGAGTTTTGAGTTCTCTAGATAAGAAGTAGCGAAATACCATAACCACACGAGAGAAGTCCTGGTCATGTCGAGGAGACCAATGATAATTGATGAATTAGAATCCACAGAAGAAGCAAATGGAATGTAGTAACATATGATAAATCGGAATGTCTAGTTAAGGATTTCCCTGTTCCGAGGGAGAAGGACCTGTAAGAGTGTCCATTCAATTCAAAGTAGAAATTATTTTGTTCTTACAAGAGAAGTAAGTTGAGAATAGTAGGATGTTCTTAAGAATAAGAACGCATGTCAGTACTTAATTACTAAAGGAGTGGAAACGTAGAGATATGATAAGTATCAAAAACTAGAAATAAAATACAGCGTAATACGAGATGAGGGTAGCCACCCTATGTTCAGAAACGAAACTAAGACTTCCTAAGTGAGGAATAATGATTTAAAGGAGGCTTAAAGGGGCATTGACTAAAAGAGAGATTAATGTCCTAATCTGAAAGAGCAACGGGAACCTCAAGGTAGACAAAACCGTTAAGAACAGTACAAAAAAAAAAGCATTTTGGTCCAGGTAGCGTTCCATTAAAAAGAGAAAGTGAAACGCCACAGCAGTTTTTCCCCACCACCACCCCAACTCCCACCTTAGAACCAACAACGGGGTAATGTACAAGCGATGGCAGAAGGCGAAGGCCTATGCGATGAAGCAGAGACAGCCACCAAGAATCAAGGAAACTTAGCAAGTATGGGCATGCTCCATGATATACCTGTTATAGTTTTATTCAATACAGGGGCTTCTCATTCGTTAATCGCCAAAGTGTACGTAGATAACATAAGGAACGGAACAAACAGGAGCAGATCTGAGAATCACGTCGCCTGTAAGAGGAGCTATTACTCCTACACATCGTTGTTCAAACCTAAAGCTTGTCATAAGTTCACATAAGCTCCTAGTGAAAGCTCTTAGCGTTATACCGATGAAGGACGTAGATATCATCTTAGGAATGGATTGGCTAGCTAAAAACTACGCCACCATCCTATGCAAGATAGACAAATTTCTTTTAGAGTTCCGGGAAAAGAGCCTACGATTTTCCACGGACTTGCTATGAATAATCGAAAGTCAATCATCTCCGCCCTTCAAGCAACGACCATGACGAGAAAAGGGTATCCAGCTTACCCTGTTTACCTAAACGAAGAACCGAAAGACGGAGAAGAAAGGAAGGTGGAAGACGTGGGAATCGTTCAAGAATTTCCTGACATTTTTCCAGAAGTACTGCTAGGGCTGCTGCCCGACAGAAAGATAGAATTCACCATCAATTTGGGACCTGGATCAGCTCCGGTATCCATAGCACTATATATGATGGCACCAAGAGAGTTAGAGGAACTTAAGGTGCAGCCCCAAGAGCTGTTGGACCTAGGTCTCATCAGACCGAGCATATCACCGTGGGGAGCACCTGTGCTATTTATAAAGAAGGAAGACGGCTCCATGAGAATGTGCATAGGTTATCGAAAATTGAACAAGCTCACTCTCAAGAACAAATATCCTCTACCTAGGATCGATGATCTGTTTGACCAACTCAAGGGAGCAAGCGTGCTTTCGAAGATAGATCTGAAATATGGCTACCATCAGCTGAAGATTCGACCAGAGGATATACCCAAGATAACTTTTCGGACGAGATATGGCCACTACGAATTTGTAGTTATGCCGTTCGGATTAACCAACACACCAGCAGTATTCATGGATCTCATGAATCGTGTTTTCCACCCATACTTAGATAAATTCGTGCTAATATTCATAGACGACGTCTTGATTTATTCGAAGAACGAAAGGGAGCACGAGGAACACTTGAGGACAGTGTTAGAGACATTGAGAGCAGAGAAACTTTATGTCAAATTTAGCAAGTGTGAGTTTTGTCTAAAAGAAGTAGCATTTTTGGGACACATCATGTCATCTGAGGGAATCAAAGTTGATCCTGCAAAGGCTGAAGCAGTGCACAACTAGAAATCCCCATCAACGCCGAATGAGATTCACAGTCTCTTAGGATTAGCTGGTTACTATCAGAGATTCATAGAAGGATTCTCCAAGGTAGCAAGGCCACCAACTCAGCTATTGCAAAAAGGAATCAAGTATCAGTGGACTCCGGAATGCGAGTCAAACTTTCAACAGTTGAAAGCAAAACTGACAACCGCGCCAATTCTGGCAGTTCCAACACCAGAAAAGGAGTACGTAGTTTACACCGATGCATCGAAAAATGGACTTGGTTATGTTCTGATGCAAGAAGGAAAAGTGATAGCATACGTATCTAGACAACTCAGACCCCACGAGCTCAATTATCCAACCCACGATCTAGAATTAGCAGCAGTTGTGCATGCCCTGAAAATTTGAAGACACCACCTTTACGGAGTTTGGTGCGAAATTTTCACGAATCACAAGAGTCTCAAATACTTCTTCGAGCAGCGAGACCTTAACGTGAGACAGAGAAGGTGGCTCGAATTAGTCAAGGACTATGATTGTGGAATCAATTACTACCCAGGAAAAGCCAACCTAGTGAATGATGCCTTGAGTCGCAAAACTCATTCAAACCTAGCATTTCTACTCAAAGTTAAGAGTCACTTATTCGAGTGTTCAGCAAGATAAACTTATAGATAATACCACCACCAGAAATGGTGGAAGGAATTATCACTACTATGACAATGGAACCCGACTCGAGGAGTCAAATCCTAAACGCTCAGAGGAAAGAGCGAAGCGCTGGAGAAGATCCGTTTGAGGATAAGAATGGGAGAGCCCGGAAATTATCGTAAAGAAGTAGACAATGCAATTACAATCGAATGAAGATAGTGCATCCCACCCAACATGGAGCTTAGAAATGAAATTCTGAGTGAAGCCATGATACACCGTACATCTCCCACCCTAAGAGTATGAAGATGTACCAGGACCTGAAGAAGAAATTCTGGTGGGACGGGATGAAGAGATATATAGTTTCATTTGTCGGAAGGTGCCTTGTGTGTCAGCAAGTGAAAGCTTTGCACCAACGACCTAATGGCAAGTTGCAATCCTTAGAGATTCCACGGTAGAAATGGGAGCATATCATCATAGATTTTGTGTCAGGATTACCCATGTCGAGACGAGGAAATACAACCATCTGGGTAATTATTGACTGTCTGACCAAGAGCGCTCACTTTATTCCAATTCCGATAACTCATCATCAGAGAAATTGGCGCTACTATACGTTTGAGAAATCATACGTTTGCATGGTGTGCCAGTTTTGATAACGTCAGACCAAGATTCAAAATTTCACATCGAGATTTTGGATGAGCCTACAAAAAGGAATTGGGCACTCGATTAAATTTTAGTACCGCATTTCATCCTCAGACAGATGGACAATCAGAAAGGACTATTCAGACACTCGAGGATGTGCTAAGAACAGTTGTGCTCAATCGAGGCGGCCACTGGGAGCCAGTGTTGCCCTTGATTGAATTTGCGTACAACAACAACTATCAAGCAACCATAGACATGGCGCCATACGAGGCATTGTATAGAAGGAAATGTAGATCACCGCTTTATTTGGAATGAGGTTGGTGAAAGAAATTAAAATACTAGGCCCTGAAGCAATAGGCGATATGATCGAGATCGTGCGCCAAATCAGAGATAGGATCAAAGAGGCTCAAGATAGACAAAAATCCTATGTAGATAATCGGCGAACTGAAAATCAGTGAGATAGGAGACAAGTATTTTCGGAAGTATCTCCTTCCAAGGGGATAGTGAGGTTCGGTGTCAAAGGAAAGTTGAGACCCCGTTTTATCGGACCATACAAAATTCTAGACATAATAGGTCCAGTAGCATACAAATTAGCATTTACCGCCAAGTTTTGGAAACCTACACAATGTTTTTCACATTTCACAGCTTAGGAAATAAGTGCATGATTTAAAGCATATAATTCACCAAGAAGAAGTAGAACTAAGTCCAGACTTAAGCTATGAAAGCAGACCAAAAGCAATTCTAGATCACAAGGTGCAATAGCTAAGAAACAAATCGATCACTTCGGTGAAAGTATTGTGGAAGCATCACAGACAGGAAGAAGCCACGTGGGAGCTTGAGGATAAAATGAAAGAAAAATACCCAAAGCTTTTATTTAAGGTATGTAAATTTCGGGACGAAATTTCTTTTAAGGGGGGTAGGATGTAACGCCCCGTATTTTCTATCTACCTTAGAAATGATTAAAGGATAACTATTCTCTTTAGTAATTTAAATCACTCTCTTTAGTAATTTAAATCACTCTTGTGAAATAGAAATATTTAGAAGAGATTCTACAACAAATCGAGTAGCTACTTGATATCGAGTTATGACGAATAATGAATAATTGTTTTGTTAGAAGTTAACTAGTTAAATCGATTAGTGTTTCGATTAATAATTCACAAGTTATACTAGTAGACTAACGAGCCAAGTTACTTTCGATTGGGCCGAGCCCATTAGTTAATTTAATTATGAGATCGAGCCCACTACCCTCTAGATATTGGGCCAAGCCCAAATTAAATAAAAGAAAGCTACATCAATTAAGTATATATATACAACAATCAATCACTTATTAATTTCTAGCAAATGCCGATCCAGCCAATTACCAAGCTAAAGAAATAAGTTACATATTCAAAGAGTAAAAATGATTACATTTTTTCCTAAGTCAACAATTGTGTGCTGCTACTATTAATGACAATCTACAAAAGATTGCAAGCTTTAAAGGAAAGGGAACATCAAATCTTTTGCCTCTGCACCATTTAGCTACTCCCATAGCCTTCCTTGAGCCATAAAACCTGCAAGTAGAAGAATTTATTTCAGCCATTAATGAAGAGGAGAGTTAGAAGAAATATTGTGCAGAGAGTAACACACAAAAGCATATATACTCCTCCTACTTCAGTAACAGCATGATACCATTCATACTTCACCTAAAATCTGAAAAAAAACAGAGAGCACATGGAGAAATGAACAAAGAGAGAGTGAGAGAATAGAAGCTGCAGCAGTAGAAGAAAAGAAGAACAGGAGCAGACCTCCATCCTTTTCCCCACAGCAACAGCCCTACTAACCCTCATTAAGGTAAACTTTCAAGGAGATAATAACCATGCTATTGTTTCCCTTCAAGTAATAAAACCTACTGAGTATGAATTGTTAATCACAAGCCAAACTAAAGCATTATCATTAATAAGTACGGCCATAGCATATCGAGTTCTAGAGATCATGAACCTAGCAATCAATTAGCATGCTGCAGAAGTTCTAACCTATGGCCATAAAACACCATTTGGCAAACTAAAACTTCAAGTGAAAGCATTCACATGTTTTGCTCAATCGATAAGCATAGATATCTTCTGAACTCAAGATCAAACACCCACACAAGCTACAACACTCCAAATGGCTAGAACGAATAAAGATATCCCCTTTTTGAAGTCATGGAACATGTGTTTATGTTGAAATTCATAACAATTAAATGACATAGGAACCTCGAACTTAATCGCATTCGAATCGCATAAGCAAGTACCAATTCTGAATCAACTGGAATTATTAATTCTATATTACTAAAAGAGGAGGACAAAATTCAACCTCCGAGCTCCGACGGCAGAGAGGCTGGACCGAAGAAGAGGCAGCGACGCGCAGCAGCGAACAATTGCGATGTCTCCGACGTCGTAACTTTCGAACATGCAAGAGAAGAAAGAAAGTAGAATCAATAAGCGAGTAATTAAATCAAGCAATATTAAATAATTTAGAAATAATTTAGATAGGAAGAGAGAGTCGAAAGGAGCCGCGTTCGGCTCTGCTCTCGTGGGGATGGTAGTGCCGGCAAGGCACAACGTCGAGAGGGAGAGCTCGGCGGTGATAGTGGCGACGCTGCTGGGACTCGCGGCGGCGGTAGACGATGAAGGACTGGAGACGTCCCCAGTGGTGGCTGCACGCGGAGGAAACCCGCTGCCAACCAACAGTGGCGGCGACGTGGGGGTTGCGGCTACACCAGAGGCACGGCATTGACGGAGAGGCGGTGGTTACGGCTGGAACGCGGCGGCGACAGGAAATGCAGAGAGGGAAGGGGGCGAAATTAGGGGTTAGGGCTTTGGAAATTTGAGAGAACAATTTTAGAAAGGGAGGGAGACACCACCGGAGCGGTTGCGCGAAGTAACGATGCCGGTCGCCAGCGTGCTGGAGAAGAAGGCCGAGAATCGGTCGGAGAGAAGTTCGAGAGAGAGGAGTCGCAGAAGGGAGGAGAGCATCGATTGAATGAGGGGGAGTGAAAGAGGGTTGGGGTGTTTTTGGTTCTAGCCGGGTCGGGCTCCGGGTTTGATCTGGGTTTTCGGGCCTGGGGCTATGAAAGAGGCTGGACCGGGCCGGAAATTAAGTGGGCCGAATCCAATTATTCCTGTTGGGTCGTTTTGAGTAGATGGTTGGGCCAAGATTATTTCTTTTATGGACCATAAATTGGTTAATTAATTTTATACCATCATTTATTTGATTATGTGGTTCCAAAAATCACTAATTAAATTATACTACACCCACAATTATTAATTTAGAGATTAAAGCTTAATAATTCTATAACGAATTATTTACGAATAAAAAAGAATTAACTTATAAAAATAAGTTAATTAAACACAAGTTTCAGTAAACAAGATTTAATTGATTAAAGTAATCAATTGTACTATTGGAATTATTTATTGAAAAGCCTCTCAATTAACTTAATCCCAAGTTAATGAATTAATTAATTGATTTATTAATAAATTTTCCATATAAACCGTTCATATAACGGAATTAATAAATCGAGCTTAGATAGCAGTGACAACGTCACTGGAGTTAAGAATAATATCCAAGGAGACGTAGAACTAAAATTCTTCGATAATCTTTTATCGCTCGAATTGAGAATCTTACGGTATTCTTTTATCAAGGTCGAGCGGAGAAGAAACAGTCGTCAAGGCGAAGCTAGAATTTTATATCACTTAAGCAAGTGAAAGAGGTGGGCTTTCTTTTAAAACAAAGCATGTTTTATTAGTTGATATAGCTCTTTTAAAGTATTGTCATGCCATAAAATATTTTGTTTTTGTATGATGCATATCTGCTATTGGATATGCCAATGTTATTTAATCGAATTCGGGTCCCTGTATGGCCAGCTGCTATACTTGGACTAGTGTACACAGTGGTCGAATCGTCTAGTGTGACGATCGATCAGGTGACGAGTGAGGTGGCCACCTCCTCGGGCACCACAGATCAGATATGGTAGATTACTAAAGAAATTTGACTGCAGTCACTTTTAAGAACTAAGAGATTTTAGTGAACATAGACTTTTAAGAAAAACCCTATGTTTCACTCAGTATATGGATGACAATAAAATCAGTTTTGGGCAAAGTGTTCACTGAGTACAAATTGTACTTAGCCCTGTACATTGTTTTTAATGTGCAGGTTGAGCAGGTTGAAGCGGAGTGACCGGCAGAGCTTTTGTCAATTTAGTGAAGATTTAGTTGTTGATAACTCTTGGTAATACATGTCTCCATACATGTATTTATAGTCATACTTCCGTTGCGTACACTCTGATATTCTTAAAGTTTCTTTCGATTTAGATGTGTTCTGAGTCAGAATCATGACAAGCATTGTTCTACTTTATCAGTTATAAGTATCAGATTATCTAGACATGAGATTGCCCTGAGAGTCGATTCAAGAAATGTTCTTCATATATCCATTATTTCATATTCATATTTTATAGTCACGAATTTACCAAACTTAGCTATCGATTAGCAAAGTGCGGTCGTGACAACCATCGCGTACCAGGTGTTCAATGTCCGATGCGAGGTCTCTGCAGTCCTCGGTTTTATGACCGTAGTCGTCATGAAACTTGCAGTATTTCTCCTTGGATCGGCGCTTCGATCCACCTCGGGACATAGGTGGCGGCTTCTCGAATAAGTTTGTGTGAAGCTCGTATATTTCGGCCCTGGACTTCTTCAGCGGTGTGTACTGACTTCGGTCTTGGCTGGGCCGAGGTCCTAGGCGAGACTTAAGGGGTCCTTGCTGTAACCTTTCGAGGGCACTTCGGCGACCTTGCCCATGGTCGGTACGCTCCTCTTTCTTCTTCTTGTCATTGTTTTCGGGCCGATCTGCTGCCCGTTTTCTTCGATCAGCCTCGTCCACCTCCGCGAACGTATCAGCAATCCTCCATAACTATTTGGAGGTTGTTGGATGCGCCTTCACGAGCTCTCTAAAGAGAGTTCCGGACTGAATGGCGTTCTGAAACACCGAAATGAGGACGTCGTCGGATAGAGGATCGACTTTAAGGCTCTCATTATAGAAACGGGCTAGGAAGTCGCTGATCGTTTCTCCTCGCCCCTGCCTTAAGGTGAGGAGCTGGGCCGGGCTGATTTTTGCCTCAGCTTTCTGGAAGAAACGACGCTCAAAGACGTTGAGTAGGTCGGCGTACGACCCTATGCTGCAGCGAGGCAGGTTATCGAACCAGTTCCTGGCGTTGTCCACCAACAGCTCGGGGAAGACTTTACACATGTAAACGTCCTCGGCGAGCCCTTGGTTCAGCATGTTGTATTGATACTACGACAAGAAGTTGCTGGGGTCACACGACCCATTGTAGGGTTTGATGGGCGGTACTCTATACGTCGGCGGGAGCGGAGTATAGAGTATTTTATTGGTGAAAGGAGTGGCGATTCGACTGTAACCAGTGAATCTCCCCTGGCCGTGGTTACCCTCGTCACGCTGGGGTGGATCAGCGTTTCGAGGAGGTGACGTCGAACCACTCTGAGGTGAGGCGCGGTCGCTGTTCCCACGGCGATTGTAACCACGTCACCTTTGGGGAAGTTTGACATTTTTGTCTCTAATAATTTGGAGACTTGGGGACCGTTGTCGTGATGGTCCGGTTCCTTCTTCTCCACCTCGACTCTGTTGTCGATGTTGATCGACAAACTTAAGGAAATCTTGTTCGTGGAGGTCCAAGTACGCCTTCAGTGCATCTCCAAGCTCGAGTTGGAGTGCGGCAGTTTTTGCGTCGGTGGCTGCCCTGGCCTGGCTCACTGCTACTAGCTGAGTCACCTGACTGGCCTGGTGACACATCCTCCTAGTGGCCTTCAGGAGTTTGGTGGATTATGGGTTGCTGGTCACGTCGGACTTGGGAAGCAGTTTGCTGAGTTTGGCTTGCGTCGACCTCCTCCTCGTTGGCCGGTGTGTAAGGTGGATTGGTGGACGGGTCTAAGTTCTACTTCGCCTTGACAGCAGCAGCGGTAGCGGCGGTGGTGGAGCGGGTTGGTTTTACCATCGTATCTTCACTCGAAAACGTTGATCGATTTCACAAAAAGAATTCTGCAGAGTTCCCACAGACGGCGCCAGTGATCGATCTGAAATTTTCAGAGTGATTTGTAAGAAGAAAAATAAAGAACGCAAGAGGTCTTTACGTGGTTCGATCTTTTTGTTAGATCTACGCCCACGGGAAAGGAGAGAATGTTTGTATTAATATGCTCGAGTAGCTATTACCATTTGTCCCCCTATCTATACAAATGGCCCTATTTATAGAGACCTAAGAGCGGTTACGACCGAGGTTATGGGTGGTTCCTCGTCCGAGGTCGTGGGTGGATCGTGTGTAACCGTCTTGCCACGTCCGCGATCGTGCATACCCTAATCGTGGGTTATTGGGCCGGCCGGGTTTCCAGACTTATCCTGTTGGGCTCTGTCCGGGATTGGGCCGAAGTGAGTTTTGAGTGGGCCGAGCTGATCTAGGCCGAGTTGGATTAGGTCCAATTATATATATTGGGTCTGATGCTTGGGCCTAGTAGATGGGGCCACATCCTATCAGAATTCTCTCCTAACTTCTGAAATGAGTATAAATGCATATGATTATAAAGAAAAAAAAAAGCTCATCTTTACTCAAAATAGAAAAAGGTTTAACGCATTGATTTGCTCATTGTGCATCCTTTCGTTTTCATGTTCTGATACAAAATGGACATTTGATTGTTATAATTTCAAAAAATAAAAATAAAAATAAATGCTACTGTCCACAATAAAACATATAGACTCATTTTCATATAATCATCAGATGCCAAATGCATAGCCATTTTCAATACCTAAAAACATATAGACTCATTTTCAATACCTAAAAACATATACCAAATGCAGAGCCATTCAATTTTTCCTAGAATTTCGCTATCAGAAAATATTATCAAGTTCCTTTAAAAAAATTATATATATACTATCAAGAAAATACTAACATGAACTGAGACGACACGCACAGTTTTATTTACTCGCCCATGTTTGATTTTTGTAGACAAAATAGTTTATTTAAAAATTTTATATTGTGACGATTCATGAGAAGATATTATTCGGACGGACTAAATTATATCTACCGATTAAGTATTTCAAGCCATATGATCCTTGTATGGAAAAATAGGTAAAAAATAGTAACATTTGTTGGATAGTTATACTCGTCGTAAATGTCAAGACACCTACTATTTACAATAATACATAGAAAAATAGGTCAAAATGATAGCAATATTTGAATAATTTTACTAATTTTGAACACTTGGGATCCTCTCTTCCCATTTTCACATTCCAACAGTGTACCAAATCTTAATATCTACTAATTTTATTTATTTTTCTTCAATAATTTATATTTACAATAATTTAGTTTAATTTTAATACTATTATATTCTAGGGTTAACACATCCAATTAGGGTTTATAATTATTTTTTACTAGCATTTAATTTCACTTTTATTGTTTATGCAGAATTAGGATCGACAAATTCAAAATTAGGGAATATAATTATTAAAATTTTCAATTTTTATTTTTATAAAGGTTTATTATGATATCAATATATTATTATACGTTCCGATGCGGATTCGGAGCACCAGAACGATCCAAGCGCCTACGTGGCGCCTCCTACGACCTCCGTTCCCTATTTATTTAAATTCTATATATTTATACATTTATTAATATATTAATAATTATAATTTATATATATCATACATAAAATTTAAAAATTTGAGGATTGGAGGATTCAAACTCATGATCTCCCACATGATAGGCTATGTTTTATACCACTACACTATATCATTAAATAATACTTATTTAAGACTCACAATATATATATCCATTATTCAATTAGTTTTGAATCATTATCAACTACATTATGTCCATTTATAAAATTATTAATATATATATTTTGAGTATAAATATATATAATATGGATATATATATATATATATATATATATATTTATTGATTTTAACATGTGTTTCTTAAATTTTTATGAATCTATACCATATAAATCATAATTTTTTTTGGTATATATATATATATAATAGATATTTTTATTATTTTTTTATTAATTTATTTATTATAAGGTTCAACCGATCAAACCATGACCCAAAAAATATTTCAATATTGAGGACGTTTTTGCTACTCTTCCCAAAATAGAAAAAATAAAGAAAAGAAAAAAAAAAGTAATATTTTGGCTCGAGCTATTTTCAGTTTCAGTTGATCAACCTGAACTGTTTTTTATTTACCATATTTTGGCTCTGACACCATTTCGATTTTGAGGTGGCCTGTCCAAAAGATTTTGATATTCTTTTAATTTGTATCAATAACTACAATTGACAAATTTTTATAACGAAAAATATATTTTTAATTTTTAAACACTAAATTAATTTTGAGGTGGCCCATTGGCCAATAAATTTTTTAAACTCTTTTAGTATGTATAGATAGCTATGATTGTTGAATTTTTGTAACAAAAAATATATTTTTGATTTAAAACAATTGACAATAATTAAACACAAAATGAGCTTCATGGGCTATTTTCAATTTGGATTGGCTAAACTTTTTTTTTTTTTTGTGTTAAAATATTTTGGCTCTAATACTATATTGATTTTGAAGTGGCCCATTGGCCATGAAAAATTCCATAATGAAGATTTCCTTCATTGATTTGATTTTTTTTATTAATACATATAAACAGAGTACAACTACTCGATAGTGGAGTACACCGCATTAAACTATTTTCTAATAAAATTTAACGCAACTTTGTAACACATATTCTCTATTAAATTATCATAATACTATTTTTCAATTCGGGTTGATCAGGCTAAACTGATTTTTAGTAAAAAATATTTTTGCCCTAACACTATTTCGGTATTGAGGTGGCCCGTTGGCCAAGAAGATTTTGAATTTTTTTGGCTCTAATAATATTTTAATGTTGAGGTGGCCCGTTGGCCAAAAAGGTTTTAAAATGCTCTAATGTATTGCAGCATTGTGCCAAAACTGAGTTGAGGCGCTTACGGGTCAAGGATCTGCCGTCCGCACTAGCCGTTACTGAGGAGTTGGTGGACTTGAAAGCAAGTGGTTCTTTTGAGCCCGAACATGGGGATGCGGGACGTGTTGAGGACAAGGGAAAAAGTTGGAAGAAGAAGGCTTTCAACGACCCAGTGCTGGTGGTACGGCGAGTCACGCTTTAGGGACAGGGACAAGCTTCGCGGGAGCTTCATATGTGATGGAGACCACCAGATACGGGACTGTCCGAAGCGGAAGGCTAACATTAGGAGAAGTTGAATGTTGTGGTCGTTGAATCCGTGGAAGAGGAGGCTCAGGTCAACATGATGCAGTACATTTATGTCACGCCCCAAATCCTGATAGAAAGAACACGTGACGGGCGCGTGACTAGGGGTTGGATTAAAGAAGCGGGGATAGAAATGTGATTCAATTCATACCAATAATCGACTGATGTTTCATGAAAAGTTGGGCAACATCTCATTGCGAAGGGGATAAGCCAGAATAAAAGCAATGGCAATATACCCAACATAACAAGCATATCATTATACTAGGATCGCATAAGATTCGATGGCTCAACGAATCAACATAAGTCCATCATTTCAACACATAAAGTCGAGTTCGAGCTCTCGAGAATAGATAATCAACAAGTTCAGAGTACGATATTTCAAGTTTCAACAAAAGATATGTTCAGCGGAAGCTTAACAAAAGGAGATTCCTAGCCTCAGCTCCGCACCGTCATCACAGCTGCATCAACCTGAAAATATTTGGAAATATTTGGGCTGAGTACAATTGTACTCAGTGGGCTACACATTTTATCAACAGTTTATGAAAACTGACAGTTCATTAAGCATATCAGTATGAAACATAACAACATGAAGCAATAGCAGATTATGAAACCTTAGCGACATAAAACCATAGCAATTTATGAAACCATAGTCATAAAACATAACAACATAATGCCATATCAATTTATGAAGGCATTGCATTTACTTTAACCTAGATTCTTAAGTCCGTCAGGTTAAGTATTTTCCTAGCTCCAGGACGAGCCCTGTCAGCTATCATTTTAACTAAACCTCGGGACGAACCACTGTCAGGTAAATTTGAGTTAAATCTTGGGAACGAAGCCACCATCGGATTAACTTCATAGTCAAACTTGGGACAAGCCACCGTCAGGTCAACAAACCCCGGGACAGGCCACCATCAGGTTGATTCTCTAGCCTAACCCCGAGATGAATCCCGTCGGGTCGACTCCATAACGTCTCACAATAGCAATTTCATTTCCAAATAACCAAGTAACACATCCATACATCTCATATTCATTCAGTAAGTAAAGTCCACCTCTTGAAGCGTAGAAAAATGGTCGGTCTTGAGAGGCAACACCTAAAACAACTTCCTCGACGAGCCACGCCTATTCATCAATATTCCATAAGAATTCTAAGATTCTTAAAATAAATCTAAGGGAAATATATATTCGCCTTCTATAATTTCTTGGTTACAATCTGTTAAGGTTAACAGATTTATTTAAATCTTTTAAATCTTTTCATTAATAGAATTATCATTTTATTGTTATTAAGGAGTCCAATTAAGGAATTTATTTGAGTTCAAATATTCATTGAACATTTAATCTGAAATTAAGATAAATTCCAGAAACACATTCTTGGGCTAATTAAAGCTTAAAACCTTGATTAATTAGAGTCCAATAACTTAATTAACCTCAGCCCATAATAAAATCTTGGAAGCCCATCACCAATATAACTTTGAGGCCCGAATCTACAATTATTTCGGCCCAAATAGATAACCAAGGTCCACACCCAATTTAATCTCATCTCTTCTTCTCTGCTGAAAACGGGAATCCTTTCTCTCTCTCTCACACCCTCGCCGACTCTTCCCTTCCTCTTTCTTCGACAGAAACGCCGGCAGCCGGCGCCAAATCTCCAGCGCCGCCGCCGCCCACCGGTCTTCTCCACTTCTCGAACTCATTTTCTCTTGCCCGAAATTCCAAAATCTGAGCCGTGCCTTCTTCTCCTTCATCGCCCAATCGCCGGCGCTGCAATCTATGGCCGCCGCGTCGTCAACGTTGCCTCCGTTCGCTCAGCGGCTTTCCTGCGCCGCCGTCGATTCTTAACCAGTGCTGCCTGCTTGTGACGCCGCCGCCCCTTGCGGCAGCGCCACCGCCTCTCCTCGATTCTTCACCAGCGAAATCCCAGCGAGAAACTCGCCATCGCCGCTGCGTCGAGCTCATCACCGCACCTAAGTCCGCCACTCTCAAAGCCGCTTCTTTCTCCCGCCTGGAATCTGCCGCCGTCGCTGCCATGGCTGGAATCATCACCTCAGGAAGCCGCCACCGTCGTCGTGTCTGTGCCAGCGCTGCCGTCGACGAGCTTTCTTCAGCCGCCGCCGCTGCAGCAGCACCGCCTCCGTTCAGCCACCATTGCTCCTCTTCGTGGTCTGCTCTGACAGCTCCGCTGTTGAGCCTCATCTCCGGCAACAGCCCCACTATGGAACGAACTCCCTCATCCTAGTATTTCTTCTTCAACCTTTCCCTCTTTCTTAGTTTAGTTATTGATTTTGTATTATATGTTTTGGTTTGATTTCCTCTGTTTTCATTTTATGGAGTATCATAGCTGCTGAAGTTGGTGCCTTATCTTATGGTTTTCATTTTGAAATTCTTGGAGTTCATACACTTACGCATGTTGCTGAACATGTGTAAATTTATTTCATTGGTTCTTTCCTTTGGATTTCAGCATCAAATCAAATCATGAGCATGAGAATAATATGTATATATATACATATAGGCGTATTGAATATGTTGAAGATTTGTAATTGTTTAGTTCTCTATGCATTTTTAGCATTTGATTATCAAGGGGGCACATAGGTTGCTGTAGTGTCGAACATATTTTAGCCTCTTCAATTTCTTATTCCAGTCTTGCGTTGCATTTTAAGGTATAGCCGGTGGGATTTAAGTTTCATACTTTATTTTCCATATGAGCATAAATATTTCAGAGTTGGTTCTTTATTTCTTGTTCTTGTTTTTCTTATTTAAACTGTAAGGGCTCGTTTGGTAGCAATACCGGGAAAATGGCAGATAAAAAAATATGTGATAAGTTGAGATAAAAAAAGTATGATAAGTTGGGATAAGAAATATATTGTGTGTTTGGTATAAATATAGATATTTTGGATTGTGTGTTTGGTAGAATAGTTATAAAAACAATAATTTTTTTTTTTTTTGTAGTTTGCAAATAAAAATAACAAAATTGAAAATAAAAAATTGATAATTAAATTGAAAATAAAAATTGATAATTAAAAATAAAAATAAAAAATTGATAATTAAAATTGAAAATATAAAATTGATAATTAAAATTGAAAA
Source organism: Mentha longifolia (assembly GCA_001642375.2). Taxonomy (NCBI): domain Eukaryota; kingdom Viridiplantae; phylum Streptophyta; class Magnoliopsida; order Lamiales; family Lamiaceae; genus Mentha; species Mentha longifolia. The sequence continues at coordinate 18,073,914 of CM038113.1, read as the reverse complement.
TAAAAAAATTAATAATTAAAGTTGAAAATAAAAAATGATAATTAAAGTTGAAAATAAAAAATTAATAATTAAAATTGAAAATTGAAAATAAAAAAATTGATAATTAAAATTAAAAATAAAAATGATAATTAAATTGAAAATAAAAAATTGATAATTAAAATTTAAAATAAAATTTGATAATTAAAATAAAAAATAAAAAATTGATAATTTAAATTAAAAATAAAAAATTGATAATTAAAATAAAAAATAAAAAATTGATAATTAAAATTGAAAATAAAAAATTGATAATTAAAATAAAAAATAAAAAATTAATAATTAAAATTGAAAATATAAAATTGATAATTAAAATTAAATAATACTTATCTCGACTTATGATAGGGTAGAGACGGTATAATATATGTCGGTGTAACAGTGAATTTAGTCCGGACCCAAGCAATTTTACGGGCCGGTGAGATTATATTTTCCGGATACTAAACACTGTATAAACCGAGATAAACATACTTATCTAACATTTTCTCGGCTACCAAACGGGCCCTAAGAGCTTTGGAGTGTAAGAGCTTTGGAGAGAAATACTTACAGTTGGAAGATGAATAATGGCTTTGAATCTGCAATAGTCTTGGGTTGGAAAGGACGAGTGAAGAACTAGTTGACGATTCTTCTTATGCTTTCTTCTTCCTCCTCTCCTGTATCCTTTCTCTTTCTTTTCCTTTAAGTTTTCTGCATCTTTTCTTTTAAGAGAGTTCTTGGTATTTGAAGTGTGCAGGTTCGAAATGAAGGAGTGATGGAGCAGATAAAAGGGTGAAAGGTTGGCAAAGGAAGTAGTGTTCATGGGAGTGGTTTATAGGTTGATAGGAAGCCATGCTTTCTTCCTTGTGTCACACGGTGACATCCTGATTTTAGGGAGGATTTGTGTACTACTTAGATTTGATGAAATCTTTTATTGTAGACTTGTATTAGCCTATTGATGTGTAGGAGTAGAAATCGGCTGATGTGATGATGTATCCCCACACCTTTTTAGTTGTACGTTAGCTTATTATATGTTACTCCCTTCGGCTCAAGATTCGTGAGACTTTTCTTTTTGACATTTTCAGCACGCATTTCACGCTTCTCGTTGATGAGTTTTAAAATGAATTTTTGAGGTATTTTTCTTTTTACTGGATACTACGAGTGTCATAGTATCCCGTAAAAAGAAAAATACCTCCAAAATTCATTTTAAAACTCATCAACGAGAAGCGTGGAAATGCGTGCCGAAAATGCCAAAAAGAAAGGTCTCACGAATCTTGAGCCGGAGGGAGTACTTAATTAGGGACTTGCTCCTTTTGTTTTGGCTATTAAGGAAATTGTATGAGATCTCATTCTATGTAGTCGAAAATGGCTTGGCCCAAATCTCCTTTTTTATTTATTTATGAATTAATACAATTGTATTATTGGCTCTTAATTATTAATACTTAGAGATTCATTAAAGCATTGTTTAATTAATCCATTTTGAAATATTATAAAGTTATATTATATTGAATTCGATTCGTTAGTTCGTAATAAAAATTACGAGATATAAATATAGATTTATATCTATTCCTAAATTGCAAAGTGAAATGCAATTTCATACATCTTAAACAATAACAATTCTATTCGTCATAAATAGAGACAAGGCTACGCAAAATATTTGAATTTCTACGCATTTTCTATTTATTAAAAGTTGGGGTATTACAATTTCGGGTATGCAAGTGTTGGATGATGGTCATGACATGCCAAAAGTGGGCCGTAGGAAGCCTGAGAAGGACATGATGATTAAACAACCAAGTGTGGGTCATGGTGTGCTCACGTATGCAAAAGTCTTGGCGGGAGCTGCGTCAAGCAACGGCCGTGGTGTGTCGGGAGAACTCGCTTGTGGTGAGTAAGTTGTTGTTGAAAATGAATCGAAGACAAGAGGCTTATCCCACTTGACGAGGACGTCGTCGAGTTTTGGTGTGGGAAGTTTGTTAGACCCCTAAATCGGCGGATGCAGCAGGTGCGCCTAGCCACGGGCGACTATATCCGATTTTGATGTGGCCTGTTGACAAATATATTTTTGCCTAAATCGGCAGATACAGCTGGTGCGCCTAGCCACAAGCGACTCATATTCGATTTTGAGGTGGCTCGTTGACTAATATATTTTTGAAATTCTTTTAGTATGTATCAATAGCTATAATCGTCAAATTTTTGTAACAAAAAGTATATTTTGAATTTAAAACACCTGAGAATATATTAAACACAAAATCGATTTTGAGATGGCTCATTAGCCAATAAATTTTTAAAATTCTTTTAGTATGTATCGATAGTTATAATTGTTAAATTTTTGTAACAAAAGTGTATATTTTTAATTTAAGACACTTCACAATAAATTAAAAATAAAATGAGAATCGTTTTAATAAATTATCATAATACTACCATTTTAATAAATATACAATAAAAATGATACCCATCAAATTTCGATGGGATACAAACTAGTATTATATTATAGTAATTTGAACCTGCCTTTTTTGTATTGGTCTAAATATAAAATTCATACTCCGTATTAATTAATTTTAGGTGTGCATGTTACAACAACATTATATCTTTGTGGTTGATTTATGGTTGTTGACTCTTTTTCTAATCTATCTACGGTCCGAAAGCAACAACAAAATCAAAAGAATCCGGAGATTTCATTAATTTATAAGGATAGATTCTATAAATTATTATTGTATTATGGGACGACGTATGAATTAACTAGATCATGACATTTTTGTTTGTATTGGCAGAGATCACGCGTGTAGTACGTGTATCCAGTTGTTATTTTTAATTAATTTTTAACGTAATTATTTTTAATTAATTTTTAACGTAAAATATAATGAAGTGTAATTAAAAGTAATAAATTATAACCATTATCCTATTATTTATACATAAAAAAGAACCTATACTATTTTTAATGTTTATATAATTTAAAATGTGAACAAATTCACGTTAAATCTTTTCATGTTTGATTTAGATGGATGAAGACCATATATTATTTTTTTCTCTTTTGGCTTTTAGACACAAGTTTGTTCAAAGTCTCATCATCATCACTTTGAATATCAATGCAATCTTCAAATTCGTTTTTTGTTATTTTTCTTTTCCCTTTTCCCTTGCACTTCATTAAGCTGCAACTCTACATTTGATTATTTCTTTTATTCCACTTGAGTTGGCTTGATATTTTTCTGTCTTTTATTTTCTTCCACTTTATTGGTTTGACTCTAAAATTATTTAACTTGTGTCGTGGTTCTACTTAACTTGACACTAACCGTAGAACTAGCATTAAAAACAGATCTAACCAACACACAGAGATTGGTGACCCAATTCGGTCTTAATCACACCTATGTCTGGGGGATTTTTCCCGAGGAAACAACCTTGTAACGTCCCGATTTCCCCTTTAGGGTTGTTAACAACCTTGAATAAGTTATTCAACTTGTGTTTTTAGAGTGACAAACCGAGTCCTATCCGAACAAGGAAACTCGCGGAGGCTCTTTCCTTGTTGAATAAGGAAATCTTCACATCTTCGATTCCTTGCATCACACGGATATCTCCTTAACGTATATTTTGTTTATATCCATAAGGATATAATTTGATCTTCTCAACTCAATAGGAATCTTCATGGTTATCTTCTAGCTGTCCAAAACACTCTCTAGCGTGACATCAACACGTTTTTCTTTAGGTGAAACAAATCTTGAAACAAACAAGTATTGCACAGGGGAAATAGTTGTTTCACTTCTAAAGCTACATAAATATGCCAATTATATAATGAGTGTAATTCATACAGTCACAGACTCTCTTTACTATCTGGATCGCGCTAATTAAGAAAGCTAAGTTCCCCCTATTATCTATCTTTGCAGACTTGATTGTCGTTGAGCAAAGCATTTCTTTTGAAAACTGTAAATGCAAACCTCCATACAGTACGCATATTCATTTTCACCGTAAAAAAATATATATATACTTCTTGAAATTATAAATATTTTTAAAAAAATGAAGTTTGAAAGTAAATTTCATAGAAGAAAAACTTTTTGTAGCGAAAACTAACCTAATTTATTGTTGAAATATACTCACTCCATCTCACCCTAAATGACCCATTTCTTTTCGGCATGAGTTGGAAGTGTTTAAGATATAAAGTGTATTGTGTTTAAGGAGAGTGTGGTTTATGAAGTTAGACATATTTTAAAAGTAGAGCATCATAGATGCATAAAAACATATTGATGTCTGATCTTAAATGATAGATAGTATAAAGACCTTTGATTTGGTACAAAAATCATAAAAAATGGAGAACAAACGAGAAAGTTATGATAATTTAAACTTTTAGAATTTAAATTATATTGAGATACATGCCGAGAGGTGAGTGAATAATATAAGATTTAATTAGGGAATATTAAGTGTAATTAGAGATTTACTAATTGTACCCTTATGTGGCTAATTATTTCCTTATATGGAAATGGGTCATTTATGGTGAGACGACCCGAATAAGAAATGAAGTCATTTAGGATGAGACCGATAGAGTATTAATATACTAAGCAACTTACATACAGTGCAGCAATATCATGAAATATCGTAATATGCACATTATAATCCTCTTGTATAACATTCAGATTTATTCTATATCTACAATGTGTTAGATAATAGTTATACATCTTTTATAAATTATCTGTGTATACATATTTTCATCTTTACTTTGGTGTCATCTCAACAACTTCCATAAAATACCATTTGCATAATGCAATTTCACTATTTTGGGACATGATGTTAAACACTTTTTACATGAATCATATCGATGAATCAATTAATCTATTATTATTATATAAAATAACTATAAAAAAACAAAAGAAACATTTTCTAGGGAAAATCTTGCTAAAGAAACTAAGATAATTTTTTTTTTCGAAAGGTAGATAATTTAGGGGGGTGTATTCAATTCGGATTTTAAAAGATTTTGATAGATTTTATAATCCATGGATTCTGTTAATTCTATAGATTATTTTAATTCTAGGTAGAATTTAATAGATTCTATTAGATTGATATTTTCTTTGTCCCACCTAAATAGTCCACATTACTTTTGGCACAGAGACCAATACAAGTAGAGATAAGGAATTTTAAAATAGTATTAGTTGTGAGATAAACTTTTATCATTTTAGGAAAGTGGACTATTATATGGAACAAACCAATAAGGAAATGTTGACTATTTAAGTGGGACGGAGGGATTATATCTCTATTTTGATTGACTTTTTAAGTCTACACCCAAATATATACCACCAGTTTGCGTGAAAATGAAGGATTGAAAAATCTGCAACAATCTCTTCTTTCTCTCCATCTTTCTCGCCTCTCTCTCTACATTTCTCTATCTTTTCTACTATTTTCCAGATCCCATTGCTTTCTTATTAAGAATACAAATATATATATATATATATATATATATATATATATATATAGGGATGAGATCTGTAAAACTGTCTTCTAGTGTAAGAAATAAAAATTATTATAGACCCTTGATGAGATGATGAGACCACAATGGATGGCCTGGATTTAAGAGAAATAACCATAGATAGATTAGGAATTTAATAAGGGGGTCGACTTCTAAGTAAAGAGAGGGTAAATTTGTAAAATTAAAAATCTTTCCATGTACTACCACTATATAATTCGACTAAAAACGTGGGATTTGAAAATAAAATGCTCCAAATTAAATTCCACGTAAGTATCCACCATTAATTGTAGAAATAGTATAATCCTAAGGAAAACTTAATTAGTGAAGAGATGCATGTAAAATTTTATTTTCAAATTTTTAAGAATCAATGTCGATTATTAGGTCGACTTATAATGCATTTTTATGTTGTACTATAATGCATTTCTTATATTATTGCAATGCATAATATTTTTTGCATTGAAAAATATAAAATATAAAGGTAGTTCTGTTACAGTGCATGTTGTTCTTTTAGAACGATCGATATTGTTGGAGAACTTTAATGCATTTCAATTAATATTATAATGCATTTATCATGTATGAAAATATGAATGATATGTGTAACTAAGTGAAATTATAAATGCAGTGGTAATGCATTTGGCGTTGTATAATAATGCATTTTTTTGTTGTTGTAAATATATGAATTTTGTATTTGGTGTATTGGTAATATATTCATTGTAATATTATAATGCACTCTCATCTAAAAAAACAACATAATAATGCACTCTTCGGGATACAAAATTTTAGATCCACACATTCAAAGTTAGTTTTCTCAGTCTTGTATTCGTAACAAGAAAAAGTTATATAATATAAATTCATAATGCATTGTCTTATTAATTTCTAGTTTTCTAATGTATCAGTAATACATACTATAATGCAACCAAATTCTATAGAAGAAAAAAAAAACACACACACACGGTTAGGTTGGAGATGGCATAATCAGTGATGATGATGAAGTCAAAGTTGATGGCTAACTGATCCATAAAATTGAGATAGAACAATGAAGAAGATGGCAAAAAAATTGACAAAATTTGAAGAAAATGATTTCCGTAAAATAGAATCATTTAAGATAAACGTGAAGATACAATCAAAATTTAGAAATGTAAACCCCAAAATTTAAGGCTGAAACCACCAGCCCACTAATGATAAAAATACATAAATAACCCTACAACGAAAAAAAGTCTTATTCTGTATATAAATTGAATAAATACGTTGCCCATTAATCTACAAATTTGGACGGTCGAAATTTCTTCTTATTTGCTGCTTCTGTAGTTGTAATTTGTTGGCACCTCTGGTGCCATGTGTTGGAGTTATATACTGCAAAGCATACTTTTATGCGTGTATATTAAATGTATCTTCCTGTTTAATGGAAATAAATATTGTCATATGATTTGCATATTAATTCGTGTTATGGTTATGCAAATAAACGTCTGGTACTATATATTATAGGTAATATTGTGTGGGTGGTCACACATAAGATCATATTATCACATTCTTATATAATTAAAGGGTGTTCGCAACCTAAAATAATCTTGGACACATTACTTGTCAAGGTTGTAGTATAATGCTTAATATTAGCTGGTCTTGGCTATTAGCTTATACTGGTGCATACACAGTTGCATTGAACAAGATCACGGAGAGATAAATCCTTTTATACTGACTTAAAAAAAGGACCAGATCTCGGACGATTATTATTTCTTAATTCTAGTTGTCATAATATTCAATTATATATTTATAATTATTACTTCGTATTACTTTGATTTATCATGAGTGAGAATTATCACAACTCAAATATTCTCCGTATCTTGGGTAATAATATTATAAATATGATAATTAATATTATAGCTAGAAATTGTGTCTCGGTGCGCCGAGTTGATGATGTCCCCTTGAGGCGTTCTAAGGATTATTATATCAAACCCTGCAGGTGGATTAACTTCCGATATAATAATGAGGTCGAACGGGTACTACTCTCGGTTTAGAGATTAATTAATTAAAGTAGTCAGTAGCTTAAATTAATTAATGGACATGCGATATCTTAAACACGAGAAATAATGTAATTAAAAAAGGATCCTAGAATGTAATAATTTGGGATTGAACGACAGTGAAATATTATTTTACTATAGTGGAATGACTATAATATTAATATAATTAAATAGAGTATTGGGGCGAGATAATACTTGGATTATTTAATTATATTGGGAGGCCCAGTCCAAATCCTCCTTAAGATCCCTGGAGTAGCCCAATAGAGCATAGCCTGCCCCATTAACCAAACCCTAGCTTCTCCACCACTCCACTTCTTATTTATAAATAAGGGATAAGTAGAGAAAGGAAGAACGTGGTTTTCAGATTCATAAATCTAAGAGGGGGGCGCCGGTTTCTAGGGTAGGCAGAGAAGATAGATTTTCGCCCACTCGAAATTCTTCTAGTTGCTAGAGAATACTCTAGAAGATCTCAAGGTTTACATTTAAGAGCTAGATCTCGTGTGCAGTGATCTAGTACATGGAAGATCTTTTCCTCTACTCAGTTTTCTGCCGGATTTACGCAAACAGGTATATGATCTTAGATCGGTATCCGCTTTCAAGATATATAATCATATGATAATAATTATTGAAAATAATTAAATCCACATCCGAGGGATCCCGGATCCAACAACTGGTATCAGAACCAACTCGGCTCTGTAGATTTAATTATGAATAATTATTTATTTCATATTATTGTATTGGATGCAATTAACTTGGTTTTGCAGAGATCCAATTGTCATGGTAATATGTATGTTTTGGGTTTTAATTTTATATTAAAATCAGCCTATTTGTGACTGCGTTTGTAAACACACGAGAGTTGATCGTGTTAGATTAGATTTATTTTCAATTTTATTTTGTAAAATTCGAAGTAAATGTTCCGATCTATGTAATTCGATCGAGCCACCATGAATGGAGGACGAACCAACTGTCCATGGTGGCTGATGGCGGAGGAGTAGGCGGAGGACGTCCCGTCGGACGTCGATGAAGGCATGGCCGCATTGCGGCGGTGATGAGAACCGCGGCTAGGGTTTTGGCCCTACCGCGGCTGTTCTCGGTCACCAGCACTGCAACAGCGACCGGGGGACCTCCTCGATGATGGTGACGCACCAGAAGAACAACAACAGTAGTAGGAGTGCAGGGCAACGGCGGTTCAGCCGCTGTTTGCGGCGGCGCAAGCTAGGGTTTTCAAAACCTTAGCGACTTGCGGTGGCTGATCGGTGTCTGCATGACTGCTATCTGGCATCCCTTAGGATGCCGGTGATGCTGTTGGATGTCGACGCGGAGCGGAGGAGGCGGCAGAGGAGCAGCAGCGGCTGCTGCTGTGTTTACGCGGCGGCGGCGGCTGCAGATTGCTTCCAGCCATTTTCCGGTAGGTTCAGCGGCGGTTGGTGGTGATAGGAATGATGGCAGTGTTCTTGTGAGACGTTGCGGCGGCGCGTGTGGTACACGCGTCAACCGGATGGTGACCGGCCGTGAAAACGCTTGTTCAACAAGTTTGTGTTTATCCGGAAAAGATTTGATTTTATCTGGATAGATTTGTTCTTATCTTGAAGATTATTCCATCTTTTAAGATTTGATGTTATCTAGTTAGATATGATCTTATCTGATAAGATTTATTCTTATCAAGAAATATTTGATCATATCTAAAATGATATGTTTCTATCTTTAAAGGATTTGATCTCATCTTGGATATAATTAATCCTATCCAACCACCATGCCTGATTTGGAAATTAGGGTTTTCCGCACCCTAGTAAATCGAGCTGAACAACGGGAGATCTCCGGCGGGTCTCCTCGACCTCGGGTGAACAGCAGCGGCAGTAGTGGCGCGTGGAGGAGACGGCGTCGGCTAGGGTTTCAGCGGTTAGGGTTTCTCAAACCCTAGCGAGCCAAACCATAGGGCCGTTTCTCAGCCCGTGATCCCGGCCCAACGACACACGTCAATTTTTCAAGCTCGTTTGAAGAAACTGAAGGCCATGATAATTGGATAATTATTTTTAATTAATTATCTTGTGCTTGTTTATTTGATGTTTGTGGATAGCATGTTGTTTAATTATTCGCGATTTTTAATTATATGCTATGCTTGAAAAATGAAATAAAACCTTGGTTTAAAATTACTAAGTGGTTTTATAATTTTAATTTTAGATTAATTTTGTATTTTTCGAGAATTTTAATTATTCTGGCCTCCATAATTGGTTTAAAAATGAGTTAATTCGGGGGGTCGTATTTTATATTATTTTAAGGTTTTACAATATAATAATGCTTCAAAGTATATGACATTAACTTTGTGTTAGTTATTTTATTTCCAAGCTATACTATATTTTTCGGTTCACTTGTTTAAATACTCAGTGAAAAACAAATTCGAGAGTTCCAATTATCACAATTGGAAATGTAACTTGGACATTGTCTTGACTGCTAACGAACAAAAGTTTGTCCTTACTGAGGAATGTCCTTATGTGCCAACTAAGGAGAGTATGCCTAAACAGTGTGAAGCTTAGTTTCACGGAGATGTTTAGTCATCATGGATACCAAGTTCGACAAAATATTCTTTTGTCGATGAAAATGGTTGAAGGTACTCCAAATAGGGACCATGTTCTTAAGATGATCAATTGTCTTAAAGAAATGGAGGTATTAGGTGTTGAAACCGATGGGGAAACTCAGGTCGATATCATAATAGAATCACTCCCTATGAGCTTTGATGTGTTTCGGCTTAACTATAATATGAATTAATTCATGTACAAGTTAATCGAATTGCTCAATGAACTCATCAATGCTGAGATGTTACAAACCGGTTCTCAAACATTGATCACCACAACTTCTGCACCTTTTAAACCAAAGGATGGTTAAAGGAAGTAGAAGCAAGGTGGTGGTCGTTAAGGAGGTGACGCTCAGAAGGTGAATAACTACTTAAGGTGGAATAGAGAAACCAAGAGGAAAGTGTTACCGTTGTAAGCAGAAAAGACAAATTATGGCGACAATGGTCAATATATATCTTGTGCATTTGTTCAATGCAGTCGAGATTACCATCACAGTGGGAGACACTATGAAAATGGCAACCATTGCAGTGGGAGACGCTACGAAAGTGGTGGTCAGTGCAGTGGGAGACGCTACGAAAGTAGAGGTCATTGCAGTGAGAGACGTACATTAGTTGTGCGCAAACTGCAGTAAATAGCACAACATCAATTCCTTAAATGTAAAGAACCTTCTAGTATGAATCAAACATATATCTGGTATTTAAAGTTTTGGTCACCTTAGATCAAAGGGCAATAGATCAAAAAGTATGTTGGATTTGATTCATACGGACGTGTGTGGTCCAATGTCGGTACAAGCTAAGGGGACTACGAGTACTTCATCATTTGGTTGATGATTACTCAAAGTTTTGGATATATATGATGAAACAGAAGTCTAAATCCTTGATAAAGTCAAGGAAATTCAAGGTAGAATTGATTATCATCATGGTAAATATATCAAATCTCTTCGGTTTGATCGAGGAAGTGAATTCCCGAGCGGCGAATTTTTGGAACACATGTCGAAAGTTGGAATCACATCCCAGCTTACTACGCAAAGAATGCCACATCAATGTGGCATGGCGGAACGAAGGAACCGAATATTCTTAGAAGTGTTTCGGTTGATGATGAGCTATTTTGATTTACCTTTTACGTTTTAGGGTTTACAAATAACGGCGTATATTCTAAACCTGGTCCCTTAGGACATCGTATTGAAATACGGTTGTAGGATACCTTAAGGTAACGAGATGTGGTCTATTCTATAGTCATGTAGTCCAAAAGATCGGAATTAGCACAAACGCTCAATTTTTGGAAGAAGGCTATGTGAATAGTTATAAACCCACTAGTGAGATCATTTTAGTGAAATGATGGAAAAAGGCGGTGCTGAAACCACCCGCACTAGATGTTACACCACGAACTGCACCACGTGTTGACACTAACATAAACTCTCAGGTAGAGCCTTATTGTAGTGGGAGGGTCATCTTTCAACCTAAAAGATGGTTGGAAGTGGGAGAATCTTCAGATATCTTACCAGTAAAGATGACATTGACCCATGGACATGTATAGAGGCAATCCAAGAGGAAGATGCACAAGTTTTGGCGAGTTGCAATGGATTCTGAAATTGAATCCATGCATAATAAAATGTGTATGACGTTGTAGAAACTACCTTAAAGGGTAACTCCCATTGGATAAGAGAATCTACAAATGTAAGAGAGGATCTGACAGTAAAGGTTTAGACCTTTAAAGCTAGGCTTGTGGTGAAAGTCTCGCCTGTTGCTATGCTTAAGTCGATCCGGATTCTCTTAGCCATTGCGGCTCATATAGATCTGGAGATTTGGCAAGTGGATGTCGAGACCATTTTTCTAGAATGGTAGTCTTGAGAAATCCATTTATATTCGCCAACCAGAGGGATACATTGCCAAAGGGGATGAGTATCTGGTTTGCAAACTTAAGCGATCTATTTATGGACTTAAGCAAGCATCTCGGTCTTGGAACACATATTTTTTATGAGGAAATCCAGTCATTTGGATTCATTCAGTGTGATTATGAGAGTTGTGTGTATAAAGAGTGCAACGGAAATGTTATGGTGTTTCTAGTACTGTATGTGGATGACATACTCCTGATTGGCAACAACGTGGAGTCGTTATTGATCGCTCTCACTTTTGGGAGTGAGATAGATGCAATAATAATCGATAAGTATCGAGTCGAATCCACAAGGAATGTTTTAGGGGTAAGAATTTCAAGTAGTAATCTAGCTACCTATTCACTATCCAAGCTACCAACTAACATGTTTTTGTATTTTTTATTATACTAATGACAATAGAAGTAAGTAACAAAATAAAAGTTCAACTAAACAATCAACAAGTATTCAAATGACAAGATACTCGATAGGAAATGAAAGTGACTCCAATTATACTTCAACTAGGTCTAAGTGATAGGGATGTAGGACTTTAACTAGAATTAGCCATTTTAATCCAATTTCATGTGGGAAACCTCCTAAGTATGATTCACTCAACTCTCATTGCAATGAAATCAAGTAGATTAATGAAAGGCTTAACTCCTACTAAGATATCAGCAATTCATTAACTCCCAATAGCTTACGGAGTTCTTTAGCCCTACTATTCTCTAGCATACAATTCTCTTGTTTCCTAGCATCTAATCCAAGCCTCCTAAGCATTAGATCAAACACTTGATATGCAACTATGGTGATCAAGCACAATTACATAATAAAACATAGCACCATGAGAAATTACATGAAATTAGAAGGTAAATTCATAGATTAGAGCCTAATCCTATCACTTATCCCTAATCTACATATAATTGGAATCACAAGGAAATCTAGCTAGACATGATCAAGGAAAATAAACCATAAGAAATGCATAAAACCATAATCAAAAGATAGAGAATTCAATAAGGAAGAAGAATATGGTCTTAAATTTCAAATCCACCAAGTGTAGCTCCACAAATCTTCAAAAATACAAAAGTAGAAAGAGGGAAATGTAATTAGGGTTCTATAGAGTATATTCAAGCTAAAGATATCCAAATGGGGAAGATTTGGGGTTAATATACATTAGAATTGAGTTTTGGGTCGAGTTGAACCGAGTTGGTCGAACTATACTCGGGCAATAAGTGAGGGAACACGCCACAATGGCGGTTTGGACGGCGGTCTGACAGGCCGCCGTTCAGGCCGCAATCTTCCCTTCCCGGTCCGGTTCTTCTCCTTCTTCGGTTCTTCTTTTGATTCTTTCTTTTCTCCTTGCAAACCTGCTTTCCAACTCCGGTTTCCACCTCTTGAAGCTCGATTCTTTCTCGTTTCTGACCTAGATCCTTAGCTACTTGAATGCTCTTCTGAATTCCTACAAAAGTAGATCGAAAACCGAAAGAAAACGACAAAGGTATAGAATATGCTACAAGTTAAGAAACCCTAGCATTTATAACATTTAAGCACATGAATAAAGACTCAAACACATACGAAATACACTTGACATGCACATAAAATACGTGTTAATCACTCCCCCAAACTTAAGACATTATTCATCCCGAACAATGAAATGAACAATCAAAACACTTAACACGTATGGGATGTGCATTTGAGTTCCTCGATGCCTCATATAATTTCAAAAACCATTTTAGTCCAAGGAAATTATCAAGTCAAACCAAGCATTCATAGAATCACTCACTATCCTAACTTATAACTCAATCACATAGGCACATTCAACCCTAGACCTCACAAGAAGTGTGTATCACTCGATCACTCAATATAAGGACAAGGGTAAGCACTCATCGAAATCATGCAATACACAACTTTAACCATAAGCTTGCCTGTCAACTCAAGTTTCTAATACTACAATGTATGCACAAATTAGGATCAAAAAGGTTCTCTTAAGCTTGTAATGTAGGGACATTGGTTAAGGTAGGGAATTTTAGGTTAAGTGACTTAAATTTTCATCTAAGTTCCTTTACCTCCTTCCTTCACCTTTCTAAGTATGAATTTCTTTATCTTCCACCTTATCCAACCTTTTTTTTATCAAATGAAAACCCAAGCTTCTACCAAATCTCATCACATCAAAGGAAACACTCCTTTATGCCCTTATTCTTTCTTTTTTCTTTTCTTTTTCTTGTAAGAACTTTGTTCTTACCCCCCCCCCCCTTTTTTTTCTAAGAACCTTGTTCTTATTCTTTTCTTTTCTAACATTGAGCTCATAAGAGTGTTCTTTCAACTCAAAACAAATCTCAAGACCATTCACCATCACCCACCATTCTTCATAAATTTTCAACTTTTACCAAAGTTCCCTTAACCATCCTTCACTCCCTATCATCCGATTTTAGAAGAAAAGGCTCTATAAGGCTCAAAATGGGACAACAATGGTAATGAAAGATAGGTTAGTGTTTAGGGATTATGGACTACAAAATGATGGCCTAAGATCATCTCCTAATTATACACACATGTAGCACTTCTAACATGAGTATCAAGGTAAGTTCTAGCAAAGAAAATGTAATGCATGATCAAGCTCACATGAAAGGATATTAACTATGTAAGATGCATAGTTTTTAGGCTCAAAATCCTCCCAAGCTTTTTGCCTAGAGTCTAAGTACCTAAGATCAATCATTCAAGTCATTCAAGTGAAGTGACCTAATCATGCTCGACTTTAACTTGAAAATTTTCAAAAATATTACTGATTAACACGTATTTTATGTGCATGTTGAGTGTATTTTGCATGTGTTTAAGTCTCGATTTGGGTGCTTAAAGTTTAGAAATGTTAGGGTTTCTTAACTTGTAGCATACATTCTACTTTTCTCATTTCTTTTCGGTTTTCGGTCCATTTTATGTAAGAATTGGAAAGAGCATTCATATGACTAAGGATCGAAGGCTAGAAATGAGGAAGATTCGAGTTTGATTAGGGTGAAACCTAGGGTTAAGAATGTGGAATTTGAATTCATAAAGCTAGGGTTTCACTCGTTCAAGTTTGTTTATGTTTTCCTCGTTCTCTCGAGTCTCTTTGTGTCTTTTTGCAGGTTGATGGAGAACTCATTTGGCCAAATTGATCATTCCATGTCAAAGAGGAGCTCATTAGGAAGCCATAGCAAAAAGCGGATCGAGAATCAGAGTTCGGACGAGAGAGAACGAGCGAAAACGGTGAAGTCGCGCAAGAGAAGGAAAACCGGCGGGTTGGCCGGCGGTTTGTCAAACCGCCGGGAACCAACATCAAACCGCCGGTTCACTACCTTATTTGGCAGCATAGACGGCGGTCTGGCCGGCGGTTTGCCAGACCGCCGGTCAAGCGCCCTCTTCACTAATGGGCGAGTTCGGCTCGCCCCGACTCGTCCCGGTTCGTCCCGTTTCACCCCGATTCGACCCAAACTCAATTTGTGATGTATTTAACCCCAAAATTCAACTCATTTGTATATCTTTGTATATTTTAATTCCCCAAAAACCCTTGAAACATTTCCCTCTTTCCTTTTTAGTATTTTGAAGATTGTTGAAGCTACATTGGTTGGATTTGCAATTGGAGACCATCTTCTTCTTCTTTATTGAATTCTCTTTCTTTTAAGCATGATTTCAATTACTTTTTATGGTTTATTTTCCTTAATTATGTCTAGCTAGTTCTCTTTGTGATTTCAATTATATGTAGATTAGGATTAAGTGATTGGGTTTAGGCTTTAATTGTGAATTTACCTTCTAATTTCATGTTCATTTCTCTTGGGGCTATGTTTTATTATGTAATTGTGATTGATCACCATAGTTGCATACCAAGTGTTTGATCTAATGCTTAGGAGCCTTAGATTAGATGCTAGGATCAAGAGATTTGCATGCTAGAGTATAGTAGGGTTAAGGAACTCCATGAGCTATTGGGAGTTAATGAATTGCTTGATGTCTTAGTCGGAATTAGGCCTTTCATTAATCTACTTGTCTTCATTGCAATGAGAATTGAGTGAACCATAGGTAGGAGGTTTCCCACATGAAATTGGATTAAATTGGTTACTTCTAGTTAGAGTTCTAATCACCCATCACTTAAGCCTAATCGAAGTATAATTGGAATCACGTTTATTCTCTATTGATTTTATATCTTTTGCTCATTTGTTGCTTGTTTAGTTAAGTTTTAAAGTTAATAATTACTTTTTGGTGTCATTAGTTAATCAAAAACATAAACTCATGCTTGTCGGTAGTTTGAATAGTAGGTATAGTAGCTAGGTTACTACTTGAGACTTGAGCGTCCTTGCATTCCTTGTGGTTCGACTCGACTACTCAATCGATTATTATTGCTCTCTACCCTCACCCTAAAGTGAGGGCGGACCAATTTTTGGCGCCGTTGCCGGGGAGTGCATAGTTTAAGTTTCAATAGTTGATTTGGTTATTGAATTACTAATTCAAGCATTCTTCTCTTTTGATTTTTGTTTTGTAGGTGCATGCACATAAGGTCTAAGGGAAAACTCGTTCAACCTTTGATCTTGAACTTTGAAAGAAGACATAGAAGAATGAATTCTATTGAAGAACCAGACATGGGCATTAATCAAGATTATGAGGCTCTTAGGAAGGAACTTGAAGATATGAGAGCTTGGAGAGATGAGCAAGAAAGAAGGGCAAATGAAGCTCAACCACCTCCTCTCAACCATATGTTCCAATCTCCAACGGAACAATTCCAAGGAGTAGAGTGGGGGATGATCAATACCAATAATTTTGAGCTTAAATCCAGACACATCCAAATGGTGAAGAGTGAGCAATTCGGTGGGAGCCCTATGGAGGATCTGAATGCCCACCTTGGTATGTTTCTTGATATTTGCGATACTATCAAGCTTAATGGAGTTTCAAATGACGCTATCCGGATGAGGATGTTCGGGTTTTCTCTACGGGACCGGGCCAAGGATTGGTATAAAGGGCTAAACAAAGCTAATATTTACATATGGGATGACCTATGTGTTGGGGTTGTTGTATATAGCTAAAGCAAAAACGTGTTTTAGTATATATGACATGTATTCCACTGGTAACAATCACCTATCTGAATAAATATATTAATAAGAATAAGCCCTATATCTCATGTTTTAGAACATGTGGACGGCTCGGGTGTCAGGGAGATCACGCAGCGTTCGACAATAATTATGAGATATAAACAGTGTCACAGTCGAGATAGCTTGGGAAAACTATCGGTTTAGACTGCAACATAACGGTAGTGGCGGGTCTCAGTCGCTAGTTATGTTGGTACGGTGGAACGTATTGACAGGATCGAGTGAGATAAGGTTCTTCTGATACTGACCCTAGCAATAGGTGAAGAACTAGAGATCTCGGGATTTAGAGATATGATCTTAATCTCGATATGCTATTAGAGATATATGTGTTGTTCACTGTTACTTTGACTTGTATAGCTAAGGGTCTATCGCAACATCCCTGATGACTTGCATCTTGGGTAACATGAGGGCACATAGTATGTCTAATTAGTTATATCGAGACACCGTGTCCGTATTAGGTTGAGAGATATCCCCTCAGGGAGTTCACAAGGTTTATTATACCAAGTCATGCATGCTGATTAAGTTCAGGTATAATAATAAGGGGTGAACGGGTACTACTTGAGGAGAATAAGATGTTAATTAATTATGAGCAGTCAGAGGAGCTCTAATTAATTAATGGATATCGGAGTCATTAAACACGGGGATAGCTCTAAATAAAGTATCAGCCCCAATCTACAAATTGGGACAGAGCGGTGATTCAGTTGTGATTCTTTAGTGGAATGCATCACAGCTCTAATGAAATTAATGTTCTGGGTTGATCATGGTTATTTCATTAGGTAAGGCTAAACTCTGTCTGGTACATAGATCCCTGGGGTGGCCCAAGAGCTCTTCAGGAAAGGAATTCAAGGTATTATTGAGGGATATCAGTTTTGGACTAAAAAGAGGCATTATGGGCTTGAGCCCATTAATGTGGCGCCTACTATAGTGTAGGCGACGCCAGTTTCCTCTTTTAGTGTCCATCTGATCTCAATAATTGTACTCTGGTTAATTATATAATTATGGAATAAATTAATATCTAATTAATTAAGATTTATTCTTAATTAAGGAATTAGATAATTAATTTAATAATTATATATTATTTTCCTTATAATAATTAGGATTAATTCTAATTATATTTAATTAGAATTTGTTCCAGTAATTATTAACTAAACCGGGCTTTAATTAATTAAAGCCCGTGACTTAGTGGACAAGGAATAGGGGCGGCACTTCTCCTTATAAATAAGGAGGAGGAGATTCTCAAAACCTAAGTTTTGAGTGAGGAGAATCGGCGCCTATCATCAACAGAGGGAGAGTTCCTGGTTCCAAAGTTCCTAGACGCCCACACAGTCGAAGAACTTCGAGGAAAGGAATCACACCTCAGTAATCTAGACCTGTAGATTACTCTGTCGGCACAGATCTGAGGTATAATATTCTGAACTCGATTATATGATTTAGTTGCATTTAAATTATCACATCCAATTCGAAGATCCTGTGGGAAAAAGGAATGTTTTCAAGCAGCAGTTCCAACAACTGGTATCAGAGCCACGGTTCTAGAATTGGCTCTGTGATAATTGGATTAAATGTATGTTCATGCATTCGAGTCAATTATGCTATAAACTGTGCATGTTGTTGTCCGGGAACAACATGTGTTGTTTTTGATCCCGTTTTATTCGGGTTTTTTTCGTGTTGTTTTTCAAATCGGTGAGAAATAAGGTACCGATTAGAATAGGATTTATTTTTCTGTAAATTTCTTTGTATTTGTCGATTTCTTGTAAATTCTGTACGGTGGAGATCGAGTGAAGAAATTGAAGAACGAGGCACGAGAATCGAGGGAGACGGTGGCGACGACGCGCGTGGAAGCGCGTGTCACACACGCGCGTACACGGCAACGACGGCAGCAGCCGTTCAGCCGCGATCTCGGAGCTGCAGCTTCTTCGATTGATCAACATCGAAACCCTAGGGCTTAACGACGTCGATCGGAGGCTGAGGCAGTGCCGGGGCAAAGGCGGCGGCGGTCCGAGGCGGTGGAAGCAGCGGCGGCCAGAAACCCTAGGGTTTCTGGCTCGCGCATGGCTACTCGAGCCTTGGGCTGGCTGCGTCGTGCACCTGGGCTCACGCCTGGGTGCTGGTCGATGCCGGGCGAACGCGGACGGAAGAGGTACTGAGCGGAGGTGATGGCGGACAGCTGCGGGCGGAGGCAGACGACGGCGGCAGCGATAGGGTTTTTCGTTGCACGCACGCCGTCGAGGGCTTCTGCTCCGACTACTGCGATTGCTCCAACTGCTTGCGGCTACTGCTGTGGTTTCTGGGCGGCTGCTGGACGGCGGACGATCGCGGCAGAGGTGGTGACTGGATGTTGCAGCAGCCATGGCGACGGGCGGCGGCGAAATTTTTCCGCGCGCAGACCCGTCGTCTACTGCGGTTGTTCCGGCTGTTGCTGCATGCGGTGGCTCGACGCCGGGGCCCTCTTGGTGCCGGGAGGCTCGTCGAGCCAGTGGGAGCGGTCGGCAGCGGCGGTGGTTTATCGGTGGACGGGCTGCAGCGGCTGAAGTTCGAAAAAGAAATGAAGACGATGATGATGATGGTGATTGGGCCGGGATGCCGGGCTGGGCTCAGGCCGGGCTGCAAAGGACGCAGTTTGCCCGTTCACCCAGCCCACGCGCGATCCGACCCGATCCGGCCCGTTTGACACGTATGATGACGGCGCGTGTGATGCACGCACGTATGTCGTCGTGACACGTGTCAGTGACGTGGCAAGCGAACGAGGGATGTTCGTTTTTTCAACGAACGGTCCTCGTCGTTCAACGAGGGCTAAGGTTTTCCGAAACTTTAGTGTGATCATTGACGGTTAGGTTTTCGTAACCTAATTCATTTCCTAAAATCATTCGTCTCGTCTCATTTTGGAAATAGGGAATTCCGCGCCCTAATTCCATTTCGAGCTACTTGCTAATTATGGAAGGTGGACTTGAAGACCAAGTGAAGACTTTCCAAGACCGAAGCTTGTTTCGGATTTAATTAATTAAATTGTAATAGATAGGTTTTATCCTTCCCGGTCGGCAGCCTATTTATTTATTTAATTAATTATGCATGTTATGGATGGTTTAAATTACGCAATGAGATAAAAGCATGTTTTGCATGTTATTGTTGCTTTTATTAAATGCGTAATAGAAACGAACATGCCTAAGGTGTCAATAGCATGGATTTATGATTTCAAAAGCGAGCATGTTTTATTACTTGCGCTTAGAAATCATGCGGTAGGACTTAATTGTCAACGTGCTTCGTATATCGCATAAAACCCTTTGAAAATAAAAAGACTAAGCGGTAAAATCAATTAGTTTTAATTAATTAATTGGGGACCTCCATATTTGGTTTTAGACGAAGTCAAGGATTAGAATCGGATAGACGTCCACCTACGTGGCCTACACGATATCGAACCCCTTGCCCGTATATTCGTCGGTAAAATTTCTCAATAACTTAGAATATTCTTTAGGAGAGTGGGAGTTGTACGAGTAAACGTCCACCCTACGTGGCTTGCACGTACAGGCTCTAACTCGGTCCTTAGTGGAAATTTTAAGTGAGATAATCTAAGAGGGCATCTACAATACCGGCATAGTTCTCGTTTTCTATGCTATCTTGTAGATAAACTCGGTTAGGTGAATAATATGGTTAAAGCTTAGCTACTAATTGATGAATCCTCCCTACGAGGTCACTTCTCAAAATAGTAGGGTCCGGTTAAGGTACGGGTTATTATTTCTTTAGTTCACAAGGGTCCATGTGATGATAAGAGAAATAAACTGGCTCTAGAAGTCATGGTCGAAAATTTCATGCTTGCCTGGTCGCCCTACGTGACTCAAGTATAAAATTTTTGGGCTACTCGTTTGTTGGTTCAATGTTATTTCGTCAAAGGGTTATAACATTGATAACATAAATTATTTTTATTAAATAAGTTGTTAACTGTCAACTTATGTTATTTGGTTTCAGATATGTCTATGGATCCTTTTCGCAATCAAGTTTTTAATTCCATTACCTCCTCTAAGATAGTTCCTATGGATGTAAGAAATCGTATTCTGAGGTTCCAGACTTTTGGGAAAATATCCTCTAAGAAATATGAGGATAATTATGACATGGAACGTTATGTCATGAAATTTCGCGAGCTGTTTCAGACTTATGAGACATATGGCGCCACACTTTCTGGACAAGTAAAGTGTGACATTGTCTTGGCTTCTCTATCGGCTTCTTTTACTGCTCTTCGCATGGAGATCATCAAATCTCAAGTCGACCATACTGATTTGGAAACTCTTTTCGAAGAGCTCCTTGAAGTCGACAATGAGAGAAAGAAGGTGGTCATGTGGTCGAGAGAGGTAAAGAAGATATACGATAGGGTGAGGGCTAAAAGTGAAATGAGTCGTGATTCCGAAAAGGAACCTCCGAGGCGACATAAGAAACAAAAGATGGATGAAGGTATGTCTCTAAATGTAACATGGTGAAACATATTAGCATTGGTTTAGTCCTTTATTGGACGGATTGAACTGGTGGATACTAATTATGGTTTGTTACATATATTTCTTTGTAGGCGATGCCACAAAGGATGATGGGGCGGCTTCGAGTCCTGGTGTCAGCGAGCATTGATGGTTGATGCGGTTGCTGATTACTCGAAGACTTCTGTTTCTTTGTTTTATCTTTTGGTTTTGAGATAGATGTTTGGGATGATACATTACTTTACTGTTTTTCATTACATTGGTGCCAAGTTTTGGCGGTACATTTGTTTTGAATTGGTTTATGGATGATTTCGGTTTTAACATTTGTGTTAATTTGAGTTTAACACTGGTTGTTAAATGTTTTTCATTCATGTGTAGAAGTAATTATCTAGTAACATGGAATATCTCAAATATGATTAGATAAATGTAGTTGTTTCTTTGTTTCTCACCTCTTTTCTCATCTTGTTTTGAAACATTACTAAACTATGTCAAGTATCTATAATTCTACCTTACAATTTGAGTATAAATTGGCATTATGACCGATTTTAACTCAAGATTGGATATAAGGGATATTTGCGTGAATTGCAAATTAGTTGAATTAAGATTGGTGATAAGTTGGATTAGTAAAAGTTTCAATAAAAGATTAAAAGGATAAGGTGATAAAAAAAGATCGTTATTGAACGAATGTTCAAAAATGATAGGATCATTCAAGGAATTTCAATAAGTCAAGAAGTACAAGAATGAATAGTCACAAGTATTCTGCACAAGGTCATCTTTATTGAAGTGGGAGTGTTTTTTGAAATAGAACACTAAGTCATTTTCATATACATCAAGAAATTAGGTTTCTTGGAAAATATACATGAGGAAAGAAACGACCACATGGAAAGTTTATATGAGAAGGTTAAAGTAATTGATACGATCCATGTTAATTTGCAAGGTTCATTGTTGGATTTAGATTCATGATGAAAAGTGCAAAGGAAGAACAAAGTTGATATGGAAAATATAGAAAAAGTTTTCTATATTTCTATATTAACACTTTTTGTACCTCATAAGTTACAATCCAATATCTATTTAAAGTCAATGGCTTTTGGCAGGAAAATATTTGGATATAATGGTTATGTTGGATCAAATGTGTATCAATTAAGGACATTATTCTGAATGCTTGATAACTCTTGCGGAAATTCGAATAATAGGAGCATTTATGGAATGACATGCATAAAATCAAGTTTTATGGAACGTGTCAATAAATGTTATAGTTCTCATGGTAATGAAGATGATAGATGTGATTTTCTTGTACATTATGTGATGATATCACTAACTTTGGCAACATTGTGAGAGTATTATCAGACATAATGGTGGTGGTTATCCGGACAGTTTAAGACGCAGAATTTGAATAATGTAGGGTATATCCATAAGGATTGTATACATGATTCAAGTATTCTACGTAGGTTACTGTTCTGACTAGGTTATCGATATAAATTATATCGAAAAAGTGTCAGATATTTGCTATTGTTGCGTGCAAGGTAACAAATATAGTTCATTAATGAACACGGATAATCGGGGAGTGTGTTGGTAAATGAGGTAATCGACCTTAAATCTATGTGTTCACTTAGAAAAGGAGAACCATACCTTGGAGAATCTCGGAACAGTAAAATGTTTATGAGAGTTCTTTCATGACAAGCTAAATATGTAGTGGGAGCTACTAAAGCAGCTGTATGGTTGGAAACTTTACTTTGTGAAATGGTAGTAATCCTATCTTGCAAGAAATCTCACATGAGTTTTCAAGTGCAGAAGCAAGATCTATGGATTTGTCAACCTAGGAAAACACATAGGAGTACCGATTGGTTTATGTAACCATAAGGCGATATTGCGTGTATAAAGGAACATTAAAGCAGGAATGTTTATATGGCGGTTTATTCACTAAATTGAGTATGCCGGCACCTCGGAAGCACGTGGTGGGCATTGTCTCAGTGATCCTCCCACGGTAAAATCTTTCAGTATAAGTGGGAGAAGATGTGAAATACAGTGATGCCATATAGTTTCCGATAGACACATGGGTATACTAAAAGTTTTTACTTTAGTATAAGTGGGAGATTGTTGGGGTTGTTGTATATAGCTAAAGCAAAAACGTGTTTTAGTATATATGACATGTATTCCACTGGTAACAATCACCTATCTGAATAAATATATTAATAAGAATAAGCCCTATATCTCATGTTTTAGAACACGTGGACGGCTCGGGTGTCAGGGAGATCACGCAGCGTTCGACAATAATTATGAGATATAAACAGTGTCACAGTCGAGATAGCTTGGGAAAACTATCGGTTTAGACTGCAACATAACGGTAGTGGCGGGTCTCAGTCGCTAGTTATGTTGGTACGGTGGAACGTATTGACAGGATCGAGTGAGATAAGGTTCTTCTGATACTGACCCTAGCAATAGGTGAAGAACTAGAGATCTCGGGATTTAGAGATATGATCTTAATCTCGATATGCTATTAGAGATATATGTGTTGTTCACTGTTACTTTGACTTGTATAGCTAAGGGTCTATCGCAACATCCCTGATGACTTGCATCTTGGGTAACATGAGGGCACATAGTATGTCTAATTAGTTATATCGAGACACCGTGTCCGTATTAGGTTGAGAGATATCCCCTCAGGGAGTTCACAAGGTTTATTATACCAAGTCATGCATGCTGATTAAGTTCAGGTATAATAATAAGGGATGAACGGGTACTACTTGAGGAGAATAAAATGTTAATTAATTATGAGCAGTCAGAGGAGCTCTAATTAATTAATGGATATCGGAGTCATTAAACACGGAGATAGCTCTAAATAAAGTATCAGCCCCAATCTACAAATTGGGACAGAGCGGTGATTCAGTTGTGATTCTTTAGTGGAATGCATCACAGCTCTAATGAAATTAATGTTCTGGGTTGATCATGGTTATTTCATTAGGTAAGGCTAAACTCTGTCTGGTACATAGATCTCTGGGGTGGCCCAAGAGCTCTTCAGGAAAGGAATTCAAGGTATTATTGAGGGATATCAGTTTTGGACTAAAAAGAGGCATTATGGGCTTGAGCCCATTAATGTGGCGCCTACTATAGTGTAGGCGACGCCAGTTTCCTCTTTTAGTGTCCATCTGATCTCAATAATTGTACTCTGGTTAATTATATAATTATGGAATAAATTAATATCTAATTAATTAAGATTTATTCTTAATTAAGGAATTAGATAATTAATTTAATAATTATATATTATTTTCCTTATAATAATTAGGATTAATTCTAATTATATTTAATTAGAATTTGTTCCAGTAATTATTAACTAAACCGGGCTTTAATTAATTAAAGCCCGTGACTTAGTGGACAAGGAATAGGGGCGGCACTTCTCCTTATAAATAAGGAGGAGGAGATTCTCAAAACCTAAGTTTTGAGTGAGGAGAATCGGCGCCTATCATCAACAGAGGGAGAGTTCCTGGTTCCAAAGTTCCTAGACGCCCACACAGTCGAAGAACTTCGAGGAAAGGGATCACACCTCAGTAATCTAGACCTGTAGATTACTCCGTCGGCACAGATCTGAGGTATAATATTCTGAACTCGATTATATGATTTAGTTGCATTTAAATTATCACATCCAATTCGAAGATCCTGTGGGAAAAAGGAATGCTTTCAAGCAGCAGTTCCAACACTATGCAAGGCCTTCCTCTCTAAATACTTCCCACCATCCAAAGCTCAAAGGCTTATATCCGATATTTCACATTTCTCTCAACAAGGTGACGAGACCTTGTTTGAAGCATGGGAGAGGTATCGAGAGCTTTTAAGGAAATGTCCTCAACATGGCTTCACGGAAGGTCAACAAATTACCACTTTCTATAGTGGTCTCACACCACATACGCGTAGTATTGTGGATGCTACCTCCGGAGGATGTCTAGTGAATAGAAATGCCAAGGAAACCTTGAGGATTATTGAAGAGATGGCCGCCAATAGCTATCAATGGCCAATGGAAAGGGCCCCTTCTAGGAAGGTTGCTTCTATTGATGATGAGAAGTTCGATGCATTGGCAATGGAAGTTGCTAATATGAAGAAGCAATATGAAGAAGAGAGGAAAGCTCAATCTCAAGCTCAAGTTTAAAGTGTTCATCAATACCAAGAGAACTTGGAGCTTAGTGGAAGTGGAGACTTGAATTTTGTTAACCAAAGACAATATGAAAATTTCAACAAAGGAGGTTTCCAAGGTCAACAAGGAGGATTCCAAGGAAGGCCACAAGGAGGAAATTCTTATGGATATCAAGGAGGTTACCAATCATACAATCCCAACAATCGACCTCATCCTAACCTCTCTTATGGTAATCCTAACAATGCTCAGTTGCCACCTCCCGGATTTTCGGTGTCTCAAGGAGTCATTGAGGAACCAAAGAAGAATTCTCCATCAATGGAGCAAATGATGCAACAAATGTTGGCAAATCAAGCTCAAATGTCTTCTCAACAAGGAAATTTCATCACACAACAACCGGGCAAAAGGTGAGTGCCTTGGAGAATTCACTTACATCTTTAACAAAGCAAGTGAAGATGATGGAGGGCCAAATAAGTCAAATGGCTAACCAAGCCACCACTCAACACACACCGGGAAAGTTTCCAAGCAATACGGAGATGAATCCTAAAGGGTGTAATGCTATCACCTTGAGGAGTGGAAGAGCTTATGAGAATGAAGCTACATCCAAGAGTAAAGAAGAGGAAGTTCTTGTTGAAGACATACCCTATGAAGAGTCTCCAACTATTGATGAAGAATCAAGGAAAGAAATTCAAGAAGAAGCTCCTAAGGCGGTGCTAGTAGAGGCTCATCTTCCTACCAAGGATGTTATTACGAAGGCTCCATTCCCTCATTGTTTAGCCAAGCCTAAGGTTGATGAGAAGTTGATGAGATTCTTGGATATACTCAACAAAGTGCAAATCAACATTCCTTTGCTTGATGCACTTCGTGATATGCCCGGCTATGTGAAGTTTTTGAAGGATGCCGTGGCTAAAAAGAGGAAGTTTGGTTCATTTGAAACAACAATTAGCCTCACGGAGGAAGATAGTGCGGTGATTCAAAGAAAATTGCCTTTGAAGAAGAAAGATCCCTGAAGCTTCACAATAGCATGTGTGATTGGAGGGAAAAAGTTTAGGAATGTCTTATGTGATCTAGGAGCTAGTATCAATTTGATGCCATTGTCTATCTTTAAGAGGTTGGATATTGGAGAGATCAAACCTACATCTATTTGTCTTCAAATAGCCGATCGTTCTATATCATATGCTCAAGGAATTATTGAAGATGTTTTGGTAAAAGTGGAGGGATTCATATTTCCCGCGGATTTCGTAATCTTAGACATGCCGGAGGACAAGGATATGCCTCTCATACTTGGGCGTCCTTTCCTAGCAACCGGAAGAGCTCTTATTGATGTACAAGACGGAAATCTCACTTTTAGAGTGAATGGAGAGACCCTCACTCTTTCAATCTTCGATACAATGAAGCGAGGAGATGACTCAACTTTTGAGGAGTGCAATGCAATTACTACTTTGCCTACATCTATGGCAAAAGACCTCACGGAGGAAATCATCTCCAATTCTTGCTATTCTTATTCCGATTTGGATGATGCTTGTGATGACTTATTGGAATCAATTGCTTATTTGGAAGCAAATCAAGGATCATTGAAGGATGAGGTCTATTACCTTGATATCAACCAACCGGGGGAAAATAGAAGTTCAACCAAGGTTGAATCTTCTCCAATCACTTCTCAAGAGTTAAAACCTCTTCCCGATCACCTAAGGTACGCCTTCCTTGGTGATAATGACTCTTTTCCCGTTATAGTGTCACAACACTTGTCAGAGTCCGAATTGGACAAGTTGTTGAGAGTCCTTAGGGAGTTTAAAGATGTTATTGGTTGGTCTATTGATGATATCAAGGGTATTTGTCCATCTATATGCATGCATCGTATTTTATTGGAAGATGATTGTCGTCCCAAGGTTCAACCTCAAAGGAGGTTGAATCCGGTTTTGCAAGAGGTGGTGAGAAAAGAGGTGTTGAAGTTATTAGATGCGGGAATGATCTACGCTATTTCAGATAGTGAATGGGTGAGTCCTACCCAAGTGGTTCCGAAGAAAGGAGGGATGACTGTGGTCAAGAATGAGAAGGAAGAGGTTATTGCTACAAGAGTTACCACCGGATATAGAGTTTGCATTGATTATAGGGCTCTAAATGCGGCAACAAGGAAACATCACTTTCCTTTGCCCTTTATTGATCAGATGTTGGACCGTTTGGCGGGTTATGAATACTATTGTTTTCTTGACGGGTATTCCAGATACAATCAAATTGCCATAGCCCCGGAGGATCAACACAAGACGGCCTTTACATGCCCTTATGGAGTATTTGCCTATAGGAGGATGCCTTTCGGGTTGTGTAATGCTCCGGCCACGTTCCAAAGGTGCATGATGTCTATATTTGGAGGGTTGATTGAAAATATTATGGAGGTATTCATGGATGACTTCTCGGTTTTTGGGAGGAGCTTTGATTCTTGTTTGGATAACCTCACAAAAGTGTTGCAAAGATGTAAGGACACTTCTCTTGTCTTGAATTGGGAGAAGTGCCACTTTATGGTTCGAGATGGAATTGTGCTTGGACATAAGGTCTCTGAAGATGGTTTGGAAGTTGATAGAGCCAAAATTGTCGCCATGAGAAGCTTCCGCCTCCAACAAATGTGAAATCAATCCGAAGCTTCCTTGGTCACGCGAGGTTCTATAGAAGATTCATTGAAGGTTTTTAAAAATTACCAAGCCACTTTGCAATCTCTTGCAAAAAGATGTGAAGTTTGTCTTTGATGAAGAATGTTTGAAAGCCTTTGAGACATTGAAGAAAGCCCTCATCTCTACTCCTATTCTCATCAAGCCTAATTAGAGTGAATCTTTCATTCTAAAGTGTGATGCAAGTGACTATGCTTTAGGAGTGGTCTTGGGGCAAATGAAAGATAAGGTGTTTCAAGTCATTCATTATGCTGGTAGAACATTGGATGGTGCTCAAAAGAACTACACAACAACCGAGAGGGAATTTTTAGCCATTGTCTTTGCATTTGACAAATTCCGATCATATCTTGTCAGGAATCACAGTATTGTCTATTCGGATCATATGGCTATACGATATCTCATGGCGAAGAAGGATGCAAAACCTCATTTGAATCGTTGGATCCTCCTTCTACAAGAATTCGACATGGAGATTCTTGATAGAAGAGGGGTAGATAATATGCTAGCCGATCATTTGTCAAGGCTTGAAAAGCCGATTGAAGGTGAAGATTTGAGATTGTGTATCAATGAGTGTTTTCCGGATGAGAAGATTATGGTGTTGAAGTGTAAAGATTCTTGGTTTGCCGACTTGGCTAATTACCTTGTGCTTCGAGAGTTGCCACCAAATCTCTCGGATTATCAAAAGGCCAAGTTCCTTCGAGATGTGAAGTTCTATTATTGGCAAGATCCATACTTATGGAGAAGATGTGCCGATGGTCTTATTAAAAGATGTGTCATGGAAGGTGAATAGCTCAAGATTATTTAAGAGTGTCATGAAGGACCAAATGGGGGTCATTTTGGGGCTAATCGTATTGCTTGGAAGGTTTTTCAAAGCGGATTCTATTGGCCTTCGATTTTTAAGGATTGCCAAGCTTTTGTGAAGAGTTGTGATAGATGTCAAAGAATGGGGAATATCACAAGGAAAGATGAGATGCCTCAAAACATTATGATTGAGGTTGAGTTGTTTGATGTTTGGGGGATAGACTTCATGGGACCATTCCCTAATTCTTGTGGTTTTTCTTATATTCTTCTTGCTATTGAGTATGTTTCAAGATGGGTCGAAGCCATTCCAACTTCGACTAGTGATTCCAAGGTTGTGATCAAGTTTTTGAAGAAGAACATCTTGACTCGGTTTGGGACTCCAAAGGCTTTGCTTAGTGATGGGGGTTCTCACTTCAACAACAAGTGGTTGGGGAGTGTTCTTGCTAAGTATGGAGTGAAGCACAATATTACATCTCCATACCATCCTCAAGCCAATGGTCAAGCCGAGCTTGCAAACCGGGAGATCAAGCAAATCTTGGAGAAGACAATCACCACTCGAAAGGATTGGGCAAAGAAACTTGATGATGCTTTGTGGGCATATCGAACCGCCTACAAAACCCCTATTGGTATGTCCCCCTACCAACTTGTCTTTGGA
Source organism: Mentha longifolia (assembly GCA_001642375.2). Classification (NCBI taxonomy): domain Eukaryota; kingdom Viridiplantae; phylum Streptophyta; class Magnoliopsida; order Lamiales; family Lamiaceae; genus Mentha; species Mentha longifolia. Next base: position 18,044,203 of record CM038113.1, on the reverse strand, counting down.
AAGTCTTGTCACTTGCCTTTGGAAATTGAGCATAAGGCATTTTGGGCTATAAAGAGGATTAATCTTGAGTTTAAGGAGGCCGGAGTGAATAGGAAGAATCATCTTGTAGAATTGGATGAATGGAGAAACGAGACTTATGAAAATTCTCGGATTTACAAGGAAAGAGCCAAGAAGTTTCATGATTTGGAGATTCGAAGCAAGGTGATCATTCCGGGAGACGAGGTTTTTCTCTTTAACTCTCGTCTTCGTCTTTTCCCCGGAAAACTCAAATCAAGGTGGACCGGTCCTTACATTGTGAGTAGAAGTTTCAAGAATGGCACATTTGAACTTCTAAAGAATGATGGTTCTACCTTCATTGTTAATGGACATCGACTCAAGCTCTATTTCAATTCGAAGAAGTTTAAGGAGGAGTCGACCATTCTTCTTAATGATGCTTGATTTGGAGGATATGTCGAGCTAACGACGTTAAACAAAGCGCTAGTTGAGAGGCACCTCAACACGTATCCTTTTCTTTTTCATTTTCTTTAGTTTTTATTTCATTTTCGATTTTTTTTGGCGTTTGTTACGTTTTTCGTTTCATTTTGAAAAAACCCATAAAAAATTAAAAATTAAAAATTAAAAAAATTAAAAACATGTTTAGGGGGTCTCGATAGAGGGTTGGGAGTCGGCCCCTCCCGTTGGAAGGGCTGAAAAATGGCCCAAAATTGAGCCGGAAAGCAGCTCGGCAGTTTGGCCGGCGGTTTGCCAAATCGCCGAAAACAAGCCCCAAACCGCCGAGACCCAGCCGGAATTTTCAGCATAGACGGCGGTCTGGCCGGCGGTCTGCTAGACCGCCGGTTCACCTTGCACAGACCGCCGGTCAACCCTTTCTCCCCCTTATTTCTATTTTTGTGTTATTTTCTCCCATTTTCAATTTCAAACCAAATTTCTCAAGAACAAACCCATTTTCCCTCACTAAAACTTCATTTTTCATCCTCCAATTACTTCCAAATCACTTAGAATTAAGTTAAATCCTTCCATAGGTCCATTACCCATCCCAAAACTTGCATTTTGATCCAAAACTTGCATTTGCATGAGATGTCCTTAGATGACATTGATGATGCATTTGGTGTTCCCCATGGAGGTGATCAACTCATAGAGAGGGTGTTCAACCATAATACTTTTTGGAACAAGCTCGTTCCCACTTCACAAGAAGGGTATAGGTCCAGATATTCTAAATCTAACGAAGTAAGGAGCCCGGTGCTCCGAATGGTTTTGAAGATCCTATCTCACACCATCATAGCTCGAAAAGAGAACACTTCAGTGAGGAATGATGACCTATTTATTCTCCATGCTATGCTCACCGGAAAGAGAATTAGTTTTTGTAAGCTCTTCATTCCTCAATTGGCAAAGCAAGCTCATGGTGAAATTGGAAAGATAAATGTTGGTGGGATGCTCACACCAATTGCAAGAAAAATCAAAGGGAATCTTGGTGGATATCCTCCGATGAGAGGTGATTTTTTCTTTTCGATATCATCAAGCTTCGGTATTTGAGGTTCATTAATTCGGTTTTCCCTCCATACTACTTCCGAATAACTAAGGAAGAGTTGTACCCATTGCCCAATGCAATGAGCATTTTGGTGACAAATGTTGAAGAAAGGGAAAATTGGTACTTGACCACCCCCTTGCATTATGTAATCATGAAAGGTCACATATTTAAACATGGTGAGGGGGATCAATACTCACTTGGTAGAAGAGGTCATGTGGAAATGGAAGGGGAGAACATGGAAGGGATGGATGATGACTCAATGGGAGATGAAGAAGGTCCAAGTGGTTCAATAGATGAAGGAAGGTTTGAGGTTCTTGAGAATCGAATGGAAGACATGGAGAGTAATTTCAAAGCTTTGGATGCTTAAGTCACGGTTATGAGACATGAAATGACATCAATCCGAATCACTCAATTGGAAGAAGCAAGAAGAAGCGAGAGAATGGAAGCACTCCTTGAGAGCTTTAGGGACTATCAAATTGGCCAAGGCGCCACTTGGCCAAGACCGCCCCCGAAGTAGCTCGGAATGTTTGTAAGTGTAATTTAAATCCATTATTTATCTTTCCCTCCAAACTCATTTTAGAATTTATTTTCTAAAATAAGTTTGGGGGAGGGGGCTAGGATAATGAATTTAAATTACTTACATTTCATGCTTTTAAATTCTCTTTAATTATGCTTATTTTTCTACTTCTTTGCTTCTTTGTATGTCTATTGTCTCTTTAATGTGACTTGGTGATTTTTATGTGTCTTGCTTGTCATTCGATGGGTTGATGATTTGGATATGTTGGTTTTGAATGAGTGAATGGAGTTGTTGGATTTTTGGTGAGAAGATTGGTTTGGAGGTGGATCTTGGAGAATGGATTTGTTGTGAAAGATTTTGGTCATTGTTGGTTTGTCTTATTGCTTTGTGGTGTGAATTTGTTGAAAGTTTGTTGTTTTGCTCTATTGCATTTGGGGATGAATAGGGGTTCAATGAAAAGTTTGTTGATTCATGAGGTTTGTGTGTCGAATCTTTGGTTTTGAGTGCGAAATTTTTAGAAAGGGAAAAGTCTTAAGTTGAGAATGCATGTATGCTTGCATGCTTGAGTGAGAAAGCACGTGTTGAATTGCTCATGTGCATAAGAGGGAGATGCCTATGATGAAATATGAAAAATATGGAAGTGTTTTAAATGTGAGAAGCATGGTTGAGCACACCTCTTTATCAAGTTGCATGAGTTGTTGGTGAAGAATGAAACTTGATTGTCAAGCATTGAACATTAACTAGTGAGGACTTGAGCTAAGACTATGCATTGCATATAGTTAATTGTTCCTTGTTGAGAGTTATCATGCATGCTTCTCTATTTCTAGAACTTGCCTTGGTTCTTAATCAAGGTTGCTATTTTTGTGCATAGAATTAGGAAATGATCTTAGGTCATCTTCTCATAACCCTTTTTCCCAAACACTAACCTATCTCTCATTACCCTTGTGGTCCCCGTTTGAGCCATATATAGCCTTTCATTTAAAAACCAGAGGATAGAGAGTAAAGGATGGATAAGGGAATCTTGGTAAGAGTTAAAAATTTGTGGAAAATTATGGGTAAAATGGAGAGTTGTTGGGATGGAATTGCCTTGAGAATATACTCCTATAAGCTCTTGTTTAGAAATGAATAAGTTAAAAACAAAGTTCTTCCTTAAAAAAAAAAAAAAAAAAAAAAAAAAAAAAAGAGGAAAAGTTATGGAATAAAGAGCATAAAGGAGTAGTTCTTGTCATGTGATGAGTGTTAGTAAAAGCTTGAGATTTCATTATAAAAAGGGGTTGGATAAGGTAGAAGATGAATAATGTCATACTTAGAGTGAGGAAGATATAAGGTGGGGTGCTTGAATGAAAATTAAAGTCACTTAGCCTAAAAACTCTCTACCTTCACCAATGTCCCTACATTACAAGCTTGATAAAGTCGTTTTTGATCTTGGTTCTATGCACATGCTTAAGCGGTGGAGATGGTAGATAAGAGGCAAGCTTATGGTAAATGAGTTGCATTGCATTGATTTGTTGAGTGATGACCCTTATAAACTTGAGTATTGAGCGATACACTTCCCGTGAGGTTCATTTGCTTGATGATTGAAGTAAGTTCTTTGCTAGTGATTCATGTGAGGATGTAGAGAGTGTGCTTGATATGCTTTGAAAATTCGGAAAATGTTTTTGGTTAGAAATTCTGAGGCATCGTTGATCTCAAATGCACACTCCATACGTGTTAAGTGTTTTGATTGTTCGTTTTATTGTTCGGGACGAATAATGGCTTATGTTTGGGGGAGTGATTAACACGTATTTTATGTGCATGTTGAGTGTATTTTGCATGTGTTTAAGTCTCGATTTGGGTGCTTAAAGGTTAGAAATGCTAGGGTTTCTTAACTTGTAGCATACATTCTACTTTTCTCGTTTCTTTTCGGTTTTCGGTCCATTTTCTGTAAGAATTGGAAAGAGCATTCATGTGACTAAGGATCGAAGGCTAGAAATGAGGAAGATTCGAGTTTGATTAGGGTGAAACCTAGGGTTAAGAATGTGGAATTTGAATTCATAAAGCTAGGGTTTCACTCGTTCAAGTTTGTTTATGTTTTCCTCGTTCTCTCGAGTCTCTTTGTGTCTTTTTGCAGGTTGATGGAGAACTCATTTGGCCAAATTGATCATTCCATGTCGAAGAGGATCTCGTTAGGAAGCCATAGCAAAAAGCGGATCGAGAATCGGAGTTCGGACGAGAGAGAACAAGCGAAAATGGTGAAGTCGCGCAAGAGAAGGAAAACCGGCAGGTTGGCCGGCGGTTTGTCAAACCGCCGGGAACCAACATCAAACCGCCGGTTCACCACCTTATTTGGTAGCATAGACGGCGGACTGGCCAGCGGTTTGCCAGACCGCCGGTTCCCCTTCCCACAGACCGCCGGTCAAGCGCCCTCTTCACTAATGGGCGAGTTCGGCTCGCCCCGACTCGTCCCGGTTCGTCCCGTTTCACCCCGATTCGACCCAAACTCAATTTGTGATGTATTTAACCCCAAAATTCACCTCATTTGTATATCTTTGTATATTTTAATTCCCCAAAAACCCTAGAAACATTTCCCTATTTCCTTTTTAGTATTTTGAAGATTGTTGAAGCTACATTGGTTGGATTTGCAATTGGAGACCATCTTCTTCTTCCTTATTGAATTCTCTTTCTTTTAAGCATGATTTCAATTACTTTTTATGGTTTATTTTCCTTAATTATGTCTAGCTAGTTCTCTTTGTGATTTCAATTATATGTAGATTAGGATTAAGTGATTGGGTTTAGGCTTTAATTGTGAATTTACCTTCTAATTTCATGTCCATTTCTCTTGGGGCTATGTTTTATTATGTAATTGTGATTGATCACCATAGTTGCATACCAAGTGTTTGATCTAATGCTTAGGAGGCTTAGATTAGATTCTAGGATCAAGAGATTTGCATGCTAGAGTATAGTAGGGTTAAGGAACTCCATGAGCTATTGGGAGTTAATGAATTGCTTGATGTCTTAGTCGGAATTAGGCCTTTCATTAATCTACTTGTCTTCATTGCAATGAGAATTGAGTGAACCATAGGTAGGAGGTTTTCCATATGAAATTGGATTAAATTGGTTACTTCTAGTTAGAGTTCTAATCACCCATCACTTGAGCCTAATCGAAGTATAATTGGAATCACGTTTATTCTCTATTGATTTTATATCTTTTGCTCATTTGTTGCTTGTTTAGTTAAGTTTTAAGTTGATAATTACTTTTTGGTGTCATTAGTTAATCAAAAATACAAAAACATGTTTGTCGGTAGTTTGAATAGTAGGTTTAGTAGCTAGGTTACTACTTGAGACTTGAGCGTCCTTGCATTCCTTGTGGTTCAACTCGATTACTCAATCGATTATTATTGCTCTCTACCCTCACCCTAAAGTGAGGGCGGACCAGTTACCACTTTTTTGCATCAATCATCGGCATCTCACTCAAAAGCACTTGAGTAAATAACACGTGCTTTCGCACTCAAACATACAAGCATTCATTCACTATTCAACTAAAAAACTTTTCAAAATTTCCAAAAATTTTGCATTCAAGCTCACATTCAAATACCAACAAACCAAAGAAGAACTTTTCTTCAATTAAGCTCATTGACCCAAAATCTTCAACAAAGATTAACAAGCAACATTCTTCAATTAACCCCAATCAACCCACAAATAAAAAAAAACAAACTAAATCAAAACAACAAACTTCCCAACAAGTTTCTTTTCAAACCAACAAAACACAAAAACCAACCAAAACAACCCCAACATTCAAACTCTTCCCCACAAGACATTCTTCACCAAAAACCACCCAATTTCTTCCACATCTTAAATCCAAGACATCCCAATCAACAACAACCACCCCAAGAAAAACATCCATGGCACATAAAACCAACCAAAAATCTACAAAGTCACGTAACTAGCACCAAACCAAAACAAGCAACAAGAATACAAGTAAAGTAATAGAAAGACATATAAATGTAAGTAATTTAAATTTTTTATCCTACCCCCCTCCCCTAAACTTATTTTAGAACATAAATTCTATAAAATTTGGAGGGAAAGATATATAAGAAATTTAAATTACACTCACAAATCTCCAAGCTATGATGGAGGTAGTCGGGGCCAAGTCACCCCTTGAGCAATTTGATGCTCCCGGAAACTCTCCAATAGCTCTATCATCAATTTCGCTTGCTTTTCCATCCTCTCACTTCTTGTTGTCTCCTCAAGTTGAGTAACACTCATGGAAGTTACTTATTGCCTCATCACGGTGACTTGTGCATGAAGGGACTTGAATCCTTTCTCCATGCTTGTCATCCCACTTTCAAAGGCTTCAAACCTCTCATCATAAACTCCTCCACTTGGAACATGTACTCTTCTAGAACTTGGCTCTCCTCTTGACATTGGCTCTCCTCTTGTGGAATCCTCTGTTTCCTCATCTTCCTCATCAAAATGCATTCCCTCACCTCTATGTCCAATTGTATACTCATCTTGCTCTCCATGCTTGAAGATATGATTCTCCATGATCAACTTATGCGTTGGAGTGTTCAAATGCCAATTCTCATGATCATGTAGATCGGTGACCAATATACTTATGGCATTAGGAAGAGGGAATGCTTCACCATCCTCGTAAGGAAAATAAAATAGAGGTTTAACGGATGTAAGAAATCTCAAATACCTTAGCTTCAAAAAATCCAATAGGTATGCATCTCTCATCGGAGGGTAGCCATCAAAATCTTCCTTGATTCTCTTAGCCAAGGGAGTGAGCATTCCACCTATGTTAATCTTTCCATGATTGACTCTTGCTTGTTTCATCAATTGAGAAAGGAAGAAGTGAGTAAAGCTAATGCGCCTCTTTATTAACATGGCATGGAGGATTAAAAGGTCGTCAATCCGGACCGATGTGTTCTCTTTTCTTGCAACAACGGTGTGGGCAAGGATTTTCAACACCATTCTAAGTACCGGGTTTCTTACCTCATTCGACTTTGAACACCTCGTCCTAAAACCTTCCATTATGAGTGGGGCAAGTTTGTTCCATATGGAGTAGTGCTCAAAAGTTCTCTCAACCAACACGTCACCCCCGTGTGGCACTCCAAAAGCATCATCAATCTCTTCCAAACCCATCTCATGTCGCTCTCCAAACAATTAAAATTTAAGGCTTTCCATGGAATGAATGTTTTCATCCTCCAATGTGCTCATGACTTCAAGAACCACCTTCTCGTAAGTCCTCCTATCCTCAAGGGTATCATCAAGGAGATTTTTCCATCCTATGTTATCAAAGAGGGCTTTTACATTGTCGTAAAGCCCTAACTTCTCCAAGACCTCCTTAGATGGGAATCTTATCGGTATAATGGTTCTTGTCACAAGAGTGACAAATCTTGCCCTTTCCTCATAAGTCTCCAAGTGAATATCATGAGCTTCCGGTGTCTTAGGATCCCTTCTTGGTGGTTGTGAAGATGAAAAATTATTAATTCTTCTCTTTTTCGAAATAGAAGCAATCAATTCCTTAGAAGTGATATTTGCCATTCCTTTCCCTTAGAATCCTTTTTCCTACAAATCATGAAAATTTTCCAAGTAAGATTTAAGAGAATAGACAAGGTACTTTCAAGTTATAGGCAACAATTCACAAAATCATCACCCTCCCCCTCTTGGCATTCACCCTCTTGGCTTTCATACTTTCAAGAAATGAAATTTGAACCAATATCAAGCATCTTATTCACATTTCCTTCATAAGTTCAAGAGAATTCCTCTAAGCTCATTCATGTGTGTTCAAATGATAATAGATACGTATTCACATGAAAATTCAATTCAAAACAATAATGCAATGAATTTTTATTTTGCAAACTAAAAATTCATGAACTCATGGCCTCTTCAAGCATTTAAACATTCAAGAAATGAATTCTAGCCAAAAATCAAGCATATCCATTCACATGTTCATCATTTATGCAAAAATCATCCAAGCTCATTCCAAGTATGCCCATGTGCATAAAGGATCAATGTTATTCAATTCATGCCCATTTCAACATTCTTCATTCAAGAATTTCTTCAATATTGAGGAAAAACCCTAGCTAGAATTTCTACTCACTTCAATGAAAATGATAAGATAAACACTCATACCGATTCATATAATACAAGTAGAAATCCATAAGAGCAAAGGTATAGAGCACATTACCTCATCTTCTTGAAGAAATTTGAATGAACTCAACTCTTTCCAAAAAACACAAATTTTCGTTTTTTGAGTTAGAAGGGGTGAAAATGTGATTTTCTTTGGTTCAAAATGCAGGTTTGGGGATGGGTAATGGACTTATGGAAGGATTAAACTCAATTTCAAGTGATTTGAGAGTAATTAGACGAAGAAATTTGAGGTTTTTAGAGTGAGAAAGTGGGTTTGTTCTTGCAAAAGAGGATGAAAAACACAAAATGAAAAGAAATGGAATGAAAAATCAAAAATAGAAATTAAAGGGGGGAGAAGGGCCGGTGGCGGTTTGGACGGCAGCCTGGCAGACCGCCATGCAACCCGCCGTCTAGCCTGCATACTAGCCACCTAAACGGCAGTCTGACAGCTGCCGTTCAGGCCGCCGTTCCCCCTCCTTGCGTGATTTTCTTCCGGCCTTTTACGATGCATTTTTCGACCGATTCCGCCCATTTTTGAAGCATCGGGCCCTTCTCAACCTCTTCTCGACTCTCCCTAAACATGTTCCAAAATTCATTTTCCACATTTTCTATTTTTTAGGGGGTTTCTCAAAACCAAACGAAAAACAACACAAAAATTGAAAACGAAATAAAAACTAACTAAAATGAAAAAGAAAAGGATACGTGTTGAGGTGCCTCTCAACAAGCGCTTTGTTTAACATCGTTAGCTCGACAATGCCTCCAACATCAACCATCTTGAAGAAGGATCGTCGACTCCTCTTTAACTTTCTTCAAGTTGAAATAGAGCTAGAGTCGATGTCCATTGACAACAAAGGTAGAACCATCACCCTTGAGAAGTTTGAATATTTCATTCTTGTTATTCTTGCTCACAACATAAGAACCGGTCCACCTTGATTGAAGTTTTCCGGGGAAAAGACGAAGACGAGAATTAAAGAGAAGAACCTCATCTCCCGGACCAATATCCTTTCCTCAAATTTCCAAGTCATGAAACTTTTTGGCCTTTTCCTTGTAGATTCGAGAATTTTCATAAGTCTCATTTTTCCATTCTTCCAACTCCACAAAATGATCTTTCCTATTAAACCCGGCTTTCTTGAACTCAAAATTGATTCTTTTTGTAGCCCAATACGCATTGTGCTCAATTTCCAAAGGCAAGTGATAAGATTTTCCAAAAACAAGTTGATAAGGGGACATACCAATGGGGGTTTTGTAGGCGGTTCTATAGGCCCATAATGCATCATCGAGTTTGTTTGCCCAATCCTTCCGACTGGTGATCGTTTTCTCCAAAATTTGCTTGATCTCTCGATTTGCAAGCTCGGCTTGACCATTAGCTTGAGGGTGATAAGGTATAGTAACCTTGTGTTTCACTCCATACTTAGCAAGTAAGCTTCCCAACCATTTGTTATTGAAGTGAGACCCCCCATCGCTAAGCAAAGCTCTCGGAGTTCCAAACCGAGTCAAAATGTTCCTCTTGAGAAATTTAATCACCGCCTTAGAATCATTGGTTGAAGTTGGAATAGCTTCAATCCATCTTGAGACATACTCAATAGCAAGAAGGATATAAGAAAAACCACAAGATTTGGGAAATGGTCCCATGAAATCTATCCCCCAAACATCAAATAATTCAACCTCAATCATGATGATTTGAGGCATCTCATCCCTTCTAGTGATATTTCCTATCCTTTGGCATCTATCACAATTCTTTACAAAGGTTTGACAATCCTTAAAAATAGAAGGCCAATAGAACCCACATTGAAATACCTTCCAAGTCGTACGATTAGCCCTAAAATGGCCCCCATTTGGCCCCTTGTGACAATCTTCAATAATCTTGAGTCATTCACTCTCCATAACACATCTACGAATAAAGCCATCGGCACATCTCCTCCATAAGTATGGATATTGCCAATAATAGAACTTTACATCTCGAAGGAACTTGGCCTTTTGATAATCCGAGAGATTTGGTGGCAATTTTTGAAGCACAAGGTAGTTAGCAAAGTCGGCAAACCAAGAATCCTTACATTTCAATACCATGATCTTCTCATCCGGAAAACAATCATTGATACTCAATCTCAAATCTTCACCTTCAACCGGCTTTTCTAGCCTTGACATGTGATCGGCTATCTCATTATCACGACCTCTTCTATCACGAATCTCCATGTCAAATTCTTGTAAGAGAAGAATTCAATGAATAAGACGAGGCTTAACATCATTCTTTGTAACAAGATGTCGGATAGCCGTGTGATCCGAGTAGACAATGGTATCATTCCCCACAAGATAAGACTAAAATTTGTCAAATGCAAAGACGATGGCTAGAAATTCCCTTTCCGTTGTTGTGTAGTTCCTTTGAGCTCCATCCAATGTTCTTCTTGCATAATGAATTACTCGAAACATATTGTCTCTCATTTTCCCCAACATAACTCCCAAAGCCCAATCACTTGCATCACATTTCAAAATGTAAGATTCACTCCAATTAGGCTTGATTAAAATGGGAGTAGAGATGAGGGCTTTCTTCAATGTCTCAAATGCTTCCAAACACTTATCATCAAAGAAAAACTTCACATCCTTTTGCAAAAGAGAACAAAGTGGCTTTGTGATATTTGAGAAATCCTTTATGAATCTTCTATAGAACCATGCATGCCCTAAGAAACTTTGAATTGATTTCACATTTGTTGGGGGTGGAAGCTTCTCTATGGCAACGATCTTGGCTCTATCAACTTCCAAACCAACACTAGAGACCTTGTGCCCAAGCACAATTCCATCCTTAACCATAAAGTGACACTTCTCCCAATTTAGGACAAGAGAAGTGTCCTTACACCTTTGCAAGACCTTTGTGAGATTATCCAAGCAAGAATTAAAGCTCTTCCCAAAAACCGAGAAATCATCCATGAACACCTCCATTATGTTCTCAATCAAACCACTAAAGATAGACATGATGCACCTTTGGAAAGTAGCCAGAGCATTGCACAAACCGAAAGGCATCCTCCTATAAGTAAACACTCTATAAGGGCTGTGAAGGCCATTTTGTGTTGATCCTTCGGGGCTATCACAATTTGGTTGTATCCCGAATAACCATCAAGGAAACAATAGTACTCATAGCTTGCCAAGCGATCCAACATTTGATCTATAAGGGGTAAAGAGAAGTGATCCTTCCTTGTAGCCGAATTCAAGGCTCTATAATCAATGCAAACACGATAACCGGTGGCAACTCTAGTAGCTATAACCTCATCATTCTCATTCTTAACCATGGTCATCCCCCCTTTCTTCGGAACCACTTGAGTATGGCTCACCCACTCACTATCCGAGATAGTATATATCATACCCGCATCAAGCCAATTTCAACACTTCCTTTCTAACCACCTCTTGCAAAACCGGATTCAACCTCCTTTGAGGTTGCACCTTAGGACGAGAACCCTCTTCCAATAAGATACGATGCATATAAATAGAGGGGCAAATCCCCTTGATATATCAATAGACCAACCAATTACACATTTAAACTCTCTAAGGACCCTCAACAACTTGTCCAATTCGGACTCCGACAAGTTTTGTGACACTATAACGGGAAAAGAGTCATTATCACCAAGAAAGGCATACCTTAGATGATCGGGAATAGGTTTTAACTCTTGAGTAGTGTTTGAAGGAGACTCCACTTTTGTTGAGCTTCTCTCTCTCTCGGTTGGTTGATATCAAGGTAATGCACCTCATCCTTTGGTGATCCTTGGTTTGCATCCAAGAAAGCAATTAACTCCAATAATTCATCACAAGCATCATCCAATTTGAAATAAGAATAGAGAGAGTTGGATATGATGTGCTCCGTGGAGTCCTTTGCCATAGATGTAGGCAAAGTAGTGATTGACTTGCACTCCTCATAGCTTGGTTCATCTCTTTTCTTCATAAAATTAATCGCTCTCACTTTTGAGGGTGAGATAGATGCAATAATAATCGATAAGTATCGAGTCGAATCCACAAGGAATGTTGTAGGAGTAAGAATATTAAGTAGTAATCTAGCTACCTAATCACTATCCAAGCTACCAACTAACATGTTTTTGTATTTTTGATTATACTAATGACAATGGAAATAAATAACAAAATAAAAGTTCAACTAAACAATCAACAAGTATTCAAATGACAAGATACTCAATAGGAAATGAAAGTGACTCCAATTATACTTCAACTAGGTCTAAGTGATAGGGATGTAGGACTTTAACTAGAATTAGCCATTTTAATCCAATTTCATGTGGGAAACCTCCTAAGTATGATTCACTCAACTCTCATTGCAATGAAATCAAGTAGATTAATGAAAGGCTTAACTCCTACTAAGATACCAAGCAATTCATTAACTCCCAATAGCTTACGGAGTTCTTTAGCCCTACTATTCTCTAGCATGCAATTCTCTTGTTTCCTAGCATCTAATCCAAGCCTCCTAAGCATTAGATCAAACACTTGATATGCAACTATGGTGATCAAGCACAATTACATAATAAAACATAGCACCAAGAGAAATGAACATGAAATTAGAAGGTAAATTCATAGATTAGAGCCTAATCCCATCACTTATCCCTAATCTACATATAATTGGAATCACAAGGAATTCTAGCTAGACATGATCAAGGAAAATAAACCATAAGAAATGCATAAAACCATAATCAAAAGATAGATAATTCAATAAGAAAGAAGAATATGGTCTTGAATTTCAAATCCACCAAGTGTAGCTCCACAAATCTTCAAAAATACCAAAGTAGAAAGAGGGAAATGTAATTAGGGTTCTAAGATGAACTGTTAGGATATTATGTTAAGGGGGAACTTGGATGAAGTTAATAAATAATTTGTTTTGATTCGATTCCAAAACCTTAAGTAGAATATTTCCCTTGATATTTTTGATGAATCTGGACAAGTTATATTTAGCAAAGCTTGCATGTTAGGAAGCTTTTATTTTAGTCTAGAAGCGCTAAGGATGAAGCAGTCAGAGTTCGCGAAGTGTCAGGAAGCGAAGCGACTCCAATAGTGAAAGCGTCAGCAGTAAACTTTGACAAAGCGTCATGGAAAACACTTCAGATAAAGATGCTTAGAGCGAGCATCCTTTCAGTGGAAGCGAAGCGCTCTCAAGTCAGCTCATCCAAAGCGTCTCTGATACGGAGCTATACTTAAAACGGTCAATCAGTGCAGGTGATAAGTTAACCCATAATTCAAAGTTTGAATTTCTGACAAGCGCCGCATTAAGCTTACGTGTCAACACACCATTGTACAACGGAAAGAGCTACAGTCCGGAAAGTTAAGGTTAGGCGAAAATCGCCATGCCTCTAGGTGCGACAGACATCCCTCCCTAGCTTTGCAGTCTGTACAAAGACTGACACCCACGTACTAATCAGAAAATGAGGAACATGCTACCTCTTTTCTCTCAACAGGAAGTAGGGTTCCTCTCACTATAAATAGAAGGAGTTGCACACACTAAAACTAACGCACGTACAAGCGATTCAAGAATACTACTCGCAAGAACTCAAGCAAATCATCATTTACATTCCTTTAGTTCTTTAGAAGCGCTTCCCTTTAGTGTGTCCTTAAGAAATTTTTTTCTTAAGTAATGCAACTACTTCATTTCTAGGTTCAAACTCATATATCCAAAGCCTAGCTTCGAGAATCCTTATCCCTTTACTTGTGATTTTCATTCCAAAGGATTATCACACTTACTAAAACTCAAAAACCCCAAAAACCCAAGTCTAGAGTTATTAGATTGAGTTTGAAAGGTTGTAAAGATTTTGTAAAAGAATTAGTTATTGTAAGGCTTCTCGAGAGCCGGTGAATCTCTGAGGATTCAAGTGTAAGTTTGTTACTGCCTTGAATCACTTCCCTTGGAAGTATAAAATAAGGGATACCGAGTGAAGGTATTCATCTCGTCGAGGATAAGAGTGGATGAAGGAGAGGTGCTCCAAACCACTATAAAATTGTTTGTCTCTTTACTTTAAGTTATTTATCGCTTTGATTATTTACATACACACACACGCTTTAAATATCAAGTTGGTCTTAATTGCAAGAAAAGCTTTAAAGTGTTACCACATTCCACACCATACTCACACGAGCGAGAAGCTTTGAAAAGCTGCAATAGCATTCGAAGCGTCTACTTGGCTAAAAGGATGAAAAATGAAAGAGAAGTTAAACACTTTTCAACACACGTATTCACCTTACCCCCTCTACGTGTGTTAGTCACTTTCGGGACCAACAAGTGTTATCAGAGCAGGGGTTCTAACTGACCTCTATTTCTGTATACTGGTAGCGCGAAAGCATTATAGTAGGTCTACCTAAACTGATCCTTTCATAAAACGTGCATTAAAACCTCACTCACTGCATCCTGCATTTTTCTAACTTCTTTTCAAGTTATGTCTTCCTCAGCATAGCTTCCTCAGTTCTCGATCGAGGGCTACACCATGTGGAGCTTCCGCGTGGAGTCCCATCTCGCTTCACTTCATGACCGCATGCATGAAGTTATCGAGAAAGGACCTATTGTAATCATGAAGTGTGCAATCAGTAACCGTGAAAAGGAAAAAGCCATAGACCTAGATGGCAACCCAGTTGATGAGGATGAAAGTGCTTCCACCAACGTCTATGTTGTGAAGCCTAGAGAGGAATATATGACCAATGACTTCAAAGCTGATAATCTAGATCGTGTGGCGCGCAACGTGATCTAGTCAACCCTCTCTGACGCCTATCTCCCACGAATCATGAAATGCAAAACGGCAAAGGAGATGTGGGAAACTCTTGCCCTAATCTCTCTGGGCACAGAGAAAATCAAGGAAAACAAGCTCTCTATACTGATGCAGGAGTTTGACGCTCTCACAATGAGACCCAATGAGAGCATGGAATCTTTCGAGACTCGGGTGTTAGGGATCACCACTACGGTGGCTTCCCTAGGTAAAGATCTCACCTTTAAGGAGATCAACTAAAAGGTGGTTCGCGCTTTGTCTACAAAGTGGCAGACAATGAAGGAGCTCTTCCTTTCTCAAAAGCAACTTGGGGCAGTGTCTCCAGAGTTGTTGTTCTCCGAGTTTAGAGCGTTGGAGTTTGACATCATCAAGAAGGCGCCTTGCGAGAAAAAGGAGGAGCTTCCAGCGAAATCAAAAAGTCTGGCTTTCAAAGCCGTTGTGGAGACCACTACCACTAAAGCCGATG
This sequence comes from Mentha longifolia, assembly GCA_001642375.2. Taxonomy (NCBI): domain Eukaryota; kingdom Viridiplantae; phylum Streptophyta; class Magnoliopsida; order Lamiales; family Lamiaceae; genus Mentha; species Mentha longifolia. The sequence goes on along the minus strand of CM038113.1, from coordinate 18,028,847 downwards.
TCTCCAACAGCGATGTTGTTGAGATGTCAAGGGAGGAGCTGGAGGAGTACACACTCTATCTTGTTAGAGGATTCAACAACTCCAATGATAGAGCGGCTAAATATAAAAGATTATATAAAGCTCAAGGCCAAGGCTCGTGCTCTACCCCACATGATTGAAAGAGGGATGAGAAAGCCACAATCATCCCTAGAGATAATGCACATATTGAGTGCTTCGAGTGCCACAAGATGGGTCACTATCGAAGCGAGTGCCCAAAGCTCTCAACCAAGGAGAAGAGCGAGGTCAAAGCTCGCTATTATGCAAGCCATCACGCTCTTGTAGTTGATGCTCCCATTGAGTCCAAGAGGCATGTCGACCATGATGAAGATCAATTCACAGATGATGAATATGATTATGTTTGCATGGCCGTAGAAGCTGAAATAGGAGGAGGTAAAGATTTCTGAAACTAATACTCTTCCATTATCACTAGGTAGTGAATGTGGTGACGGTGAGGATGAAGCTTTCAGCTTGGAAGGTGATCTCCTTGACGACTATTTAGAGTTGCTCAAGAATCACGAATCCTTACAGGAAGTTCTTGTTCAGTTTAGAAATGAGAACGACAGATTAGCCAACACACTCGAGTCCAAGGAAAAGGACCTATTTGAGTTGACGGCTAAGATCGATGATCTTCATGAACTCCACCAACGTACTATATCCACTTCCAATGAACGCAAAGCCACTCTTGATCGTCTCAATAGTGCTTCTATAGCTATTGAAATGATTGAAAGTTATTTCAAACCCTCAAAAAGTTTGAAAGGAATCGGCTTTGGTTCTTCTCTCACAGCTTCATCCGATGCTAGTTCTAAAGCATCGTTGAAAAGCCCTAAAGCTGCTCAACTCGAAACTAGCAAAGGAAAGGAGTTAGTCGGGTTTATGGCTAAAACTTCAAGGCAAGCTTCCAAAGCGCCTTCAAAGGTTCAACCCGACGTTTTGAGAAATTCAAAGACTGGAAAGCCTAAACGCTCTAAACGCAATTCAAAGTGTGTCAAGTCTGCGACAAACCTGAAGCGTCAACAAGAGCATAAAGCTGACTTGAATAACTTCACATCTCATGGAGGGACTCAAGTACGCTTTATCCACGACGCTTCACATAACTTTCATGATCGAAGTCTCATCGATCATTTTACACAAAGTGAAAGCATTCCTTCATGCTCTCAGAGAAGAAGGAACCGTAAGCGCTTTCACTACTACACACACAATTACACTCAGGGTTTTCCCATTAAATAAAGCCCTATTTGTTTCATTCAGGATCTCGAGAAGGGAGTCACTCTCTCAGTGAATCCAACTCGAGCTCCCAAATCCACTAACAATAAGGAACCCAATGCAAATTGGGTACCTAAAAATTATTAATCTTATAGATCAAGGCGGCGAACTCGAAAAACGCGGCCCAGAGGAAGGAAAAAGCTATTTGGTACCTAGATAGCGGATGTTCACATCACATGACGGGTGAACGATCTTTCCTTGACGAGTTTGTTGAAAAGACGGGTCCAGAAGTAATTTTCAGTGATGATGCGAAATGCATCACCATCGGATATAGTACATTTAGCATTGGAAATATGAGACTCCCTAACATCTCATATGTCCAAGGCCTCAAGGATAATTTACTATCTATCTCTCAATTTTGTGATAATGGGTTCGTGGTAGAGTTTATGTCTAACCAATGTGTTGTTAAGAACAAAATGTCTATGCCGGTTGTTCTTACAGGAATCCGGAAGCAGAACATGTATGTAGCTAATTGGAGCAGCTGCCAAGTCAGAGCATGTCTCATCGCTAGAAGCACCTCAGAAGTTGGGTGGTTATGGCATCGTCGCCTAAATTTCAAAATGATGAACAAGATTTCTAGGAAAAATCTTGTACGAGGCATCCCTAATGAGGTCTTCAACAAGGACATTGTGTGCCAAGCTTGTCAAGAGGGCAAACAAATCAAGAAGTCCTTTCAAAGCGTAGAAGGACATGGCTCATCCCGAATTCTAGAGCTCCTTCACATAGATCTCTTCGGTACTATCTCACCTGTCACCTTGAGTGGAAGAAAGTACGCTCTTGTAGTCGTGGATGACTTCTCACATTACACTTGGGTACTAATTCTACTCAAGAAGAAAGACACACTTCGAGAGCTCACAAAGCTCCTAAAGTAACTGACGGTGCAAAAAGGAGAGACTATGATAAAGATACGCTTCGACAAAGGAACATAATTTCTCAATCAATTCATCGAAGCGTACTGCACAGAGAATGGGATTCTTCATCAGACTTCTGCAGCTTGCACTCCGCAACAAAACGGCGTTGTAGAGTGCCGAAATAGAACCATCAAAGAAGCTGCACGTTCAATGCTCGCGGATGGATGCCCAACTGCCAAAGAAGTTCTGGGGAGAAGCGACTTTCACCGCTTGCTACATCCAAAATCGCACTCTAATCAACACACGCCACAACAAAATCCCACATGAATTGTGGAAAGGGAGAATTCCTACTCTCTCTTATTTACATATTTTTGGTTGCAAATGTTTCATGCACAATAATGGAAAAATGCAATTAAGAGCATTCAATAGCAAAGTAGATACGGGAATATTTCTTGGATATTCCCCGACAAGCAAAGCTTATCACGTTTACAATTGCCAAACTCTTGTTGTGGAAGAAACACCACATGTTGTTTTTGATGAAGCCGTCTTCAAGACTCCGTAGGTACAGGTAAACGCTGAAAGCATGAACGTTGGACTTGGAAGCGTAATCGGAGTCCCTGAAGCCTCTTCCGGACCAGTAACACGCTCTACTTCAAAGCGAGTAGATTTGGTGGATGCTTCAGCAGAAGATGAGCTTAAAGATGGAGTCGAAGCCGTGAAGCAGGATCTAAATAAGCTCTCTCTCGATAAGGGGGAACCAAACTCAGGAATAGTTGATCCTCTGACCTCATTGGTCCCAAACAATGAGGAAGCTCCATGCAGTTCAGTAGTATGTGATCAAGGGGATGGTGACGATCACACACCACGCTCCGAGGTGGATGATATGGAGGCTCTCAACCAGAAGAAGCTTTCGTTGAGGTATCATCCCCAGGAAGGTGTTCTAGGTGACCCCAGCCAGAGCATCAGGACTAGAAGTACCTTATTTCATGGTGAAAGTTGTCTGTTTAGCTACTTCCTAGCAAACACCAAGCCTTCATCGATGGAGGACGCTCTAAACGATTCAAATTGGGTAACTGCCATGGAAGAGGAGCTGAATGAGTTCGCAAGGAATGGCGTTTGGTACCTAGTGGATCGACCTTCTCATCAAAGCATCATCGGTACCAAATGGGTCTTCAAGAATAAGACCGACGAGAGCGGCAACGCCGTTTACAACAAAGCTCGCTTGGTCGAGAAAGGATATTGCTAGGAGGAAGGTATCGATTTTGATGATACCTTCGCTCCCATAGCTCGTCTCGAAGCCATTAGGATGTTCTTTGCATATGCCGCGTCCAAGAAGTTCAAAGTGTATCAAATGGATGTGAAGAGTGCCTTTCTCAATAGAGATTTAAAAGAGGAAGTATACGTCGAACAGCCCCCAGGCTTTGAAAAGAGTGATCAAGTGTACCGGCTCGTCAAAGCTATCTATGGCCTCAAGCAGGCTCCTAGAGCGTGGTATGAGACTCTTTCAAACTTCCTTGTTGAAAGTGGCTTTCAAAAAGGAAAGGTAGATCAAACCCTCTTCACTATCAATGACAGTGAAGACATGCTTTGAGTGCAAATCTACGTCAACGACATCATCTTTGGCTCTCCAAATCAAACCCTAAGTGACATGTTAGTGGGTTTGATGAAGAGAAAGTACAAGATGTCGATGATGGGGCTGATGACTTGCTTTTTAAGATTGCAAGTGAAGCAAATGAGTCGAGGAATCTTCATCAATCAAGCCAAGTATACTCAAGATATGCTCACTAAGTTTGGAGTTCAAAATTGCAAAAGCGTCAAGATTCCAATGAACACAAACTTCAAGATAGATCCAAACTTGGATGGCAAGTCAGTCAACGCTATGGATTATTGTATGTTGATTAGCTCTCTGCTCTATCTTACAGCTAGCCGACCCGACATCACTTTTGTTGTAGGCGTTTTGCTAGATTTCAAAGCAATCAAAAGCAAAACCATTCGAAGGGAGCTAAGCTCATTTTTCGATACCTTAAAGGGACCATCAACTTAGGTCTTTGGTATCCGGCAGAAGATGATCTCACGCTTAGTGGCTATTCCGATGCCGATTTCGGTGGATGCAAAGTTGATAGGAAATCTACAACTGGAACATGTCAATTCATTGGCAATAAGTTGGTTTCATGGTTTTCCAAGAAACAAACAAGTGTTGCCACCTCTACCACCGAAGTGGAATACATGGCTATGGGAAGCTGTTGTTCACAGATCCTTTGGCTAAAGCAGCAGTTGAAGGATTATAAAGTGGAATGTTCGGAGGTTCCAATTTATTGTGACAACACAAGCACAATTTCCATCACCTACAATCCTGTGCTTCAATCAAAATGCAAGCATATTGAAATTTGCCATCATTTTGTTCGGGATCATGTGGAGAAGCAAGATGTTATGGTGGAAAAGATTCCAACTGAGGATCAGAAAGCGGATATTCTCACTAAGCCGCTTCCTCAAGCCCGCTTCAACAAATTCTGCCTAGAACTAGAGTTGCTAGACCATGGTGAGAAGAATGTGGAGTAAGGTGGAGAAGGTAAAGTGTGTTCCCTACCTATCCTCATGCTTTCCTAGCTCTAGGAAAGATTGTTAGGATAATCAGTTAAGGGGGAACCGGACTTTACAAGAGTTGTGAAAGATGAAGACGAAGATCAAGACCGAGGGATTGAGTTCCCTTTGGAGCACCAACCTCTACAAGATTTTATTTTTTTGTAAAAACACGGTTAAGTGTTTCTCCTTTCTTGAGCTAATCGAATTAGCTTGGTTAAGGTTGAGTGTTCATACCATGACACTTGTAAAACTCTATGCCATCTTGTCAGAGCGGTGCACAAGTGGATACACTTTGTGGATGATCAAAGAAGTCAAACTTGTAGGATTAGAGTTTGCACAACCACGACTCCATTCCCAACCCTTCTACCTCCTTCTATGATGCTGAAGATACATGAAAGTGTTGAGCTATGGTCATCAACAAAGTAACAAAGCGCATTCGTAAGATGGGGCATTTACGTGGAGTTACTCTTGATGCATGATCACTCAACAATCACAGGCTTTAATGGTGGAAAAGGAACCAAAAGTGAAGCGTGTTGAAGACTCTCACCTTATTGTGAAAGCCTCACTTGTTTTGAATAATGTGAAGCACCAACTCTAAACAGGTTAGCGTCTACTCTCAAAAATTCTGCCTCGTGGAAATATGAGATGGCTTGCCCTAGTAAGGAGAGTGAAATCATAGCTCTATCATGGATGATGTGAATTTCATGCCCAAACGGTATATCCCTAGTAAAGCGTGAGGCAACTTGCATCATTCTAATGAAATTTATGAAGAAACTCATCCCCAACCGGGTCCCTTGTGGATTTTGTTAATCTCATACTCATCCATGTTGTGGAATTCACGAGATAGACCTCCCTAGTAAGAGAAAAGGACTTTACATTATTTCATCTCTCATCGTAAGTGAAGCGCCTCCCCTACAGAGTTGACGCTTTCCTTAAAGATAGTCCAAAACTCTGTTTAAGGGGGAAGCACACTAACTTAGAGAGAAAGCGCCTAGATGAGAACAGACGCTCTCACACTTCCAAAGCATGAACGTTCTTGTTTCTCAACTAACGCTTTAACATTTGAGCATGTGGATCGTCAAAGCGTGGTATCAGTCAATTACAATGTTGACTGACTGGTAAGTCTTCCTTTTGCGTCTTTCAATTCAAGTAAGTGAATCAACGCAAAGCGTCTTCAAGAACCCTGTGCGTGACTTACCGAAAATATTAAAATGCTGATACAGACGCTTTCCGAACTAGAAGCTCTCGTCTAAATTCCAAAGCGTGGCAATCAGCCAAATTTCGAATCTTTTTGAAAATTAATCTCTCATTAATTTACTTATATCTACAGCTAAATATATACCATATATCTATAAAGTAGGATATCAATCAAGTATGGTTTACATGTGATATCTTTGCATTTAATGCAAAGACCGCTGCGGTTACAGTACTCGAGACTTACTCGCATGTGTATCTCACGCACGCTACCGAACTGCCAAAAATCTTTTAATCTTGGCCGTCGGACGTTTCGAATTACTTTTTCCTTGACCACATGATTAAAGTAACCGCAGAGCACGATCTTAACCACTCACCCCATTTTCGGGAAGTGATCTTAGCTTAGCCACTCACTACGACACATCACCCCACTACCCCTTTAATACTCTTTAAATTTCTATGTATATATATTTGTACTATTTCATTCTATCACCTTCATTATTCATCATTTTCGCCATTTCTGCAATTTTCAAGTTCTAAAACTCACAGAACTTTCATTCTCTACTAAAGCTTCCTTATCTTTTTCAGAAGCTTTAGTTCATAACAATCGTGAATGTTAAGTGGGAAGCCACTCCGCGAAGCCACTACAGCGAGTTTGTGTTCACAGATGATCATGTTAATCATGACCTTCTTGCCAATGGAGGAGTGATCAAGAGGGCGATTGTGAACGCCGGCTTGGAAAACCTCATCTTCAAGCACCGCAAATATATCAACCCAGTCGGGGTGGTTGATTTTCTTTCCAACCTCAAAACCAAAAACCCTAATCATAAAGATTTCGCTACAGAAAACAGATGCAGATGGTCTCACTCATTCAGTGGCGATTGAGAAGCTCTCCCTTGAAGAGTTGTTCGAAGATTCCGTCCCTATTCCGAACTCTGGGAAGGATCCGGAGTCTGCTGGAGATCCGGACATCTAAAAAGAGTTCAGGTGCTTCACTAAAGATCCGCGCGCAATCTTCATCCGCAAACAGTCAAAGGCGACATCGCTTCGCCCGCCGTTCGAAAACATGATCAACATTGTGACAAAGTGCATACTTTGTCACACCGGGAGCTGGTCAACGATCACGGAGCAAAAGATCCAACTTCTATCAGCACTATGTGATGCTGCTAAAAACCACACATAATACAACTGGAGAGCGTGGTTTATCAAGCAGTTGTTGGATGCGAAGAAGGCCATCCGGGAGGAGACGGAAGGAGACGACAAGGGGATGCTTTCCTTCTTAGGAAAGTTGAAATATGGAATGCGGATTTCCATGTTTCTTGAAGCGTCGTGGCCGGCACAGGATTGGCCAGTACAGACCAAGTACAACCGGGTACTTTTCAATAAGGCGCTCCCAGTCGACGAGTTTGGAGTTATCGCTCCCCCCGCTTCTGACATAGAATATACAGAAGCCGAAGCGCTTATCCTCAAGAAAGAAGAGGAAAAGAGAAGGAAGAAAAAGAAAGGTGGGAAAACTACCAAGAAGCCAAAGCGCTGTCAGAGAAATCAGTCCCTTCCTCGAAGGGAAAGCGTGGCTTGGTAGATGAGGATGATGAGGAAAGCGCTTCCTCATCCAACACTTCAGATTCTGACAAGACGCTAAGTCAGGATCTGGAAGCTAGTGCCCAAGCTGCACAAGGAGAAGAGGAGAAAGTTGAAGCGCCAGGAGAGGATGCTCAACGCATCGACGCTCTTAATTTTGGCGACAACGCTTCTAGTCCATCAGTGGACGAGGAGCTCCATGCCGACACTCTTCCAACTCCTCCAACTCCCAAAGCGTCCAGCCCAATAGTGAAGGCTATTGACAGGGATCTTGCATATGCAGAGGAAGAGATTCGTGAATTCTTTGAAGAATTCTCTCTTCCTCCCCACGTCCTTGAGATCATCTCCCCATTTCTCAAGAACGTCCGAAGCTGTGGCATCAATATATATAAAGTGTGCCAGATTGTCACGGCCAAGGATTCCAAAGCACTTATCGAGGAGGAGGCCTCGATCCATGGAAGCTTTGGCTTGGAGCGCTTTGACGACCTGATCGATGAGCCAAAGGTGTGGAGGCTCATCGAAAGAAGGTAAAGGAGCTCGTTCCCTCCTACACCCCCGCCCCCACAACACCAGCTGGGGCCACTATCATAATGTTTGAAGAGCGGCTCTCGGTTCTTCAAACGGCTCATGATGAAGTGGAGCGTGAGTTTTCCCAGCTAAAGGAAGCGGTTAAGGAGAGAGAGACCCGGTTGTCTGAAGCCGAGGAGGAGAAGACGAAGAAGGTAGGAGAGCTTTCAACTGCTACCACAGAGTTGGAAGCGCTGAAGGAGAAGCTGGCAACTGCTGAAAGCCAGTTAGCCATAGAGAAGGCGAATCTCCAGAAAGCTAATGAAGAGCTTTCGAACGCAAACTCACAGCTTCAACAAATTCCTAAATTGCGTTCGGAAGTGCTGAAGCTTTCTGAAGATCTGATGATTGCTCTCGACGACATCGATCAAAGCACGGAGGCACTGGAAACTGAGATCGATCATTTGGCGATCGAGCAGGATGAGCGAGAGCATATCCAGTGAGAGCTCAAAACTGCAGAAGCGGAGCTCTCCAAGACGAACGTGAAGCTCGTCCAAATGAAAGAGGAGCTAAAAGTGGCAAAGGCTGAGAAATTCGAAGCCGATTCTGCCGCCCACCAGCTAAAGGAAAAGCTAGAGTCCGTGGAGAGGAAGCTCGCGGACTCAGAAAAACAAAGGAAGCAGGCTATGGCCATGGTGGGCCAAGCTGCAACTGGAATGCAAAGCGGATTGGGCCAGGTTAGGCAAATCGCCAATGAAGCACTGGAGCGCATCACCAACCAAATCGGAGTGCTCTCGGATTTGGTGCAATCTGAGCTTCACATTTTCCGAACCAGCTTCGAACGGTCGATCATTTTGACCAATGCACGCTCTCCAGCTCTGGTGCTTTTAGCACAAGTCCTCGGCGCTCTCCTGGCACAGAACCTACTGAAGCAGAATCAGCTAAACATCTCCCTGCCATGAGCTACCAGCCAAAGCGCCACCGTACAGTCCCTTCCCTCCGAAGCTGGTATTGATGCTGCCAAAAAGGGGGAAGTGACTGGGACGTCAAGTGGTCCATCCACAATGGCCAAGGCAAAAGAGGACACTTCCAAAAAGGTGGAAGCACCAAAGAATGGGGAAGCAGAGCGGCAAGTAATCATCTCCAAGAAGCCGATTGATGCCATTCCACTTCAGGCAGTGTCAGCAGCGCCACAACCACAAGTTCAGAAGTGCAAAACCACAGAGCCTGCTGACACCAACCCCAAGAAAAAGAAGAAACTAACTCCCGCAACGATGACCAAGGAGGCTGGAGCTCAACATCAACTCGATGAGGAGATCGATGTAATTTTGGTGTATAAAATGAACTACCACCTCCGCCGGTATGAGTTGAAGCACACACCGCAAAATGCAAAAGAGAAAAATTGCCTGGTATGGCAAACTATAAAGCGGTGGCAGAGTGTAGGGAGGAAGTTTCAAATGAAGAAACGCTGACAGACTTAGCTAAAGCATTGAAGCTTTAGAAAAATGAAGTGCTTGAAGCCAAGAGAGTCCATGTCGAGGGCCTGCACACAGACACTTTCGAGAAGTGCATGAAGCAGATGCAGGCCAGGGAGGAATTTGAAAGGAAGAGGCTGAGAATGAGGCTCCTAACGCTAAATTTATTGATGAGATCATTCCAGCTGACCTCAAGGAGGAGTAGAATGATGCCAAGATAAAGTTCGTTAAAAGCTTCTACTACTGGCAAGGCTTTTGCACTGAATATGCCATGGACTGCTTCGTTGCATACATAAATCATTACAAAGCCTCTCTCTTCAATAAAATTTTGGAGTTGGCAGATGGAGTGACTCTCAAACCTCCGAAGCAAGAAAGCTACAAACTTCCACTCATTGGAGGCACTATCCCTGATGAGGAATCAATCAAAAAGGAGATCGATGAGTGTGCAAATGGCTTGAACAGAACGATCGTCCTAACCGCTCTCTAGCTGCCATCAAGGATAGGGTCTACAGTGACTATGGTCTAATTCCTTCTGCCCCTCGCAAACGCTTCAAGTAGATATTCATTGTACATGTATCATCTCTTTATCTCACTAATACAATGATGTATTTTAGTGCTTTAAGAAAATTTCTCATTCTCTTTATTTATTTACGCTTTCATTTAACTGCCTATAACTGCATTAATATTGCGCTTTACCTAAATCCACTATTCTTCTTATACTTAGCCTAGAATTGTCTAGATTTGGGTAAGTACTTGACGCCGGGTTTTGGCATCATCAAAAAGGGGGAAATTGTTGGGATATTATGTTAAGGGGGGAACTTGGATCAAGTTAATAAATAATTTGTTTTGATTCGATTCCAAAACCCTAAGTAGAATATTTCCCTTATTATTTTTGATGAATCTGGACAAGTTATACTTAGCAAAGCTTGCATGTTAGGAAGCTTTTGTTTTAGTCTATAGAAGCACTAAGGATGAAGCACTTAGAGTTCGCGAAGCGTCAGGAAGCGAAGCGACTTCAGCAGTGAAAGCGTCAGCAGTAAACTTTGACAAAGCGTCATGGAAAACACTTCAGATACTTAGAGCGAGCTTCCTTTTAGTGGAAGCGAAGCGCTCTCAAGTCAGCTCATCCAAAGTGTCTCTGTTACGGAGCTATACTTAAAAACGTCAATCAGTGCAGGTGATAAGTTGACCCAGAATTTGAAGTTTGAATTTTTGACAAGCGCCGCATTAAGCTTACGTGTCAACAAGCCATTGCACAACGGAAATAGCTACAGTCCGAAAAGTCAAGGTTAGGTGAAAATCGCCATGCCTCTAGGTGCGGCGGACATCCCTTCCTAGCTTTACAGTCTGTAAAAAGACTGACACCCACCTACTAATCCGGAAAATGAGGAACACACTACCTCTTCTCTCTCAACAGGAAGTAGGGTTCCTCTCACTATAAATAGAAGGAGTTGCACACACTAAAACTAACGCACGTACAAGCGATTCAAGAATACTACTCGCAAGAACTCAAGCAAATCATCATTTACATTCCTTTAGTTCTTTAGAAGCGCTTCCCTTTAGTGTGTCCTTAAGAAATTTTTTCTTAAGTAATGCAACTACTTCATTTCTAGGTTCAAACTCATATATCCAAAGCCTAGCTTCGAGAATCCTTATCCCTTTACTTGTGATTTTCATTCCAAAGGATTATCACACTTACTAAAACTCGAAAACCCCAAAAACCCAAGTCTAGAGTTATTAGATTGAGTTTGAAAGGTTGTAAAGTTTTTGTAAAAGAATTAGTTATTGTAAGGCTTCTCGAGAGCCGGTGAATCTCTGAGGATTCAAGTGTAAGTTTGTTACTGCCTTGAATCACTTCCCGTTGGAAGTATAAAATAAGGGATACCGAGTGAACGTATTCATCCCGTCGAGAATAAGAGTGGATGTAGGAGAGGTACTCCGAACCACTATAAAATTGTTTGTCTCTTTACTTTAAGTTATTTATCACTTTGATTATTTGCATACACTCACACACGCTTTAAATATCAAGTTGGTCTTAATTGCAAGAAAAGCTTTAAAGTGTTACCACATTCCACACCATACTCACACGAGCGAGAAGCTTCGAAAAGCTGCACTAGCATTCGAAGCGTCTACTTGGCTAAAAGGATGAAAAATGAAAGAGAAGTTAAACACTTCTCAACACACGTATTCACCCCACCCCCCTCTACGTGTCTTAGTCACTTTCGGGACCAACAAGTGTTATCAGAACAGGGGTTCTAACTGACCTCTGTTTCTGTATACTGGTAGCGAGAAAGCATTATAGTAGGTCTACCTGAACTAATCATTTCATAAAACGTGCATTAAAACCTCACTCACTGCATCCTGCATTTTTCTAACTTCTTTTCAAGTTATGTCTTCCTCAGCACAGCTTCCTCAGTTCTCGATCGAGGGCTACACCATGTGGAGCTTCCGCCTGGAGTCCCATCTCGCTTCACTTCATGACCGCATGAATGAAGTTATCGAGAAATGACCCATTGTAATCATGAAGTGTGCAATGAGGAACCGTGAAAAAGAAAAAGCCATAGACGGCAACCCAGTTGATGAGGATGAAAGCGCTTCCACCGACGTCTATGTCATGAAGCCTAGAGAGGAATATACGACCAACAACTTCAAAGTTGATAATCTAGATTGTGTGGCACGCAACGTGATCCAGTCAACCCTCTCTGACGCCTATCTCCCATGAATCATGAAATACAAAACGGCAAAGGAGATGTGGGAAACTCTTGCCCTAATCTCTTAGGGCACATAGAAAATCAAGGAAAATAAGCTCTCTGTACTGATGCAGGAGTTTGACGCTCTCACGATGAGACCCAATGAGAGCATGGAGTCTTTCGAGACTCGGGTGTTAGGGATCACCACTACGGTGGCTTCCCTAGGTAAAGATCTCACCTTTAAGGAGATCAACCAAAAGGTGGTTCGCGCTTTGTCTGGAAAGTGGCAGACAATGAAGGAGCTCTTCCTTTCTCAAAAGGAACTTGGGACAATGTCAGGAGCTCTTCTTTCTCACGAGAGAGAGCTTCCAGCGAAATCAAAAAATCTGGCTTTCAAAGCCGTTGTGGAGACCACCACCACTGAAGCCAATGTCTCCAACAACGATGTCAAGGGAGGAGCTGGAGGAGTACGCTCTCTATCTTGTTAGAGGATTTAACAACTCCAATGCTCGAGTGGCCAAATATAAAAGATTCTATAAAGCTCAAGGCCAAGGCTCGCGCTCCACCCCATGTGATGAAAGAGAGATGAGAAAGCCACAACCATCCCTAGACATAATGCATATATCGAGTGCTATAAGATGGGTCACTATCGAAGTGAGTGCCCAAAGCTCTCAACCAAGGAGAAGGACGAGGTCAAAGCTCGTTATGATGCAAGCCGTCACGCTCTTGTAGCCGACACTCCCATTGAGTCCAAGAGGCATGTCGACCATGATGAAGATCAATTCACAGATGATGAATATGATTATGGTTGCATGGCCATAGAAGCTGAAATGGATGAGGTAATGATTTCTGAACCTAATACTCTTCCATTATCACTAGGTAGTGAATGTGGTGATGGTGAGGTTGAGGCTTATAGCCTCAAATGATCCAAACTTTCTCTTGTTAGCCACGGCATCCTTTAGAAACTTTACATTGTCTGGCATATCTCTAAGTGCATCAAGTAAAGGGATATTAATTTGTACCTTGTTGAATATATCCAAGAATCTCTTCATCTTTTCATCCACCTTGGGCTTTGCTAGACGATGAGGGAATGGAGCCTTTGTGATCACATCCTTGGTGGGAAGAAGGGCTTCTACCAATACTTCCTTTTGAACTTCTTTTCTTGATTCCTCATCACGAGTTGGAGGCTCTTCATAGGATATGTCTTCAACAAGAACTTCTTCTTCTTTGCTTCCGGATGTGGCTTGGTTTTCATAGGCTCTTCCACTCCTCAATGTGATAGCATTGCACCATTTGGGATTCATTTCTGTATTGCTTGGAAACTTGCCCGGTGTGTGTTAAGTGGTGGCTTGATTAGCTATTTGGCTAATTTAACCTTCCATCATCTTAACTTGCTTTGACAATGAAGTGAGGGAATTCTCCAAGGCATTGACCTTTTGGCTAGTTTGCGTGATAAAGGAGCTTTGTTGATTAGCCATTTGTTGAATGATTTGCTCAATAGAATAGGATGTCTTCTTAGGTTCTTCAATCACCCCTTGAGAACGGAGAATCCGGGAGGTGGGAATTGAGTATTGTTGGGATTTCCATAGGAAAGGTTAGGATGAGTTCGATTGTTGGGATTGTAGGCTTGATAACCTCCTTGTTGACCATAGGAGTTGCCTCCTTGCTTCCCTTGAAAACCTTCTTGATAATTTCCTTGGAATCCTCCTTGAGGTCCTTGAAACCCTTGCTTATTGAAGTTGCCATAGGGTCTTTAGTTCACATAGCTCACATCTTCATTCCCATTGTATTCTTCACTCTCTTGGGCTTGAACCACTTGAACTTCTTTCTTTGATCTCTTCTCTTCTTCGAATTCTCTCTTGAGAATAGTGTCTTGTGAAGCCAGCTCATCAATTCTTGCATCTTTAAGGATCGAGTTCACCTTCTTCGTAGGGCCTCTTTCCATTGGCCATTGATAACTATTGGCTTCATCTCCTCTATGATCCTTAATGCTTCTTTGGCATTCCAGTTCATAAGACAATCACCGGAAGTCGCATCAACTATACTTCTTGTGTGTGGAGAGAGTCCACTATAGAAATTCACTATTTGTTGTGCTTCACTAAAGCCATGTTGTGGGCACTTGCGTAGCAAGTCCCTATACCTTTCCTACGCCTCAAATAGTGTCTCATCACCATGTTGAAAGAAATGAGAGATTTCCGAGATAAGCTTTTGGGCCTTTGAAGGTGGAAAGTATTTGGCAAGGAAGGCTTTGCACAACTTCTCCCATGTGGTGATCTCACTCTTATCAAGGTTCTTAAACCACTCTTTAGCACGATCCCTCAAAGAAAAGTTGAAAAGCTTCATCCTTATAGTATCTTCCGGCACTCCATTATGCTTCACTGTATCACATATCTCTAAGAACGTGCTCAAGTAAGCATTAGGATCCTCATTTGGCCTCCCACCAAATTGCTCCGATTGGACCATTTGAATAAGGTCGGTCCTTATCTCAAAGTTGTTTGCATTGACACGAGGTCCCCATGCTCATTCTTGGAATTGTTGGACCGGAGCCTTAAACATTTGGTTTAGTGGGGGTAGAGGCTCCTCATTTGCTCTTTGTTCATGCTCATCAAGCCTTGCCCTCATATCTTCAAATTCCTTCATTAGAGCTTCCATATTCGGTATGTTAGCTCCCATCTCTTGTTCTTCAATAGAATTCATCCTCCTATGCCTTCTTTCAAAGTTCAAGATCAAAGGTTAAACAAGTCTTCCCTTGGACCTTGTGTGCATAAACCTACAAAACAAAAATCAAAAGAAACAAATGCTTGAATTAGTAACTTAATAACCAAATCGACTATTGAAACTCAAACTAAACATTCCCCGGCAACGGCGCCAAAAATTGATCGCTCTCACTTTTGGGAGTGAGATAGATGCAATAATAATCGATAAGTATCGAGTCGAATCCACAAGGAATGTTCTAGGAGAAAGAATATCAAGTAGTAATCTAGCTTTCTAATCACTATCCAAGCTACCAACTAACATGTTTTTGTATTTTTGATTATACTAATGACAATGGAAGTAAGTAACAAAATAAAAGTTCAACTAAACAATCAACAAGTATTCAAATGACAAGATACTCGATAGGAAATGAAAGTGACTCCAATTATACTTCAACTAGGTCTAAGTGATAGGGATGTAGGACTTTAACTAGAATTAGCCATTTTAATCCAATTTCATGTGGGAAACCTCCTAAGTATGATTCACTCAACTCTCATTGCAATGAAATCAAGTAGATTAATGAAAGGCTTAACTCCTACTAAGATATCAGCAATTCATTAACTCCCAATAGCTTACGGAGTTCTTTAGCCCTACTATTCTCTAGCATACAATTCTCTTGTTTCCTAGCATCTAATCCAAGCCTCCTAAGCATTAGATCAAACACTTGATATGCAACTATGGTGATCAAGCACAATTACATAATAAAACATAGCACCATGAGAAATTACATGAAATTAGAAGGTAAATTCATAGATTAGAGCCTAATCCTATCACTTATCCCTAATCTACATATAATTGGAATCACAAGGAAATCTAGCTAGACATGATCAAGGAAAATAAACCATAAGAAATGCATAAAACCATAATCAAAAGATAGAGAATTCAATAAGGAAGAAGAATATGGTCTTAAATTTCAAATCCACCAAGTGTAGCTCCACAAATCTTCAAAAATACAAAAGTAGAAAGAGGGAAATGTAATTAGGGTTCTAGAGAGTATATTCAAGCTAAAGATATCCAAATGGGGAAGATTTGGGGTTAATATACATTAGAATTGAGTTTTGGGTCGAGTTGAACCGAGTTGGACGAAGCAAACTCAGGCAATAAGTGAGAGAACACGCCATAACGGAGGGATGGCGGTCTGACAGGCCGCCGTCTTCACTTCCCGGTCCGGTTCTTCTCCTTCTTCGGTTTTTCTTTCGATTCTTTCTTTATTCCTTTCGAACCGGCTTTCCAACTCCGGTTTCCACCTCTTGAAGCTCGATTCTTTCTCGTTTCCGACCCTCGATCCTTAGCTACTTGAATGCTCTTCCGAATTCCTACAAAAGTAGATCAAAAACCGAAAGAAAACGAGAAAGGTATAGAATATGCTACTCCCTCCGTCCTTCATTTACTGCCCATGTTGACTTTTTAGATAATTTTGAAGCTTTGTGATGATGGATTTAAAATTGAATTTTTGGAGTTTAGTTTTTTTTACAAGGTACTACGAGTATTGTAGTATCGTGTAAAAAAACTAATATCCAAAAATTCAATTTAAAATCCATCATCACGAAGCTCCAAAATCATCTAAAAAGTCAACAGGGTCAGTAAACGGAGGACAGAGGGAGTACAAGTTAAGAAACCCTAGCATTTATAATATTTAAGCACATGAATCGAGACTCAAACACATACGAAATACACTTGACATGCACAGAAAATACGTGTTAATCAGTTATCGGACGTACGGATGTGGTTGTCCAAGAAATTCAATATAAAGGACTTGGGAGAAGCTGTTTACATTTTTGGATTAAGATCTTTCGTGATCGTAAAAAGAGAATGTTGTGCTTGTAACAATCGGTTTATATTGATATGGTTAAATAAAGTGTTTTAGCATGGAAAACTCCGAAAAAGGCTTCTTGCCATTTTGATAAGGAGTTCATTTGTCTAAAGAAATGTGTCCTAAGACACAGAGATAGATAAATGACATGAAGACAGTTCCATATGCCTCTACAATAGGAAGCCTCGTGTATGTTATGCTTTACACCAGGCCTAATATCTGTTATGCCGTTGGCATGGTCTCCAAACACCAATCAAACCCTGGTCAAGGGCAATAGACTATTGTAAAGAATATAATCACAGATATGAGATTATATGTTGATCTTTTAGTTTGACAGTCTATTCCCATTAGGTTATACTGATTTCCAATCAGATATGAATTATTCAAAAGTCTACCTCGGGATGTGTAATATACTAGGAGGTGGAGCCATTAGTTGGAAAAGCGTAACGCAGATTCCACTATGGAGGCTGAGTATGTCGCAGCCTCGGAGGCGGCTAAAGAGACCGTATGGCTCCGGGACCTTTTGTTGGACTTGGATGTGATTCTGAATTCGCTTTAGATGATCACAATCTATTGTGACAAATTCTGGTGCAGTAGCAAATTCAAAGGAATCACAAGACCATAAGTCCAGTAAATACATCGGAAAGAAGTACTTTATATTATGAGAAACCATAATGAGAGGAGACATTGTGGTGTCAAAGGTTACGTCGGAAGATACCCTGACAGTTTTCTTCACGATTAGCATGTCATCGAAGGTTTTCGATAAGGGCGTGAAGGGAAAGGGAATCAGACGTATGGCAGCACTGCTTTGAGTATAAGTGGGAGAGAATTTATTTAGTGTAGTGATATACTTAAAAGCATGCTTTGAGTATAAGTGGGCGATTGTTGGGGTTATATACTGCAAAGCATACTTTTATGCGTGTATATTAATTGTATCTTCATGTTTAATGGAAATAAATATTGTCATATGATTTGCATATTAATTCGTGTTATGGTTATGCAAATAAACGTCCGGTACTATATATTATAGGTAATATGGTGTGGGTGGTCACACGGAAGATCATATTAACACATTCTTATATAGTTAAAGGGCGTTCGCAACCTAAAGTAATCTTGGACACATTACTTGTTAAGGTTGTAGTATAATGCTTGATATTAGCTGGTCTTGGCTATTAGCTTATACTGGTGCATACACAGCATTGAACATGATCGCTGTGAGATAAATCCTTTTATACTGACTTAAATAAAGGACCAGATTTCGGACGATTATTATTTCTTAATTCTAGTTGTCATAATATTCAATTATATATTTATAATTATTATTACTTTGATTTATCATGAGTGAGAGTTATCGCAACTCAAATATTCTCCGTATCTTGGGTAATAATATTATAAATATGATAATTAATATTATAGCTAGAAATCGTGTCTCGGTGCGCCGAGTTGATGATGTCCCCTTGAGGCGTTCTAAGGATTATTATATCAAACCCTGCAAGTGGATTAAGTTCCGATATAATAATGAGGTCGAATGGGTACTACTTTCGATTTAGAGATTAATTAATTAAAGTAGTCAGTAGCTTAAATTAATTAATGAACATGCGATATCTTAAACACGGGAAATAATGTAATTAAAAAAGGAGCCCATAATGTAATAATTTGGGATTGGACGATAGTGCAATATTATTTTACTATAGTGGAATGACTATAATATTAATATAATTAAATAGAGTATTCAGGGCAAGAGAATACTTTGATTATTTAATTATATTGAGAGGCTCAGTCCAAATCCTCCTTAAGATCCCTGGAGTAGCCCAATAGAGCATAGCATGGCCCATTAACCAAACCCTAACTTCTCCACCACTCCACTTCTTATTTATAAATAAGGGATAAGTGGTGGAGAAAGGTAGTACGTGATTTTCAGATTCATAAATCTGAGAGAGGGGGCACCAGTTTTTAGGGTAGGCAGAGAAGATAGATTTTCGCCTAGTCGAAATTCTTCTCGTTGTTAGGGAATACTCTAGAAGATCTCAAGGTCTATATTCAAGAGCTAGATCTCGTATGCAGAGATCTAGTGCGTGGAAGATCTTTTCCTCTACTCAGTTTTCTGCCGGATTTATGCAAACAGGTATACGATCTTAGATCGGTTTCCGCTTTCAAGATCTATAATCGTATGATAATAATTATTGAAAATAATTAAATCCACATTCGAGGGATCCCGGATCCAACACCATGTTGGAGATTCAATAATAAAGTTTTATTTTCCGATAATAATAAAAATCGAGAGAATGGAGAAGCCTGAGTAAAAGGAGAAACATAAGAGAGGGGATGAACAAAAAATGAAGAGGGAAGAGAGAGAAGTACTAATAAGGTTAGGGCTGACTATCGGTCCGGTTCCGGTTAACCGGAACCGGAAATCCGGGTACCCGGAACCGGTTATTCATGTTTTTTAGGAACCGGTACCGGAACCGGATAAGCTAGCCGGTTCCGGTCCGGTACCGGTCGTACCGGTTATACCGGATTACCGGTTAAGATACCGAAAAATTATTATAAAAAATCAAAATGTATTTTTTTCTATTTTTTTTAAGTCTAAAACAAATTAAACAAAGATTAAACATAGAAAAATAATAATATATAATTTATTTATAAAAATAATAATATATAATTAAGGATTTAGGGTATTTAAAATTTTTAGTAATTGTTAATATTAATATAATATATAATTTATTTATAAAATATATTAAAAAATTAAATATTAACTGGTACCCGGTTCGGTACCGGTTACCCGGGTACCGGAATTTCGCTTGAGGTTGGAACCGGTTACCGGACCGGAATTAAGTTATCCGGTACTGGTTCCGGTCCGGTTCCGGTTCGGTACCGGGAATCCCGGAATACCGAATTCCCGTTTGACAACCCTAAATAAAGTAGAAGAAGAGTGGTGCAGATACGAAAAAAGAGGAAAAAGAGAAAATATTTATTTTATGGAGTTGAAACGTGGTGAGACTCCTAAATTTTTCCGAAGAAAAATAGTTTTTGGAATTGCAGACTTTAAAACTCTGTAATGGAGATGTAATATTTAGTAGGGATTTTGTCTTTGTTATTAGGCACCAAAATCTTAAAATCCTTTAAAATCTTAAGCATTTTCAATATCATCATATTTAGTTGGATATTTAAAAATTTAATTGAATACCAACATATTTTTAAGAATTTTCTAAAATTTAAATTAAATACTTATAGACTTTTAAAATACAAAGAAATCTTTTAAAATCCTGATTGAATACACCCTTTAATTTTGGTCACGAAGTCGCGCAGACGGAAGTGATATTCCAAAAATAGCCTCGGCTGTTTTCGAAATTTCATAATTACCCCTACTGCATTGCTTCTGCAAATCTCGGATGAAAATACACCGCCATTGAAGACTGATTCCCCACGATCTCCCTCCATCCAATCTCAATCCTTCGATGTATTCTGGAAACTCATCGATTTAGCTTGCTAAGGATTATTTCTTTAGTGTCGTCATAAATTTACACTCTTTCGTGGTTCACCTTCGGTAATTGCTGCTCCTGCTTCGCCGCACTGCCTTGTAGTTATCGATGATAAGTTCGTAAAATTGAAGTAAGACTTTTTTCTCCATTGTTTGCTCAAAGCCTAGTTAAATTTATTCTGAAAATTTGTTGATTCTGATTGTCGGTGATTTTTGTAACAACTTTTTGGAAATCACTGCGTTACTGGTTGATATATTCAATTATTTCTGATATGAGAAATCGTGAATCGGTTGCTGCCGGCACCCTTTCTTTGTCTGTGTAGTTAGTGAAGCTCCATATATGTCGAATTGTGGAAGAAATTATGAGAAATTGCGATAGTGGAATTCGACGCTAGCTGTCTTGCTTTTGGAAATAGCGCAATGTAGTTAATTGGAATCATATAGGAGGAGGAGCAGATCCTGATCCACTATAATCTACTTATTCTGACAAAAACTTCTACTTGAGCATATCAATCTATCAAATTCTGTAGATTGCAGGTGTTGATATTCCTTGGCAAGTTTGAAGTAGCTTCTAAAATGTGTAGTTCAGTTAAGATTGTGTGTTATTCTGTCTACTGATATTTGGCCTATCATCCTGAAACAATTTTCCTATGGCTTTATGGAGCTTCATAACTAATCACTCATGATACTGAAGTACCGCCGTTGATGAATGAGTTTTATCCACTTTAAGTGTTTAATATACTTGATAATTATAAACATGATTCATGCTGACGAAACATTGCATATATGTTCTTATATCAACATATTTCTATGTATCAGCCATTTTACCAAATTAATTTGATGATTTTGAGAAAGATAGGCTCTGTTTCAGTTAGATTTTATCATAATTCCAGATTTATTTGTAGAGACTCAAAATCCAGCATACAAGCTTCCAGTCATAGGCCAAAAGGGTCCAGGATCTCCCATATTTACTGGCTGCCGAATGGCACTGCTTCCATCAAAGGGGGTGTTGATCTCAGTTCCGACCCTCGTTCTATCAGTTTCTGCCTTTACAATCATCCTATTCTTCTTGCTTTCATCCCTCTCCTCCCCCTCTCCTCCTTGCTCGTGCCCAACCTCATCTGAGGTCAACAGCCGAAGTAAAGGTGGAGAGCGTGTTTCAACGTCAGCTGAGGACATAGATTGGGTGAAAAGTCTGATCAAAGCCAATGGATTACATATGCAAGAAAACATTCTACGCAAAGGAATAAACCCCCGAACTCGTGAACAGCAGCTCCAAGATCTTCTTCACTTCAAAGGCATATCACACTATGATAGAGGAGATGCTAATAACCATACTGCCCTTCCATGTCCAGGTGAACTACTCGTAGAAGAACATCACAGCAATTATGGGGAGCCTTGGGCCGGAGGAAGAGACGTCTTCGAATTTCTTGCAGAGTCTTCCCACCTAACACCGAATTCAAGAGTTCTTGAAATCGGATGTGGGACACTTCGGGTTGGCCTGCATTTTATACGATACTTAGATTCAGAGCATTTCCATTGCCTAGAAAGGGATGAGCTTTCTCTAATGGCTGCACTTCGCTATGAGCTTCCTTCTCAAGGCTTGTTGCATAAGCGCCCTCTCATTGTAAGAGGTGAAGACATGGATTTCAGTAAGTTTGGGTCCGAGACTGTGTATGATTTGATATATGCAAGTGCTGTGTTCCTCCATATGCCTGATAAGCTTGTTTGGACTGGTTTGGAGCAATTAGTTGGTAGACTGAAGCCTCTAGAAGGTCGGATTTTTGTCTCGCATAATGTCAAGTTCTGCTCTCGTTTAGGAGGTGAAGAATGCACGAAAAGGCTAACTAGTCTGGGCCTTGAATATCGTGGGAAGCATACACATGATAGTTTGCTCTTCAACCACTATGAGATATGGTTTGAGTTCAGGCGATTTAAGGCTTAAAGTAGCACAAAGTATCATTCATTGTCTGAAACAAGCAAGGAATGGTGAAAATGGACATTATGCAGAGACTCAGAATGCTCCTCACCTAAAATCGCTTCCTGTGCAGAGGTTCTGCTAATCACTCTGTAACTTCCCATTTTCCAGGTTTTATCTATTAATTAATTGATGTATTCAATTGTATCCTTCAATATCTTCACTGTTGTAGGTCTCGTCGTGTTTTCGTTTTATTTTCAGTCGTTAGCTCTATATGAATTACTGGATACTTTTGTTTTCTAGTTGAGAGAATATTGCAGGGGACTGAGGGAGAAGAGGGAAAACATGGTCAAGGCCATTTGACTGGTAAATTATTTGGAAAATTTGATTTCGAATTACTTCTAAAAATGCATTTCATCTTTTTTGGATGTGGAGGGAATTAAACCTCGTTCTTGTGTAGTAGAAAGTGTGCAAGTTCATTGTAAAGATGTCATGCAGTTTAAGTTACAATTTTATTTTATTTTTTTTTTCCTTCTGAATTTTTGCCTCTAAAAGTGCAGTTTGTTTGTAATAGGTCTGTAGAAAATTGATCGAGTCAACCATGTCATCAATTATGTGTTAATTTTACGAAATGTTCAAATCAAGTGCTCCTAATCATACTTAGACGAATTGAAATCTACTTCTTTCAATTGGTAGATGAGTAGTTGCAAACGTACGAGGGTTAATTATGTAGACATATTTGATACTCTCACTACGTCCAATTCTGTTTTACTTTTCTTGAGAGAGAATGGTTTTCTTCTACAGAATTCCAACGTCAGAAATGTTGTATTATTTGATGAGATTTTAATCAAGCATAGTTATTGTTCATAGCACATTGATTGATCTATCATCTACTTAATTTACTTCTTGTTTTCCCCTAAATTTTGGGAAGATTTTCTCAATTGAAGAACTTTGCAATTTCTTCATTTTCTGATACTTTCTCTGGAATATACAACTAAGTTTTTATTTTGGAGGAAAAAATATACAATTAAATAAAACAAATGTAATCAACGTTATAATAAGATCAACTATGGAAAAATTAATAGTAGTTGTTTGACTTGTATTTATATCTTCTGAAAGGAGAATTGAGCTGCCATCTTTGAGGTTCAAAAAACTCCTAGAAACCATGAAAGACATTGGCCAACTAAAATCTTTATTTATTTATTTATCACAAAAATTGAGTAACGCCCTAAGTCTCGATTTATATTTTTAATCATCTGTCCCACATCGATCACTTTATCATACCTTTTGGAGTTCCTCTCTAGTTGTAAATACTTTGGCTATCAATGTAAATGACAGCTCATATGAATCAATAATACACTATTAGACTCGAAATAATCCTCTCTTCGTATTTCTATATTTTTTTTAATAATATGAGCTTTTATATCTTGGAAAAGCTACGACAAATATCTGAACTCCACGTAGTTACTTGTTACCGAGTATTTCACTTCCCTTGAATTTTTATAAATGTTGGATTATGATGTATTGCATATCATCTCCATGCATATTTTATCAAACAAAATTTTATTTTATTTTATTTTTTTTTTTTTTTTTTTTGAGGTAATCAAACACACACGCAGTTTTAGAAATAAAAAGTTTGTTCGTAAAGGATATTATTCAAATATAAATTAATGTTTCCTTTGGCATTTCAGTATTTGATAGATAAACACGCATACGAACACAAACAGATACACATTATAATAGAAAACGAAAAACAGAAAACCTCACCTATTTCTGGAAATTAAAGTAGAAAGAAAAGAAACAACAGCGGGGGTAGGAAAAAAAAGGAAAGTGAGCAAAAGATTTTTTTTGGCGCGACTCAATTATTTGAGTTTATAATCAAATATATTTCCCTTTTTCTCGTGTGTTATGTTACATGTTCTAAAGTAGTAGTGCAAGAAATGTACTTAAACCAAAACCATTAGCTTCTGGAATTTTAACGTTAAAAAAATAAAATCTTGTATTTCAAGTTTTGATAATTCCACGAAAACTAATAAAAATGACTTCATCCTCTATATAAAGGTCATTATCCTGCTAACTCATCCAGCACAATTTGCATGCAATATCACTCTTACTATAATACACATTCATCCAAACAAAACACACTAGCTAATTTTTATTTGGGAGAGAGAGAGAGAGAGACTGATATGGCTATCTTGCTACGATTCTTGCTGCTGCTCATCACTATTTTACTGCCTACGGTGGTAAAATCGGAGGTTCGTCGGTATAAATTCAATGTAAGTAAAACTCGATTTTTTTCCTTTCAAGAAATATGGATTATTTTCTCTAATCGGGATGGAATTTTTTCTTATAAATAATCATTTTTCCTCTAATTCATGATAATATTTTAAGTTTCTTTTAATAATATCTTGCCGATGTTTTAAGTTTCTTTTTTTCACATTAAAAGTAAAAGCAAATGATAAAGAAGCATGACCCCATTTTGTGATAAGAGTTTTAAGGGTTAATTGCGAAAAAATCACCAAGTTTATTATTTTTGTGAATTAAAAACCACTTTTTAATCTGGGCAAATTACATCATAAACTTTCAATAACTTGTAATTTCAACACGAACTTAAAAACTTAATGAATTTAAGTTTTCTATCGCAATTAAAAAATATCCAAATTTTGTATTTTTATTTTTTATGCTCACTCTTGTCAAACTTAACAACACACTTTTTAAATTCTTTTTTATACACTCAGGGTGTGTTCTCTTTGATGGAAAATTATCATGAGAAAATGAGAGAAAAGATAACAATCACCTTATAAATTTCTCCTTATTTCCCACCTCCTTATCTATGATGGAGAATTTTACTCTTTATTCAATGGAAAATATTATCTCACCAACATTGGAGGGAAAATATTTTCCTTCTATTGGAGTGAAAAGAAAAGGAAAAAAGAGTAGAAGGTGGGAAAATATGGGAAATAAGGAAAAATTTAAAGGGTGATTGTTTTTTTTCCCTCATTTTCCCATGATAATTTCCCATGAAAGAGAACGCACCCTCACTTGTTTACATTTTGTAAGAGAATCATAAATGGGAAAGTTATAATTGCAAAAATTAAAAAGTTCGTATTTTAATTTGCCAAGTTTTAAAGTTTGTGTTAAAATTACAAAAGACTGTAAGTTTGTGATTAATTTACCAAACTTCAAAAGTGATGTCTAATTTGCAAAAATGATAAAGTTGATGATTTTCTTTTGCAATTGCCCCCAAATTTTAAACATTTTCTATCTCACCATTTCTTTCCAACAACAACAAACCCCCATCAAGAAGATAAAAATTATCGTGTCTTTCACGAATTTCAAGATTTATTGACTAGGGATCAAGAAATACGAAAAAAAAAATAAAAAATAAAAAAAAAATCGAAGGCCTTCGCAAGTAGTGAGTATTGGCATTTTTTCTCTTATGACAATAAATGTTAGATTACTGTCATTTAATCAGGATAAAGAAAACTAAATGTATTTTATTGTGGTTTAGACGACCTCTAAGTTTAGCATTTCTTTTTATAAAAAATGAAGAGTGCGCGATATAAAACAAATTTCACGTGTTATGTGGTAACTTGTGTTTGTGTAATATTGGTTGATTTATAATAAATGTATTGATGCAGGTGGTGATGAGGAACACAACGAAATTATGCTCAAGCAAGCAAGTAGTGACCGTTAACGGACGTTTCCCCGGCCCCAACATCTACGCCACTGAAGACGACACTCTGATAATCAAAGTCGTCAACAACGTTAATTACAATATCACTATTCACTGGTATGTATATTAGTATATAGATAATTTTTATTACTCCATCTTATTAGAAAATGAAATACTAATTTATAGTAGTATTATCATATTGGGGGGTTAGGCACGGAATAAGGCAGCTCCGGACCGGGTGGGCTGATGGACCGGCTTACATAACTCAATGCCCGATCCAACCGGGTGAAAGCTATGTGTATAATTTTACGGTGAGCGGGCAGCGCGGCACGCTGCTTTGGCACGCGCACATCCTGTGGCTAAGAGCTACGATTCATGGAGCCATAATCATCCTTCCCAAGCCTGGCGTCCCTTATCCATTTCCTAAGCCCCATGGAGAGGAGGTCCTAATATTGGGCGAATGGTGGAAATCAGACGTGGAAGCAGTGATAGATGAAGCAATGAGTCTGGGATCGGCCCCCAACGTCTCAGATGCTCACACCATCAACGGCCATCCTGGGCCCATGTCCAATTATCCTGGACAAGGAGGTTACAATCTAGCCGTACTTCCCGCCAAAACATACCTGCTTAGGATAATAAATGCGGCTCTAAACACGGAGCTCTTCTTCAAGATCGCCAAGCACAAGCTGAGGGTGGTGGAGATTGACGCCACTTATGTCAAACTTTTTCATACAAACGCCATTCTACTTGCACCGGGCCAGACTACCAGCGTCCTCGTTACGGCTGCTCGGGGCAGGGGCAGGTACCAAATAACCGCCTCCCCTTACAGGGACTCCCCCATCGAAATCGACAACACCACCGCCACCGCCGCCATGATCTACGCCGGAACCCCTGCATCCGCCCCCACAGTCCTCGCGGACCCGCCGCCGACGAACGCGACGTCGATCGCCGCCACCTTCCTCCAGTCCCTCCGCGGCCTCAACTCCGCCGCCTACCCGTCCGAGGTCCCCCTCCGGATCGACCACTCCCTGCTCTTCACCATCGGGCTCGGCGCCGCAGACTGCAGCAGCTGCGCCAACAGCCGCCGCCTCCGTCCGGTGGGGTCCATCAACAACGTCACCTTCGTCATGCCGAGGATCTCCCTCCTCGACGCGCACTTCTTCAAAATCGGCGGCGTCTTCACCGACGACTTCCCCGGGAACCCGGAGGCGCCGTACGACTACACCGGAGTGAAACAGCCGGAGAATCTCCGGACCATGAGGGGGACGAGGGTGTACAGATTGGCGTACGACTCGACGGTGCAGGTGGTCCTGCAGGGGACGGGGATGATATTCCCGGAGAATCACCCGATCCATTTGCACGGGTCGAATTTCTATGCGGTGGGTAAGGGTTTGGGGAATTTCAACCCGGAAAAGGATCCGAAAGGGTTCAACCTGGTGGATCCGGTGGAGAGGAATACGATTGCTGTTCCTTCGGGAGGATGGGTGGCCCTCAGATTCAGAGCTGATAATCCAGGTATATATATCTATATATGAATTCGTAGAAGATTTTACTAATTTCAAATCTGTTTTGAATATTTTTGGAAACATAGAGTGATATTCTAATAATAATAATAAGATATATGTTTTTGTTGTAGGAGTATGGTTTTTGCATTGCCATTTAGAGGTGCACACATCATGGGGACTTAAGATGGCATTTGTGGTGGACAATGGGAAAGGCCCCAATCAATCTCTTCTACCACCGCCTAATGATCTGCCCAAATGCTAAATTCATCAAAACCACTTAAATGATAGCTACATGTTTTCACTTTGGAATTCCACGACCCTCTATAATTTTGTTTCTTCAATTGTACAACTGGTTCTTGGGCCCAACCCAAATTTCTAAAGATGTATAAAAGCTTGGCTGTATTCGGTTTGTAGTTTGTAGGCGGTTTGCTTATTTACTCTTTTTGCAAAGCGTACTTGTAATGTTGCCAATGATATTTGACAAAGAAATCATAAATGTGGTTTGAGAGTTTTCATATTCAATTATTATTTTATTAGGGTTTACAAGTGGGCTTCTGAAATTGGGCCCCTTCTCGATAAAATTCCATTTTGGCTTACAAAACTGTTCTAAATTTAAAATGCATGCGACAATAATCTAATGTAAAATAAACCTCACTTAAAAAATCTTAGGTGGGCCTCTCTTAAATCATCATATACCCAAATGAAATGGACACGAATTTGAGAAGTATGTGGAAGTTTGGTGTTACTACCCTCTTCATAAAAAATAAAAAAAAAAAGAAAAAAAAGAAAAGAAAAGAAATAAGATAAATCTAATGAAACTACTACTTCTTCTTCTTCTTCTACATATTATTATTATTATTATTATAAACACCAAATGGTACAAGGGTACCGACTCATTACAGAGATCAATTTATACACAAGTATCAATCAATTTAGTATTCGTCCATCTAATAAAGCTGAAATTATGTTCAGCTTCTCCTCTCACCAAATATCAACTCCAAAATCTACATTTAATTTTTTCCTCGGTTCTTTTGAAATCCCAATTAATCTTATCGTAAATTACCTTGTTCTCCATCTCCAAATTTTTTCTCCCACTTCCCTCTGCCTAACAGATGAGAGAAACTCATGAAATGATCTCCAACGTCTTTAGGAGGCGTCCAAGTCGTCCATATCCAATCAGTCATGCGGTACCAAAGTAGGCATTGGTATCATGCACACAACTAACGTGAGAATTTCATGTCAATTTTGAGCACGTTAGTGATGTCTCATTCCACATCAAATGTGGGCATGTTAGTGGTGCGCATTGTTTTTGATTTTTTGTATCGGTCAATTGGTCGAGCTTACATCATACGCAACAAAAGAAAAGAGTATGTATGTGTTGGCCTAGTGATAATGTATTAATATTTAGGTTTAAAGATTTCAAGTTCGAGTTCTCTATGACACGATTTTCAAATTTTATATTAATTGTTTAAAAAAAAAGAAAGAAAAAGGACACAACTAACACACTCAAACACGTAGAGAGAGGAAATTAGACTCATGTAAGAGTGACACGACAAAAAACACCTTTGTCCAGTCACGGGGTACTCGTATTGCTTACAAGTGTCCTTGTTGTCCTCAGTCCCCTCACATCGAGTCTTTCTCCCACCTTTTTCTCTTTGGGGATATTGTGAAGGAAGTTTGGATGAACTTTGCACACTGGTTTCACATCACACCACCACTCACCACAGATATCGCACAAGCACTCTCCTTTTGGAGAAATCGCACACCACACACTTCACACACTGCACGACCGTACATCATATTTCTAGTTCCCTACCTTATTTTATGGTTTATCTGGACGGAAAGGAACAGCCACAAGCACCGTGGAATTCCTTTCCTCGCTTCTCACATTGTTGCGCAGGTGATCCAGCATCTCCGACTCTTGGTTATGGCTAAGATGTTTGCCCCCTCACAATGGAGCGACTGCTCTCCGCAGGTCGACTTCATGCCATATTCTGCCCCTGTGAGGCGTCCCCTCCGGTCGACGCCAGTCCTATGGTGCCCACCACTAGCCATCTGGGTGAAGCTGAGCACAGATGGTTCCTTCGTCAGAGGACATATTAGAGCTGCCGGTGGTGGTTTGGTTCGTGACAACCGGGTTGCGCTCTTATCCACCTTCAGCCTGTCTCTTTAGGCAGCCTCGAGCTTCTATGCTGAGCTTCAGGCTGTCTACCACGGCCTCCTCATTGCCTCCCAGCTTTCCTCGAATGTGTGGATCGAGCTCGACACTGCTGCCGTCGTGGCCCTGCTCTCCTCTGATCGCCATGGATCCGCACTCACTCGTATCACCATTTCCCGGATCTGTCTCCTGATCAAAGATTTACAGATTAGGATCTCTCACATTCATCGGGAGGGCAATCGCCCGGCCAACTACATGGCGCACCTCGGTCATCGGCTTCAGACGATGACCACCTTCGATGCCAGCTCAGCCCCGAGGCCTTTTTTGTCGCTAGTTAGGATGGACCAGCTTGGCTATCCTAATTTCACATTGCACAATTAGATTTTAATGCATATTTTTTGTCGAGCCTCATTCTTTATCTGATTAGCTCGTTTGTATATATTCCCCCTTAAGTGGGCTTCTCTTTTGTAGGTGATTGAGTTGTACTTTGGAGGGTGAACACTTTTGGTTCATCCTCACCACAAACTCTGTTCCCCCGTAAGGGGTTGATTATATATATATATCTAATGTTTCTTAAAAAAAAAAAATTAAAACTCGTTATTAGAGTCAAATTACACACAACAAATATTAAAGACTAAAAATTGTAGGTAGAGAGAGAGATTTGGTATAAAAGTAATAATTAAAAGAGTATAGTAGTAGTAGATATGCGTGTGCTGACCTTGCGGTAGGAGGTTAAGTTTTGAGACCAAAAGTCCAAAGTGTAGTAGTAGTAGGGAAAGGGCAATGCATGAGTGGGAGTAATTGCAAGTTGCGATGATGCCCACATGAATACGATGCACACGCTTTTCGGAGTGGACACAAATCCACAATCCTCACATCACATCCACGGGACGTGCGATTATAGAAACGGTTGCAATACGTGCAGATAATCTAGGCCGTTCATTTGGAAATGTATTTATTTTCGACTTATTTTGTTAAAGCTGCAACACCAATGGTATTGGTATTCTCTAGGCTATTTTGCTATAGCTTTTGAGGAAAGACACATGCCAATTTTTTAAGCCATTATCCGCAACCACTCACTTTTAGTTCAGTTTTGTTTTATTTATTTCTTTACAGTGCAAGATACGTGTATATTAATTGTTGCTATATTATGTGTATATTTATATACAGTAACCTCTTAAAATATATTTTCTGACCTATTTATAAGAAAATAATACTTTTTTTTGTGGCACAAGAATTAATACGTGGTGGTTAGTAGTGAGTTATAGTATACTCATTATTTAATATGAGTAACGCTCCAATGCCCACTGTGGGCATACTTAACATGCTCACGGATGATGTGACAATGTTTTAAATAAGGAAATTAATTTAAATATATGTCATAAAAACTAAACCCTACAAAAAAAAAAAAAAACTAAACCCTACAAAAAAAAAAAAAAAAAACTAAACCCTACAAAAAAAAAAAAAAACTAAACCCTAAATGGAAATGATTAACAACGTGACATTGTCACATAAGCGGTGAACACATTAAGTGTGCCCACCGTGGGTTGGAGAGCGTATTTGTATTTAATATTCCACATCCCGAAATCTCTGCTCTGAATTCCGTTTATAGTTGTCCCCTAAAACTCTACATCTTCTTTAATAAACAATACAAGTCAATTATATCCTTCATCAAATATGTGTCGATCAAATCGGGAAAGAATTTTGGAGGACGGATGTAGTAATTTATGATTAAAATTTATTTTTTTAATGAATTATTATGTTTCCTGAATTATTAAGTCGACTAATTGGGCCAATTAATAAATTTCATTAACACTAATTAGGCCTAAAATTTTATTTTGAAAAATATCACATTATGCATGGGACAAGCTAAAATAATTTTTTTATAAATAAAATGGAAGGAGTACATTACAAATTTAAAGCGAGTCCGATCAACATTATTTACTGAAATATCATAAGTTAAAATTTTAAAGTGACATATATATATATATATATATATATATATATATATATATATATATATGGTTAGATTTGTCACGACCGCACTTTGCTAAATAAATAGCTAAGCTTGATAAACTCGTGACTATAAATTATGAATATGAAATAATGAATAAATGAAGAACATTTTTTGAATCGACTCTCAGAGCAATCTCATTTCTAGATAATCTGATACTTAAAACTGATGAAGTAGGACAATGCTTGTCATGATTCTGACTCAGAATACATCTAAATCGAAAAGAACTTTAAGAACATCAGAGTATACACAACGGAAGTATGGCTATAAATACATATATGAAGACATGTATTACCAAGAGTTATCAACAACTAAATCTTCACTAAATTGACAAAAGCTCCGCCAGTCACTCCGTTTCAACCTGCTCAACCTGCACATTAAAAACAATGTACAGGGCTAAGTACAAATTGTACTCAGTGAACACTTTGCCCAAAATTGATTTTATTGTCATCCATATATTGAGTGAAACATAGAGTTTTTCTTAAAAGTCTATGTTCACTAAAATCTCTTAGTTCTCAAAAGTGACTGCAGTCAAATTTTTGTCGTAATCTACCATATCTGATCTGTGGTGCCCGAGGAGGTGGCCACCTCACTCGTCACCTGATCGATCGCCACAGTAAGCGAGTCGACCACTTGTGTACACTAGTCCAGGTATAGTAGCAAGCCATACAAGAACCCGAATTTGATTCTTATAAAATTAGCATAGCCAATAATAGATAGGCATCATACAAAAATCAAAACATTTTATGACATGACAATGCTTTAAAGAGCTATATTCATCTAATAAAACATGTTTTATTTTAGAAGAAAGCCCACCTCGTCTACTTCTTAGATGTTACTGAACTTCTATGACTTCCTGGCTACTGCTCCCTCGTCGCTCGACCTTTGTTTAGAAAATGAAATAAACTTCTCATTTGATCATCAAAAGCTTATTGAAAATATTTCTAGTCTTATGTCTCCTCGGATATCATTCTTGACTCCAGTGAGTTGTCACTGCTATCTAAGCTCGATTTATTACTTCCGTTCTATGAACGGTTTATATGGAAAAAAAATTATTAATAAATCGCTACTTGATTTATTCTTAGCTAGGAATTAATTTAATTGTATAATTGATTAGCTTTAATCAATAAATCTTGAATACTGAACTTGGTTAATTAACTCATTTCCATAAGTAAATTCTTTTAAGTTCGTAAAATAATTCGTTCTAGAATTATTAAGCTTTAATCTCTAAATTGTTAATAGAGGGTATAGTCTATTTTAATTAGTGGTAACTTGAACCACATAATCAAGGTTGTGTTTATAATTTATTAACTGAATTGGTTTGGCCCAAAAAAAATGGGAAGAGTCGGCCCGAGAGAATTTAAATTCGGCCCAGCTCTTCTCTTGACTCGGCCTGATTCTGCTCAGCCCAGGCCCTCTTCATTTAACCCAGCCCGAAAATCAGACCCGGCCCTGAATAACCCGACCCGTAAACCCGGCCCGTTTTGACCAAGAACACCCTAACCCATCTCCTTCCCTCAGTTCACGCGATGCTCTCCTCTCTCTCTGCGACTTATTCTTCTTCTTCTTCTCCGCCTCTGGATTCCGTCGATCTCTTCATCCTCTCGCCTCCGGTCATCATCTCCGGCGACTGATGTCGCCATCGGCATCTTCTTCCCTCTCCTTTAAATTCTCTCTCTCTCTTTCTCTGGAATTATCTTCTCCCAATTCAAATCCCTAAGTTTCCAATTTAAGGGAAAGCTTCACCCTCTCTCCTCGATTCTTCAATCGGTGACCGGGAGATTGACCGGCACCACCGTCGAGTGGTTGCTCTCTCTCCGTTCTTGGCTAATTGCTCCCGAATCGAAAAGTTGGGGAAAACCCTACTCGAAAATTGGGGCATTTCTCTCGTCGATTTCCGGCGCTCCTCCGTCAATCTTCCGGCGAGTTCTTTCATCGGTGAGGTCCCGCGAGCACGGTGAGACGGTGTCGCGTCGTTGCCCAAATTTGGCAACCTCCGTTTCGAGCGACTGCAACTCCCGTTGCTGTGGCGGCTTCTCTTTCATCCCAATCCCTCAACCTACGGTTGAGAGGACATTCGCCCCTTTCTGATTCCGACGGCGTAGCCATCTCCTCCCCGTTCTGCGTTTGTTAAATCCGAAGCCTCCGCCGGCAATGGCGGCTGAATTCTTGCCCTCTTCTCTATTCTCTGTTTAATAGTTATTTGATTATTAATATTTAACTTCTTTGTTTACAAATTAATTTCTGATTTTCTCTCTTTCTCGCTTGTAGGTTTCGAGCGATGCGACGGAGATGTCGTTGCTCGCTGCAGCTCGTCACTACTTCCTCCTCAGACTGGCCTCTCTGCCGTCGAGGCTTCGAGCCTCGACGGAGGTTCAAATCTTCGATACTCTATCTCCCGTTTTTATTTGCTTTGTTGATTATAACTACTAGTTTTCAGTAAATTCTAGATTTCTAGTTCTTTTAGAGTTATGCTTGTTTCTGCCAATTCTGAATGTGATTAAGTTCAAGATTTCTATGTTGTAGAACTTAGCTTACAAATTGAAACATGGTGTGCTCCTGAGTATATTGTTCTTTGTTTTATTCTTGCTCTGTTTTGATTGAAGTAACATGCTCTTTTGTTTTCAGCTTACTGAGTATTCTATAGGATTTCCTTAAAAAGAAAAAATATGTATAAGCTCTAATTCTAGCATGTTATAGGCTTAGGTGTATAGTTTCAGTTTGGTTTGCTTGTTTAAAAGTTGCTTATAACCTCCGGTTCATGAGATTTGTAAGCATGCCCTATGTGTTCAAAAGTTAGTTGGTCTGTGGAATAAGTGCTTGCTTCTGTTTTTAGGTTTATGAATGTTCTTGAAACATGTTGTGTTTGTTTAGCTTGAAGTGAACTACTTGGTTTATTAATCTATTAAATAAGCATGTTTTAAAAGTGCTAGTAACTGAATTGATTGTTTAAAGTGTTTACCTTAAGAAGTGGGAGTGCTAGGGACTGTGGTAGTGGAAATGGTTGGAGCTCTGTTCCTGTTCTTCCCTCCCTCTACTGCAGCTTCCCTCCTATTTTCACTCTCCTGTTTACTTCTCTTTTCTCTCTCTCTGTTTCAGATTTTTGGGTAAGTATGAATGGCGTGATGTGTTAGGCTGAAGTAAGGTGTATATAAATGGTTTGTTGGTTAATTCTCTGCACCAAATCCTTCTCCAAATCTTGCTTTGACAAAAGGCTGATGTGACTCTTATTTTGCAGGTTTTTGGGCTCAAGAAGTCACAAAGTTGCAACTTGCAGCTATGCTTGTAGCAGAGGAGAAGAGATTGTTGAAGAGAATGAAGATGTTTGACTCCATAAAGTAGGGAATGATTATATTGAAAATAGTTATCCTTGTGATAACTAAAAACAAATCTACACCATTGTGCTAAGATGCTCTATTAAGAAATAATAAAAAAGAAATTATTAATGAAATGCATAACATGCAATAAAAGGTGCTAAGAAAATATACAATAAAGAGATGCTCTAATAAGCAATAAAATGTGCTTTATTATGCAATGAAAAATATTAAAATAAGCAATAAAAAATGCTCAAGAAACAATAAAAAAGAAATTATTGATGAAATGCATAACATGCAATAAAAGGTGCTAAGAAAATGTACAATAAAAAGATGTTCTAATAAGCAATAAAAAATACTTTAATATGCAATGAAAAATATTAAAATAAGCAATAAAAAATGCTCTATTAAGAAACAATAAAAAAAGAAATTATTAATGAAATGCATAACATGCAATAAAAGGTGCTAAAAAAATATACAATAATTTAATAATGTACTCTATATGATCTCCCTCCATGTAATATATACTCTAATAATGTACAATATATCAAAAAATTAATAAATTCAAGCTAATGATTAACATAAAAAAATTGGGCCATAAAGTAACCGAGTGATGAAAGTTGGGGCCATAAAATAATTAAGATCGAAGTTGGGACTATAAAATAATCAAGAAATAAAAGTTGGGGCCATAAAATAATTAAAATCAAAGTTGGGGTCATAAAATAACCAAGGGATGAAAGTTGGGGCCATAAAGTCACATTTTCCCAAATCTTTTAGTAGATTTCTATTTGACTTGACAATGTTGACTATGATAAAGCTTTTAACTCAAATATCTATTGATTGCTAGCTTTGTAGAGTTTGGTATATGGATTTGCTATTAGGCTTTCTTTTATTTATATTGGGCTTGGCCCAATATCTTGTGAGTATCCATAATCAATTATGAAATGGGCTCGGCCCAGTCGAACTTGTAAATGGGTTTGGCCCATTATCCGTCATTTAATATATATATATATCTCGTGAATACTAATCGAAATCGATTCAATTTGCTAACTTGTCTCAAAACAATATTCTTCTACTTAGAAAAATATTGAAATCAAGTCTTCACTCAATTTATTTGATAGTTAACTTACTTGATTTATAAATGATTTTCTTCTAGCAATTCCAATACACACAAGTGATATTTAAATTACTAAAGAGAATGATTACTCTAATCACAGGTACTTAGCTTTTTTAAATGTAGGTAGAAAAGTACGGGACGTTACAACATTTTGGTGGAAACCCAAATTAAAGTGAAACCTAAAAACCATAAGGGTAGAATAGTCAAATTCTACATAAGGGTTTATAGTGAAATTTTGATGGAATTATGTTAGCGGGATTCTTCACGATGGCGGAGCAATGGAGATGGTCGGAACTTCAGGGCCTCGAACTCCTCGTCTCATCTTCCCTGCCACCGCCGCACTCCATTAACAACTCCAATGCTTCATCCTCATCAGTTAATCTCCACAGAAGAGACGATGCAGCCTCATCAATGGCGGCGGCCTCAACCTCTGCCGCCGACCCAAACAAACCTACCCCATCGTCGGCCTCGGTGGCATTCCGCGATCTCTCGATTATGCCCTGATGAGCATCAACATAGTTGGCGCCATTGTTCATGGCAACTCCTTGCGTTTGTTCCTTTGATTCTTCGTCGATCTCGTCAACTCCTTCAGCTCCAACGCCAACAATGTCGATAAGATGTCTGAGGAAGTTCTGAAGGTGAGTAGATAGCTAGTTTTGTTGAGATAATTTTTAGAGAGATAAAGTAAATTATTTTTGTTTTTATTTCTATGTGTTGATGGTTATATTTGAAGTATACATATTACTTTCTTGTAATTGGAGCTGCTATCTGGGCTTCTTCATGGGCAGATATAATTAAATTAAACACTCTCTCTCTCTCTTTCCCTCTCTTCAATCTTTGTTTCTTGATTTTCAAATCATAAAAAAATGAAGAAAAAAAAAAACAATGAATGCAATGCAGAGATTTCATGCATTTTAGTTTAGTTTTTGCATAAATCTGTTTTATTGTTTTTAAGATTTATGCATTTTAGTTTGTTTCTCAATTGTTGCATTTTTGTTTATTTTTTAGGCATATAAATGCAGTATATATGTATGTTATTGAAAGTTATTTTTTTTTTTTGTGTAGCTAGGTCAAAATGAATCCATAGAAGACTCACTATAAACAATATGCCATGATTACAAATATACAACATGAATAATTAAGAGATGATGATTTTGTTTGAGTCAAGTCTTGTAAAGAGGCAAAATATGAGAAGAAGATATGTAATTGTATATTTGTGGTTTATAATTAATTAATAATGGTTGGTTGTTAATTTACAATTGTTTTACTTTTAAAGTATGCAATTAAAATTTCTCAAAAATGCAACAAATAATAACAAGAATGCAATGAAATTGATGAAAAATGCAACAAATAATGACAAGTATGCAATGAAATTGCTCAAAAATGCAAATGAACTCGCAGTGGAAATGTCAAACCATTATTGATCTCCTTTTACACTACACCTAACCCGTATAACACTAAACCAAAACCCCTAGAAACCTAAAACCCTAAACCCTAATAAACCAAAACCTAACCCCTTGAACCCTAAAATCCTAAACCCTAACATAAACCCCAACCCTAGAACCTTAAAACCCGAAACCCTCACCCTTAGAAAACTAAACCCTCACCCCTAGAACACGAAACCCTAATCTAAATCAGCTGATTATGGTAGAAGATGGTGAGAAATAAAATGAAAGAAGTGACACAATTGTTGACAATGCAACAAATAATGACAAGTTTGCAATGAAATTGCTCAAAAATGCAACAAATAATGACAAATATGCAATGAAATTGCTCAAAAATGTAAATGAACGTTGAAATGTGAAACCATTATTGATTTCCGTTTACACTAACCCTAAACCCTAAAACCACAAATCCTCACCCCTAGAACACTAAACCTTAACCCCTAGAACCCGAAACCCCAACAACACTAAACCCTAAACCCCTATAACACTATACCCAAAACTCTTAAACCCCAAACCCTTATAACACTAAACCCTGAAACCCTAATCCGAAACAGCTGATTACGGTACAAGATGTGAAATAAAATGATAGAGGCGACCAATTGTTCACAATGTAATAACTAATGACAAGTATGCAACGAAATTGCTCAAAAATGCAACAAATAATGACAAATATGCAATAAAATTACTAAAAAATGCAAATGAACTCACAGTGAAAATGGGGAACCAATATTGATGTATATATTAATTATCGTAGTGTAGTGATATATGAAATTAACCGAACATTAATAGTTTATTGGTAGCGTAATAGTATAACCAAATTCACGTAACAAACCATTGTTTCAATAATAATAATAATATTCGAGAAAGCTAAGCTAATGCAATAATAAGGAAAAAAATCTAAAAAAAATATTTAATCCTCGATACAATGATTGAGAATTTACAAAAAAAACTAAACTCAAACACCAACGGGAAAATTTCTGGCAACATGGTTCGTCATTTGCTTGCATGAACTTGCTGCATCAGGAGGCAACACATGAACAGTTTTTGAAATGGAAGAACCATAAAAGCTCTCAAATCCCGTGTGCTTCAAACTTGTATGAGTATCCTTATCTCCAAGCCGTACATCAAAACCACAAGCAGCACCGTACGTGCAATAAAAATTTTCTGCATCCTTAAGAGTGTTAAACTTGCGACCAATGTATATGGCTTCTTCTCATCATCGCATTCGGACACATATTCAACCCCGGATTCACTAGTACTATCTCCATGAAGATTATGATCTCTACCAGCATCGGTATCAACTGCAAAATATAAAAAAAATATGCATCATAATCACTCAAAAATGCATCGAAATGACTGGAATATGCATCAAAAAAATGCATCAAATTAAAGCATTATGATATAATACAGAAACAACGAAATCAACATATTAGGCATCAAATTGACTTTTAGTTGATTAAATTGTTTGGAAAGTGGAAGATAAATAGACATCAAATTCAATTCATCATACTGGAAGATTCCCAATCACCGAAAATTCGATTCACAACCATTGAATTTATCTTAGTGCCAGTACACATCAACCAAATTCAGCTGCAGATCAAAATCCAAATTCCAACAACCAAACGAACAGCTCGCTCTACCAAACCCTAATTCCCAACAGGATTTCAGCTCGAAGCATCAAAAGAACAACCATCAAACGTGTGTGCTTTCGATAAAGCACACATGTTCATTCGATCAGATCAAAAAATAGTATTCCAGCTCGAAGCACCCAAATGAACTCGATTCGACTCGTATTCGTACACATCGATTCAACTGAATTCATGAAAGTATAAAAACAAAAAGAATCAAACCTGTAAAACCCATAGAGAAATCACAAATTCAGTTGTAGATCACAATTGATTCAGATCGATTCCAATCAAAGTTGTACATGCAACGTGAATTCAGTTGTGATTCAGTTGAGTTTGTATGAAATCGCGTTGATCTTCTCTTGTAAATTGCTTGCGACGTGAATTGGCTGAAGATGGTTTCTGCAGAACTACGTGAAGAAGAAGACCGATAACAGAAGATGTGAAGAAGACTTAAATACGCTAATTAATTCAATTATATGCTTAAAAGATTTAAATACCCATGCTGGGTTTAAAAATAATTTTATCACTTGTAATTAAAACATAAAATCCTGATTAATCCTAACCATAGGATGACAAAAATCAAGGGCCCCTGTTGGTTTATAGGTTTCATACTATAATTAGTTTTCATATGACCAACTACCTATATATCTATATCTATATATATATATATATATATATAAATATATAAATAGAAATGATATGTTACTCCTCCATTTATGGGCAGCTTCGTGAACATTCATCGTCGTTTGCTCACTTTAGCATTATTTTATTTAATTCGGTTTCTTCCGGCCCGATTTTGGGCCATTTTTCAGCCCTTCCAATGGGAAAAGCAGAATCCCAACCCTCTATCGAGACCCCCTAAACATGTTTTAATTTTTAATTTTTTTAATTTTCTATTTTTTATGGGTTTTTTCAAAATGAAACGAAAAACGAAACAAACAACTCAAAAATCGAAAATGAAATAAAAACTAAAGAAAACGAAAAGAAAAGGATACATGTTGAGGTTCCTCTCAACTAGCGCTTTGTTTAATGTCGTTAGCTCGACATAGCCTCCAATGATCAAGCATCATTAAGAAGAATGGTCGACTCCTCCTTAAACTTCTTCGAATTGAAATAGAGCTTGAGTCGATGTCCATTAACAACAAAGGTAGAACCATCATTCTTGAGAAGTTTGAATGTGCCATTCTTGAAATTTTTACTCACAATGTAAGGACCGGTCCACCTTGATATGGGTTTTATGGGGAAAAGACTGAAGACGAGAGTTAAAGAGAAGAACCTCATCACCCGGAATGATCACTTTGCTTCGAATCTCCAAATTATGAAACTTCTTGGCTCTTTCCTTGTAAATCCGAGAATTTTCATAAGCCTCGTTTCTCCATTCCTCTAACTCCACAAGATGATCCTTCCTATTCAATCCGGCCTCCTTAAACTCAAGATTAATCCTCTTTATAGCCCAAAATGCTTTGTGTTCAATCTCCAAAGGTTTGTGACAAGACTTTCCGAACATAAGTTGATACGGAGACATACCAATGGGGGTTTTATAGGCGGTTCAATAAGCTCACAAAGCATCATCTAGTTTCTTTGCCCAATCCTTTCGAGTAGTGATTGTTTTCTC
Source organism: Mentha longifolia (assembly GCA_001642375.2). NCBI lineage: Eukaryota > Viridiplantae > Streptophyta > Magnoliopsida > Lamiales > Lamiaceae > Mentha > Mentha longifolia. Next base: position 17,988,226 of record CM038113.1, on the reverse strand, counting down.
CAAGATTTGCTTGATCTCCCGGTTTGCAAGCTCGGCTTGACCATTGGCTTGAGGATGGTATGGAGAGGTAATCTTGTGTTTCACTCCATATTTAGCAAGAACACTTCCCAACCACTTATTATTGCAGTGAGACCCCCCATCACTAAGCAATGCCCTTGGAGTTCCAAACTGAGTTAATATGTTCTTCTTCAAAAACTTGATCACAACCTTGGAATCACTGGTCGGAGTTGGAATGGCTTCAACCCATCTTGAAACATACTCAATAGTAAGAAGGATATAAGAAAAACCACAAGAATTCGGGAATGGTCCCATGAAGTCTATCCCCCAAACATCAAACAACTCAACCTCAATCATGATGTTTTAAGGCATCTCATCCCTTTTTGTGATATTTCCCATCCTTTGATTGGCAATTCTTCACAAATGATTGGCAATCCCTAAAAATTGAAGGCCAATAGAATCCACTTTGAAATACCTTCCAAGCCGTACGATTTGCCCCAAAATGACCCCCATTTGGTCCTTCATGACAATCTTCAATAATCTTGAGCCATTCACCATCCATGACACATCTTTTAATAAGACCATCGGCACATCTTCTCCATAAGTATGGATCTTGCCAATAATAGAACTTCACATCTCGAAGGAACTTGGCCTTTTGATAATCCGAGAGATTTGGTGGCAACTCTCGAAGCACAAGGTAATTAGCCAAGTCGGCAAACCAAGAATCTTTACACTTCAACACCATAATCTTCTCATCCGGAAAACACTCATTGATACACAATCTCAAATCTTCACCTTCAATCGGCTTTTCAAGCCTTGACAAATGATCGGCTAGCATATTATCTACCCCTCTTCTATCAAGAATCTCCATGTCGAATTCTTGTAGAAGGAGGATCCAATGATTCAAATGAGGTTTTGCATCCTTCTTCGCCATGAGATGTCGTATAGCCATATGATCCGAATAGACAATAGTGTGATTCCTGACAAGATATGATCAGAATTTGTCAAATGCAAAGACAATGGCTAAAAATTCCCTCTCGGTTGTTGTGTAGTTCTTTTGAGCACCATCCAATGTTCTACCAGCATAATGAATGACTTGAAACACCTTATCTTTCATTTGCCCCAAGACCACTCCTAAAGCATAGTCACTTGCATCACACTTTAGAATGAAAGATTCACTCTAATTAGGCTTGATGAGAATAGGAGTAGAGATGAGGGCTTTCTTCAATGTCTCAAAGGCTTTCAAACATTCTTCATCAAAGACAAACTTCACATCTTTTTGCAAGAGATCACAAAGTAGCTTTGTGATCTTTGAAAAATCCTTAATGAATCTTCTATAGAACCCCGCGTGACCAAGGAAACTTCGGATTGATTTCACATTTGTTGGGGGTGGAAGCTTCTCTATGGCAACAATCTTGGCTCTATCAACTTCCAAACCATCTCTAGAAACCTTATGCCCAAGCACAATTCCATCTCTAACCATGAAGTGGCACTTCTCCCAATTCAAGACAAAAGAAGTGTCCTTACACCTTTGCAACACCTTTGTGAGATTATCCAAACAAGAATCAAAGCTCTTCCCGAAAACTAAGAAGTCATCCATGAATACCTCCATAATATTTTCAATCAAACCTCCAAAGATAGACATCATGCACCTTTGGAAAGTGGCCGGAGTATTACACAACCCAAAAGGCATCCTCCTATAAGCAAATACTCCATAAGGGCATGTAAAGGCCGTCTTGTGTTGATCCTCCGGGGCTATGGCAATTTGATTATATCCCGAATACCCATCAAGAAAGCAATAGTACTCATAGCCCGCCAAACGATCCAACATTTGATCTATAAAGGGCAAAGGAAAATGATCTTTCCTTGTAGCCGAATTCAAAGCCCTATAATCGATACAAACTCGATATCCGGTGGCAACCCTTGTAGCAATAGTCTCATCATTCTTATTCTTGACCACAGTCATCCCCCCTTTCTTCGGAACAACTTGGGTAGGACTCACCCATTCACTATCCGAAATGGCGTAAATCATTCCCGCATCTAGTAACTTCAACACCTCTTTTCTCACCACTTTTTGCAAGACCGGATTCAACCTCCTTTGAAGTTGAACCTTAGGACGACAATCATCTTCCAATAAAATACGATGCATGCATATAGATGGACAAATACCCTTGATATCATCAATAGACCAACCAATAACATCTTTAAACTCCCTAAGGACACGCAACAACTTGTCCAATTCGGACTTAGACAAGTGTTGTGACACAATTACAGGTAGAGGTTTCAATTCGTGAGAAGTGTTTAGAGAAGATTCCACCTTAGTTGAACTCCCACTCTCCCCCGGTTGGTTGATATCAAGGTAATGAACCTCATCCTTCAATGATCCTTAATTTTCTTCCAAATAAGCAATAGACTCCAATAAATCATCACAAGCATCATCCAAATTGGAATAAGAATAGAAAGAATTAGAGATGATTTCTTCCGTGAGATCTTTTGCCATAGATGTAGGCAAGGTGGTGATTGAATTGCATTCCTCATAGGTTGAGTGATCTCCTCGCTTCATAGCATCAAAGATTAAAAGAGTGAGGGTCTCTTCATTAACTCTAAACGTGAGATTCCCGTCTTGCACATCAATAAGAGCTCTTCCGGTTGCTAGGAAAGGACGCCCAAGAATGAGGGGCATATCCTTGTCCTCCGGCATATCCAAGATAACGATGTCCGCGGGGAAGATGAACTCCTCAACTTTCACTAATACATCTTCAACCACTCCTTGAGCATAAGATATGGAACGATCGGCCATTTGGAGACAAATAGATGTAGGTTTGATCTCTCCAATATCCAATCTCCTAAAAATAGACAATGGCATCAAATTAATGCTAGCTCCAAGATCACATAAGACATTTCCAAACTTTTTCCCTCCAATCACACATGCTATTGTGAAGCTTCCGGGATCCTTCTTTTTCAAAGGCATTTTCCTTTGAATCACCGCACTAACCTCCTCCGTTAGGCTAATTATTTCAAATGAACCAAACTTTCTCTTGTTAGCAATGACATCTTTCAAGAACTTCACATATCCGGACATATTTTGAAGTGCATCAAGCAAGGGAATGTTGATTTGTACTTTGTTGAATATCTCCAAGAATCTCATCAACTTTTCGTCAACCTTATGCTTGGCTAGACGATGAGGAAATGGAGCCTACGTAATAACATCCTTGGTAGGGAGAGGGGCCTCTACTAGCACTGCCTTAGGAGCTTCTCCTTGAACTTCTTTCCTTAAATTCTCTTCATTACTAGTTGGAGATTCTTCATAAGGCATGTCTTCAATAAGAACTTCCTCTTTTCCACTTCCGGATGTAGCATGATTCTCATAGGCTCTTCCACTCCTCAATGTGATAGCATTGCATTGGTTCTTTGGATTGACCTCCGTATTACTTGGAAACTTTCCCGGAGTATGTTGAGTGGTGGCTTGATTAGCCATTTGACTTATTTGGCCATCCATCATCTTCACTTGCTTTGTCAAGGAAGTGAGAGAATTCTCCAATGCACTCACCTTTTGCCGGTTTGTGTAATAAACGAGCTTTGTTGATTTGCCATTTGTTGGACAAGTTGCTCAATAGAAGGAGATGTCTTCTTCGGTTCTTCAATTACTCCTTGAGAAATGGAGAATCCGGGAGGTGGCAATTGAGCGTTGTTAGGATTTCTATAAGAGAGATTTGGATGAGGTCGATTGTTGGGATTGTATATTGATAACCTCCTTGATAACCATAAGAATTGCCTCCTTGTCGCCTTCCTTGGAATCCTTCTTGTTGTCCTTGGAAACCTCCTTTGTTAAAATTTCCATATTGCCTTTGGTTCACATTGTTCAAATCTTCACTTCCATTAGGCTCCAAGTTCTCTTGATGTTGATGAACGCTTTGAAATTGAGCTTGAGATTGAACTTTCCTCTCTTCTTCATATTGCTTCTTCATATTAGCAACTTCCATTGCCAATGCATCAAACTTCTCATCATCAATAGAAGCAACCTTCCTAGAAGGGACCCTTTCCATTGGCCATTGATAGCTATTGGTTGTCATCTCTTCAATAATCCTCAAGGCTTCCTTGTCATTTCAATTCACTAGACATCCTCCGGAAGTGGCATCCATGATGCTTCTTGTATGAGGTGTGAGACCACTATAAAAAGTGGTAATTTGTTGACCTTCCGTGAAGCCATGTTGATGACATTTCCTTAGAAGCTCTCTATACATTTCCCATGCCTCAACAAGGTCTCGTCACCTTGTTGAGAGAAATGTGAAATATCGGAAATAAGCCTTTGAGCTTTTGATGGTGGAAAGTATTTAGAGAGGAAGGCCTTGCATAAATCATCCCATGTGTGAATGTTGACTTTGTTTAATCCTTTATACCAATCTTGGCCCGGTCCCGTAGAGAAAACCCGAACATCCTCATGCGAATACCATCATTTGAAACTCTATTAAGCTTGATAGTATCGCAAATATCAAGGAACATACCAAGATGGGCGTTCGGATCCTCTATAGGACTTCCACCGAATTGTTCAGTCTTCACCATTTGGATGAGTCCGGATTTGAGCTCAAAATTATTGGCATTGATCGTCCCGCATTCTCCTTCTTGAAATTGTTCCGTTGGAGATTGGAACATATGGTTGAGAGGAGGTGGTTAAGCCTCATTTGCTCTTCTTTCTTGCTCATCCTTCCATGCTCTAAACTCTTCCATTTCTCTCATAAGAGCTTCCATTGCTTGATTGTTAGCCATTTCTTGATCTTCACTAGAACTAGAATTTCTTTTTCTATGCATTCTTTCAAAGTTCAAGATCAAAGGTTGAACGAGTCTTCCTTTGGACCTTGTGTGCATAAACTTACAAAACAAAAATCAAAAGAGAAAAATGCTTGAATTAGTAATTCAATAACCAAATCGACTATTGAAACTCAAACTAAGCATTCCCCGGCAACGACACCAAAAATTGATCCGCCCTCACTTAAGGGGTGAGGGAGAATGCAATAATAATCAATTATAGTATAATTGAGTCGAATCCTCAAGGAATGCTAGGTCGTTTAAGATTCAAGTAATAATCTAATTATCTAACTACTATTCAAGCTTACAAGTGACATGTTTTTGTGTTTTCTTAATCTTATTAAGTAATGCAATTGGAAAAACAACAAACTAGATAACAACTACTAGCAAAAGTTAACAAACAATAGTAGAAAGCTTGGTTCCAAATATAATCCGATAATCACTAGGGGCCTAGGTTTTAGGATTTGCATGGATTAGCCATTTTAATCTAATTCATATGAGAGTTATAAATATAATAAACATCAATTCTTCTCTCGAAGTAACCAATATTAGTGGATTAACCTATGACATCTATCTCCGACTAGGACTCAAGATGCATAAATTAACTCCAAATAGCTCAACTAATTATCTAGAAGCTCATACTAGCAAGAATTACTAATATGGTATGATTTGACGCTAAGCTATGAATTAAAGCCTACTAAGTATTTAACCAAACACCTTGTATGCACTCAATGATGGTCAATCAATTATGCAATGAAATTAAGTCCCAAACCATAAGACATACGAATTAGAAGGTAAATCCAACAACAAAACCTAAAAACCTAGTGATCTAGATCATATCTTTATATATTGGAACCAAAAAGGAAATTTAGCTAGACATAATTGAAGAAATTAAACCATAAAAAGTAAATAAAATCATGCTTAAAAGATAGAGAATTTAAAGAGGAAGAAGAAAATGGTCTTGAATCTTGAATCCACAAAGTAAAGCTCCAACAATCTTGAATTTACTAAAAAGGAAAGAGGGAAATATTTCTAGGGTTCTAAAATATTAAAGTATGAAAAAGATATACAAATGGGGTAAATTTTGGGATTAAATACATTGAAAATCGAGTTTGAGTCGAATCGGGGCGAAACGGGATGAACCGAGGTGAGTTTGGGCTAGCCGAACTCGCCCCTTAAGTTGAGGGAGCACGGCCAACCGGCGGTCTGGGAGGTCGCCGGCCCGGACCGCCGAAATCTCTGTCCCAGCCATGGCGGTTTGGCAGCTTGGCCGGCGGTCTGGCAGACCACCGGTCAGGCCGCCGGCCCTCCTCCTTGACCGGTCAACTCCGTCTTCTCTTTGTGCGATGTTTTTGTTTTCACCCGTTCTCTCTCGTCCGAACTCCGATTTCTGAACCGCTTTTTGCTACGGACTCCTAACGAACTCCTCTTCGACATCAAATGATCAAATTAGCCAAATGAGTTCTTCATTATCCTGCAAAAAAGGCACAAAGAGACTTGAGAGAACGAGGAAAACATAAACGAACTTGAACTAGTGAAAACCTAACTCCATAAATTTAATTTCCACATTTTTAACCCTAGGTTTCACCCTAATTAAGCTCGATTCTTCTTCATTTCTAGCCTTCGATCCTTGGCCACATGAATGCTCTTTCTAATTCTTATAAAAATGGTCGAAAACTGAAAGGAAATGAGAAAAGTAGAATGTATGCTACAAGTTAAGAAACCCTAGCATTTCTAACCTTTAAGCACATGAATCGAGACTTAAACACACGTAAAACACACTCAACATGCACATAAAATACGTGTTAATCAATAGGCTTATGGGAAGATGCTAGACTATCCAAGCCATTCAACTCAACATGCTCTTGAGAAAATTTAGGAGTTAGAGTAGAAGGGATACCTCTTTGATTTGTCTTGTGAGCACTCTCCTTCTCTATAGGTTCTTGAACACCTAGTTTACTCCTCAACTTTGAAGCTTCATAAGCATTATTCCTTCTTTGTAGATCCTTTGGCTTATCAAGATGCTCATCATATGGGACGGCCTTGGCAATCCTCATCCTCAAATAATAATCATTAATGTCCCAATTTGTCCAACCTTTTATAGATGGGATGATTGGCCAAATATATATGATTCTTGGATCATTCTCATCAAGCATAACTACCTCCGAAGATGGAAGCTTATATGATTGTCTTGGCTCCACAAGATTGCTCTTAGCAAGATTCGAAGATTTCCCACAAGGTATATGTGAAGAGGTCGAAGAAAGTTCAATCACCACATGAATGGCGTTGCATTGTTGCTTCAATTTTTCTTGAGCCTTGCTAGAGGATTCTCCGAACTTGTTTTGAGTTGTAACTTGGTTAGCCATTTGGCTAATTTGGCCTTCCATCATCTTGACTTGCTTTGACAATGAAGTGAGTGAATTCTCCAAGGCATTGACCTTTTAACCGGTTTGAGAGATAAAAACACTTTGTTGATTGACCATTTGTTGAACGATTTGCTCAAGAGAAGGGGATGTCTTCTTAGGTTCTTCGATCACTCCTTGAGAGACGGAGAATCCGGGAGGTGGGAATTGAACATTTTTGGGATTTCCATAAGAAAGGTTGGGATGAGTTCGATTGTTGGGATTATAGGGTTGATAACCTCCTTGTTGACCATAGGAGTTGCCTCCTTGCTTCCCTTGAAACCCCCCTTGATAATTTCCTTGAAATCCATTTTGAGCCCCCTGAAATCCTTGCCTATTGGAGTAATTTCCATAAGACCCTTGATTGACATATCTCACGTCTTTAATTCCATTGAACTCCCAATTCTCTTGAGTTTGAACCCTTTGAATTTGAGCTTTCCTTTCATCTTCATATGTTTTCTTCAAGTTGGCAAGCTCCAAGGCTAAAGCATCATACCTTGCATCCTCAAGAACCGAGTTCACCTTCTTAGTAGGACCCCTTTGCAACGGCCATTGATAACTATTGGATGCCATTTCCTCTATGATCCTAAGAGCTTCTTTGGCGTTCCGATTCACAAGGCAACCACCGGAGGTTGCATCAACTATGCTCCTCGTGTGTGGAGAGAGTCCACTATAGAAGTTCACGATTTGTTGGGCTTCACTAAAACCGTGTTGAGGGCACTTGTGTAGCAAGTCCCTATACATCTCCCATGCTTCAAATAATGTTTCATCAACGTGTTGTGAAAAATGAGAGATTTCCGAGATGAGCCTTTGAGCTTTTGACGGAAGGAAATACTTGGCGAGGAAAGCTTTGCAAAACTTCTCTCATGTAGTGATATCGCTCTTATCAAGGTTTTTGAACCACTTTTCGGCACGATCCCTCAAAGAGAAGTTAAAGAGCTTCATCCTAATGGCATCCTCCGGCACTCTATTATACTTCACCGTATTACATATCTCAAGAAATGTGCTCAAATGAGCATTAGGATCTTCATCGGGCTTCCCTTCAAATTGTTCGGATTGGACCATTTGGATAAGGCCGGTCCTTATCTCAAAATTATTTGCATTGACACGAGGTCCCCATGCTCCTCCTTGAAATTGATCCGTGGGAAATTCAAATATTTGGTTAAGAGGAGGTTGTTGAGCCTCATTTGCCCTCCTTTCTTGCTCCTCTTTCCATGCTCGAAATTCTTCAATTTCTTTCATAAGAGCCTCCATACCTATAAAACAAAAATAAAAAGAAACAAATGCTTGAATTAGTAACTTAATAACCAAATCAACTATTGAAACTCAAACTAAACATTCTCCGGCAACAGCGCCAAAAATTGATCCGCCCTCACTTTAGGGGTGAGGGAGATGCAATGATAATCGATGTGTATAATCGAGTCGAATCCACAGGGAATGCAATGACGTAAAAGTTTCAAGTAGTAATCTAGCTACTAAAACTACTATCCAAGCTTACAAGTGACATGTTTTTGTGTTTTCTTAATTCTATCAAGCAATGTAATTGAAAAGCAACAAACTAGATAACAACTAATAGCAAGAGTTAACAAACAATAGTAGAAAACTTGGTTCCAAATATAATCCGATAATCACAAGAGGCATAGGATTTAGGATTTGTTAGGATTAACCATTTTAATCTAATTCATATGGGAGTTCTATATATTGTATACACTAATTCTTTTCTCAAAGCAATCAATGTAAGTAGATTAACCTATGACATTTATCTTCGACTAGGACTCAAGATGCATGGATTAACTCCTAATGGCACAAATTAATATCTAGAATCTCCTATTAGCAAGAATTACTAATATGTTGTGATTTGATGCTAAGTGCTATGAATTAAAGCCTACTAAGCATTTAACCAAACACCTTGTATGCACTCAATGATGGCCAATCAATCATGCAATAAAATTAAGTCCCAAACCACAAGACATATGAATTAGAAGGTAAATCCAACAACAAAATTCAAAAACCTAGTGATCTAGATCATATCTTCATATATTGGAACCAAAAGAAAATTTAACTAGACATAATTGAAGGAATTAAACCATAAAAAGTAAATGAAATCATGCTTAAAAGATACTCCCTCCATTTCATATATATTGACACCTTTCTTTTTGGCTTTTCTGGCACGCTTTTCCACGCTTCTCGATGATGGGTTTTAAAATGGATTTTTGAAGAATTCTTTCTTTCTGGCACGCTTTTCCACGCTTCCCGTAAAAGAAAGAATTCTTCAAAAATCCATTTTAAAACCCATCATCGAGAAGCGTGGAAAAGCGTGCTAGAAAAGCCAAAAAGAAAGGTGTCAATATATATGAAATGGAGGGAGTAGAAAATTTAATAAGGAAGATGAAAATGGTCTTGAATCTTGAATCCACAAAGTAAACCTCCAACAATCTTGAATTTACTAAAAAGGAAAGAGAAATATTTCTAGGGTTCTAAAATATTAAAGTATGCAAAAGATCCCCCAATGAGGTAGAATTTCAGGGTTAAATATATAGAAAATCGAGTTTGGGTCGAGTTGGGACGAATCGGGGTGAAACAGGATGAACCGGGGCGAGTTTGGGCGAAGTGGGGCGGCCAACCAGTGGTCTGGGAGGTCGCCGGCGGTCTGGCAGGTCGCCCGCCCAGACTTCCGTCCTCTCTATCCTCCACGGCGGCCTGGCAGGTCGTTGGCGGTCTGACATGTCGCTGGCCAAGTCGCCGTCAGCATTTCTCCTTACGCAACTTCGCCGTTTTCGCTTGTTCTCTCTCGTCCGAACTCCGATTCTCGATCCGTTTTTTCATATGGACTCCTAACGAACCCTTCTTCGAAATGAAATGATCAAATTGACCAAATGAGTTTTCCATTATTCCAGCAAAAAGCATAAAGAGACACACGAGAACAAGGAAAACATAAATGAAATCAAACTAGTGAAACCCTAACTATATAACTTGAAATTCCACATTTAAAAACACAAGTTTCACTCTAATTGAGCTCGATTCTCCCTCGTTCCCAGCCTTTGATCCTTAGCCACATGAATGTTCTTTCCAATTTTTACAAAAATGGATCAAAAACTGAGAGAAAACGAGAAAAACACAAAGTATGCTATAAGTTTAAAAACCCTAGCATTTCTAACATTTAAGCACCTAAATCGAGACTCAAACATATGCAAAGCACATAAAATACGTGTTAATCAACAACTAAAGAAGGAATTTTCATCAATTAAGCTCATCGACCCAAACTCATCACCCAACCAAAATAAACAAGAATCATCCATTTAACCCCAAATCAACCACAATCATCAAGCAAGCCTAAGCATATAATCAATGAAATCATAATGATATCACATCACATAAGAAATTGAAAAACCAAGAGTAAAGTAATTTAAATTCCTTATCCTACCCCCTCCCCCAAACTTAGTTTGGAAAATAAATTCTAAAATAAGTTTGGAGGAAAGAATAATAAGAAATTTAAATCACACTCACAAAGGTCCAAAGCTATGTTGAAGGTGGTTTTGAAGGCCATTTAATCCATTGCTTGCTTGATCGGTATGATTTTCTTCCTTCACTCATTTCCCATCATGATTCGCCCCCATGCATTGACAATGAAACACATGGAACTTGTGAATGAGAAATGAACTTAAATAGGAAGTATTAGTATAGAAATAGAAAAAAATTAGGAAAAACAACTAAATCAAAAATAAGAAACAAAAAATCAAATTCAAACTAAAGAAACTAACTAGAAAGAAAAAGGAAAGGATAGTTGTTGGGGTGCCTCCCAACGAGCGCTTGTTTTTACGTCGTTAGCTCGACGAAGGTCCCTCCTCTATCAAGCATCAACCTCTCACTTTCCTCTCCAACCTTGCTTGGCTTTGCTTGGCTTCTTGACCTCGCTTGAACCATTTGACATGTAGAATGTCTCATTTTCTTCATTTACTCGAAGAATAAGACTCCCTTCAAGCACATCAACTAAAGCTCGACTTGTTGCAAGAAATGACCGTCCAAGAATGAGTGGAGTCTCCCAATCCTCCGGCATGTCAAGGATAACAAAATCCACCGGAAAAATGAACTTCTTGACCTTGATAAGCACATCTTCTACAATCCCTCTTGGATGTGTGATTGAGCGGTCCGCCATTTGGAGTGATATTGAAGTAGGCTTGAATTTACCAATCCTCAAACGATTGTATACGGAAACGGGCATCAAATTCACACTTGAGCCTAAATCACACAAAGTTTTGCTAAACGCCCAACCACCAATCTTACAAGGTATTGTGAATTTTCCGGGATCATTCTTCTTGTTCAGAATCTTCTTTTGTAAATGAGCACTACATTCTTCCGACAACACAATGTTTTCTAGATCATCCAACTTCACCTTCCTATGAATCACATCCTCAAAGAAATTCTCATGATCCGGCATCTCACTCAACAAACCAATCAAAGAAGCATTTATATCTAGTTTCTTGAATGCATCCAACAAATCACTCTTCCTCTCATGCAAATTCTCATCAATCAACTCAAAAGGAGATGCTAGACTATCCATGCTATTCAACTCAACATGCTCTTGAGAAACTTTAGGAGTAGAAGGGGTACCTTTTTGATTCTTGTGAGCACTCTCCTTCTCTATAGGTTCTAGAGCACCAAGTTTACTCTTCACTTTTGAAGCTTCATAAGCATCCTTCCTTCTTTGTAGATCTTTTAGCGTATCAAAATGCTCATCAAAGGGAATTGCCTTGGAAATCCTCATTCTTGAATAGTAATCATGAATGTCCTATTTTGTCCAACCTTCTCTAGATGGAATAATTGGACAAAGATCTATTATTTTTGGATCGGATTCATCAATTTCCACAAGGTTACTCTTAGCAAGATTTGGAGATTTCTCACAAGGTATATGTGAAGGTGTTGAAGAAATTTCACTTACCACATGAATGGCATTGCATTGTTGCTTCGTATTCACTTGAGCTTTGCTAGAAGCTTCTCCGGCCTTTTGTAGAGAATTCACTTGGTTGGATATTTGCTTCACTTGTCCTTCAAGCATCATTACTTGCTTAGCAAGAGTAGTCACCGAAGTAGCAATTGTTGACACCGAATTCTCTAATGCATTCATCTTTTGGCCGGTTTGAGCTATGAAATTTTGTTGTTGAGTAACCATTTGACCTTGATTGCTCACCAATTGTTGCATCAATTGCTCTATAGAAGGAGATGTCTTCTTAGGCTCTTCAATCACCCCTTGAGAGACGGAGAATCCGGAAAGTGGAACTTGAGCATTGTTCGGATTTCCATATGAAAGATTGGGTTGATTCCTATTGTTAGTGATTTCCATAAGAATAACCACTTTGTTGATTCCCTTGAAATCCCCCTTGGTGATTTCCTTGGAATCCTCCTTGATGTCCTTGGAACCCTTGCTTGTTGTAATTTCCATAAGGCCCTTGATTGACATATCTCACGTCTTCACTTCCTTTGAACTCTCAATTCTCTTGAGTTTGAAACCTTTGAATTTGAGCTTTCCTTTCATCTTCGTACTTTCTCTTCATATTAGCAAGCTCTAATGCTAATGTCTCATACCTCTCATCCTCAATCGAAGCAACCTTTCTATTAGGGGCCCTCTCCATTAGCCATTGATAGCTATTAGCCGCCATCTCGTCAATGATTCTCAAAGCTTCCTTTGCATTTCTATTGAGAAGGCACCCACCGGAAGTAGCATCTACAACGCTTCGTGTATGAGGTGTTAGCCCACTATAAAAGTTGGTCATTTGTTGACCCTCATTGAAGCCATGTTAAGGACACTTCCTTAGAAGCTCCCTATATCGCTCCCATGCTTCACACAAGGTTTCGTCACCTTGTTGAGAAAAATGTGAGATGTCGGAGATGAGTCGTTGAGCTTTGGAGGGTGAAAAGTATTTGGAGAGGAAGGCCTTGCACAAATCATCTCAAGTATGAATGTTGGACTTGTTCAATCCTTTGTACCAATCTTTAGCCCGATCCTTTAGAGAAAATCCGAACATTCGCATGCGAATAGCATCATTTGAGACTCCATTTAGCTTAATGATATTGCAAATATCAAGAAACGTGCTAAGATGGGAGTTCGGATCCTCCATAGGACTTCCACCAAATTGATCGTCTTTAACCATTTGAATAAGTCTGGAGTTGAGCTCAAAATTATTAGCATTGATCGTCCCCCATTCTCCTCCTTGAAATTGTTCCGTTGGAGATTGGAACATATGATTTAGAGGAGGTGGTTGAGCCTCATTTGCCTTCCTTTCTTGTTCATCCTTCCATGCTCTAAACTCCTCCATTTCTTTCATAAGAGCCTCCATACCTATAAAATAAAAATAAAAAGAACAAATGCTTGAATTAGTAACTCAATAACCAAAATTGACTATTGAAACTCAAACTAAGCATTCCCTGGCAACGACGCCAAAAATTGATCCGCCCTCACTTTAGGGGTGAGGGAGATGCAATAATAATTAGGGATGTCAATCGGGCCAACCCGAGCGGGTTCTGGTCAGCCCTGTCGGGTTTCGGGTTATTCGGTTCGGGTTGAATCGGGTTGAGTTTTTTTCGGGCTATAAATTTTCAACCCTAACCCTAAACTTCGGGGCTCGGGCTAGCCCGTCGGGCCAAGAAGTTGACGATTTTTTTATAACAATAATTTTATAAAAATAAATAAATCATGTTATATTATTGAAGTCACTTTATTTCGTATTATGTTACTCCAACTTGCATAATATAATAAGTAGCTCAATGAGATGTGAAGATATTTTTCTTTTAATGATTATATTAATTATTTTTTATTATGTGGTGAAATACAAAATAAAGAAAATATTATGATGAATACAACTTATAATAAAAAATTGTAACATTTTTCACAAATATTTAAATCAAGACATAAATTTTAATATTTTAAATAAAGTAATAAAAATTAACACTTAATTAATGAAAATTTTCGGGTAATCGGGCCAACCCGCCAAGTTTCCGGGCTAGCCCTATCGGGTTTCGGGCTATTCGGTTCGGACCATTCGGGTTAAAAAATTTTCGGGTTAGAAATATTCAACCCTAACCCGCTTTTGGCTCGGGTTACTCGGGTCAACCCGCGGGTTTTAGGCTAAATTGACATCCCTAATAATAATCAATGTAATATAATCGAGTTGAATCCATAGGGAATGTAATGGTGAATGAGTTTCAAGTAGTAATCTAGCTACTAAACCTATTATCCAAGTTTACAAGTGACATGTTTTTGTGTTTTCTTAATTCTATCAAACAATGTAATTGAAAAGCAACAAACTAGATAACAACTAATAGCAAGAGTTAACAAACAATAGTAGAAAGTTTGGTTCCAAATATAATCCGATAATCACTAGAGGCCTAGGTTTTAGGATTTGCTAGGATTAACCATTTTAATCTAATTCATATGGGAGTTCTATATATAGTAAACATCAATATTTCTCTCGAAGCAATTAATATTAGTGGATTAACCTATGACATCTATCTCCGCTAGGTCTCAAGATGCATAAAGTAACTCCAAATAACTCAATTAATTATCTAGAAGCTCCTACTAGCAAGAATTACTAATATGGTGTGATTTGATGCTAAGTGTTATGAATTAAAGCCTCCTAAGCATTTAACCAAACACCTTGTATGCACTCAATGATGACCAATCAATCATGCAATAAAATTAAGTCCCAAACCACAAGACATATGTATTAGAAGGTAAATCCAACAACAAAACCTAAAAACCCAAGGATCTAGATCATATCTTCATATATTGGAACCAAAGGAAATTTAGCTAGACATAATTGAAGGAATTAAACTATAGAAAATAGAAGAAATCATGATCAAAAGATAGAGAATTTAATAAGGAAGAGAATGGTGGAAGTGTCTTCAAATTTTCAATATAAATCTTCAACAATCTTCAAAATACTAAAAAGGAAAGAGGGAAATATTTCTAGGGTTCTAGCAATATTAAAATATGCAAAAGATACACAAAATAGGAAGATTTTGGGGTTAACTACATAATAGGTGAGTTTTGGGTCGTGTTGGGACGAATCGGGGTGAACAGGGACGAATTCGGGCGAGTTTGAGTGAAGATTGGCGGCCAACCGGCGGTTGGGACGGCGGCCCAGCCACCTGCCATGTGGGTTGCAGCCCAGGTCGCCGGAAACTCTGTCCCTCAGCCGGCCAGCCGGCGGCCTGACTGGCGGTCCGGTCATGTTGCACAGCTCCACCATTTTCGCTCGTTCTCCCTCGTCCGAACTCCGATTCTCGATCCGCTTTTTGCTATGGACTCCTAACGAACCCCTCTTCAACATGGAATAGTTCAATTAGCCAAATAAGTTCTTCATTATTCCTACAAAAAGCATAAAAAGACTCGAGAGAATGAGGAAAACATAAATGAAATCAAACTAGTGAAACCCTTGCTATATAACTTGAAATTCCGCATTTTAAACATAGGTTTCACTCTAATTAAGCTCATTTCTTCCTTGTTTCCGGCTCCCGATCCTTAGCTACTTGAATGCTCTTTCCAATTCCTACAAAAATAGATCGAAAATCAAAAAAAAAAGAGAAGAATATAAACTATGCTATAAATTCAAAAACCCTAGCATTCTAACATTGAAACACACAAATCGAGCTTCAAACACATTCAAAACACACTAAACATGCACATAAAATATGTGTTAATTGTCGCTCTCTATAATTACTTTTACTGTGATTCCGGACCTCTAGCCACCGACGAATCCATATATCCAGACTTCGGGTCGAAATCGGAGAGTCTATTTGAGCTGGTGAATTCCGAGTCGAAACTCAAAAATTTCATTGGAATAGTATGTGAGAGAGATCAACCAATCACATAACTACCAGGGGAGTGCACACGATTCAAAGTTAGTGTGTAAAACCGAATAATGAATCTCGATCGATTAACATAAGAGCATTCAACATGTAGAACGCACATGAAATATTTTATGGATAAGATGTTATTCATCTTTAAAACACTGAGCATACATAACTCATATACTTTGGAAAAATAAGTCCACCTCTTGAAGCATGGTAGAATGGTCGGTCTTGATAGACAACGTCTAAATTAATGTCATCGTCGAACTGCGTCTATTCATAACGATATAATAAGAATTCTAAAATTCTTATAATAAATCTAGGGAAATATGTATTCGCCTTCGAAATTTTTTTTCTTGATTATAAATCTGTTAAGGTTAACAGATTTGTTTTAATCCTTTAAATCTTTTTATAAATAGAATAATCATTTCCGTATTAATAATTCGTCCAATTAAATAATTGATTGGGTTCAAAAATTCGTTGAATAATTTAGTCAGAAATTTGAATAAATTCCGGATTACAATTTTGGTTAATTAAAACTTAATAAATTACTTAAACCTTAATAATTAATCAAATCTTATTTAATTAGATCTCATGTCTTAATTAATCTTAGCCCATTAGAGCTAATTGCTGAAGCCCAACCTTACTTGGTTTTTCTCGGCCCAGTGGAAAGTTTAGCCCATAAGAAATAAATTCAAGAGTCCATCAAGAACGAGAGCCCGTCAAAGACAAGAACTCGCATACTAAATAATTCTCACAGACGAACACACACATACTGAACCACACACTCTCTCTCGCTCGTACTTCCCTCTCGAACCCTCGAACTCACCCTCTCTCCCCGTTTCTTCCTCATCTTCTACTTCCTACAAATTGTCGGCGACCGGCGCCACCAATAGTCACCGCATTAACACCGCCGTTCTCCCTCTCGATTTGCCCGAAATCGAACCCCAATCCCCAAAATCTGAAAGAAATCGACCCTTCTCGTTAGAGCTTCATCGCCGGCGCGTCGTCTTTGTTCGCACAGCGGCTTTCTCGATCTGCCATCGATTACCTGCTGGTCCGTTCCTTCGATTTTCAGCGCCGCACGCTGCCAAGAGGGTGCCGACGTCTCCTCGTTTCGATCAAAGGCTTCTTGCTGCTGCTGCGTTCTCCGATGCCGTCGACTATAACAGTGCCGCCTCTGCTGCAGCGCCCCTGTACCTCAGTGCCGCCGCGCTCGTCCGCTAGTGCCGAAGCCACAAATCCTGTTTCAGCACCGCTGACTTGGCTGCCTGCGCCGCCGTCCTTGCTGCAGCGCCACCATCGTCTCGCTGACAGTGCTGCCACCGACGAGCTTCCTCAGTCGCTGCCGCTGCAGCAGTACAGTGGCTGCACCTCCGTCGAGCCCTCTTCAAACACCACCGCTGTTCAGTCACCAGCGCTAGCCCGCCGTATCGCCATCGCCGCTGCCGTCGATGCTTGTTCGACGCAGCGCCGGCGCTAGTTACAGCAACGAGCCGTTTCCCTAAACTCTCCGACGAGGGAACAACTCCCTCGTCCAAGTAAATCCTTCTCTAACCCCTTCCTCCTTTGTTTTCATTTTTTTTTTTTTTTTGTTACAGGAGCTTCGTTCTCTTGCTTGTTTAATTATAGGTTATGCATTGGTGTTTATTTTATTTTCGAATTAAAAGTTTTGCGATGCTCGTATTCCCGTTTCCAGTTTTGTTCAAGAAGTGGTAAGGTTGTGAGTTATAGAACCTTGCACTTAGAGATTATATGCACAAGTATAAAGGAGTTCATGATCTAAGACTTGTTTTCTTGGTTTTGTTTTCTGATTCCGGTATGAAGATATATCGAGTATATTTTGGTTTTCATTTCAGTGTTATGCATTAAGTTCTCTAGCCTAGAACATAAATAAAGAAAAGGCAGGAAATATTTACTGTTTATGAGGTTAGAAAGGTGGTGGTGGCTGTGGATTCGAATGAAAGTGGTTGAATCCTTCCTTCCTTCTCCTTCCTTCAGCCCTCCACTATTGGTTCTGCACTTCTCCTGCTTCCTTTCTTTCTTCTTTCTTCTTTACATTCTATGCATCTTTACTTGGAGGTGATTTGTATTTTGGTTTGTGCAGAAATGAAGTGAAGGAAGTTGATATATGGGAGGCTAACGTAAGAGGGAAGTGGATGGGATATGTTGAAATTTGGGGGAAGGAACCATGCTTGCTACTGTACATCATGGAGGAATCCAAGATTTGAGGGGAAGTGTTGAAATTGTGTCTACTTAGGTTTGTAGAGTGCTCATTGTAGAGTAGTGTGGATGATTTGAAAGGGGATTTGATTTTGTTGAAGATTTATGTGTTATTATTTATTTATTTGTATTTTCTTTTGTAATTTAATTTGGGCCATGGTTCTTAGGCTATAAATTAGCTTGTGATGCATGTAATGGGCCTGACCCGATTTTATTTTATTAGATAATATTATTCTTGGCCTAATAATAATGATTAATCAAGTATTTTTTGATTAATCCATTACGAAATATTATAAAGTTGTATAATATTTTATTTAGTTAGTTCACAATAAAAAATACAAGATATAAATATAGATTTATATATTTATTTAAATTGCAAAATAAAATGTAATTTCATATAAGTAGATCAATGATCCTTCTATTATCATAAATCGAAACAAGTTACACAAAGTTTTGAATTTTTACGCATTTTTTTTTCTATTTATTAAAAGTCGGGGTATTATACTTTTCAAATTGATACATTTCCTAAAATGATAAAAATTAACAAATAAAGTACACAATTAGTAAAAAATTAGGGCTATTAATTGGGCCGTTCTTTTTTTTTAATTCACACCAAATCCAAATTTCTCACACTCACAGCTCAACCATTTCAAACATATTATTTCAAAATCAATTTGTGAAATCTCTCTCTCTCTCGACATATCACCGCCATTACTTAGTCTCCCAGACCTGCCCACGGGCCGAGCCCGCCGGTTTCGGGCCCGGCCCACCGGGCCACGGGCCTCCAAAGTCGTGCACCTAGCCCGGCCCTAGAGTCAGCCCACGGTTTCAGGCTCGGCCCTAGGCCCGCCGGTTTCGGGCCCGGCCCGCCGGGCCACGGGCCTCCAAAGTCATGAACCTAGCCCGGCCCTAGAGTCAGCCCACGGTTTCGGGCTCGGCCCTAGGCCCGCCGGTTTCGGGCCGGGCCGGAACCGTAGGGCCTAGGGGCGGCCCGGCGGTTCTCATGTGGGAGGATGGGCCGAAATTTCCTGCATGGTCTGATGCTCTAAGGTCGAAAACAGAGCATGCTCTGTTTTGTTGGAGAGCTCTCGGCTTTTTTGGCCAAAAATTGGCCATTCAATTTTATGTTATTTTATTTTTCTTTTAATTTTTTTAAAGATTATAAATTTTATTCTATTATATTAATTAATTTAATGAATAGAAAATGTTAATTTGACAACTTATAATTTATATTTTATTTTTTAAAAAATATTTAAATTACTCATTAAATTGTTGATAATGCATATCAATTGATGGAGGTTTGCAATATTAATAAAAAAATTACAATATTAAATTAAAACTCAATTTAATCACTTTGACAATTGAATAAGTACTTTTACATTTGACACGAAAAATACTAAAAATTATATTAAGGGACTTGAACTCAATTTAAATTCAAAAATCGAGTTGCCTACGTATCCTCATTTTAATAGAGGAATCAAAGTCGACGTAGTTCTTATTACAACACAAAGGTTCCTATTCGGCACCCGATGCTGATGCCGATCGATCCGTCTCGGTGAAGGCTTCATCTTCGCTCTCATTCCGATCATCCCATTCGGGTTCTTGAGCTCTAAGGTCGGCTCTACACCAATCTTCGAGTAACATGGTAGCTTCAATGTTTGCCGCCTTCATTGTTGATCTTCTTTGATCTAGCATAAGACCTCCGGTGCTAAAGGCTTGTTCAACGGAGACGGTGGATGCCGGGACGGCAAATAGCTCCTTCGCCATCATGGAGAGTATTGGGTACTCCACCTTCTTCGACCACCATTTCAAGACGTCGATCGACGAACCACTTTCTTCAACACCAAAGACAAAACGAGTTTGCAAAAATATATCCAATTCACTATTACCTTGGCTCCTTGGATTATCATAGGTTCTATTTTGGTACATTCCTTGTATTTGTCTAACTAAAGGATCTATTGTATCCATAGCAAATGAAAAATCAAATGAAGGCAACATAGAAGAAGAAGAAGAAATATTGGTATTATCTTCATTACTACCATACTTTCGCCTATATTCATCAAAAAGTTCTAACAAAGTCCTATGTAAATCATCCTTCATATCTTGCACATTAGGAAGATCAAAAAATATTTGTTCACCATCAATTACAACATTACTAAAGTCCATTTGCAAAAAAGCATCATAATAAATTTGTAGCATTTGACAAACACCTTCATATCTCCATTTAGGATCCAAACATTTAGCAAGCAAGAAAATTTTTGGAATCTCCCTAAAATACTTTAGCCATTTTTGAACCATAAAATAAATCACACCTTGCAAATTTGGCCTAGAAAAATAAGCCTTAAAAGACATGGCAATATACATGCAATGTTCCAACACTTTAACGGAAGTACAATAATAAACACCCGATAATTGTTTAGTAGCCATATGAAAAACTTTTAATAATCCATATAAATCATAGCATGCATCCCAATGACTCTCATTAAGAACTAATTGAGCCGTGGAAAATTCTTTCCTAAAAAAATCACATAAATGACCCTTATACTCCATCGTACTATTAAGCATCTCATAAGTAGAATTCCAACGATGAGATACATCGGCTTTGAAACACGTATAAACAATCGTCTTTGAACGCCAATACTTTTGCCATTTTTTCCCCAAATTTTTTGATTTGTGCAAATATTTAACGGCATTTTTAATAGGAAGAACGGACTCTTGAAAAATATCATAAGCATCTTGGACACATAAATTCAAAATATGACAAATGCATCTAGAATGAAAGTATTTTCCATCAAAAGTTGGTGCACATGCTTCAATGAGTTGAGGAATACTAGCCGTGTTCGCGGATGCATTATCAAAACCAACCGAAAAAACCTTATTAATCAAACCATATTCATTTAAAACGGTAATAATAATCAAAGCAATATTTTGAGCCGTATGAGGCTCTTCAAACTCCCTAAATGCAATCAAACGTTTTTGCAAAGTCCATTTGTAATCAACCCAATGACATGTAATTCCCATATAACTACGTATATTATATGCATCCGTCCAAACATCGGCACAAATAGAAACTTTATGACCCAAACGTTGTAAATATTTCATCAAATCTTTTTGTTTTTCCATACATTGACGCCTAATCCTCTTAAGCACTTGAGTTCTAGCAACTTTACTAGCATTGGGACCTAAACCATCTTTATAGGATGCTTCATACGTTATTCTATCGGCATAACGAAAAGGTTGTTTCTCCATAGCACAATATCTAGCACATGCATCTTCGTATCGACCTTTATCAAATTTAAATAAAGCTTGCGTACCCGATTCCGAAGATGAAGTGGGAACTCGTTTGAGTTTGAGTAGTCGAGATTCCGAACTCCGTTGGATGAGTGCTCTCCATGTGCCTATGCATAGTGCCGTAGCCTCCCCTTTCGATCCATTTGTAACGTGTTGTGCAATAGTTACAATACGCAAAGAATCTCTTTCGACCATCAGCTAGAGGAGGTTGGCCTTCGATCTCCGGAGCATCAACAAGTCGAAAGTGTTTCTTGAAGATGTCGGACTTCGGTACTTTCTTGGATTTGGATGGAGGAGGAGGAGGAGAATGAGGTTGACGTTGATCGTCTCCATCGTCGTCGTCTTCTTCACCGTCGTCGTTGGTGGAGCCATGAAACTCGAATCCTTGGCTTTCCATCGTATGCACCATATCCTCAAAGTCTTCATCTTCTTGCTCTAGGGCTTGAAGTCTCGCATATTCTTTGGCTTGAATTCGTTCGGCTACTTGCCTTGAGATTTCCTCGGCTACTTGCGTCCTTCTTGACTTTTAAGTTTGTCGGCTATTTCCGTCGTCACCACCGACCACCTTTCCCTTACCCTTGTTTCCTTTGGAAGAAGACATAATTTGTGTGTGTAGTTATGAAAGTGAGAATAGAGATTAAGTTGAAAGAGTGACAATATAGGTTCAAGAATGAGAGTGAGAACTTGAGAGAGTGAGAGCTTGAGATAATTAAAAATGAGAGTGAGAGGTTGAGAGTGATAATGAGAGCTTGAGATAATTAAAAATGAGAGTGAGAGCTTGAGAGTGATAATGAGAGCTTGAGAGAGTGAGAGCTTGAGAGAATTAAAATGAAAGTGAAAACTTGAGAGTGATAATGAGAGCTTGAGAGAGTGAAAGCTTGAGAAATTGGGTGTTTGATCTTTAAAAATACCTTGCATTTATAAGAAGAATGAAATGGAGAGTGTTGGAGAGGGAGACCTAGCCAAGAAATGGGCTAGGAGCCGTTAGAATCCCCCTTGCCTTGCATAGTTGCATGGCATGCATGCAAAATGCATGCATGAAGCCCCTATTTTCGCAGCTGCAAGCCTGCACAAGGCTGCACAGGCGGGCTCCCCTGTTTTCGACCGTTAGGCCCGTAGGGCCGCTCCTGGACCGTTGGTCCTAGGCGGCCCGTCGGGCCCTCCAACGGCTCTATGGCCCGTCGGTCCGAATCCTAGCCCGGCGGGCCGGCCCTACGGTTAACCGGCGGGCCACGGTTCACTCACTAGTCGAACCTAGCCAAGCCCTCTGCCGCGGGTTAGGGCTCGGTTCGGGCCTGTTGACCTGCGGTTTAGGGCTCAGCCCGTTGACTTCAGGGCTGGGCTAGGGCTAGCCCGACAGGCCGAAAAGCCCAGGCAGGTCTACTCCCACTTCTTCAAATTCTCCAGCGACCGTCGTCGTTGCTTTGGCGGTTCCCTCTATCACCGCCGCTGCCTTCCCGCCGCCGCCGTAGAGCAGAGGCACTTCCTCTGTCCTCTTCTCTTTCTCGTTCCTGCTCGCGTCGCCTCCTACAAAACTCTAGATCTGTTAAATTCCACCTAGATCTGTGAAATTGTTGGGGTATTTGGGATTAATTTATGTGTTATGTGTTGGAGAAGTCCTTCTCGTAGTACAGCGCCGAATAGGTGAAGCCAGACCCGGCTGCCCCCCTCGGTTGCGCTGTAGCTCTGCGACGGAGCGCCGACCGCGCGAGAACGACCTCCGGCGGCCATCGGCAAACTGGGTTCTTGTTGTTTTTCTCTCCTTTTGAATCTTGAAATTTGGAAGATGAATTGAGTTGGTGTATGTTCTGTTTCGATGGAAATTGTTCAAAGATAAGACCCTCCTTGCTAAAGAAGAAGAAGAAGACGTCTTTTGGGAAATTCTATGGCCTCAACCTCAATCAAAATGAAGAAAAAAAAAAAACAAAAAATAAATAATTAATTGATTATAAACTGAAATCGAAAAAAAAATTAATTTCAGTTTTTTATTATTAATAAATAAAATATTAATTATAATTTTAATTCATTACTCTCCTCAATTACCAAACCCACTTAAAACACTAAACACTTCTACCTTAATTCTCGTGCCAAAAAGAAGTGTATCAACTTCAAAAGACTGGAGGAAGTAGATAATACTCTTGTACTCCCTCCGTCCCATTTAAACTTGCCTATTATTTATTCAAATGAGTGGTATAAAATAATCAAACTGACCAGTTTAAATGGGACGGAGGAAGTATCTACTTTTGAAAAAAGCCAACTCTTCAAAAAAGTATACATTTATTATTTTTTCACATTTTATATATATTTCTTAATTCTCATGCCAAAGTAAAAACATGACGCTATATATGAGACGAAGAGAATAAATGTTTTTTTTAGTGGAGTACTATATACAAATATGATATTATCATATGTTATGTATATTTTGAATTGCGTTAAGTTTTATTTTTTGTGATTGTACATATGAGTAATGTATATAATGATAATTGCTAAAAACAATTAAATAAATTGATAAAAAAATATAATATTAATAATATAATTAAAATAGTTAGACGGTTCGGGTTGAAACTAAATATATTTCGGCCAACCATAACCCAAATCACATTAAATTCGGAATGACATTTTCAACTCAAACCAAACCAAATAAGGTGCCAACCCTAACCAAACTGTAAACTTCGAATTTGTTCAATATACTCGTATTTTATATAATATTGTATCATGCAATTTTATCATATAGTAATATACTACTCTTATATATTAATAAATTAACATAATAAACTAATTGCATCAACATAATGGCGTCAATTTACACAAAATTAAAAGGGACCTCAGGATTTTATACCCTTTTTAATTGTTATAATGTAAAAATTACCCTAAAAGAGATTGTATTTGTAAAACTACCCTCTTTGATTAAAACAAGGTATTAGGGGCCCAATTTTTTGTTTTTTATTTCCATCTGAACGGCCCGAAACTTGTGCCCGGTTTTTTTTTTTATTTCTGAGCACCCCACCCACCCGCGAATTGTGCCGAGTCTGCCGACAAATAACAAAAAAATAAAAACTCGACACACACACCCATTCCTCATTCCCTATCATATTATTCTTATTCCATAAATAAATTCAACAAATCAAAATAAAAACACAAAACAACAAAAAATAAAAACATAAAAACCCTAACAAACCCATAACACTCACCCGTGCACAACGACTAAATACACATCCCAAAGCCGAGCAGCACCTCCCTAACAAACCCTCTTCATCATCTTCATCATTACTTCCCCGCCGAGCATCACTGATCGTTCTACTTTTTGAGGGTAGAGAGAGAGCAATGATAATCAAATAGTATATTCGAGTCGAATCCACAAGGAATGCTAGGCGTAAGAATTTCAAGTAGTAACCTAGTTATCTAACTACTATCCAAGCTACCAACTAACATGTTTTTGGGTTTTTATTTAACTAATGACAATAAAAAAAATAGGTAACAAACTTAGAAATTAACTAAACACTCAACAAGTATGCAAATGATTAAAATTCAATAAGGAAATGCTAGTGACTCCAATTATACTTCAATTAGGTCTAAGTGATAGGGATGTGATACTCTAACTAGAATTAGCCATTTTAATCCAATTTCATCTAGGAAACCTCCTATGTATATTTCACTCAATTCTCATTGCAATGAAGACAAGTTGATTAATAAAAGGCCTAATTCCTACTAAGACATTAAGCAATCCATTAACTCCCAATAGCTTATGGAGTTCCTTAACCCTACTATTCTCTAGCATGCAAATCTCTTGATTCTAGCATCTAATCTAAGCCTCCTAAGCATTAGATCAAACACTTGATATGCAACTATGGTGATCAATCATAATCACATAATAAAACATAGCCCCAAGAGAAATGAATATAAAATTAGAAGGTAAATTCATAATTAGAGCCTAATCCCATCACTTATCCCTAATCTACATATAATTAGAATCACAAAGAGATTTAGCTAGACATTATTAAGGAAAATAATGTTGGGGTTATATACTGCAAAACATACTTTTATGCGTGTATATTAACTGTATCTTCCTGTTTTATGGAAATAAATATATTGTCATATGATTTGCATATTAATTCGTGTTATGGTTATGCAAATAAACGTCCGGTACTATATATTATAGATAATATGGTGTGGGTGGTCGCACGGAAGATCATATTATCGGTTTCTTATATGGTTAAATAGTGTTTGCAACCGAAAGTAATCTTGGACAAATTACTTGTTAAGGTTGTAGTATAATGCTGGATAATAGTTGGTCTTGGCTATTAGCTTATACTAGTGCATACGATCAGAGTTGCACTGAACAGGATCAAGGTGAGATAAATCCTTTTATACTGACTTATTAAGGATCACATCTCGGACGATTATTATTTCTTAATTCTAGTTGTCATAATATTCAATTATGTATTTATAATTGTTATTACTTTGATTTACCATGAGTGAGAGTTATTGCAACTCAAAGAATCTCCGTATCTTAGGTAATAATATTATAAATATGATAATTAATATTATAGCTAGAAATCGTGTCTCGGTGCGCCGAGTTGATGATGTCCCCTTGAGACGTTCTAAGGATTATTATATCAAACCCTGCAGGTGGATTAAGTTCCGATATAATAATGAGGTTGAATGGGTAATACTCTCGGTATAAGATATTAATTAATTGGAGCAGTCAGTAGCTTAAATTAATTAATGGACATGCGATATCTTAAACACGGGAAATAATATAATTCAAAGAGGAGCCCGGTATGTAGTAATTTGAGAATGGACGGCGATGCAATATTATTTTACTATAGTGGAAAGACTATAATATTAATATAATTAAATAGAGTATTCGGGGCCAGAGAATACTTGGATTATTTAATTATATTGGAAGACCCAATCCATGTCCTCCTCAAGATCCCTGGAGTAGCCCGATAGAGCATAGCCTGGCCCATTAGTGAAGGCCCTGACTTCTCCACCAGTCCACTTCTTATATAAATAAGGGATAAGTGGAGAGTGAACATACGTGATTTTCATTCTTCACAATTTGAAAGAAGGGGGGCGGCACTTCTGGGTAGAGCAGAGAAGATAGATTTTCGCCCACTCGAAATTCTTCTCATTGCTAGGGAATACTCTAGAAGATCTCGGGGTATACGATCAAGAGCTAGATCTCATGTGCAGAGATCTAGTGCGTGGAAGATCTTTTCCTCGACTTAGATTTCACCGGTATTACACAAACAGGTATATGATTCTAGATCTGTTTCCGCTTTCAAGATCTGAATTCATATGTTAATAATTATTGAAATTAATTAAATCTACATCCGAGGGATCCCGGATCCAACAAATAAAACATATAAAGTAAATGAAATCATGCTTAAAAGAAAAAGAATAAGATAAGGAATATAAATATGGTCTTCAATCTTCAATACACCAAGTAATTCTCCACAAATCTTGAAATTACTAAAGTAGAAAGAGGGAAATTGAAATTAGGGTTCTAGGAATGTAAAAGTATGAAAAGATACCCAAATGGGGTGAATTTAGGGATTAAATACATCAAAAACCGAGTTTAGAATGAGTTGGGCCGAGTTTGGATCAACCAAACTCGGCCATAAGTGAGGGAGGGGCGCCGGACCGGCGGTCTGCCAGACCGCCGGTCCTCCTTGTTTGACCGATCTTCGTCCCTTTTGCTTCCTTCTTTCGGTTATCTTCGTTCTTCGTCTGAGCCAACTTTTTAACTCGAATTTCCACCTTTTTGAGCTTGTTTCTTCCTCGTTTCCGGCCCTCGATCCTTAGCTACTTGAATGCTTTTCAATTTCCTACAAAAATAGATCAAAAACCGAGAGAAAACGATAGAAGTATAAAGTATGCTATAAGTGTAAAAACCCTAGCATTTCTAACATTTAAGCTCATAAATCGAGACTCAAACATATTCAAAACACACTTAACATGCACATAAAATACGTATTAATCACTCCCCCAAACTTAAGCCATTGTTCGTCCCGAACAATGAAACGAACAATCAAAATACTTAAGACGTATGGGATGTGCATTTTGAGTTCCTCGATGCCTCATATCACCTCAAAAACCATTTTAATTCAAAGAAATTCTCAAGTCAAGCCAAACATTCATAAGATCAATCATTATCATAACTTAGAAGTCGATCACTCAAGCTCATTCAACTCTAGACCTCACAAGTAGTGTGTATCACTCAAGCACTCAATATATAGGAAAGGTAAGCACTCATTGAAATCATGCAATACATCACTTTAACCATAGGCTTGTCTATCAACTCAAGTTTCCAATACCACAATGCATGCACAAATTAGGATCAAAAAGGTCTTTTTTAAGCTTGTAATGTAGGGACATTGGTTAAGGTAGGGAATTTTTAGGCTAAGTGACTTAAATTTTCATCTAAGCTCCTTCACCTCTTTTCTTCACTTCTCTAAGTATGAATTTCTTCATCTTCCACCTTATCCAACCTCTTTTTATCAAATGAACCCAAGCTTCTACCAAATATCTAAAGAAACACTCCTTTATGCTCTTATTCTTTTCTTTTTCTTGTAAGAACTTTGTTCTTACGTTTTTTTTCTCTCTTTTTTTTTTTTTCAATAAGAGCTTTGTTCTTATTCTTTTCTTTTCTAATATTTGAGCTTATAGGAGTGTTCTCTCAACTCAAAGTAAATCTCGAGATCCTTCACCATCATCTAACATTCACCATGAATTTTTAAACATTCACCAAGGTTCCCTTAACCATCCTTCACCCCCTATCATCTGGTTTATGAAGAAAAGGCTCTTTATAAGGCTCAAAATGGGACGACAATGGTAATGAAAGATAGGTTAGTGTTTAGGGAAAATGGGCTAAACAATGATGGCCTAAAATTATCTCCTAATTATGCACACATGTAGCACTTCTAATAAGAGTATCAAGGCAAGTTCTAGTAAAGAAAATGCAATGCAAGATCAAGCTCTCCAAGAAAGGATATTAACTATGTAAAATGCATAGTTTAAGGCTCAAAATCCTCCCAAGCTTTTTGCCTAGAGTCTAAGTGCTTAAGATCAATCATTCAAGATATTCAAGTGAAATGACCTAATCATGCATTGATGCTCAAGACGTCTACTCTCTAGTTGAACTCCCACTCTCCCCGGTTGGTTGATATCAAGGTAATAAACCTCATCCTTCAATGATCCTTGATTTGCTTCCAAATGAGCAATAGACTCCAATAAATCATCACAAGCATCATCCAAATCGGAATAAGAATAGAAAGAATTAGAGATGATTTCTTCCGTGAGATCTTTTGCCATAGATATAGGCAAAGTGGTGATTGAATTGCATTCCTCATAGGCTGAGTCATCTCCTCGCTTCATAGCATCAACGATTGAAGAGTGAGGGTCTCTTCATTCACTCTAAACGTGAGATTCCCGTCTTGCACATCAATAAGAGCTCTTCCGGTTGCTAGGAAAGGACGCCCAAGAATGAGGGGCATATCCTTGTCTTCCGGCATGTCCAAGATAACAAAGTCCGCGGGAAATATGAATTCCTCAACCTTCACTAATACATCTTCAACAACTCCTTGGGCATAAGAGATAGAACAATCAGCCATTTGGAGACAAATTGATGTTGGTTTGATCTCTCCAATGTCCAATCTCCTAAGAATAGATAATGACATCAAATTTATGCTAGCACCAAGATCACACAACACTTTCCTAAATTTTTGCCCACCAATCACACATGCTATAGTAAAGCTCCTGGGATCCTTTTTCTTTAAGGGCACTTTCCTTTGAATCACCGCACTAACTTCATCCGTTAGGCTAATTGTTTCAAATGATCCAAACTTTCTCTTATTAGAAATGGCAGCCTTAAGGAACTTCACATATCCGGGCATATCTCGAAGTGCATCAAGCAAAGGAATGTTGATTTGTACCTTGTTGAATATGTCCAAGAATCTTCTCATCTTCTCATCAATCTTGGGCTTTACTAGACGATGAGGGAATGGAGCCTTTGTGATCACATCCTTGGTTGGAAGAGGAGGCTCTATCAACTCTTCTTTTTGAACCTCATCTTGAACTTCTTTGCTTGATTCCTCCTCATTGGTAGGAGGCTCTTCATATGGTATGTCTTCCATAATAACTTCCTCCTTTTCCTTTCCGGATGTAGTTTCATTTTCATAGGCTCTTCCACTCCTCAATGTGATAGCATTACATTGATTCTTTAGATTTACCTCCGTATTACTTGGAAACTTGCCCGGAGTGTGTTGAGTGGTAGCTTGGTTGGCCATTGGCTAATTTGACCTTCCATCATCTTTACTTGCTTTGTCAAGGAGGTGAGTGAATTTTCCAAGGTATTGACCTTTTGGCCAATTTGATTGATAAACGTGCCTTGTTGATTAGCCATTTAAGCTTGATTTGCCAACATTTGTTGCATCATTTGCTCTATTGATGGAGAATTCTTCTTTGACTCTTCAATAACTCCTTGAGACACGGAGAATCGTGGAGGTAGAAATTGAGCATTGTTCGGATTTCCATAAGAGAGGTTGGGATGAGTCCGGTTGTTGGGACTGTAGGCTTGATAGTCTCCTTGTTGACCATAAGAATTTCCTCCTTGTGGCTTCCCTTGAAATCCCCCTTGATAATTCCCTTGGAATCTTCCTTGAGGTCCTTGAAAATTCGGCTTTTTAAAATTTCCATAGGGTCTTTGGTTCACATAGCGTACATCTTCATTTCTGTTGAACTCTTCACTCTCTTGGGCTTGAACCACTTGAACATCTCTCTTTGATCTCATCTCTTCTTCAAATTCCTTCTTAAGAAGGGTGTATTGAGTAGCCAACTCATCAATTCTCGCATCTTCAAGTATAGAATTCACCTTCTTCGTAGGACATCTCTCCAATGGCCATTGATAACTATTGGTCGCCATCTCTTCTATGATCCTTAGGGCTTTCTTTGCATTTCGGTTCACTAGTCAACCCCCGGATGTAGCATCAACTATGCTCCTTGTGTGTGGAGAGAGACCGCTATAGAAATTCACTATTTGTTGCGCCTCGCTAAAGCCATGTTGAGGGCACTTGCGTAGCAAGTCCCTATACCTTTCTCAAGCCTCAAATAACGTCTCATCACCATATTGTGAGAAATGAGAAATCTCCAAAATGAGTTTTTGGGCCTTTGAAGGTGGAAAGTACTTGGCAAGGAATGCCTTGCACAACTTCTCCCATGTGGTGATTTCGCTCTTATCAAAATTTTTGAACCACTCTTTGACTCAGTCCCTTAAGGAGAAATTGAATAGCTTCATCCTTATAGCATCTTCCGGCACTCCATTATGCTTCACCATGTCATAAATCTCCAAGAACGTTCTCAAGTAAGCATTAGGATCCTCACTTGGCCTTCCACCAAATTGCTCCGATTGGACTATTTGGATAAGGCCGGTCCTTATCTCAAAATTCTTAGCATTGACATGAGGTCCCCATGCTCCTCCTTGGAATTTATCCGTTGGTGATTCGAACATTTGGTTAAGTGGAGGTTGTTGAGCTTCTTGAGCTATCCTTTCTTGTTCGTCTCTCCAAGCTTGCATATCCTCCAATTACTTCCTAAGAGCCTCAATTTCGTGATTGTTAGCCATATCTTGCTTTTCAATAGAATTCCTTCTTCTATGCCTTCTTTCAAAGTTCAAGATCAAAGGTTGAACAAGTAGTCCCTTAGATCTTGTGTGCATAAACCTACAAAACAAAAAGGAAAAGAAAAACAATGCTTGAATTAGTAACTCAATAACCAAATCGACTATTGAAACTCAAACTAAGCATTCCCCGGTAATGGCGCCAAAAATTGATCGCTCTACTTTTTGAGGGTAGAGAGAGAGCAATGATAATCAAATAGTATATTCGAGTCGAATCCACAGGGAATGCAATGGCGTATGAATTTCAAGTAGTAACCTCGTTATCTAACTACTATCCAAGCTACCAACTAACATGTTTTTGAGTTTTTGTTTAACTAATGACAATAAAAAAAATAGGTAACAAACTTAGAAATTAACTAAACACTCAACAAGTATGCAAATGATTAAAATTCAATAAGGAAATACTAGTGACTCCAATTATACTTCAATTAGGTCTAAATGATAGGGATGTGACACTCTAACTAGAATTAGCCATTTTAATTCAATTTCATGTGGAAAACCTCCTATGTATGTTTCACTCAATTCTCATTGCAATGAAGACAAGTTGATTAATGAAAGGCCTAATTCCTACTAAGACATTAAGCAATCCATTAACTCCCAATAGCTTATGGAGTTCCTTAACCCTACTATTCTCTAGCATGCAAATGTCTTGATCCTAGCATCTAATCTAAGCCTCCTAAGCATTAGATCAAACACTTGATATGCAACAATGGTAATCAATCATAATCACATAATAAAACATAGCCCCAAGAGAAATCAACATGAAATTAGAAGGTAAATTCATAATTAGAGCCTAATCCCATTACTTATCCCTAATCTACATATAATTGGAATCACAAAGAGATTTAGCTAGACATGATTAAGGAAAATAAACCATATAATGTAAATGAAATCATGCTTAAAAGAAAAAGAATAAGATAACAAATAGAAATATGGTCTTCAATGTTCAATACACCAAGTAATTCTCCACAAATCTTGAAATTACTAAAGTAGAAAGAGGAAAATTGAAATTAGGGTTCTAGGAATGTTAAAGTATGAAAAGATACCCAAATGCGGTGAATTTAGAGATTAAATACTGTTGGTCCCCAAATATAAAACACGAACTCTTAAGACAAGATGTATAGTGGTTCGGAGGTTACGCTCCTACGTCCACTCTTCCCACGACAACCCGGTGAGGAACTTCACTCAACTTGGGATTTTAACTAGGTACCCCAAGAACCATGTGAGTTTATACGATAGGCACTCACGAGCCTATGAGTTTATACGATAGGCACTCACGAGCCTTACAACCTTTACATACAAAACACTCAAACTCAGTTTGGGTTTGGGTTTGGGTTCGTATATTTCCAACTAATAAGAAATCCTTTTACAATGAAGTACAATGTAGAAGGCTTGGATTTCTCTCTAGGGCTTATGGATAAATGAGATTGAAGCCCTAAGTTGTGAGCTAGAAGGTTGGATCGGAGATATTGAAGGTAGAGAAGGAAAGAGGTTTTTCGAAGTTGGAAGTGCCTTCTCTCTTCTCTTGTGCTCTTGATTTCACTTGATCTCTCTCTATTTATTATGTAGTTTGAACCTTCTATTTATAGGGAGGAAAGCAAATCTATCCGTTGGAAAGATAGATTGCGTGCACCTCACCATGTCCAATCTGAATCAAATCTTTTAGTTTATAGCACACAGTCCTAGGGGAGTAGTTGTTGACTTGTTAGAACCTAGGCCTGTGCATTTGGCGATTGGACGGCTCACCGTTCTTTTGAGCAATCAGAAGCGTACACGTGGACTAGCAGGTTGTCATTTCTTACCTGCTTGTCAGACGCTCTGGCTCAAGCTGGAAGCTCGAGCGGCTAAGGGTGGAGACGCTTTGCATGGTGAAAGCGAGCTCCTTCATGCTTTAAACTAAGCACGCTCTTCGAGCTTGTTCAGTCGCTCTGTTTAGAAGCACGCTCTGGCACTATAGGTGCTTTGACTTGGAAGCACGCTTTGGTTTTGACAGACGCATTCACCTGAAGAGGCGCTCCGACCTTGAAAGACGCTCTCTTTCCTGCGGCTTCCAATCTAGACGCTTTGGTCTTCTTTCAGACCGCGCTCTCACTTAGTCGCTCTAAAGTTACATTTCAATAAAGAGCTCCCTAACAAGTAAGCTCTTCTAATACATTAAACTTTACACTGTAACTTAAGAATTGGATCATCAAAGATAATAAAGGAAATATTCTATGTAAATTCAGGTTTTTGGAATCGAATCAAAACACATCTTTTATTATCAACTTGATTCAAAGTTCCCCCTTACAATAATATCCTAACAAATACATCAAAAACCGAATTTGGAACGAGTTGGGCCGAGTTTGGATCAACCAAACTCGGCCATAAGTGAGGGAGGGGCGCCGGACCGGCGGTCTGTCAGGTTGGCCGGCGGTCTGTCAGACCGCCGGGATAGACTGCTGTCCTCTCTGTCTTTGGCGCGACCTGGCGGTCTAGCAGAGCGCCGGTCCTCCTTATTTGACCGGTCTTCGCCCCTTTTACTTCCTTATTCCGGTTTTCTTTGTTATTTGTCCGAGCCGACTTTCTAACTCAAATTTCACCTTTTTGAGCTCGTTTCTTCCTCAGTTTCCGGCCCTCGATCCTTAGCTACTTGAATGCTTTTTTAATTTCCTACAAAAATAGATAAAAAACCGAGAGAAAACGATAGAAGTAGAAATTATGCTATAAGTGTAAAAACCCTAACATTTCTAACATTTAAGCTCATAAATCGAGACTCAAACATATTCAAAACACACTCAACATGCACATAAAATACGTGTTACTCAACCACCTCCCTCGCCGGCGTTCCATTCCATTCCTCATTGCCCACAAGCCGCCGCTGCCATTGCACTTGAGATGTCGGGAGGATATATAATCAATGATGATGACGAGGAACACAAAGTCTTGCCGGAAAATGAAATGGGCATCTCGATCGAAATAATACCACGACGAATATTGGTATGTTTTAAAAAAAATGTATTAATTTTTTGTTATGATTTGTTATGATTTGATTTGTTAATAATTGTATGAAATTGTATTTGTTGGGAAGTCTAAATGTATTATTTGTTAGGATTTAATTCAAAGTTAGTATATATATGTAATGTTTAACATAATAAAATTTACATATGTGTTGAGAAAAATAAAATAATTTTTTTGGGATTGCCGACCGGCCAATCCAGTGCCGGAAAGCGGGCAACCGGACACATATTCCGATCGCCGGAAAATTGACATTCCGGTCGCTTGATTGGCCGGTTGCCTATACCACTATTTTCTTATTTTTTTCTAAGTAAAGATTGTTAATCAAATTTTTTTGAGCTTATAAAATAGTTTGTATATTTTTTTGAAAATTAATTGATATATATTTCTTTTAAATTAAGTTTTTTTTAAGTGATTTAATTCAAAAACGTATATATATGTGATTTTTGAAACATTAAAATTTACATGTGTTGAGAAAAATAAAATAAATTGTTTGGGATTGTCGACCGGCCAATCCCGTGCTGGAAAATGGGCAACTGGACGCATATTCCGTTCACCGGAAAATTGACATTCCGGTCGCCTGATTGGCCGGTTGCCTATACCTCTATTTTTCTTATTTTTTTCTAAGTAAAGATTGTTAATCACATTTTTTCGTGAGCTTATAAAATAGTTTGTATATTATTCTTGAAAATTAATTGATATATATTTTGTTTAAATTAAGTTTTTTTTAAGTGATTTAATTAAAAAACGTATATATATGTGATTTTTGAAACATTAAAATTTATATTTGTGTTGAGAAAAATAAAATAATTTTTTTGGGATTGTCGACCGGCAAATCCGGTGCTGGAAAATGGGCAACTGGACGCATATTCCGTTCACCGGAAAATTGACATTCCGGTCGCCTGATTGGCCGGTTGCCTATACCTCTATTTTTCTTATTTTTTTCTAAGTAAAGATTGTTAATCGCATTTTTTCGTGAGCTTATAAAATAATTTGTATATTTTTCTTGAAATTTAATTGATATATATTAGTTTAAATTAAGTTTTTTTTAAGTGATTTAATTAAAAAACGTATATATATGTCATGTTTGAACATTAAAATTCACATATATGTTAAGAAAAATAAAAGAAATTTTTGTACGTATATATATGTGATTTAATTCAAAAACGTATATATATGTAATATTTTTATTTATTTATTCTAAGTATAGATTGTTATTCTTATATATATATATATATATATATATATATATATATTGTTTAAATTAATTATTTAATTAATTATTTGGATAATCGTAACAATAATTTTATACTATTTTATATGCTCAATACTTAATTTATTAAACATAACAATTATTTATTAAACATAATACTTAAATTTGTAATACTAATAATAATATCGATTGTGTCCCTATTTTACAGGAATCTGAGCCCCCATGGTTCCGTCGAAGCTATTTGATCAACAAGAACATGGATGTGACTAACTACTATAGGATTAAACTCTTGACTGATATTCGTGATGTTGGTCCCTAAAACACGCTTTAGACAAGATTTATAGTGGTTCGGAGCAACTGCTCCTACATCCACTCTTATCACCATTCCTCGGTGATGAACTTCACTCAAAAACTTGGGGTTTACAACGGGCAACCAAGAGCCTATGTGAGTTTATACGATCGGCACTCACGAGCCTATGAGTTTATACGATAGGCACTCACGAGCTTTACAACCTTTACAAACTAAACTCTCAAACTAGGTTTGGGTTTGGGTTTGTGTTTGTTTAGTTTCCAACTAATGAGAAATCCTTTTACAATGAAGCATAATGTAGAAGGCTAGGATTTCTCTCTAAGGCTTATGGATATTTGAAGTTGAAGCCTTATTGATAAACTAGAAGGTTGAGATCCGAAGATCTTGTGGGAGAGATATAGAGTGGTTTCTATTTTTATTTTTTTGCTTGATCTCTCTACTATCGATTTTATTATGTAGTT
Source organism: Mentha longifolia (assembly GCA_001642375.2). Lineage (NCBI taxonomy): Eukaryota > Viridiplantae > Streptophyta > Magnoliopsida > Lamiales > Lamiaceae > Mentha > Mentha longifolia. Next base: position 17,952,003 of record CM038113.1, on the reverse strand, counting down.
TGAACCTTCTATTTATAGTGAGGGAAAGCAAATCTATCCGTTGGAAAGATAGATTGCGTGCACCGCTCACCATGTCCAATCCGAATCAGAACTTTTACTATTTAGCGCATAGTCCTAGGAGAATAGTTGTTGACTTGTCAGTCCCTAGTCCTGCGCATTCGGCGATTGGACGGCCCACCGTTCTTTTGAGCAATCAGAAGTGTACACGTGGTCTGGCAGCTGGCACGTCTCACCTGCTTGTCAGACGCTTTGGCTTAAAGGTGGTCTGCTTTGATGATACAGTTGAAGCGGCTAAGGGTGGAGACGCTTTGCGTAATGAAAGCGAGCTCCTTCACACTTAAACTAAGCACGCTCTTCTAGATGTTCAGTCGCTCTGCTTTCATGCGACGATGCGAAGGACGCTCCGCTTCTTGCCTTGTACTCTGCCGCTCTTGCTTCTGTTTCGGCACGCTTCCTGGCAAGTCCTCCATCCTTGGAAGCACGCTCTGGCTACTCTGGACGCTCCGTATTTGAAGCGTTCCGCTGTTCTTCCTTTAGCCAGACGCTTCAGCTTCCTTTTAAGCGCTCTCACTTAGATACTCTAAAGTTACATTTTAACACTTAGAACTCCTTAACAGATGAGTTCTTCTAATACATTAAAATATACATTATAACTTTTGAACTGGATTCATCCAAGATAATAAGGGAAATATTCAAAGTAAATTCAGGTTTTTGGAATCGAATCAAAACAACTTTTACTATCAACTTGATTCAAAGTTCCCCCTTACAATAATATCCTAACAATTTCCTCCTTTTTGATGATGCCAGAAACCTGAATAAAGATTCAGGTGTAACATACAAAGCTTTAAAAACTGCAATAATTATTACAATTTTCAAAACTAAGATAACTAAGACTCCCTAAGACCTAAGTGGTGAGATAAGCGCTTTGGATGTCAAGGCTTTGTATTTCCACTTGAGCATCACTAGTCTTCAAGATCTTCTATTTGTTGATCAAGTACTTATATTTCTTGATCAACTCATCGCTCCTTCCCCCTCACACAGATGGTATTTTTCATTTCGATCTTTCCTCCTTTCTGGTGTCTTCAACCCTAGTTTTCATTATTGGTTTGGTTACAACCATCAAGGTGGAAGGCGACCCATCCGATAGTGCTTTGGCAGACCTCATAGAAGCACCATAGAAGGCAGATCACTGTTGTAGTGAGGGTTGATGCATCGTACCTTCAAAACGCGGGAAGAGCGGAAAAAACTGAAGTTCATCCTTGACAGACGCTTTATGAAGAATTACTCCCTCGAGCTTATCCTTCCTCCTAAAATCGATAAGCGAGGTATTCTTCATTGATTGCATATACTGCTTGCCCGGTTTCGAAGAAAACCTGGAAAGCGGTAAAGAGAAAGCGGTCACCAACTCTGTTTCACAAACTCGCCGGATCTCCATCATCATAGTTTGTGAAAGCGTGAAGAGGAACTTTCACACTTTGAGAGGGACGCTTTGTTGAAGCTCTTGCAGCCGAAGCTCTGACTGAACTTCCTTCGCGCATAATATTCTTCTCTCGATCTTTTCGAGAGCGGGGTGGATATGCTGACCCTGGAGACGCTTCCTTACTAGACTCAAGAATTTTGAGTATGTGAAGCGGCATTCCTAGTGCCAGCGCTTTGATATCCAGAGTGGTCAGGGATGTTACCCTGATATTTTGCCACTTCCCGTTGAGAGCGCGAGTGACGGTGGTTTTGTCTTCCTCGTAGGAGAGATCCTTTTTTTGTGATCTTTCAGCTTCAAGGAGGTTCGAGATTTGGTTCTTGAACGCTTCGAATCTTTTATCCTCCTCTGTTGCAAGGTTGATATCCACTTGCAAGAGTGCTGATAGCCACTTCTCCTGGATCTTCTCCGAGCCTTGGGCAAGCGAGCGAAGCGCCTCCCACAACTCCTTGGTTGAGTTGCAATACACGATGTATGATAGCAAAGCGTCGGAGGTGGTTGCTGATCCGCCCTCACTTTAAGGGTGAGGGAGATGCAATGATAATTGATGTGTATAATCGAGTCGAATCCATAGGGAATGCAAGGGCGTATGAATTTCAACTAGTAATCTAGTTACTAAACCTACTATCCAAGCTATAAGATATCATGTTTTTGTGTTTTCTTAATTCTATTAAGTAATGCAATTTGAAAGGTAATAAACTAGATAACAACTAATATCAAGAGTTAACAAACAATAATAGAAAGCTTGGTTCCAAATATAATCCAATAATCACTAGAGGCCTAGGTTTTAGGATTTGCATGGATTAACCATTTTAATCTAATTCATATGGGATTTCTATATATAGTAAACATCAATTCTTCTCTCGAAGCAATCAATATTAGTGGATTAACCTATGACATCTATCTCCGCTAGGTCTCAAGATGCATAAATTAACTCCAAATAGCTCAATTAATTATCTAAAAGCTCCTACTAGCAAGAATTACTAATATGGTGTGATTTGATGCCAAGTGTTATGAATTAAAGTCTCCTAAGCATTTAACCAAACACCTTGTATGCACTCAATGATGGCCAATCAATCATGCAATAAAATTAAGTCCCAAACCACAAGACATATGAATTAGAAGGTAAATCCAACAACAAAATCCAAAAACCTAGTGATCTAGATCATATCTTCATATATTGGAACTAAAGAGAAATTTAGCTAGACATAATTGAAGGAATTAAACCATAGAAAATAGAAGAAATCATGATCAAAAGATAGAGAATTCAATAAGGAAGAAAATGATGGAAGGATCCTCAAATCTTCAACATAAATCTTCAACAATCTTCAAAATACTAAAAAGGAAAGAGGGAAAATGTTTCTAGGGTTCTAAGAATGTTAAAAAATGTAAAAGATCCACAAAATAGGAAGATTTTAAGGTTAAATACACATTAGGTGATTTTGGGTCGAGTTGGACCGATTTAGACGACTAACTCGGTCAAGATACTAAAGAGAAGGGGCGACGGCGCCCTGGCCGACCGCCGCCTGGGTCACCGCCTGGGTCGCCGGAAATTATGCAGCTCAGCCGGCCAGCCGGCGGCCTGGCCGGCGGTCCAGCCGGTCGCCGTCCGGGTCACCGCCGGTCCGGTCCTTTTGTGCAGCTTCACCGTTTTTGCTCGTTCTCCTTCGTCCGAACTCCGATTCTTGATCTGCTTTTTGCTATGGACTCCTAACGAACCCCTCTTCGACATGGAATGATCAAATTGGCCAAATGAGTTCTCCATTATTCCTGAAAAAAGCATAAAGAGACTTGAGAGAACGAGGAAAACATAAATGAAATCAAACTAGTGAAACCCTAACTATACAACTTGAAATTCCACATTTAAGAACACAAGTGTCACTCTAATTGAGCTCGATTCTCCCTCAATTCCAGCCTTCGATCCTTAGATACTTGAATTCTCTTTTAAATTCTCATAAAAATAGATCGAAAACCGAGAAAAATGAGAAAAGTCTAAAGTATACTAAGAGTTAAGAAACCCTAGCATTTCTAACATTAAAACATACAAATAAAGCTTCAAATATATTCAAAACAAACTCAACATGCACATAAAATACGTGTTAATCAGTTGCTAGGGTGTTATTGCCAACGAAATTATATAGGCGCTCTAGCTCGATGACAGGACCACGCTCCATCATATCCCACGTGCGGCTACAAACTGAGTTGAGATATGCTTCCACTTGAGACATCCAAGTGAAGCGATCTACAACTGAGTACCGAGGAAGCGATACTATCTTAATGTCGAGAGGACCGACATTAAGAACAGTCTCCTTGAGTGAAGTTGGGAGATCAAATTTTTTGATGGATCGGCTCCGGTTGACCCACTGTAACGCTTTCGCATTACCAATATCAAGAAACAAGGGTCTGTTGGAACCCCTACTCTGATACCACTTGTTAGTCCCTAAAACACGCTTTAGACAAGATTTATAGTGGTTCGGAGCAACTGCTCCTACATCCACTCTTATCACCATTCCTTGGTGATGAACTTCACTCAAAAACTTGGGGTTTATAATGGGCACCCAAGAGCCTATGTGAGTTTATACGATCGGCACTCAAGAGCCTATGAGTTTATACGATAGGCACTCACGAGCCTTACAACCTTTACAAACTAAACTCTCAAACTAGGTTTGGGTTTAGGTTTGTGTTTGTTTAGTTTCCATCTAATGAGAAATCCTTTTACAATGAAGCATAATGTAGAAGGCTAGGATTTCTCTCTAAGGCTTATGGATATTTGAAGTTGAAGCCTTATTGATAAACTAGAAGGTTGAGATCCGAAGATCTTGTGGGTGAGATATAGAGTGGTTTCTATTTTTTTTTTTTTTTTGCTTGATCTCTCTACCATCGATTTTATTATGTAGCTTGAACCTTCTATTTATAGTGAGGGAAAACAAATCTATCTGTTGGAAAGGTAGATTGCGTGCACCACTCACCATGTCCAATCTGAATCAGAACTTTTACTATTTAGCGCATAGTCCTAGGAGAATAGTTGTTGACTTGTCAGTCCCTAGTCCTGCGCATTCGGCGATTGGACGGTCCACCGTTCTTTTGAGCAATCAGAAGTGTACACGTGGTCTGGCAGTTGGCATGTCTCACCTGCTTGATAGACGCTTTGGCTTAAAGGTGGTCTGCTTTGATGATACAGTTGAAGCGGCTAAGGGTGGAGACGCTTTGCGTAATGAAAGCGAGCTCCTTCACAGTTAAACTAAGCACGCTCTTCTAGATGTTCAGCCACTCTGCTTTCATGCGATGATGCGAAGGACGCTCCGCTTCTTGCCTTGTACTCTGCCGCTCTTGCTTCTGCTTCGGTACGCTTCCTGGCAAGTGCTCCGTCCTTGGAAGCATGCTCTGGCTACTCTGGACGCTCCGTATTTGAAGCGTTCCGCTGTTCTTCCTTTAGCCAGACGCTTCAGCTTCCTTTTAATCGCTCTCACACTTAGATACTCTAAAGTTACATTTTAACACTTAGAACTCCTTAACATATGAGTTCTTCTAATACATTAAAATATACATTGTAACTTTTGAACTGGATTCATCAAAGATAATAAGGGAAATATTCTAAGTAAATTCAGGTTTTTGGAATCGAATCAAAATAACTTTTATTATCAACTTGATTCAAAGTTCCCCCTTACAATAATATCCTAACACGTGATGTACTGAGCGAGAGCTATACCTTAGACGATAGATTTCAAGAAGGACCTTTCGGACATTTTTTGAATTGGGAGCCGAGGCAAAACAACAAAAAATTGCTAAACTCTATTATATCTCGTTGTATTGTTACTGAGCAAGGAATTTGGTTCCACATTAGGGGCCAAGACGTAGAGTATACCATCCGAGACCACGCTCTCATTACAGGGTTGAGATTTGGGCCTACACTATTTGATCCTAGGATTCAGAGGCATCCAAGTGAATCGCATTTCTTTTAGGTCGTCTGTGGCGGCATTAATAGGAATGCGGCGTGGTTGAACTCGCAACTAAAGGAGCTCACATCAGCCAACGATCCAGATGGCGAATTTCGTGTGAAGCTGTCAAACTTGTTGATGGCAAATTATTTTATTCTCGGTCACGAGGCGGAGGCCAATGTTTTCCCGTGCTTGTGGGAGTTGATTGATGACGAGGATGAATTCAATGGTTTTCCTTGGGGTGCGTACACGTACAAGACCCTTCAGTACTATTTGAGGATGTTTCAGACAACGTCCAAGAAATATCACATTTACGGACCGTCATAGGCATTGATGATTTGGGCTTTGGAGGTGATGACGGGTTTCGGTTATGATTTTGCGGTGAGATGTCCTACAAATGACGTGCCAAGGTGTCTGAGATGGAATTTCCTCAATACCTTTAGGGGCGTGTCTGATGATGAGTTGTACGCACCATTTGAGTATCCTAAAGGACAAATTTCGATGATCCATCCCGAAGATCAAGTAGATCTAAGAAGGTTACTTCTTGTCTATACTTCAACCAAGGTCCTTGATGGTTAATTCACTTATTTAGTTAATATCGTAAATGAAGCAACTTAAATTAATTATGTATTTATTTAATTATGTAGGTGATCATTCCATGGGTTGTTGATCGTGGCACCAGATATATTTTGTGCATTCTCAACTTTGCAACTAAATCTCTTCAAGTTATGGATCCGCACTATTCGGATCTCCCAGAGAACAAAAAAATTCAGATTATGATTGACTTGAGCCCTTAAAAATGCTTTTGCCAATTTAGATAACTGGTGGGGGATATTGGCACTGCAGCGTCTATGGTTGGCGTGGTGCAGCTCCCACATTTGAAATCAGTTTTCTTCCAAAAAAGGATATCATTAAGAGTGTTCGTCCCAATAGTGATGGTCCAATCGCGATAATGAATATCGAGCGCTTCATTACTGGATGTCCCGATGTAGTTGGTGTAGACAAAAATTTAGACAATTATAGAGAGCTTATTGCTTGTAGGATATTTAGTTATAGATGCTAGTTGTTGATATTTGAAACTCTTAAATTTCATGGTCCCATAGTTATTAATTAAAGATTGGTATTCGATCATGAATATTATTTAACTAAAAAAATACGATTACAAAATACTAATCCAAAATATTGGGACAATTGGGACCGGTGTGACCACCCTCATTGCAGTGCAGACACCTACGAGGAGGACGACCTCGACGAACTCTTCTTTCCACTGTGCCTCTTATTCTTTTTTCCTTCGGACGACTTGGTAGACGTTTTGGAATCGGTGGCTGGACGTCAATTTCCGATAAATACTGCGGCACTGTCCACAGATGCTTCTTCGGGACACTATGAATTGGCACGCTGAAACACCACTGATATGTTGGCCTTCTGTAAAAATGCGAGACATACTCGACCACGTTTTCTCCATTTTGCCTACAATAAAGAAATTCAGCCAGTTAAATATGGTTGTTATCGTGCGTATTAGTGAATTAAAATGACAGGATATGAGTTTCATTACTTGATTGCCGCGATTGCGTGAGCATAAGGGAGACAATCATACTCCCACTGGATGCATTCAGAGATGTGTTGTTGCAGGTCCACCCTGACTTTTCGTGCCGACGTTCTCACTGTATAATGAGGAGCATTGCCAATCCGGGTGGCTACGTAGGTTTTTGACCTTTCCAATTGAACTACCATCTTTCTCCTGGCCTCTTCTGTGATTGGACGAGGGTCATTCCTGCACTTTTCTCATCGCTCATTGAACTATTCTTCAATGATGAGCCTCACAGCATCTAGACAAACGCAAATCAGTAGACATCAGGCCCATAGAAGGCTATTATTAAAAGATTATGAAGCATTGGACGTCATGTTGGAGAAGTGTCTGGCAGGGCAATGTGATCGAGACCACTTATCAGCTCCGATGTTTATCAATTTCTTATAAGCCAACCTACTAGTGCTACGAATCCCTAACATGAATTTCCCGAACTCCGTCTTGTCGTACGTGTATGCGGCATGTTGAAAGAGTTCACCAACATTCTTTCCGTAGATCGCCAGATTCTTGGCAAGGTGCCAGTAACAAAACCTGTGTCGAACTTTGGGGAACTCGACTTGGACAACATGTATGATAGACGGGTGCTAATCGGAGATTAACAACGTAGCCCTACATGGACCATATGCCATTCGGAGGCATCGCATGAACCAAGTCCACGAGTCGTGATCCTCAGTCGGCCCGATTCCATATGCCAAAGGAAAAAGTTGCTCCTTTGCATCCTTCGCCACAGCTACAAACATAAAACCGTGGGCATTCCTCTTGAGATGTGTGCCGTCCACAATAATAACCGGCCGGAGGTATCCATTTTTTCATGCGAATTGCGTCGCGCCTAGAGCAATGAATACTTATTTGAACCGACCATCTGGACTGATCTCGTACTGGGTGTAGGTCTCAGGATTAGTGATCTCCAACATGTGAAGGTAACCAAGCAGATCGTTGAAGGACTCCTTAAGTTTGCCGTATACCATCTCGATTGCGGCATTCCGTCCCTTCAAGCACACGTTGTAGGTGGCATCGATGCCGAACTCGGATTTGAGCTCGTTTTGAATTATTTTGGGCTTTATTATCTGAGAATCACGCAACAATCTCTTTGCAAAAATTAAACTGATCACCAACGCGTGGACCTTTTTCTTATGAACGGTATTTGTTAGACCAAATTCAGTGCACTCGTGTTCCTCAATAAATTTTGAAACAGTCCAAGGCCCGCCCTCGGTAGTGAGTAAAAGCCTGAAGGGGCATTCTTGGGATAATTCGCACGTTGCTAGGAATCTCCTGTTATCTGATTTCTCGACAATGTATTCTTTCCTCCTAATCAAATGCCACAAACCGACTGCGATCAAGATTTCATCCTTGTCCAAAAAACAGAGTCCTTGGAGAGCTCCTCAATATTAATGAAATCATCGTGATATACTACGGAATCACGAGGCCGAGGGGGGGGGGGACTAACGGGACAACCCAATTATTCATGTGGTCGGTGTCGTTATCCTCCACTGCTTCACCCTCACGCAAATCTGGGAACATCATCTCAAACAGTTTCTGCATACCCCCTTCCTCCTGTATCAAAGCATTCCACTCTGCGAATAAGGCTCTGTTCATCTGCCTACCATCATGGTATAGATTGGTCTTGCCCTCGCTCTCTTTAGAATTAGGGACGTAATCTTCATCATCCGTTCGCTCCTCGTCATTCTCGACCGATTGATTGAGGTCTGAAATTGTATTATCATGGATGATATTTTCATGATTCGCCGGATCCGCACCAACGTTGTTGCTCTCGCCAAGATATACGCCCTCATACCAGTTACTAGAAGCAGCAACCCTCCCGAACTGTTCCAAGTCTACATGCCAATCAGTGCCTTGGTTGTGAAAATCAAATGAGCCCACATACGACTGTGGTTGATCGAAGGTAGGGACATATGGAGAGGATGCCCCGGCATGTGAAGATGATGCCCCGGCATGTGAAGATAATGCTCTGTCGTTCATCTTCACGAATATCGTTGGCGTCAAACCAGCATTGCATAATTCAAATAATTTTTTGTCTCTTGTCAAGTGTGATTTGACAGTCCGTCCGCAGTTGTTCATCCTCAGATAAGAAACATCGAGATCGGAGCCCGTCAGGTTGCAATAATAAGATATGAGGTATCTCAAGTTGTAAACGGTTATCCCGTCAGAAGATAATGGGATAGTTATCTCTTGGCCGCCTTCATAACTACAACCATCCCATTTACCTCCGTATTTAACGTTCACGTAGACCAAATACATCTGTAATAACATAATTAAATTTTAATTAATAAATCATCAACTGCAAATAAATATAAACATAACAAATTAAACACATAAAATATACCAATTTCTTTAAGAGACCAAATTCAATTCGAAATCACTGTTGTATACTAATTTCGAATTAAATATTAAAATAATTAATTTAAACTTCATAATAATCGGTTAATTTCAAAAATAAAATTAAATGTGATAAACTATACATAATTAGAAAAAAATGAAAAATAATGGTATAGCCAACCGGCCGGTCGGTTCACCGGAAAAGTGATTTTCTGGCGACTGGAATATGAGACCGGTTGGCCTTTTTCTGGTGTCGGAATGACCGGTTGGATATACCCAAAATTTTCTCTTTTTTTCTTAACATATTTATAAATTGTCGTAGTTCAAACATTAAAAATATTTTAATATTTCGAATTAAATCATTTAAAAGAATTAATTTAAACAAAATAATAATCAATTAATTTCAACATAAATCTATAGGAAGAATTTCTAAGCTCAAAAAATAAATGTGATAAACTATCCATACTTAGAAAAAAAAATGAAAAATAATGGTATAGCCAACCAGTCGGTTCACCGGAAAAGTGATTTTCCGGCGATCGGAATATGCGACCGGTCGGCCTTTTTCCGGCGTCGGAATGACCGGTTGGCTATACCCAAATTTTTCTCTTTTTTTCTTAACATATTTATAAATTTTAATATTACAAACATTACAAATATATACTATTTTCGAATTCAATCACTTAAATAAATCAATTTAAACAACATAACAAGCAATTAATTTCCAAAATAAATCTATAAACTAATTCCTAAACATATAAGTTCATTTTCGACATGTTAAAAAAATCAATTTATTTCCAAAATAAATCCCTAAACTACTTACTAAGATAATCCAAAAACACGATGAAGCAGATGAAGCAACGTGGCACGATATCCTCCGTGATAAACCCTTATAATGCATTGTCTTCCTCAACTCAGTTCTTTAGCTCAGATGTTGTGTTTACTTCTTCTCCGAACAATTTTTTTGGTGAATCTGTTTATTTTTGAATTCTATTCGCAATTTTTACGGTTGTATATATTGAGTTTTGTGTGGCGTGAGTTGGCATAGGATACCAAAATTTATTATTCGTCTTGTACTATCACAGATTGAATTATTGTAAAAAAACAGTCAAATTTGTATGATTCAGTATCATTCAATAGCATTATTCACGCATGCATGCATACAGTAGAGATTCGTCCGGCCATGACAAAAGTTATTACTACTGCATCATGAAGAAAAACAAAATAAAATAGCATTATTCACGCATGCATCCATACAATAGAGATTGATCGTCGGGTCATGACAAAATTTATTACTTCTGTAAAACAAAATAAAAGATAATTATAATAAAAGAAATAAATCAAAATTAGTAGTCACTTCGTTGGTTCGTTGGAAGAAAATTAAGTGGGGTGGGACCCATTGCTAGTTTTTAAATATAAAAGTGAGACCCATTACACATTAAAATATTAAGGAGGACACTTTTACATTTCTTTCTTTAAAAAGGGCAATTTTTATATTACCCCTTTTAAAAGAGCAATTTCTCCTATATCCAGAAAATCACTACGTACGGACCCCACCACATGCAAAAACCACTCTGACCAAAACAATTTATGTGAATATCCATTTAAATTTATTTCACTCAAAAGTGTTCCACTTACACGACACACGTGGAGAGCTCATATTTGCCGTGTATAATACACATGTTTGTATAATCGAATCTACCCACATCCACATGTAGAGGTGCCCACCGGAACCGGCGGTTCAGTTCCGGTTCGGAATTGAAAAGAACTGGTTTTTTTTTTTAATTCTAATTTTATTTTATGTTTCAATATTATACTTATATCTGTATACTTATTTGATGTAACATTTGATTATTGATTAGTGTGTTACACTTTTTTATATGGAAATATTTATATTTGTAAAGTTAAATAGTTTTATCATTTAATTTATAATTCATAATTTAATAAGCTAAAATAAATAAGACTAATACAAAAAATATCTTTAAATTAATAATAAACAATGTCACATGATGATGAAGAATTGAAGATGACAATTTACATAAAAGATGTCATATTGTCATCAAAGTAAAATTAATTGTAGATGCTTTTAAATACAAAAAATATTATGAAAAAAGATATTAAGTATAAATAAAATTTATACACATAATAATAATTATTAAGTATGATATTAGTAATGAGAACAAATGGAATGAGGTCTTTGAACATGATCCAATCAGTACCACCGAAGCAGAAACCGACAGCCGATGCCTCTGAAGAAACGGATGATTTCGACGACGATTTCGATTTTGACAATATATAGTGGTCTATTAAAATGCTTAGACAAGTCTTCTTTTTCCTCACGGAGGTTTTAACGAGGTTCAGCCCTGGGAATCGACATGTGATATCCAAGGGTTTAGGATTAATAAATAAAAAAAATTTAAACAATCTCACTCTCAATATTTTTTTACATTTTATAATTTGAATTGTCTTACAATTAAAATTAGATCAATAAACAACGAAGCATTGAATCATAATCGAACGAAAAAAAAATAAAAAATAAAAAAGTCGGTTCCTATCCAGTTCCGGAACCGGAATTGAACCGGAACCGTCAGTTCCAGGAACCGGAACCGGAACTGTTACTGTTCCGGTTCGGTTCTGATTCCGGCCATCTTGGAACCGGAACCGCCAATTCGGTTTTGGTTCGGTTCCGGTTCCAGAACCGGGGCACCTCTATCCACATGCCTCCTCTTTGACTCTTTATTCTAATTTTTTCAACAATAATTAATCATACGAATCTTTCCTTTAATGGAAACAATTTGCCAACCAATCCCCTATTACCTCTATTTCTTCAATTCATTATTTTAACCCTCCAATTTCCCTTTCTTCTTTTCTTTATTTAATTTAATATAGCAACAACCCCCACATCATTTCCAACATTTTACAAATAAAAATAAAAATCGCAGTAGAATAAAAACCAGTTTAGTGCCCTTCATTGCCCCAAAGGTCCATTTTCTCAATTGTATGATTAAAAAAATTAAAGAGTGGACAAAATAATTAGGTCATTTTTGGACTTGTGGAATGTATAGATTCTGCTAGATGGAGATGAACTAAGGCTTACCAAAATTAAATTGCCTCACGCTTAGATTCAAAATTTTAGTTGTCTCCCATAAGTCTTAATCAATATGGATAAAGAGTTATGGATACAGTAAGACCTATTTGCATGAATACTCTATATAGGAATAACATTCCTAAAGTAATAAAAACTTATAGTCCCGACTCGACACTAGTTATACTACTTCCATCCCTTCTAATTAGTCAAATTTCAAATGGCACAGAAACCAAGGAAATAAAGGATATGTGGCTATAATCAATTCTAAAGAGAGAGGGTTAATTGTAGCCACAAAGTTTTTGTCATTTTAAGAAATTGGACTAATAAGTGGGACGGACCAAAATGACAAATGAGACTAATGAAGTGGGATGGAGGTAGTATTTAGGAATAACCTCCACATTGTAATAAAACATATTTTTTTCCGATCCCGTCTTAAGGATTTATGCTTCTATATAGGAATAAATTACAATATATATATAAAAATATATATAATATCATTACACAAATTTTAAGATGGTCGAAAATGCTTATTTATGGTTCATTGTGATCACAATTAAATTTTATGGATTGTCACTACATCCTTCAATTTGCATGTACGTAATTAACTCATCTACATATAAACCATCTTGTTGAAGCAAAAACGATTCCAATTTTAGGACTTTCTAGATTCATACATTGTAATTTTAGTGTGTTAATAAGGTGAATGCATGGTTTAGTCAAATTTATATTACATGAATATGCTGAATGTATCAATGTGATGTAGTATTTAATTGAATACTTTTTATTTAAAAAAATATATTTTTATATGTAAAACTCTACATAGGAATAACCTTCCTATAGTAATAATTTCTTCCGGTCCTGATAATATGAATGTAGAGGTTTTATTGTAGTTTGGTTTTCTATATGTGTATGATTCTTTATTTTATTTTTTTGTAATTTTACGAATGGCAGAGCTCAAACTTGAATACGGATATTCCTTTTGTTTTTTCAAACGTTGAGTTAAAATTGAATTTTTGCAAAATTTATAGACTCGAATATTGAATTGCAATAACATTAAGATTTTCTAGTTATTCGAAAAGTTGAAAGTTTTCTCAAAGTTACAGGGTGATATTTTCATTATTTTTATTTTTTATTTATTTATTTATTTATTATTAGTATTTTTTTTCTAATTTGAGCACTTGGTAGGTAGAAAACATATACTTATACCGTCATATGTATGCCTCTTATAAAAAAATACTAGTTTGTATCCCATCGAAATTCGACGGGGTATCATTTTATTTTTTAAAACGATTCTCATTTTATTTCTAATTTATTGTAGAGTGTCTTAAATTGAAAATATACACTTTTATTACAAAAATTTTACAATTATAGCTATCGATACGCAGACGGCAGATCCTTGACACCCGTAAGTACCTCATCTCAGTTTGGCCAAATGCTGCAATACATAAGAGCATTTTAAAACCTTTTTTGCCAACGTACCACCTCAAAATCGAAATAGTATTGGAGCCAAAAAAAAAAAAATCAAAAACTTCTTGGCCAACGGACCACCTCAATACCGAAATAATGTTAGGGCAAAAATATTTTTTACTAAAAATCAGTTTAGCCTGATCAACCCGAACTGAAAAATAGTATTCTGATAATTTGTTAGAGAATATGTTTTACAAAGTTGCGTTAAATTTTATTAGAAAAATAGTTTAATGCGGTGTACTCCATTATTAAGTAGTTGTACTCTATTTATACGTATTAATAAAAAAAATCAAATCATTGAAGTAAATCTCCATTATGAAAATTTTCATGGCCAATAGGCCACCTCAAAATCAATATAGTATTAGGGCCAAAATATTTTAACAAAAAAATAAATAAATAAATAAAAATAGTCAATCCGAATTGAAAATAGCTCACGAAGTTCATTTTTGTGTCTAATTATTGTCAATTATTTTAAATTAAAAAATATATTTTTTGTTACAAAAATTCAACAATTAAAACTATCTATACATACTAAAAGAATTTAGAAAATTTATTGGCCAATGGGCCACCTCAAAATTAATTTTGTGATTAATATTAAAAATATATTTTTCGTTACAAAAATTTGTCAATTGTTGTTATCGATACAAACTAAAAGAATATTAAAATCTTTTGGGCGGGCCATCTCAAAATTAAAATGGTGTTAGATAGCTCGAGCCAAAATATTTTATTTTCTTTTTCTTTCCTTTCTGTTTTTTTTTCTATTTTGGGAAGAGTAGCAAAAACACCCTCAATATTGAAATATTTTTCTGGTCATGGTTTGATCGGTTGAACTATTTAATAAATAAAATAATAAAAATATCTATTGTATATTTATAAATATCAAAAATTTCATGATTTATATAGTATAGGTTCATAAAAATTTACGAAACACATGTTCAAATTAATAAAATAAAATAAAAACATATTTATATTATATATATTTATACTCAAAACATATATTTATAATTTTATAAATTGTACATAATGTAGTTGATAATGATTCAAAATTGATTGAATAATGGATGTATATATTGTAAGCCTTAAATAAATATTATTTAGTAATGTGGTGTAGTGGTACAAAACATGGCATATCATGTGGGAGATCATGAGTTCGAATCCTCCAATTCTCATAATTAAATTTTTAAATTTTATGTATAATATAAATAGACTATAATAATAATTAATATATTAATATATATAAATAATTAATATGTATAAAGATATATGGATGGTAATAAGAGATTGATGAAATCTTAATTATGTGAATTTATTATATTAAATAATGATTTAATATGTATAAAAATTCAGAATTTAGATAAATAGAGAACGGAGGCCGTAGGAGGCGCCACGTAGGCGCTTGGATCGGTCTCGTGCTCCGAATCCGCATCGGAACGTATAATATATATTGATTGATGATTATCATGAATTGTTAAAATATGGATAAATGGCTGCCTGAGATTTTTTTTTTTTTCATCTTGAACGTGAAAATTTATATCTCCATCTTTGAGAACAAGTAAAAATGAAAAAAAATATACTGAAAAATATTTTTTTCCCTCTTTCACACCCTTATATCTATAATTCTATTAAAGATCAAATGAAATTACAAAATAACAAAAGAATATAGCTCATACGGAGTATTTTTTTTCAGGATGGTTATTTGTTTTTCTTGTCTGTGATTAAATTTTAAATATATTTTTATTTGATGTCTTTTCATCCACTTGAAAGGTCAATTTGTTTGTTGTGTATCCTCACATTACATATATATTAAAAATAAAAAAGTATTAATATCTGATATATTTTAATTACTCCATCCGTCCCACTTCTTTAGTTCTATAAATTGAATATATGTGAGGTATAAAATAATAAAATGAGACTCGTAAAGTGGGGGCAGAGGCGTAGTATACATTAGGGTGTGTTCGATCTCTTTAATGGAAAAAAAAAATGAGGGATTACAAAAAAAATGGAAACTTTATCTTATAATGTGATCCCCCAATTGCTTTATCATATGTCCTATAAGGTTAGAAAATGTGGGAAAATATTATCATTCCAAATGGGTGGGAAAATAGTATCGTGATTTGGAGTGAAAATGTAGAAAAAAAAAAAAAAAAAAAAGGGATATGCTCAGGAAAAAATTTCTTCCTACCAATTAAAAAATTATACATCAAAGAGAACAAGAGAAAAATGGTACATTTTTTCGATACCCTCATTTTTCATCAAAGAGATGCAACCTAAATTTGAATTGACAATATTTTCCAACACATTAAGCCTCTTTTTCACCTCAAAAAATATAAGATCAATTAAATTAGACTACATTATGGGATAAAAAAAAATTATGATTTTTTTATATCTCATTTTATTTTTGAACGATTAGAACACACCTGACGAGAAAAAAAAAATTTGTCTCCTTGATACAAAACTAAAATCCCTTCCCATCTAAAAAGCTAAAAAGTGTAAAGCACATCGTAATATATAACTATCCTACAAATTTGGAACCCTAAAAATCTCTAAACTATATTCTTTGAATGGCCTAATCTATTTATATTTGCTGACTCCTTATATCACTTTTGGTCCCCTTAACTTAAACCGCACACATTCCACTTATACCTTTCATTTAAATAATTATTAACCCATTTTTAAAATTAGGTTTTCCTCTTGATTATCTTTATTAGTAGTATATTATATGTGTACTCGTAAAACTTAAACAATTGAATCAACCAAGAAAAGATTCTTGCCACCTATCAATTATTCCTCACTGACACGTGTGCATAGGTGATCGATCTTATTTTTGTAAGGTAGTTAATACACTGAAAACTGGGATTTAATGAACACGAAAAGGAGCACAAAGGATTTACGTGGTTCGATCTATTGTGATAGATCTACGTCCACGGAGCGAAAGTGTGTATGGATTTTATTGAGAGTATGCGATAGCTTTTACAAAAATTGTTCTCCCCCTTTCATCTATTCTAAACCCCTATTTATAAGTATCTACACATGGAATTCGACTAGGATTACAAGCCTTTTCCTATTAAGACTCTTTGGCTTGATCTCCTCCTTTATTGGATAAACACCGAGCTTCTATATCTCTTGGAGCTTGAATTGTAGTCGATGTAGGAGTTGCATTGGTGTAGAAGTCTCTTTGAAGTAGGTTGTAGTTGACTGGGCCGAACTGCATAGGGCTTTAGTTGGGCCGAGCTGCGTTGGCCAAACTTAACTGTCGGGGCCCAATTATATTGGGCTCGATGCTTGGGCCTAGTAGCTAGGCCATATCCTATCACATCCCCCCCCCCCAAAAAAAAGATATAGAAGTGAGGGTGTGACTAGTGGTAGAAAGTTGAAGTAGGAGTAGTGAAAGTGCATGGCCCCGTCGAAATTAGAATTTCGACGAAGTCAAGGTCAAACTAAATTTCGTATTGCCCCTTCGGAAATTAGATTTCGACGAAGTCAGAATGCGTACCGCCTCGTTAGAACGAGGTCTAGCTAAATTTCGCATTGCCCCTTCGGAAATTAGATTTCAACGAAGTCGGAATGCGTACCGCCTTGTTATGACGACGTCGAACTAAATTTCGCACTGCCCCTTCGGAAATTAGATTTCAACGAAGTCAGAATGCGTACCGCCTCGTTAGAACGAGGTCGAACTAAATTTTGCATTGCCCCTTCAGAAATTAGATTTCGATGAAGTCGGAATGCGTACCGCCTCGTTATGACGAGGTCTAGCTAAATTTCGCATTGCCCCTTCGGAAATTAGATTTCGACGAAGTCGGAATGCGTACCGCCTCTTTAGGACGAGGTCAGTATGAAGTGTGGCGGAGTGGCTCGGCGCAACTGGTATTGCGGATAAGGTCGAACACGTGATGTGTCAGTTACATTAAATGCGCCGTTTGGGGTCCCGATAAAGTAGGCACGTGCGTGTTTTGGTGGGAAGTTGAAATGGCGGAAAGTTACTAAAACTTCTTTCAGACGCCACAATCATTCATTTTCGAAATTCGGAACCCTAACAAAAAATTTCGGCAATTCATCTTCCACTTTCACGCTTGCAGCGTTGCCGTTGGTGTTGCACCAGAATCCGGTGAACCATTTTGTTGTCACCACAGTCGTCCATCGCTTAAAAAGTAAGTTTCCATGGCTTCCTCTTCTTTTATTCGCAAGCCGAGCGGTAGTGGTAGTCAGGATTCTGGTAAAAGGTCCATGTCGCCGCCGGTATCTCATTCGCCGGAGAATGTAGATGTAGATGTATATACTGTAGAGTCGGATGTTCCGTCAAAGTGTAGGGTAGTTTTTGCTTCTCCGCTTGATTCAGTCGGAACAGTGTCAAAATTTTCTTCAACCCTAGATTCATCCGCAAGATTATTTAAACCATGGTCTTCGTCTTCCCCTCCCCCCTATTTTCACCGATCTTCTTCGAAAGTTCGATATTCCCTTAGCTCAAATAATGTCGAACTCGTTTAGGCAGTTTACTGGTTTAAGCATTATTAGTAGTCGTCACGGGGTCAGCCTGTCAGTAAAGCTGATCCTAAAATATTTCCAATTCAATTCATTTAATGGGTGGTACTACTTGACACCCCGTCTTGACTTTAGAGTCAAGAAGAAGTCAAAAATCCCGAACTGGCAATCTAAGTTCTTCTTTTGCCGGTTCGGTGAGGTCCTACATTTTGTGTGGAATGTGGGTAAGTTGAGGAACTAAGGCACCGAAGAGAAGTTCGGTGCGCTTGAGGAAGTGTTAACGAGTCTCGTCGATAAAGAGTTCACCGAGGCCGATCTTGCGAGGGCGGGGCTGAGCCCTTATGATCCAGACTCAATGGTTAAGCCGGTGAAGGGTGAGGCTCCACTTGGTCTGTTTTTATCCTGTTGTTTGATTCCATGTCATTGTGATAAGGCTCCCAATGTTTTTCTGCAGTGAAACTACTCGGTAAGAAGAGGACAAGATCCAGCTCGACTGAGAAGCCAGCGTCCGAGGCTTCTTCAGAGCGAACAGAGAGCGGACTAATCTCATCACCAATGGGATCCCCTCCAAAGCGACCCCTCGTTCGTAAAAAGAAACAGCAGAAGTTGGCTGTTGCTATTGCAACCGAAGAAGAGGATTGCGCTGTCACTGCAGTCCGGTCGTCTCATGGTGTGGGAGGCCAGGGTTTTGGAGAACTGGTGAATCAGGCGTCGGCCGTTCCCCGAGGTAGCATCATACCTTCATCTGTACTTCAGCATCTCCTTCATTTTTTATTTTATTTTTTACTAACATTAATATGTGTTGATGTAGGGTGCCGAGGATATGGTGACGAGGCTGAGTGATCTGGCCTCAGAATTGAGCGGTTTCCTAACCTCCGGGGTCGACCGCTACAACGAGATGGCCCGGGTTCGCCGCGACCTGGAAAATGAGAAGGGCGGCCTCGCCAACCAATTGGCATTGGCCGAAGCCAAACTGGTGGCGGAGCGGGCTGCTACCGAGGCGGCGAAGACGGAGGCGAACTCGTTGAGGGCTGAGGTGGAGGCGGCGAGGTGACGGGAGGCCGAAATGGTTGCCGGGCAAGGGCCACTGCTTCGGGCGTACACAGAGAGACTGTTCCGGTCTGAGAAGTTCTCAGAGCTTGCCGGACAGGTGGCCTCCATCCTGAATGCTCGTACTGTCAGTGACACCATCGACAGCATTGCTGCTGATATCCCGGACTTGGATAAATCCAAGTACGGTTATGAGGAGATGTCGGATGAGGCTGTGTACTGCAAGTATGCCGAGGCCTTACTGAAAGGCATCCAAGGTGTCCCGCTTCTGGAGAGCTTGGCCTCGGCATCCACATTTCTGACCGCCGAGGCGGTGGAAAATTGCCCGGTCGACCGGGATGACGAGCTGGAGGAGCTGATCGCAGGCCTCAGCCGCACTGCTGAGATTGAGATGGAGAACGCTGGCCACAGAGGAGTGGAAGCCGAGGAGAACGAGGAGGCCGAAGTCAGAGGTGAAGGTGAAACTGCTCTGGCTACTGATGGGGCTCCTCGTGAGGATGAAGAGAACACCGGAGTGGTCAGTTGATCACCTCCTTTTTTTTTTTTTTTTTATGTAGGGCATTTGTACTACGGCATCGCTAGGATGTCGTTTCACCTTTGCCCTAGTGGCTATAAACTTCAAAGTTTAATGGAAATTATCTTCGTGTTTATGTAGTCTGTTTCTTCTCCGGAATTTCTCGATGCATCTCCGTATATAGCTCAAATCAATAACTTATTGCGGGCTCTTGGAGCTAAGAATGTCGAAGCTCTTCGTTGGAAAGACCAAGCTAGCCATATCCAGGACGAGGCCGACGTGAGACTTAGAGCCGCTCAAATTAGAAATGACGAGCTTCAAGCTTGGCTCCTGGAGCTTAGAGATAAGTATGATGCCATGAAGAAAGAATCTAGAAAGATCGCCGAGGAGCATGCTGAGTACGAGGCCATTGTCCGCCGAAACGGCGAGAAAACCATTGCTGAAGTGGACGCAAAGGTAACAGAGGTCGCAGCCCGGTGCAAAGATTACCAAGAAAGATACAGGGCGGACTCCTGGTAGCTCCAAGATCAGATGGCCGAGCTAAAGCGAGTAGCTGGTATGTACGTGTGATCTTAGCTCGGCGCCCGAAGTTGGCTGCTCGGTTGGGAAAGGACGCTGGTCCTTCAAGTTTGTCCATTACCACCGGTCCCTCGAGGTCGTCGACTCCCTTAGGTCGATCGGATATGAGATTCATGCGCCACTCTAAGGAGTTTTATGAACAAGAACGACAATCGTTGGCTCGACGAGGTCGAGGTCGGAGTCTTCAATCGGGTAAGGGTAGGAGTCGAGGACGAGGTGGTGGTGAACGAGGTCGAAGCAGCTTCAATATAGATGAAGTTTTAAATTTCAACTCCAACGGTGATTTTCCTACAAGATGGCTTAGTTTTAGCAAACCCAAGCCTTTGAGTTCATCTTAATCACCATGTATTGTACTTTTCCATTTTTGAAATAAAACGGAATTTTTTATTTTTTTTTGTACTCATATTAGCCTTTTACCTTATTTTTAACAGATATATTTCTTTGTTTTAAACAAAGGTAGGCCATAATGAGCATTACCTCGTCATAAGACGAGGTTTTGGGTTTAAATAGCACGACTTCATCAAAGATGAAGTTTAGGCTTTAATTAGCACGACCTCGTCGTCCGACGAGGTTTAGGCTTTGAATAGTAGGACTTCATCAAAGACGAAGTTTAGGCTTTAATTAGCACGACCTCCTCGTCCGACGAGGTTTAGGCTCTGAATAGCACGACTTCATCAAAGACGAAGTTTAGGCTTTAATTAGCACGACCTCGTCGTCCGATGAGGTTTAGGCTCTGAATAGCACGACTTCGTCAAAGACGAAGTTTAGGCTTTAATTAGCACGACCTCGTCGTCCGACGAGGTTTAGGCTCTGAATAGCACGACTTCGTCAAAGATGAAGTTTAGGCTTTAATTAGCACGACCTCATCGTCCGACGAGGTTTAGGCTCTGAATAGCACGACTTCGTCAAAGACGAAGTTTAGGCTTTAATTAGCACGACCTCGTCGTCCGACGAGGTTTAGGCTCTTCTCTGTTTTAAACAAAGGCCGTATCTTTGTTTTTAACCGAGGTGGTGCCTCCTCATGTTAAACAAAAGTAGTTCTTCCTCGCTTTTAACAAAGTTGGTACTTCGTTTTAAGCAGAGGCAGTTCTTACTTCTATTTTTAACAAGGTTAGGTCAATGCGCGCGTTTGGATTTTACTCCAAATATGGAGTTTATTAAGTTACCCTCGTCAGGGTTTTAGAATAAAAGATCAAAATACTAAGCATAAGTGGGAGAGAGAGACATGCAAGATATGATATGCAAAGATTTAAACGAATAATAAAGGAAAAATAAAACTTTATTGATAAAAAACCGAAATTTAAAAAAGAAAAACAGCTGACAAGACGACCTGACTCTTGACACCTACGACTTTAAATGAACTAATCTTGGACATTACTCTCCTCCACTTATACAAAGTATTTCTTTAAATGAGCAATGTGTCATGTGCGGGGTAAGGGCTCACCGGATAAATGGGCGAGCTTGTGCGACCCTTTGCCGAGGACTTCTTCAACTCGGTATGGTCCTTCCCATGTGGCTTCAAGCTTGCCGAGCCTTTCCGCTTTACTGACCTCGTTATTCCGAAGTACGAGGTCGCCTACTTGGAATTGTTGGTACTTCACTCTTTGGTTGTAGTACCAAGCTACTTGTTGCTTGTACTTGGCTTCTCTTATGTAGGCGAGCTCTCGTTTCTCTTCCAACAGATCCAGTTCGGTTCGGAGGTCTTCCTCGTTGACTTCAGCTGCGAAGTGGAGAGTGCGCGGGCTCGGCAGGCCGATCTCTACCGGGATCACTGCTTCGGTTCCATACACCAAACTATAAGGTGTTTCATTGTTTGAGGTCCGGGGAGTTGTTCGGTACGACCATAGGACTTGGGGTAAATTTGCTGCCCAATCTCCTTTGGCTTTGTCGAGGCGGGTTTTGAGTCCCTTGACGATCGTTCTGTTCGTAACTTCGGTTTGGCCGTTCGCTTGAGGATGGGCTACCGAAGTGAACTTTTGGTGAATGTGAAGCCCTTCACACCATTCTCTGAATGTCCGATCGGTGAATTGTGTTCCATTATCCGACACGAGGATGCGAGGTACACCGAAGCGGCAAACCACATTCTTCCATACGAAGTTGAGGGCGTTCTTGCTTGTGATCTTTGCCAAGGGTTCGGCTTCGACCCACTTAGTGAAGTAGTCGGTGGCTACGATGAGGAACTGGAGCTGTCCAGGAGCTTTATCAAACGGTCCAACAATGTCAATTCCCCATTGCACGAACGACCACGGGCTTGGCATGCTTATGAGGTCAGTTTGAGGTAATCTCGGCACCGTCCCATGGATTTGACATTTTTAACACTTTTTGACCAGTTCGACTGCGTCTTGGAACATTGTAGGCCAATAGTATCCCCAGCGCATGGCCTTCTTTGATAGTGCTCGAGCTCCGATATGGCTTCCACATGACCCTTCATGAACTTCACGTAATGCATAGTTTGCTTGGTTCGGCCCGACACATCTTAGAAGAGGTTGAAGGTATGACTTTCTATACAGAATTCCTTCTTGTAGAACGTACTTTGGTGACTTGCTTAAGATCTTTCTTGCCTCAAGCTTGTCACTGGGTAACTCGCCTTTCTCCAAATAATTCCGAAGATGAGTCATCCAATTCGGTACATCATCATCAACTACGAGGCCGACCTCGGCTTCCTCTATACTTCGGTGCTTGACTCCTTCCATAGGAGAGCTAGTTGACGAGGTTGCCAATTTGCTTAAAGCATCAGTTCGGGTATTTGCTCTTCTTGGGATTCATACCAACTCGAAGTATGTGAAGCTTTCTTGCAGACTCTTAGCTTTTTGGAGATACTTCTTTATTCTGTCGCCCTTTGCCTCGTATGTGCCGAGCATCTGGCTTACTATGACTTGGGAGTCACAGTAGACTTGTACAGCTCGTATTTGGAGACTTTGAGCGAGGCGAAGTCCTGCAATTAAGGCATCGTACTCCACTTCATTGTTAGTGGTAGGGAAGTCGAAGCGAAGTGAATAGGTTATCTCCTGCTCGTCTGGACTGAGAAGTATGATGCCCGCACCGCTTCCTGATTTTCCAGAAGCCCCGTCCACGTATACCTTCCAACAGTGTTTAGGCGGTTGACTTGTGGGTTCGGCTCCAACAATATCCGAAGCGGTATTGGGTGGCTTCGGTGCTTCCGTAAACTTAGATTCCACAAGGAAGTCAGCTAAGGCTTGGCCTTTGATAGCACTGCGTGGACAGTAGCTGATGTCGTACTCACCCAGCTCGACTGCCCATTTCGCAATTCTGCCCGAAGCTTCAGGCTTCAATATCACTTGCCGAAGTGGGAGGTCGGTGAGGACCTGTATCGGATATGCCTGGAAATAAGGTCGTAGCCTCCTCGCAGCGTTTACTAACGCTAGTGCTATCTTCTCCAATGGTTGATACCTCGTCTCTGGTCCTTTGAGTGCTCGGCTGATGAAGTAGACTAGAAGTTGCCGACATTTTTCTTCACGTACTAGGACTGCACTTATAGTCTCATCTGAAGCCGCGAGGTATAGGGATAAAGTTTCACCTTCGTGTGGGACTGACAAGGTTGGAAGCTTGGAGAGGTACTTTTTTAGGTCGGCGAATGCTAATTTCTGTTCCTCTTCCCATTTAAAAACCGGGTTCTTCTTAAGAATCTTGAAGAACGGGAGTTGCTTCTCTGCCGCTTTCGAAAGGAACCGACTTAGGGCAGCTAGGCAGCCCGTCAATTTGTGCATGTCGTGAATCTTCTCCGGAACCTTCATCTCTTGGACAGCTCGGACCTTGGACGGGTTAGCCTTTAATCCTTCTTGAGAAACCCAGCATCCTAAAAATTTTCCGGATCGGACCATAAAGGTGCACTTTTCAGGATTCAACTTCAGGTTGACTTTCCGAAGGAGGTCGAGGACGATCTTGAGATCATCGGCACAGGTGGCTGGCTCTTTGCTTTTGACAACGATGTCGTCAACATATACCTCTGCATTTTTGCCGATGTGGGGCTCAAATATCTTATCCACCATTCTTTGATAAGTGGCTCCAGCATTCTTCAGTCCGAAAGGCATTTTCTTATATGCGAAGACACCGAAGTCAGTGATGAAAGCTGTCTTTGGTGCGTCTTCGTTACTCATCAAGACTTGGTGATATCCCTTATACAGATCTAAGAAGCTGAAAACCTTGTGGCCGACCAGAGCCTCGACTTTCTTGTCGATGTTGGAGAGGGGATAACAGTCTTTGGGATAGTGTTTATTTAGATCAGTGTAGTCAATACACATTCGCCAACCTTCTCCTTATTTCTTCACCATCACCGGGTTAGCAATCCACGTCGGATACTTGACCTTGAAGAGTATTTGTGCCTCTAACAGTTGGTGCACTTCGTCATGTATGACCTGGTTCCGGTCTGCTGCGAATACTCGCTGCTTTTGCCGGACTGGCTTTACTCCAGGGTCAATGTTCAGCCGGTGTGTGATAACATCTGGTGAAACTCCGGTCATGTCAAGCGGTGACCAAGCGAAGACATCTTTATATTCCCGAAGCAGTTGGACGATTTGCTTGCGAAGTTCGGCTCCTCCAGCAAAGCCAACTTTGACGACCTTAGTCGGGTCGTTTTCGTATACTACAACAGCTTCCACTGGCTCGTAGAATGCAGAATTGTCTTCCAACACTTCGGGTTTCTGTAATTGCTATGCTTGCGGATGCTGAGGTGTTCCAACACCTCGTAGGGCGATCTGCACGCACTCCTTCGCTCTTTTTTGGTCGCCGTGAACTACAATTATCCCATTTTTTGATGGAATTTTGATCGTTAGGTGGTACGCCGAGCATATTGCCTTCATTGCGACCAACCAATCTCTTCCTAGGATGATGTTATAGGGGGAGTTCGCCTTTACGACAAAAAAACTGACGAGCTTAGTGGATGACAATGGGTGCTTACCCACTATCACTGGGAGTTGAACTATCCCTTCGGTTTGCGTCTCTTGTTGGACGAAGCTTCTCAGGGGAATTGGTGCTGGTGTTAAAAGAGCTTCTTCGACCCCTAGTGATGAGACGGGACTTAGCATTGAAGAGACCAATCGGGACTTGCAGCTCGGAGGAGCAGTGACGAGGTCGAGAGCCAAGAAGCTGCAAGGTTATTTGCAATGCTACGTTTCGAAGAGATTGGCAAATGATGGAGTCGAATTTCATCAATACAAGTTGGTGAATTTAACAAGTGTTGAAGATGAAGATTTGGGCGTCCATCATTATTGAAGAAAAGGAAGACAAGTCCAAGAAAACAAATTTTCTTATATTTTATTTGGGCTTAAAAACTTTGTATTTATTTTTTTTAATTTAGTTTAGTCCAATTATCACAACATGTTTAGGTGATTAATTGGCCCAGTTATATTTAATTAAGGAGTCCGAAATTATCAAGCCCAAGCCTTGTTAATTTCGAAAACCTACCTAGCTTAGGAATTAGATTAGTATTTATGTTAATTTTCGTTCATACTTTGAGACAGACTTGATTGAATGCAAAAACAGCTTTACGTTATTCTCTTGTCTCACACAAATAAATCGGTTCTTGGTAGAGTTTGATATTGGCGATCTCAAACTTGAATTCATCGACTCGTTCATGATATCTCGTAGTATCCGGGTTAGTCGAGCCACGAAGATTGCTCCATAAACGCGTTTCGGATTCACGTAGATCCGGGGTTCGTTTCGGGTAAGATTCACAATTTGTTTCCGTTTCAATTCTTCAATTCGTGTTCTTTTCGTTTCTAGCCATTCACCATCGTTCATATATCATAAATATCCATCCTACATCGATCCTGTAGCTATTCCATCCCAGAAAACCCTTAGATTAATTTCAGATCCGTTTTTGAAACCTTAGTTCGACCCAAAACTGACCACCGAGCCAAATAGAAAACTACTCGTGCGTTTTCGCTGAATTTTGGATATATTCTTCATAACCCTAAGTTGTAACTCGTGTTAAAATTTGAGCTTAATCGGAATTGAATTGTTTAGGTTTCTGTCGACGCCTATTCAGTGTAATTTGGGTAGAAATTCATGTTCCTTGTCATTCGATTTTTCATAGTTATATTTGGATTGAATCTTTCGTGTCTGACGTTGTTCGATTCTCAGCTTCCGCGTATTGTGATCGCATCATAAATTTTGGTACCAGAGCCACGTCAGTTTTGCTGATCGTGGTTCAATCCAAATTGGTGTCGTGACATATTAGGGGGCAAAAGTTTCGATAAAAAAAAAAAAAAAAAAAAAAAAAAAAAAAAAAAATCTGATAAAAAAAAAAAAAGTATATCGAAGGCCCTAGTGTGTCATTGTGTTTCTTGCATCATTCGTGTATTGGGTAGTAGTTGTGTCTTTGTTTCTCGAGTTTTCGTCGGTAGAACTTAAAACGGGCGTAACTTTTGATCTGCTTATCCGTTCAAGCTCCATAATACCATTTCGGAAACGTCTCGCCGTGTTAAGGTTTGCGTTTAGGCCCAAAAACACCCGTCTGAAGGTCATACCGTCCAGTTGAAAAAAAAAAAAAAAAATTCCAGATCTGTTAGTTTAGTTGCATTGGATAGTGTAGGTTTCAGTTCCTAAGTCGATTCAAGGTCGGATTACTGCTCATAACTTGTTACGACTTATATCCAAGATTCCTAGTTTAGCCTTTTCCTTCTTATTTCCAACCTTTCCTTGTTTCCTTGTTTCCTTGTTTGTTTAGCCATTACCTAGCCACCGAAATTCTTACCCCTTATTTGTACCCCTTGCCGTGAATTTTACCCCACATTACAGCAACTTTGTGTTTCTTTCTATACCTGTGATCCAAGCCGAGAGTCAAGTTCGAGTTCTTGATTCAAGCCGAGAATTCCACATTAGTTTTGCCAAGAATTTGAGGTTTAGAGACTGTTGTGATTGCAACCTGAGTGACATACACGAGAAATCTGATCTGAGTGACATACACGAGTGGTTAAAAAAATCTGAGAGAACAAACGAGTGATTGTGAGGAACTGTGAGGATTTTACTTGTTTTCTTTCACGTTTGTTCGTTTTGCAGGTATCATGAAATCCGGAGACGGTTCCAAGAATCAAGACAGCCCACTCAAGTCGTCTACCCCACCTCTTGATATGTCTTCATCATCTCAACAGCCTTGGGATGCTAAGTATCACTTCGATGCTATGGCACAACACTTTGAGAGGCAGAGTCGACTATTGGAGCAGAAGATCGATGACACTTTTGACAAAGTGATAGCACAGTTCGATCGCCTCAAACCTCGAGCAACTTTACCTCCACCAATCAGAAACCAGCCAGATCGACCAGTCAGACGACAACCTGCCCGCCAGCCCCAGCCAGTATTTGAGCCTATTTCTGATGATCCTGATCCTGAAGAAGAATATGATGATGGATATAATGAGGAATCCGAGGCTGAGATTGAGTTTCCACAGAGGAATCAGAGACGTGACAACCGTCGACCTCCACCTCCCAGGCGTGATTTCCGAGCCAACCAGCGCCGACACGGCGATACAGATAGCTTGTTAAACAATATAAAAACAAGCATTCCAGAGTTCGAGGGGTTACATGACCCTGATGTGTACCTTGATTGGGAGAGGAAAGTCAACAAGATCTTTGAGTGTTACGACTTTCCTGAATTGAAGAAGGTTCAGCTCGCGTCCTTGGAGTTTAGAGGGTATGCAGCCTCATGGTGGGAAAATCAGTAAGAGAGAAGACGCCGTGATCGATATCCACCTATAGACATATGGCAAGAGATGAAGGACGTCATGAGAGGACGTTTCATTCCGGTACACTATGAGCAAGAGCTTGAGAAGAGGTTGAACAAGATCAAGCATGGCACTCGTTCGATTGAAGAGTATCACAAGGAGCTTGAGACAGCTATGAACCGGGTTGGTAAGGAAGAGACCTTGATTGCCACACTCAACCGGTACACTGAAGGAATGAATCCAGATATTGCTTGTGAAGTCGAATTGAAGGAATTCGATTCAGTTGAAGCAATGGTCCATTATGCATCTATTGTCGAATGGCAGCTCAGAGATGGACATCGTCGATCCTTCCAGTCGACGCCTGTTAGGAGTCCTTGGAACCGAGGTGATTCTTCCACGCCTAGGACAGCCCCTACACGTCCTCCTAACCAGTCCACACAGCTCGTTCGCCGTTCTGAGCAGTCTGCACCACAACCCCTCTCGCAGACCTGACTACACCTCGCCTGCACCGAACAGAAATTCTCAGAATCGCCCCATGCAGCCTAGTCAGCCTGAGAATAGTAATTCAGGGAGAGTACGTGACGTTCAGTGTCACAAGTGCAGAGGATGGGGACATTTTCAAGCCCAGTGTCCGAATCGCAGAGTTTTATTCCTCACCGAGCAGAATGAGTTAGAATCAGCGAGTGAAGAGGAATTTGAAGAAGAAGGAGCAGTAAAAGGGGATACTGAGCAGCCCCTAGTCAGCTCACTCCTGGGCGACATTGATATTGTGGATGAGCAGCCGAAGCAAACGCACGTCAGCCTTGTTTCGATCCGAGCATTGAGTCTTATTCGAGAGGAAGAACAGAATGATCAGCGGGAGAACATCTTTTATTCTCGCTGTTCCATTCAGGATAAGGTGTGCTCGCTCATCATTGATAGTGGAAGCGTTGTAAACGCCATTAGCCAGTATGCAGTGGGGAAGCTGAATTTGATTCCACAAAAGCATCCAAAACCGTACCGATTGCAATGGTTGACAGACAGAGGCGAGATTCGTGTTGGATATCAGGTACCTATCACATTTTCTATTGGTCGTTTTACTAACACTGTTTTGTGTGACGTCATCCCTATGGAGGCGGCACATATCTTGCTTGGTCGTCCTTGGCAGTTCGATAGGAAGGCGATACATGATGGATTCGCCAACACTTATGCCGTGACTCGAGAAGGACGCACCACACGATTGTGGCCACTAGCGCCGAAAGATGTGATTGAAGATCAGCGACGTATGCAAGAGAAGTACAAAGAAGAGAAGGAGAAACGTGCTGAGAGCAAGCAGCCAATCCAATCTGGACAGTCCACAGCAGAGTCTCGGTGTACTAAGGGAACCAAGGGCCTTCCGAAGGCTAAGGCTGCCCACGTTACCATCCCTTCCAGTTTAGATACGGCGCACCGGAATTTGTTCATCGGTGTAAGAGGAGTTCAGACCGCCATTAAATCAGGTAATGCTATCGTTCTAGTTAATTTTAAGGCTAATGATACTCCTGATGTTGTTATTCCTTCTGTTTTGCAGCCGTTGATGGAGGAGTTCAAGGATGTTTTCCCGGACGAAATTCCTAGTGGTCTGCCGCCGATTCGAGGAATTGAGCACCAGATCGACTTTCAGCCGGGAGCAGTCCTTCCAAACAGACCCGCCTACCATACCAGCCCTGAGGAAACCAAGAGATTGACCGTCAGGTCAAGGACTTGCTGGAGAAGAAGCAAATTAGAGAGAGCTTGTCACCGTGCGCAGTGCCTGTCATCTTCGTACCAAAGAAGAACAACGAATGGCGCATGTGCATGGACTGCCGAGCTATCAACAAGATAACGGTAAAGTATCGCTTCCCTATCCCTCGGTTAGATGACATGTTAGATGAGTTGTCTGGAGCGTCTGTCTTTTCAAAAATTGATTTGCGTTCTGGATATTTTCAAGTGAGAATGAGTGAGGGAGATGAGTGGAAAACTGCGTTCAAAATGAAGCATGGACTGTATGAATGGCTTGTGATGCCGTTTGGCCTTACTAACGCCCCTAGTACGTTTATGCGTCTAATGAACCATGTTTTGCGTGAAGTCATAGGGAAATATGTGGTGGTATATTTCGATGATATCCTTGTCTATAGTACTTGTGTTGATGAGCATGTTAGACATCTTAGGCATGTGTTTGTGTTGCTGCGTGATGCAAAATTATATGCTAATTTGTCTAAGTGTACATTCTGTATGGATGAGGTTATATTTCTTGGTTTTGTTGTGAGTAGTCGTGGAATAGAAGTTGATAGGACAAAGGTGAAGGCTATAGAGGAGTGGCCAACGCCTAAGTCATGTGCTGATGTTAGGTCTTTCCATGGTTTAGCAGGATTTTATCGTCGCTTTGTGCGTGATTTTTCATCTATTGCTGCACCATTGACTGAGTTGAGTAGGAAAGATAGGAAGTTTGAGTGGGGCAAAGCCCAAGAGCATGCTTTTAACTTGTTGAAATCGAAATTGTGTAATGCTCCTGTGTTGGTTTTGCCTGATTTTGATAAAATGTTTGAAATTGAGTGTGATGCCTCGGGCATAGGGATTGGTGCTGTTTTGATGCAGGAAAGACAACCAGTTGCCTATTTTAGTGAGAAGCTGAATGGAGCAGCCCTTAGGTACTCTACGTACGATAAGGAGTTGTATGCACTGAAGAGGTCTTTGGAGACTTGGCAGCACTACTTGAGGCCGAAAGAGTTTGTGATTCACACTGATCACGAGTCCTTGAAGCATTTGAAGGGTCAGCAGAGCCTAAACTCACGCCATGCTCGATGGGTGGAGTTTATAGAGTCATTTCCCTATGTGATCAAGTACAAGAAAGGAGAAGAGAATGTGGTTGCTGATGCTCTTTCCTGCAGGTACGCATTGATTTCTGTTATGCATGCGCAATGTTTAGGTCTTGAGCATATTAAGAGTTTTTATGTGAATGATCCTTTCTTTGGACCTATCTTTGCTTCATGTGATGGAAAATCTAGGGTTGTTGACTCGTATTATGTGTCTGAGGGTTTCTTGTTTAGGGATTCGAAGTTATGTGTCCCTAATTGTTCTATGAGGGAATTATTTGTGTTAGAATCTCATGCGGGGGGTCTTATGGGTCATTTTGGTGTTGCGAAGACATTGAGTCTATTGCATGAACATTTTTATTGGCCTCGCATGAAGAGAGATGTCGAGAGAGTCTGTGCTAGATGCATTACTTGTAAAAAGGCTAAATCTAGTTCTAATCCATTTGGTTTGTACACTCCACTACCTGCACCTTCTGCACCTTGGATTGACATATCTATGGATTTTATTCTTGGTTTGCCTAGGTCTAAGTCTGGTAAAGATTCTGTGTTTGTAGTAGTCGATAGATTCTCCAAAATGTCTCATTTTATTGCTTGCAGAAAAACTGACGATGTTGTTCATATTGCTAATCTATTCTTCCGTGAAGTAGTTAGACTGCATGGCATGCCTAGGACTATTGTGTCTGATAGGGATTCTAAGTTTTTGGGACATTTTTGGCGTGTCTTATGGGGAAAGTTAGGTACTAAGCTGTTATTTTCTACTGCATGTCATCCTCAAACGGATGGTCAAACTGAAGTGGTTAATAGAACGCTAGGTACTTTACTTCGTGCTTTAGTTAAAAACAATCTTAAGTCATGGGAAGAGTGCTTACCATTCGCTGAATTTGCTTATAACAGAGTTGTGCATTCTTCTACACACATGTCTCCATTTGAGGTTGTTTATGGATTTAATCCGTTGACACCAACGGATCTTATTCCTTTGCCTACTGATCATCTTTCGAGTTTGCAAGGTTCTCGTAGAGCTGAACAGGTTCGAGAGATGCATGCTAAAGTGAAACAGAGGATCAAGCTTCAAGGTGTTAAGAACGCAACAAAGGCAAACGCCCACCGCAAGCAAGTATTGTTCAAACCTGGTGATAAGGTTTGGATACACTTCAGCCCGGGACGTTTTCCTAACTTGAGGAAGTCGAAGCTGATACCTCGTGGCGATGGACCATTCTCCGTGGTTGAGCGAGTCAATGACAATGCATACCGCATTGATCTTCCAGGTGAGTATAAGTGTTCCTCCACTTTTAATGTGGCTAATTTGTCTCCGTTTCCTGTAGATGATCAAGATGTCGAGGAGGACTTGAATTCGAGGACGAATTCTTTTCAGCAGGGGGGGAATGATGAGACGGGACTTAGCATTGAAGAGACCAATCGGGACTTGCAGCTCTGAGGAGCAGTGACGAGGTCGAGAGCCAAGAAGCTGCAAGGTTATTTGCAATGCTATGTTTCGAAGAGATTGGCAAATGATGGAGTCGAATTTCATCAATACAAGTTGGTGAATTTAACAAGTGTTGAAGATGAAGATTTGGGCGTCCATCATTATTGAAGAAAAGGAAGACAAGTCCAAGAAAACAAATTTTCTTATATTTTATTTGGGCTTAAAAACTTTGAAGAGCTATCAATAAGATCACGATGATTTCGTTGCTGAGGAGGAGCCGGATTCGAGGACGAATTCTTTTCAACAGGGGGGGAATGATGAGCCGGGGTCCAGCACTGATGAATTTATTTAGTTGCTCATGTTTTATATTTTATTTGGGCTTAAAAACTTTGTATTTATTTTTATTTTAGTTTAGTCCAATTATCGCAACATGTTTAGGTGATTAATTAGCTCAGTTATATTTAATTAAGGAGTCCGAAATTATCAAGCCCAAGCCTTGCTAATTTCGAAAACCTAGCTTAGGAATTAGTCTAGTATTGAATGCAAAAACAGTTTTACGCTATTCTCTTGTCTCACACAAAAAAATCGTTCCTTAGGTAGAGTTTGATATTGGCGATCTCAAACTTGAATTCATCGACTCGTTCGTGATATCTTGTAGTATCCGGGTTAGTCGAGCCACGAAGATTGCTCCATAAACGTGTTTCGGATTCACGTAGATCCGGGGTTCGTTTCGGGTAAGATTCACAATTTGTTTTCGTTTCAATTCTGCAATTCGTGTCCTTTTCGTTTCCAGCCATTCATCATCGTTCATATATCATAAATATCCATTCTCCATCGATCCTGTAGCTATTCCATCCCAGAAAAACCTTAGATTAAGTTCAGATCCGTTTTTGAAACCCTAACTCGTCCTGAAAATCACCACCGTGCCAAATCAAAAAATACTCGTGCGTTTTCGCTGAATTTTGGATATGTTCTTCATAACCCTAAGTTGTAACTCGTGTTAAAATTTGAGCTTAATCGGAATTGAATTACTTAGGTTTATGTCGACGCCTATTCAGTGTAATTTGGGTAGAAATTCAGGTTCCTTGTCATTCGATTTTTCATAGTTATATTTGGATGGAATCTTTCGTGTCTGACGTTGTTTGATTCTTAGCTTCCGCGTATTGTTGATCGTATCACCTAGCTTCTCAAAGCAATCCTTAAAGAGCACGCTTACCGAGGCCCCACTGTCAATGAAGATTCGCTGGACTAGCTTATTAGCCACCACTGCCTCAATCACAATGGCGTCTTGGTGAGGTATCATTGGTGGCACCGGGTCCTTCTCTGAGAAAGTAATGGCCTCATCTTTTTTGAACCTTTTTTGTAAAGGTTCGTCTGTAGGGGGACTTTTGGCCTCGGCCTTGAGTGATGACTTCGTTGCTCCTTGTAGGAGCCCGGTAATAGCTGTGATGATTCCGTCGATTTGGGGTTGATCTTCGTCTCCCTCCTCATCATCAGGCCTGGGCTTTTTGTCGACATGGGGGGCGCAATTATTCCCTCCTGGGTTTCTGCGCTTTCCCCTACCCTGATGTCGGGCATCATGATGGCCGCAACTTTGGTACTTTCTGAACGTACCGTCGCGCACCGTGTGCTCGATATCCGTAGCTAGCTCCCTGCAGTCTTCTGTGTCATGGCCGTAATCCTCATGGAATCGGCAGTATTTATCCTTAGACCGGCGTTTCGACCCACCACGTGACATGGGCTGAGGTCTCTGAAACAGGTTGGTATGAAGCTCATAAATCTCTGTCCTCGGCTTTGTCAGTGGTGTAAACTGGGTCTTCTCCGAAGTTTGCCGAGGTCCAAGTCGGGATTCAAGTGGGCCTCGCTGTAGTCTATCTAAGGCACTTCGGCGGCTTTGACTTCGGTCATTGTGCTCTTCTTTCCTCCGATCGGATGGTTCAGGCTTATCAGCCTCGCGCTTCTTCCTATCCGCTTCATCTGCTCAGCAGCTGCTTCGATGTCCGAGGCTCTTCCCTGACGATCTCCTTGTAGAGAGCACCAGATTGGATGGCATTCTGGAAGGCCGAGATAAGGACTTCGTCGGTCAAGCGATCAACTTTCAGGCTTTTCTCATTAAACCTAGTCATAAAGTCACTTATTGATTCTCCTCGTCTCTGCCTTATGGAAAGAAGTTGGGCCGGGGTAGTTTTAGCCTCGGCTTTCTGGAAAAATCTGCGTTCGAAAGCTTCGAGTAGGTCTGCATATGATCCGATACTGCATGGAGGCAGGCTATCGAACCAACTACGAGCGTTATCGACGAGCAATTCGGGAAATACCTTACACATGTAGGTATCCTCGCTGAGACCTTGATTCATCATATTATATTGATATTGGGATAGAAAATTCCTCGGATCGCATGAGCCGTTGTAAGGCTTGATCGGAGGTACTCGATACTTCTCCGGGAGAGGAGTGTAGAGTATATAGTTGGTGAAGGGAGTAGAGATCTTACTGTAAACAGTAAATCTCCCTCCTCGGTGATCGTTGTCACGCCGAGGTGAAACAGTGTGATGACGAGGTGGGGTGATGCTACACCGAGGTGAAGGTCTGTAGTTTCCTCAGCGTTTATCATCGAACCTTCTTTGACGAGGTGCCGCGTCTCGTGCGCCCACGATTTAGATGCTTTGAGAATCGTGATACTTATGGGAACGGGATGTAGCTCCACGTTCTCCATGCCGTATTCCAGCTCTTTGTTGGTTGACGAATTGTAGGAATTCTGGGCCTTTATATGCAAGGAAACTCTTCACTGCGTCTTCGAGTTCATGCGGCTGAAGCTTTGGAATCTCCTCTTCGTCATGACCACTGTTGTGACCTTCTTAGCTGGGGTGGAGTGGTTTGCCGAACTGGTCCACCAGGATGTCTCCCACATGTCCTTCTGGAGTCTGCGCATGTTCTTTCCCGGGGCATTTTCGATTAGAGTTGGGCGGCTGGCTGGAGGCTTCGGTTGATTCATGAGGGGTTTGCTGGGCGTTTTTATGCTGAGCTTCCTTCTCCTTAGCAGCGGCAGCGGCAGCCTCGGCGGCAGACTTATTAGCGGCAGATCGTGTTGATTTCCCGGCCATCGTGATTGCAGCAAACTTGCAAAATTTGATCGAGATTCACAGATTTGATGTTCCCACAGACGGCGCCAGTGATCGATCTTATTTTCGTAAGGTAGTTAATGCACGAAAACTGGGATTTAATGAACACGAAAAGGAGCACAAAGGATTTACGTGGTTCGATCTATTGTGATAGATCTACGTCCACGGAGCGAAAGTGTGTATGGATTTTATTGAGAGTATGCGATAGCTTGTACAAAAATTGTTCTCCCCCTTTCATCTATTCTAAACCCCTATTTATAAGTATCTACACATGGAATTCGACTAGGATTACAAGCCTTTTCCTATTAAGACTCTTCGGCTTGATCTCCTCCTTTATTGGATAAACACCGAGCTTCTATATCTCTTGGAGCTTGAATTGTAGTCAATGTAGGAGTTGCCTTGGTGTAGAAGTATCTTTGAAGTAGGTTGTAGTTGACTGGGCCGAACTGCATAGGGCTTTAGTTGGGCCGAGCTGCGTTGGCCAAGCTCAACTGTCGGGGCCCAATTATATTGGGCTCGATGCTTGGGCCTAGTAGCTAGACCATAACCTATCAATAGAATATTTTGGGAGCACAAAATTTCTGATTTTTTAGAAGCTTAGAGCCCCACTATATTAATGAAGGATTTAGCCTTAACAAATGAAAGCAAAATTAGTTAAATCAAAATCACTGATAAAATCTCATACTCCTATTATTTCAACCAAGAATACTTGATGAAACTACAAGAAATGAGATCATAAAACAATGATTGATTGAAATAAAATCCGACACCACGGTATGGACTTAAATAAATTACATCTATTGCAATATTTTTATTAAATAACGTTTTCAAAATTTATGGGCTATTAACTGATACTATTAGTCATGAATTGGCACGTTGTCCCATTAAAAAGAGCTGGATTTTCGGGGATCGAGGTAGAAGGTTGTTACCAAATAAAGAAAGAGGTGATCGCCTCAAAAAAGTCCAAAACGACATTTTTCATGTGGAATAAAAAAATGATGATATTCATTATAATGTGGTCGGTCATAATTTAAGTTTTTTTTTTTTTTTCGTCCTGCGATAATTGTCTCTGTTTTTTTATTCGGACGTCCCATTTAATTATCCGGTTTTTTTAAATGACAAAAAATAAGTGGTTACAATTAACTATTTCTCCTCAGAATTAATTACAACCACATATCTTATATTGTATTGACTATTGTGTCATTTTCCTACCGGACAATTACCGCGGGACGGAGGGAGTAGTTTTTATGAAAAAATTCAAAAAGTGATATAATTCATGTATTTTTAACATATTAACTTTTAATTTATTTGATGATCGTGACTACTTTAAAAAATTTGTTGCTTTTTTATTTAAGAGAAAAAAATATTATTAGGGAGAAAAAAATATTTTTATATTCAAATTTAAAAGTAATTAAGAATAATCTCTTATAAATATTTAAATATTGATTATAACTTTTAATTTATATATTTTAATTATATATATTAAGAAAAATGTCCTTGTGTGGCAGGCTACATTATGGCCGAATATCATTATTGATAAAAAAAAGTGTAAATGGGTTAGAATAGCCACTTCCTTAAATGAAAAATAAAATATAGCAACTTTAAAAAAAGATAAAATATAGCGAGTTGTTAGATAAATATACTTTTATGCCCTTAATGAAGTTAAGTTTAATTAAATTAAATAAATTAATCCCTCATCCTAAAAAAACTAGTAAGAAACCACCGGCCACCTTCTTCTCCAAAACAGTTTCCTCGTCACACCCTTACACTCTCACCTCACCTCCCTCTCTGCTCTCTCTTTCTATTTCTTAAAATCTGCAGAACAATCACCATCTTTTTTTTCAAGGAACAATCACCATATTTATAAACTACCAACGCCACCTCTAACCCATCGACGTCCACAGCCCATTGTTCAGTAACACACGACTTTGATGAATACATGAGCAAAATGAAATCGTGTATTTATCGAATATTCATTTTCATCCGATCTCCATAAATCACCACAGACATTGTCATCTCCATTCTCTTTGACTACACGACTGGCAGATACTCATGTATTCAAACTCGGCGGCTGCCACCATTCGTGAATATATCAAAAATATTGTACGGGCGATTAAAAATTGCATGAGCAAACTTCAAATCGTGTATTTATAGATGGCAAGGTGGCGATACACGACCGATGAATACATGAGAAAAATTTAACCTGTGCATTCTTTGACAGAGCAATGGCAATATACGATCAACTCGTGCATTCTTTTCTTGTTGCTGCCGTCGTCGCTCTAACATCCGTTTCATCCTTTTATTCTTTTACCGGAATTACAGTCGTGTTTCCTCAACATACACAAGAGATTTGATGGAGAAAAGATTTTGAAAGAAACTTAGAGAATCGATCAAAGGGAGTTCTGTATATAAGTACGTGCATTGTGGAAATCTATTTTTCATCTTTATCCATAATATTTTGATTTTTCAAAATTTAATAATACTACATACTACTTTTTTCCATCAAATCTAAGTACGTAGTATAAAGGTATAAATGTATAAAGTACGTAGTATAAAGGTATATTTGTAACCGTGGCTACTTTTTTTATCTTTTTTTAAAAAGTTGCTAAAATTTATCTTTCTCATGCAAAAATGGTTATTTTAATTTTTTTCCTCATAAAAGAATCTCCAAGTAATTTTTTTAAGAAAAAGAGAATTAGTATTGCCAATTTTCTAAAAAGGAGGAGGGATCACTGTAAATTCTAAGAGCATCTACAGCCCAACGGAGGAAGGAGCTCGATCCCGCCTGTGAGCCCAGACCGCGCTAGCGAGCCCCTCCTCTGGCGAGCCCGGCTCTCTCCTCCGTACCCGGCTCGCAGTCTTGTCTGCGTCACCGATGATGTCATTTTGACGTTAGCAAGTTCTTTTTTTTCTTTCTTTTTTAAATTGAATTTTTGAATTAAAATAAATAAAAAAATGCAAAATGGCATTGGTGTCCAACAGTACACTCCTAATTTTTTTCACTATAAATTCTTCCTCATTTCCCTCACTTCCACACAATATTCTACTCTTCATTCTACACTAATCAAACTCTCATTTCAACTTATTTTGAAGCTCAATCTTGCAAAAAAAAAAAAAAAAAAATCGATTCTAGCTATGGATGATGAGCAGTTCCTCGCTTGGATACAAAACAATTGTCCCGGTGGTTCTACACCTCAAGAGGAGAATTATACAACGCTGCCGCCGACGAACCTCGGTTTTGCTCCCTATGGAGTGATGGGCTTTTCTCCTGCCAATTTTCAAGAAGATTTTCCACCTGTCTTCGCTCAATTTCTGTTGGGAACCCCACTCAATTTGAGTTTTGATGATGTTTATCGAAATAACACTTAGATTGTTTTTACTCTTTTCTAGAGTTAGGTTGCTAGATCAAATCGCCTTGTATAGCTCAGTTTGATAATCTTAGTTTGTTAGGTCTAGTCAACCAGTTTGAAGGAGCTCAACACTTGCCTTGAAGAGTTCACGACTCGCAATTTGAAGGAAGTAGTTGAAGACTCCAGTCTAAAGAGGCAGCATCAACCTGCCTAAATAGGTTGATCGATCTGGCCCCTGCATCTTTGCAAGCAAGCTGGACTGCCTCAACGGGAAGAAAGTACATATGTCAGTGTACATATCTGACACATCCAACGGCTAGTTTTCAAACTCAAGCCTATAAATACCTCTTCCCTTAACCAGAATTATTACGGGAAATTCAGTATTCAAAGCCAAAACTCAGCAGAATTCTCAAGCATTCCAAGCCTTCAACTCAACGCTCGAAATCAAGATAATTTCCCAAGTGTTGAGTGTTTAGTGTTTAGTGAGAGTTCTATATTCTGGTTGTTCTTTACTTAAGTGTTTACTGCTGCTCAAGTAATTTCTTAGAGAAGTTTCTACTGTTCCATTGGTTTATATCCTTTGTAGAATTTCTCACGTTGTAAGTTTGAAATCATAAAGTTAGGCTAAACTCTGTGATAAGAACTAGACTAATAGTGTCGTTAGGTGTCTGTAATTTGTAAGTAAAGGTTGTAAGAGTCACGACTCTAATCGTGCTTATATTTTCTTCGAGTTAGAAGAAAGTATAAGGTTGGTACTGGACCAGTATAAAGAAGAGACAGGACAATCCAAAGTAAGAGATTTTAGATCGAGCAAGATCTAACGTGGAAGTAGGAGGGTTATCTCCGAACCATGCTAAAATTACGCGTGTCAATCTCTCTCACTCTCTCAAACTCCTTACTTACTGTTTTATTTAAGCTGCCTCACTAACGAACATACTGCATCAGCATTCATTTCATAAACTGGTATTAACTTAAAAGAATTTTCATAAAAGAGTTTTCCAACTTAATCCACCAACTTCCGCACTCAAGTTCGGTTTGATAAACTCAGCTGCTCAAAGTCTGAGTTGAACAAACTGAACTCACTCTGATCAAACTCTCTGACTCAGTTCACTAAGTCAGTTTGTAAGACTCAGTTTGCATTAATTTCAAAAACTATTGGACATTGGTGTATTCCCCCCCCCCCCATACACCAATTATACTCTTTTTGGAACCAACAATTCTGAACTCCGCCGTTGAAGGGAAGCCGAGGTGCGACACAAGAACTCTAGGGGATAAATCTTCAAACTCGTTCGAGTTAGTATCGAACGTCCCTGCCCCGGCAAAGAAGAAAGGAAAGGGCAAGCCGACGACATCGGGGGTAGCAGCAGCCTCTGTGGATAAGCTCAAGCCCGTGGCGTACAATGCTGATGAGTCAGCGCATCTCGTCATGGTTTGGTCCAACATTTTCGAGGACCCAACAATTGGCGATCAACATAGGGAGCACATTTTTTTAGGTAAAATCGTAGCTAGGTACAATACTATGATTGAAAGTATAGGCTACAAACCTAGGAACAAGAAGCAGTTGAAGTTTCATTGGCAACGAATGATGCCCAAATGCAACCTATTCCACGGCTATTACACCTAATGCAAGAGGGATTGGCAAAGAGGATCTGACAAGCACGACATATACAAAAAAGCAGATGAGTTGTACATACAAGCTACGGGGAAACCTTTCAAATATGACAAGGCCAGCCTGGGAGAAATTGTTGGATATTCCAAAATATAAACAATTTGTCCCTAAAAAGAGCAGAAGGGCACTTATGGTTCGTCGAACTCCAGCAATCCCGACGAAGTAGAAGTGGACGAGTCTGGAGATTTTTCCGATCGGAGCAGCCGATTGGGACAAAACAATCA
The DNA here is from genome assembly GCA_001642375.2 of Mentha longifolia. NCBI lineage: Eukaryota > Viridiplantae > Streptophyta > Magnoliopsida > Lamiales > Lamiaceae > Mentha > Mentha longifolia. Next base: position 17,911,212 of record CM038113.1, on the reverse strand, counting down.
AGAGCCCAAGCTAGGAATAAAGGAAAAGTAAAACAAGAGGAGGAGGCGATTGATTTGGACGCCGTCCCGGAGGGGACCGAACTCGAGTTTCTGCAATCAAACGCCAAGGTTGCACAGAAATACATATCTTTGGCAGATAAAAAAGCTTACGTCTTGGAGATGAAGGCTCAAGCCTATAAGAGAAACTCATGAATCAGTATAGCAAGTTGTTCACCAAAGATACGAGCAACATGATGGTGGAACAGTTGGCGAAGCATCAGTTCCTCTTAGCTAAAATATTGAGCATGATCGGAAATTAATTGCATTTTAATTGTTGTATTTTGTTTATTTAAATTTTAATTGTTGTACTTCGTTTGAATTAAACATAAAAATATTCAAAAATTTGTGTTATTTTTAATTAAAAATTGAGATTTGAATAAATAAAAAAATCAAATCAAAAATCGAATTATAAAAATGAATCAAATTATAAAAAAAGAATTAAAAATAATATATTAAATCGGAGAGAACCCCCAAGGAGAGAGCCCTAAGCTGTGGCCGATTTTCGGAAGGGGCTCTCTCCGCCGGAAAGTGGGAGAGAGCCCCTAAAATGGGTTTGCGGATGTAGATGCCCTTATGATCTACACCATAATTTTTAGAAAAAATAGCAAAAATACCTTTAATGTTGTCATTTCGGAGCAAAAATATCTCTAATAAAATGTTCGAAGCAAAAACACCTTCAACGTTTGCATAAATGGTGCAAACCCCCCCCCCCCCCCCACATTTATTTAAACGCCGTCAAACTAACCAACTTTTTGTATTTCTTTTTCTTGTGGGATCCACCGCTATATTTAGCGGGAGGGGAAGTTGTAGAGACGTAAAATTTAACTTCAACTTTTCTCTTTTCTATTCTCTAGACCTTCTGCTGCAAATTTTTTCAGGAGATTGAAGAAAAGTTCAACAGCTATCCAACAAAAGATTAGTAAAATATTCTCAAATTTTATCTCCATGCCATATAAGGTTTTATAATCAGCTAGATATATCAAAAAGTACACGTTTCACAAGATATTGCACATTGATGAGTTTTTTCAAGAAAATATTGCAGTTTTTTGAAGAACTTAATTGATAGGAAGGGTTATGCCGGGGGGGGGGGGTTATGCAGACGTTGAGAGTTTTTTTTGCTCCGAACGTTTCGTTAGGGGTATTTTTTGCTCCGATGTCACAATGTTGAGTATGTTTTTGCTACTTTTCCTCATAGTTTTTTATCATAAAAAAACTAGATTTTTTTTAACATTCTAAATATAAAATTGAAACTAATAAAATGAAATTTCAAATTAAGCAAATATGAAACGGTTTACCTAATAATATTGTTCGCTCTTGAGTTGTAATTTATGCATAAAAATTCAAGGCAAAATTCATTAATAATAATAGTTTTTATTGCTGACTTTTCATTTATAATTAATAAAAAAGAAATCTAAGTAAAACGGTTTGGAAGAAATGTTTAAAGGGACACACTTGGGTCAGCCGGAGGCACCGTGCGGCCGGGCTAAAACAATGGCACTTTTATTCATATAGATTGACACTTTTCTGTATAAAGATTGGCACTTTTTAAAATTGTCATTTTATTCGTAAAATAATTATGTTAAAGATTGGCACTTTTATTCATATAAATTGGCACTTTTCTGTATAAAGATTGACACTTTGGGCCCGGCCGCACGGTGCCTCCGGCTGACACAAGTTTTTGTCATGTTTAAATAGACTATAATAGATTAGATTGTTAGTTGAATTCTTACAATTTTAATTTATTTTACTGACCGTACTATTGGAATCAATATTCATCTATTATTACAAGCTTTCTCCACACTTATGAGGTATTTGAGTCGGACTAAATCAAAAACATGCTTTGAAAAATATAGTACTATTTTTATATTTTATTTGACTTGTTTTTATATTTTATACTTTAAATATATTCAATTTACTTGTTGAATGAAGTGAGACCGGAATAGTATGTATTTAAGTTAAGTTTCTGAAATATTTTGACATAATTTTTATTTTCTCAACCATAGAATGCTTCATGGATCGGATCTTGATGTTTGCGGTTTTTAAAAGATCAATCTTTAGAAATAGTTATATACTCCGTATAACATTTGCGAAGAATGCTTAAACCATATGCAACGATTCTTATATAAATATACACAAAGATCTAAAGAGTTATCTGAGAAACAGGAAAATAAAAGATAAGGAAATTACACTCTTAGGTCCTTGTAATTTCAAATATTTCGAATTGGACCCATCTACTTTAAACTAAATCCCCCTTAGCATCGAAATCCTGTCGATTTGTTTATGCCAAAATTAGGTATTTTATAAGTATAATTGATCTATGATTCAATTTGATGTTTACTCTTCATCCATGTCAGAGTAGGGTAATACTATTACATAGTTATTTGTGTTTTAAGTTTTTTTGTTTCACTAAAAACAAAGATCACATTTTCACATAAATGAAAGTGCAGTTCTTTTTCTTAAGAAAAAAAAAAGTTTAGTTATACAAACAAAATTCGGGGGCCAGTTCAGAAAAGTTAATGAGTGACCCAATTCTTAAAGTACATGGCCTAAATTACACCAGTACTCCCCATGTACATGAAATGCCGTGTTTTTTTTATTATAATCCATGATCCAAATACCTTTTTATAATTTATATTTTTTATTATTATTTATAAAAAAAATCAACACATTATAATTTAATTTTTATGCTAGTGGGTCAGACCGCTACTTAAAAAAATTCATCAACTATTTACCTTTTCTTATTAAATCCATGTCACCGAAAACGCAGTGCACTTTTAGTGTACAGAGGGAGAGAGATAGAGTTTGTTTCATATCAAAATACGTTCTGGTATGAGAAATGTGAATAAACCTAGATAATTGATTTTAGTTAGATCTACTATTGTACTTGATTTAAGCATGATTACAAGATGCAATAAATATTATTATATTTAAGTATCAATTTATACATTAAAAATCACAACTATGTGAGGTGTTGTTGCTGCAGCATTAAATGTGAGACAACAACTCACCTTTTTCTTGAATGTGATTTGATGTCTCTTCTATGGAGCAAATTGGTTGGTTGGGTAGGATTGATTTGGGTCGCTCCAAGGTCAATTGAGGGACACTTCTTAAGTTTTTCAGAGCTGGTAATTGGGAAGAGGTGGAGGAAAAGATTAGGGGGATTGTGGATTTGCGCAGTGTGGGTGTCACGCCCCGAAATCCTAACCACGAGATTAGCTCGGAATCCGGGACGCGACTAAATAAAAGTAGAACAAAACGACAACTAGAACAAAGACAAGAACCTGTACCCAATTCCTTCCATCTAATTCAAGACAAAATGAAAGGATAATTCTTTATACTAACTCAAATGATTCGACACCAGAATAAATCTGAACATATACCATGAATCGAGAGAAAACAAACTCGATTTTTCATTTACAACCAAAGGACAAACCTCGTTCAACAACATTAGTCTCATTCACTTCAAGTTACAACAAGCAGAACTATGTAACTCAACACGATCAACAAAAGGAAGATCATCAAAACAACGGTACAACTAGTCAAACGAGTTACATCCTTAACAAAGTTTACTAGAAATACATATACTAAGTTCAGAGTGTGGCAACAAAAGGGTAGCTACGACATATGTATGAAGACATACACCGTTGGGCATACTTTATTTACAACAAAACAGACTCAGCTCAGCACCCCACTCCACTCATCGTCAGCTCCAAACTAACCTGCATGTTTAGAAATACACACAGGGCTGAATACAAAATTGTACTCATTGAACACATGCCCAAATAATTTAAAAATGCTTCTTAGAGCTATAGAATGACTTGCATTGCAAGCAACACACAGGGTTTGTGTAAAATCTGTGCTTGCTGAAACAATTATAACATAATTCTATCGTTCATGCTTATGCATCATGCTTCTCATGTCTGCAGACAAATAATCTCATGTATGAATATACCACATCTACACACAATGTGTTGAGAAGTAGGCCTCCTTCTCAAACACTAAACAGTTGTGTGTACACACCCTAAAGACATCTTGATTCAATAGGGCCGATATCGTAATTCTCTTGTAGATAGGCAATATGCATGATGCAGAAACTTTGGCAAGTCAAAACAATTCTCATAAAATCATATGCATAAAGTTTCACATTTTTACTTTTATAAGAAAGCTCACCTTTAGCTTGAAATTCTTGATCTTTCCCTTTCTCGGTTCTCCTCACTGAACTTGCACCTTCAAATACGAAATACTAATATTAAGTACTTTATTTAACTCAAGGAATGATACTTCTAATTCATTGTTACTACTCTTTTGGTGTTAATATAAATTCTAGTGCTCAACTCATAGTTAATCGAGTACTCATAGTATCTTAACTTTAGGTGCTTGTACAAAAATATTAGAGTTTCTCTTGTTCAAATATACTCTACTATACTTGATTGCTTCCCATCATCTATATAGGTAAACTTATAATACGTTTTTCACACTTATTTAATAGGATAGTATTTCTAGCTATCTTTGCTTACTTAAGAAAATATCATTTTAATTGCATCTTCTATATAGATGTATATCTCTATGGTTAGCTCAAGTAATATTAGTTATTAGTTGCTTAATAAGCTGTAAATAAGTCTCTTATACCTTCTTTAAAGTTTAGAGGCATTATCTAATTTAGTTCTCTTCCTAAGTTGGACTTTACAAAATTTCGTACTACATAACAGGATTTTGACAGCTTGACCACTCTGTCTTCTTTTGATCATATCTCTCTCGTCCGAACTCGATTTGAAATTCCAAAAATACCGTTGGAAAGCTAACGAAAAGGGGTTTCCGATGGTACCGGTTTTACAGTGTTTTGGTAAACTAAAATGCCCAGAATTAAGGTCTTAAAACAGGGCAGATTCGAAATTATAAAAGCAGCAGCAGATTTTTGACACTAACTTCGAAAAATCATAACTAAATCATCCGAACTCCGAATGAGAATCCGAAAATACCTACGGAAGGCTAACAAGATGAGGTTTCATATGGAATAAGATTTAAGATGATATAGAAGGCGGATTTTTCCAGAATTCGGTTCGAAGTCTATTGATTTTTCAGCATAAGGATTTAACAACAACAATTGACTTCTCCAAATTCCAAACACTGAATTATGAACTTAAAGTACTGATTCAAGCATGGAAACTAGGAATCAACAAGATTTCATTAGCATCTAAGGAGAGAAGAGGGTCAGCCATCGTGAACTCTTAGGCTAGGATTCGAGTTTTGCATATTTCTTACATCAAACGTTTCCAATACATTCAAGACACACAGAATTATCAAGAAATAGAAGCTAACATTCAAATTCTACCATCTCAAGTTTGAAGAGAAGGGATGGTGCATCTACAGTTTCTGGAAACAGTTATATATCTGTATATAATCAATAAATTCGTGCATAATATTCATCATAGAGTTCATAACTACCAAGAATTGAAAGAAAAGTATCTATTCTAGAAAAAGGGTAAGAGGAACGATCTGTAGGGTTTCTGAAGAGGAGATTAAAAGCTGAAAATTTCAATCTAATAATCATAACTAGTTGTAGGATTACCTTCGCTGTGATTTTCTATGTTTTCTCCTTTGAGTTCCAATAAAGAATCGAAGAAAAGAGGGAGAGCGAGGGCTGCGTGTTTCTGCGTTTGGAGAAGAAGGGAAAAGGAGTGCTCTGTGTTGTGAATCTAAAATCCCGTTCCTTAATTTCTTTTCCTTTCTTTTATTTTCTTTTCCTTTTTAATTTATTAGTTAGTTATCTAGTAATAATAATTATCTTCCTCTTTTTATTTTACTTTCTTTCTTTTTCGTTTCTTTCTTCTTTTTCTTTTCTTTATCTTTTGTTTTCTTTTTATTTTAGTTTATTTTATTATATTGATAACTATCTTTCCTTTTTCTACTTTAATAACTTAAAATTTTATTATGTAATCTAATTATTTATTCTACTAATGCTAAAATCATCATTTTATTATTCCTCCATGTATTAAATTATTTCCCATACACATATAGTAACAACTTCAAATATACTTTCATGAACTCATATAAATTATATTATATATTTCTCATCTTCGGTACTTTTCTAGAAATTATTCTCGATAAATTCTTCTCACTTACCGCATAACGGTAGCTATCAATTAAATTCTAAATTTCAACTCACTAAGTTAATCTCTAATTCATAATATATTTCTACTTATAATATTTTAGCTTAATATATGTATATATATTTTCCGGGATATTACAGTGGGTTATATGGAAGTGGAGAAACAAAGTGCTTTTTGCTAGGAAAACTTGAGAGTTTAAGAGGATCGATGAAGAAATCAAGTGTAGATTTTGGAATTTGTGCGCCATTAGAGAAGACGTAGATGAGAATGTAAGTTATTGTATTTGGGCTAAACATAAACTTGCTGAGATTTGGAATTCGCAGAACCAGCAGTTTGTATCTTGAGGTACCTTTTGTACCATCCATTTGATTTAATATATCCTTATTTTTGGATAAAAAAATAAGTGTAATTATATGTATATTTAAACATGACTTTATATATTTTTAATCATTGTTCTTACATTGAAAAGAAAAAATCTAAATTCAACAAAACGAAGTTAAGGAATAGAAATCACAATTTTTTAAACCCAAATTACCTTTATTTTTTAAGAAAATTGATCATGCACAACACACTTCCACACAAACACTCAATATGACTCGAACCCCGATCTCTTAGTTGGAAGGAAAACGTCTTACCAACTGAGCTGCTTCATCGTCTTTGTCCTTAAATATATTATAAGCCCATCTTTTCAATACCAGAAAAATCTACTTGAAAACGAGGAGCTTGTTTGGAATTTATGCCAAAATTAATTAAATGACATGGATATAATTAATCAAAATTTGGATTAAGATGTGACATTTACCCTTCAATTTAACTATATGTAGCGTTCGGGCCAAGGGACTGTGGCCCACAAAAGCCATTATGAAAGAAATTTGATTCCATTTCGTGCATACCTACCCACATGAAGCGACTTAACTGGGTCATGGACTCTTGCCGAAATACCCAAAACACCCTTAACCACTGACGTGACAACACATCAAAACAAGGGGTAGAATGGGATTTTAAACGTCATGCAATTGCTTCCATTCCCAAATGTTCAATAATTTAAACCCACCCACCCCCCCCCCAAAAAAAAGACCACCTACCCACCCACCCTTGGTTTTGTAGGTATGGGTTACGATTACTTAATTTGTAGATGTATATATACGTATAATTATATAACCGCGTGTCATTGATAAATACATCTATTTTATAAATGAAATTTTCGATAATGATTGTTACTCCCTCCATCCACAATTGTCACGGGACGGAGAGAGTATTAGAATTGTACATACACTCCTTAAAAAGAGAAGCTAGTTCAATCTATATATCTAGTATATGCCTTTTTCAAGTTGACGTGGGATAAGAGGGTAACTTTGACATGTTCCCTAACGTATAAATTAAAATGACCATTGTTGATCTTTGACTAGGTCTAATGTTAAATTTGTTTACACTCTTTATAAAGACATGTAAGACGGGAGGTTAATTTTTTCTTCAAACACATTAATATTAATATTAAATTTGAAAACCACGTACAAGTGATTCAATTCACTTCTATTGTTAGACCAACACACGTATACAAGTGATTTGATTCACGTATGAAGTTTGACACATTTCTCAAACCAATATAGAACAAATCAATTTATATACTTTCTCCGTCTTCAAAATATATGTGAAATTTTGATCTACATGAGTTTCAAAAATAAACTGATAAATTTATTATTGTAAGTGAAAGTATTTTTTATTTTCAAAAATAACATATAAATATAAGGAACGTCCCTAAAAAGAGTTTTTACAAATATAACATGAATGGAGTGAGTATTAAGTTTGTGGCTTGAGAAGATTAATTGCGGACGATCAAAGGGAGTAAATATCATTCCTTCCGTCTCCCATATCCGTATGAGGAGATAAGTGGCACATGTTTTAAGAAAAAAGTAGGTAGAAAGTGAAAAAATACTCCATCCGTCTCATCCTAAATGACCCATTTATTTTCGGCACGAGTTTTAAGGAGGAGTGCTCAAGGTATAAAGTGTACTATGTTTAAGGAAAGAATGTGATTTTTATATTTAGGTATATTTAAAACTAGAGCATCATAGATGCATAAAAACTTATTGATATCTGATCTTAAATGAAAGATTGTATCAAGATCTTTAATTTGGTATAAAAATCATAAAAAATGGAAAACAAACGAGCAAGTCATGATAATTTAAACTTTTAGAAATTAAATTATATTGGGATACATGCTGAGAGGAGAGTGGATAATGAGATTTAATAAGAGAATATTAAGTGTAATAAGAGATTTACTAAATGTTGTGTGGCTAATTATTTCCTTATATGGAAAGGGGTTGTTGGTCCTAGAAAGAGCTAATTGGTGTATGGGGGGGGGGGAATTGATGAACACGTATTTTATGTGCATGTTGAGCTTAATTAGAGTGAAACTCATGTTTAAATATGTGGAATTTCAAGTGATATGATTAGGGTTTCACTAGTTTGATTGCATTCATGTTTTCCTCATTTTCTCTAGTTTTTTTTATGCTTTTTGCAGGAATAATGAGGAACTTATTTGGCCAATTAAACTACTCAATAACGAAGAGGAGTTCGTTAGGAAGCCATAGCAAAAAGCGGATCGAGAATCGGAGTTCGGACGAGAGAGAACGAGCAAAAATGGGCCGCCGGGAACCAGCTCTGGACCGTCACGAGCCACAACAACTTCGGCAGCCCAGCCCGGCAACCCACCAGGCCGCCGGCAGTCCATTGGGCCACCGGTAGTCCGCCCTCTCCACTTAAGACCGAGTTTGGTTCGTCCAAACTCGGTTCAACTCGTCACAAACTTGATTTTTTGATGTATTTAACCCCTAAATTCACCCCCATTTGGGGTATCTTTTCATACTCTAACATTTTTAGAACCCTAGAAACATTTCTCTCTTTCTACTTTGGTATTTTCATCAATTGTTGGAGATTTACTTTGAAGATTTGAAGATCCTTCCACTATTTTGTTCTACTTTGAATTCTCTATCTTTTGATTATGGTTTTATGCATTTCTTATGGTTTATTTTCCTTAATCATGTCTAGCTAGATCTCTTTGTGATTCCAATTATATGTAGATTAGGGATAAGTGCTGGGATTAGGCTTGATCTATGAATTTACCTTCTAATTTTATGTTTATTTCTCTTGGGGCTATGTTTTATTATGTAATTATAATTGATCACCATAGTTGCATATCAAGTATTTGATCTAATGCTTAGGAGACTTAGATTAGATGCTAAGATCAACAGATTTGCATGCTAGAGAATAGTAGGGCTAAAGAACTCCATAAGCTATTGGGAGTTAATGAATTACTTGATATCTTAGTAGGAGTTAAGCCTTTCAGTAATCCACTTGATTTCATTACAATGAGAGTTGAGTGAATCATACTTAGGAGGTTTCGCACATGAAATTGGATTAAAATGGCTAGTTCTAGTTAAAGTCCTACATCTCTATCACTTAAACTTAGTTGATGTATAATTAGAGTCACTTTCATTTCCTTATTGAATTCTCGTTATTTGCATACTTGTTGCTTATGTAGTTAAGTCCTAAGTTTGTTAATTACTTTTCATTTCTTATAGTAAATCAAAAACACAAAAAATATGTTAATTGGTAGCTTGGATAGTAATTAGGTAACTAGGTTACTAGTTGAAATTCATACGTTCTAACATTCCTTATGGATTCGACTCGATTGTAATACATCAATTATCACTGCCCTCTCTCTCTACCCTAAAAAGTAGAGTGATCAGGAATACACCAATCTCCAACAATTTTGCTAAAATATAGCTTTGAACTATCAACAGGCTCTATGAAAGGAGCGACTCAGAGTTTTAGATCGATCTCCTTCTATTTCAGCAGACTTGCTGCTGATGAGAAAGAGGAGCGAGCTGGATGCGGAAGTTGGTGGTTTTGTTGAAGTACTCTTTAAAATGAAAGTCCTTTATGTAATCAGTAGGATAAATGTATGATGCAAGATGGTTAGTAGCAGTGGGATTAAATCAACTGGAAAGATAAAAATAGAGAGAGAGAGAGAGCAAGACAATCGATTTTATCGTGGTTTGGAAAAACACTCCTACATCCACGTCAAGTTCCGTCGAACTTGAGAATCCCTTTAACCTTTGGATCCTACTTCTCTCTTATTTTAACTGGCTGAGGACCATTCCTAGAACTCAACTCACTTGTCGAATTCTAAGCACGATTCCTGGGTCGTGACCCTTACAACTTACAACAGCTAGACTAAAATAATAGACTAGCAAGCTTCCTATTTTCCAGAGCTAGATCCTCTCTGAATATGGTGAAGCAACATAACTACTTCCTTCTTCAATGGATCAGCTTCTTGTCTTGAAAGAGTGGGTTCTGTTGAGCTCTTGAGCAGCAGTGAACACTCAAGAACACAAATTGAGTCATAATAGTGAAATCTTGAGAGGTCTCAACACTTGGGAATTCTCTAGGTATTTCGAGTGTTGAGTTTACTTAAATGCTTGAGATTTCTGTAGAGTTTCGGCTTGTTAATTGAAATTCCCGTGCTAAACTCCTTTGAAGATGAAGGTATTTATACGCCTAGAATTTGGATTCTAGCCGTTGAGATTCTGACCGATGGCTGGGAGCCATTGGTGCTGAGTCACCTTCATCAGTTTGGATTGGTCCAGGTTGGCAGCCGACGTGGCACCAGTGGACTAAGAGAACAGCTCGTCAATGAGAGACCAGCTTGATTCTTGAGGCTGGCAGCAACCAGCTTGGATAAGCTAAACAACAGGTCAGTTGGTCTTCTGCAGCTGGTGAGGTAGGAGCAGGATGCTAGGTCGATCCCTATAGGAGAGCTCGATAAGACGATCTCCTCCTTTACAAGCTGGATCGATCAACTTATTCTAAACTGCATCTGTTCTAACAAATATAGATGGCTCCTATTGTTGGGATTGATATACTAAAAAATATACTTTATGCTTGTATTATTAACAATTTCTTCCGGTTTTGGAAATAAATATTTTTTCATATGATTTGCATATTAATTCGTGTTATGGTTATGCAAATAAATGTCCGGTACTATATATTATAGATAATATGGTGTGGGTGGTCGCACGGAAGATCATATTATCACATTCTTATATGGTTAAATGGTATTCACAACCTAAGTAATCTTGGACAAATTACTTGTCAAGGTTGTAGTTTAATGCTGGATAATAGCTGGTCTTGGTTATTAGCTTATACTAGTGCATAATCAGTTTGCACTGAATAAGATCGCGGTGAGATAAATCCTTTTATACTGACTTATATAAAGGATCACATCTCGGACGATTATTATTTCTTAATTCTAGTTATCATAATATTCAATTATATATTTATAATATACGATGCATGCATATAGATGGACAAATATCCTTGATATCATCAATAAATCAACCAATAACATCTTTAAACTCCCTAAATTGTCCAATTCGGACTCTGACAAGTGTTGTGACACAATTACGGGTAAAGAGTCATTATCACCAAGGAAGGCATACCTTAGGTGATCGGGAAGAGGTTTCAACTCTTGAGAAGTACTTGAAGAAGATTCCACCTTAGTTGAACTTCCACTTTCCCCTGGTTGGTTGATATCAAGGTAATGAACCTGATCCTTCAATGATCCTTGATTTGCTTCCAAATAAGCAATCGACTCCAATAAATCATCACAAGCATCATCCAAATCGGAATAAGAATAAAAAGAATTTGAGATGATTTCTTCCATGATATCTTTTGCCATAGATGTAGGCAAAATGGTGATTGAATTGCATCTAGTTGAGTCATCTCCTCGCTTCATAGCATCAAAGATTGAAAGAGTGAGGGTTTCTTCATTCACTCTAAAAGTGAGATTCCCGTTTTGCACATCAATACGAGCTCTTCCGGTTGCTAGAAAAGGTCGCCCAAGAATGAAGGGAATATCCTTGTCCTCCGGCATAGTGATTAACACGTATTTTATGTGCATGTTGAGTGTATTTTGCATGTGTTTAAGTCTCGATTTATGTGCTTAAATGTTAGAAATGCTAGAGTTTCTTAACTTGTAGCAAACTTTCGACTTTTCTCATTTTCCCCCGGTTTTTGATCCATTTTTGTAAGAATTTGAAAGAGCATTCAAGTAGCTAAGGATCGAGGACCGGAAACGAGGAAGAATCGAGCTCTATTAGAGTGAAACTTGTGTTTAAAAATGTCACGCCCCAATTCCCGAGGGAAGACACACGCGCCAAGGGTGTGACTAGGGGTTGGAATAAAGAAGCGGGGATAGAAAGGGGATTCAACTCATTTCAATAATCAACTGATACTTCCCGAAAAGTTGGGCAGTATCTCTTTTGCAAAGGGAATAAGCCACAATAAATACAACGGCAATATACCCAACATAACAACATATCATTATACTAGGATCACATAAGATTCGATGGCTCAACGAATCAACATAAGTCTATCATTCCAAAACATAAAGTCGAGTTCGATTTCTCGAGAATAGATAGTGAATAAATTCAGAGTGCATATCTCTAGTTCAAGACGAGAAATACATATAGCGGAAGCTTAACAAAGAGAGATTCTAGCCTCAGCTCCACACCGCCATCACTACTGCATCAACCTGAAAACATTTGAAAACATTTGGGCTGAGTACTAATATACTCAGTGGGCTACGCATTTTTATCAATAACTTGGAAACATAGCAGTTTATCCATATCATAGGCATGACTTAGAAGTTTTGGAAAACAAAAATCAACTAAGTATGCTAAATCATTTTACTTGTGTCATGGCCTCATGTCGCACTCTCTAGTTACTCTTACTTGGACCCCGGACCTCTTGCCACCGGCAGGTCCTCGGACTTCCAATAGATAGTCCCGGTCGCAGTTTACAGTTTTCAGTTTTCAGACTTCGGGTCGGAACCCAGAGAGCCTCGATTTAAATAGCACACAATGGAGATCAACCCATTGCACTACTATTGGGGAGTGTACACGATTCAAACTAGTGTGTTAGACTGAGCTTTGAATCTCGATCGATTAACTTTTCAGAGCATTAAACATCTAGAGTGCACATTAAAACATTTTATGGATAAACAGTTTTCATCTTTAAATCATTGAGCATACATAACTCATATACTTTGGAAAATAAGCCCACCTCTTGTAGCGTAGTAGAATGGTCGGTCTTGATAGGCAACGTCTAAATTAATATCCTCATCGAACCGCGCCTATTCATAACGATATAATAAGAATCTAAATTCTTAAAATAAAACAACTGCTAAGGGAAAATATAATCGCTTCTATATTTTTTTATTAGCTAATCTGTTAAAGGATAACAGATTAATTATTAGGAAACCTTTAAATCTTTTCATTAGTAGAATAACCATTTTCTTATTAATAAACGAATCCAATTAAATAATTAATTGGGTTCAAATATTCGTTGAATATTTAATCCGAAATTAAGGTAAATTCCGGAACACATTTTTGGGCTGATTAAAGCTTAGTAATTTAATTAAACCTTAATTAATTAAATCTTATATTTTAATTAAGTCTAGTAATTAATCCTTAAAGCATGATTTATTTATCAGCCCATTCATAAATTATCTCGGCCCAGTAGAAAATTGGCCCATCTGCAGAAGCCCATTTTCAATAAGAACCCAGCCCAAAGGAAGAAAACCCATTTTTCTCATCCTCATTCAACAACACACGCACGCACGCACACACACCACCCGCTCTCTTCCTCTCGAACTCACCCTCTTCCCCTCTCTACACGCAGAACCCCCTTCTCTCATTCACAACTTCTTCATCTGCAAAAACGCTGACGCCACACGACCGGTGCCGCCGCTGTTGAGCGGCCGTCGCCCTTCTTCTCCCTTGTTCCTCTCTCTAAAATCCCCAATTCTCAAAAACCCTAATCGAAATCCAATTTGCAAAATCGGAGTCGCCCTTCTCTCATCCTCGTACGCTTGTCTTCTTCCTATTCGCTGAAACGCCGGCGGAAAATCCGACTGCCATCGCCGCCTTTGCACCGCCGCCGCTTTGCTTCTATCACAGCACCTCCGCCGCTGCGAGTTTGCGGGCGCTGCAGCCTCGTTCCTGGTGCTGAGCCGCCACAGCGTTTTCAGTGAGGAGCTCGCCGCCGCCGCTGCTGCTGTAGCTCCGGTCTTCTTCTTCAATATCCGGTGAATTCATGGCGTCGCCGTCATTGTCTTTCTGTTGGCGATTACGCAGCACCGCCATTGCTCTGATTCTGAATGTATAGAGCACGAGCTCTTCCCTCCGACCATCTCCTTCCATCGCCGCTGTGGGATCGCCGTTGTCACCTTAGAAGGCTGCCGCCGCCGCGTCGTCTTCAAAACTGGAGAAGTAGACGCCGCTTTGTCACGCTCGCCCACAAGCCCTGCAGCCGACAAGCTTTCTTCAGCCGCCGCCGTCGAAGCCTGCCCGATGCCGCAGCTGCTTTACCTTTCCGGCAGACGACAAGCGAACGGCTCCCTCGTCCCGGTAACACTTCCTCAACTTCCCTCATTCATTAAGTTCTTAAAATCTCGGATTATGGAGAAGTGTTCGTTGGTTATCGATTTTTGTTACAAAAGCTTTGTTCTCTTGTTTGTTCTATCACATAATAAGTATATGTGTTTATTAGCCCTCGATTCTGAAATCATAAGTTTCAAACAAGGTTTGGTGTTCTTGTTCTTTTACGGATTTTCGCCTATACAAATATTTAGCTGTGGTTTGGTTTAACAAGCATTTCGAGTTATGAGATTTAGCATGCTCAGATTCCGGTTTAATAGCTTGGGAGAAGGCTACTTTTATTATTAATTCTTGTAGTATGAGGAAAGATAGTTTGTAGTTTATGTTATTAGGCATTAGCTTAGGATTTGAGTTCATGCTTTATTTACATGATTTCAGTTTCTTGATTTATTCTCTAGTTTAAAACATTGATAAAGAAGGCTGAAAATCCTTACAGTTTAGCTTGGTTTTGGTTGAAGAATGCTGTAGTTGGAATAGGTTAGGTAGAATGGAAAATAGCTTCTTCTTCTCTTGTTTTCTTGCCTCCGTTGTCAGCTTCTGCCCCTTCTTTGTTTCCTCTCCTTTTCTACGTTTTCATCTTCTCTTTTGACCGAGTATTTGTGTTTGATTTGTGCAGGGGAAGGAAGTGATGAAGAGGTTGATATAATAAGGAATAATAAGGGGAATTGTAGATAGTGTAGTAGCTACAGTAGTAGGGGTGCAAAAAGTCTTCATGGAGTAATTGAGATGAAGCTTTTTGAAGCTCACAAAATCTCTTAGCAAGATTTACTGAATTTAGGAGTAAATGTAAGGCTGTTTTGTTGACAATTGGGGGCCAAAGCCGTGTAAAATAAATTGCTCTTGCAGCAACTTTAATTTTGTAAAATATTTTATTTATTTGATTAGTTTTTGGACTCTTATGTGTATTTATATTTAGTAAATGGGCTGATGCTTTATTTGTTCTAGTACGGCAGAGGTTGAAATGGGTTTGACCCAATTTCTTTTATAAGAGTAAGTATTTTATTCTTGTTCCATTAATACTTAGAATTTAATTAAGCATTCTTTGATTAATCCGTTTAGAAATATTATACGGGAATATAATACTGAATTCGATTCGTTAGTTCGCAATAAAAATTACGAGATATAAATATAGATTTATATCTATTTCTAAATCGCAAAATAATGCAATTTCATATAATTCGAATAATAACAACTCTATTCGTCATAAATAAAGACAAGGCTATGCAATTTTTTTGAATTTTTACGCATTTTCTATTTATTAAAAGTCAGGGTATTACAAAAAATGTGGAATTTCAAATTCTATAATTAGGGTTTCACTAGTTTGATTTCATTTATATTTTCCTTGTTCTCTCGAGTCTCTTTATGCTTTTTGCCGGAATAATGGAGAACTTACATGGCCAAATTAATCACTCTATGACAAAGAGGAGCTCGTTAGGAAGCTATAGCAAAAAGCAGATCAAGAATCGGAGTTCGGACGAGAGAGAACGAGCAAAAACGGTGAAGTTGCGCAAGAGAAGGAAAACCGGCGGGTTGGCCGGCGGTTTGTCAAACCGCCGGGAACCAACATCAAACCGCCGGTTCACCACCTAATTTGGCAGCATAGATGGCAGTCTGGCCGGCGGTTTGCCAGACCGCCGGCTCCCCTTCCCACAGACCGCCGGTTCGGCGAGAAGTGCACTTAAGGGGCGAGTTCGGCTCGTCCAAACTCGCCCCGGTTCGTCCCGTTTCACCCTGATTCGATCCAAACTTGATTTGTGATGTATTTAACCCTAAAATCACCCCAATTTGGATATCTTTTGCATACTTTAATATTATAGAACCCTAGAAACATTTCCCTTTTTCCTTTTTAGTATTTTGAAGATTGTTGAAGCTAGTCTTGTTGGATTTACAATTGAAGACCACATTCTTCTTCCTTATTAAATTCTCTATCTTTTAAGCATGATTTCATTTACTTTTTATGGTTTAATTCCTTCAATTATGTTTAGCTAAATTTCCTTTGGTTCCAATATATGAAGATATGATCTAAATCCTTGGGATTTTAGGTTTTATTGTTGGATTTACCTTCTAATTCATATATCTTATGGTTTGGGACTTGTTTACATTGCATGATTGATTGGCCATCATTGAGTGCATACAAGGTGTTTGGTTAAATGCTTAGGAGGCTTTAATTCATAACACTTGGCATCAAATCACACCATATTAGTAATTCTTGCTAGTAGGAGCTTCTAGATAATTAATTGAGCTATTTGGAGTTAATCTATGCACCTTGAGACCTAGCGGAGATAGATGTCATAGGTTAATCCACTAATATTGGTTGCTTCGAGAGAAGAATTGATGTTTACTATATATAGAACTCCCGTATGAATTAGATTAAAATGACTAATCCATGCAAATCCTAAACCCTAGGCCTCTAGTGATTATTGGATTATATTTGGAACCAAGTTTTCTACTATTGTTTGTTAACTCTTGCTATTAGTTGTTATCTAGTTTGTTGCTTTTCAATTACATTGCTTGATAGAATTATTATATTTCTCATTAGCTAATCAAAAACACAAAAATATGTCACTTGTAAGCTTGAATAGTAGTTAGATAATTGGATTACTACTTGAATCTTAAACGACCTAGCATTCCTTGAGGATTCGACTCAATTATACTATAATTGATTATTATTGCATTCTTCCTCACCCCTAAAGTGAGGGCGGATCAATTTTTGGCGCCGTTGTCGGGGAATGTTTAGTTTGAGTTTCAATAGTCGATTTGGTTATTAAGTTACTAATTCAAGCATTTGTTTTTTTTAATTTTTATTTTGTAGGTTTATGCACACAAGGTCTAAAGGAAGACTCGTACAACCTTTGATTTTGAACTTTGAAAGAAGACATAGAAGACGGAATTCTATTGAAGAAGAAGCTATGGAAGGAAACAATTAAAACATGGAAGCTCTTATGAGAGAGATGGAAGAATTTCGTGCTTGGAAGGAAGATCAAGAGAGGAGAGCTAATGAGGCACAACAACCTCCACTCAACCAAATGTTCGAGCCTCCTACTCAACAATTTCAAGGAGGTGAATGGGGAACGATAAATGCTAACAACTTCGAGTTGAAATCCGGGCTTATTCAAATGATAAAGAGTGAGTAATTTGGGGGATCACCTATGGAAGACCCAAACACTCACCTTAGCACATTCTTAGATATGTGTGACACAGTGAAGCTCAATGGTGTCTCCAACGATGCAATTAGGATGAGGATGTTTGGCTTCTCATTGAGAGATCGAGCCAAAGATTGGTATAAGAGTTTGAATAAGACGGATATTCACACATGGGATGAGCTATGCAAGGCGTTTCTCAACAAATACTTTCCTCCTTCCAAGGCGCAAAAGCTTATATCCGAAATATCACACTTTTCTCAACAAGGCGATAAATCATTGTTTGAAGCTTGGGAGCGTTATAGGGAACTCTTGAGGAAGTGTCCCCAACATGGTTTCAATGAGGGTCAACAAATCACTAATTTTTATAGTGGTTTGACGCCTCACACAAGGAGCATAGTGGATGCGACTTCCGGAGGACGTTTGGTGAACCGGAATGCAAGGGAAGCTTTGAGGATAATCGAAGAAATGGCGGCTAATAGCTATCAATGGCCAATGGAAAGGGCTCATCCGAGGAAAGTTTCTTCTATTGTTGATGAGAAATATGAAGTCATGGCAAAGGAATTGGCCACTATGAAGAAGAAGTATGATGAAGCACAAGCTCAACTCAAAGTTGTTCAATCTCAAGAGATGTTAGAATCCGAGGTGATTGAGGATGCAAATTTTGTGAATCAAAGGAGTTATGGGAACTATAGGCAAGGGTTTCAAGGAAACGCTCAAGGGAACTATCAAGGAGGCCATTCTTATGGAACTCAAGGAGGGAACTTAGCCTATCATCCCAACAATCGTCCTCATCCCAACTTATCCTATGGGAATCCAAATAATGCCCAAAATCCACTACCGGGATTCTCTACTTCTCAAGGGAATGTTGAAGAGCAAAGGAAGACACCTTCTTCTATGGAGCAATTACTTCAACAACTTGTTGCAAATCAAGGACAAATGACTACTCAACAAAATAACATGGCTAACCAACAAACTCAAATGGCGAATCAACAAAACACTTTCATCCAACAAACCGGACAAAAGGTGACTACCTTGGAGAATAATATAACTTCATTGTCTAAACAAGTGAAGATGTTGGAAGGGAAACTAAGTCAAATGGCAAATCATGCTACCACTCAACATACTCCGGGCAAATTTCCAAGTAACACGGAAGTGAACCCTAAAGGATGCAATGCTATCACGTTGAGAAGTAGGAAAGGGTATGGGAACCATGCTGCATCCGGAAGTGGGAAGGAGAAGGTGCTAGTTGAAGATATACCTTATGAAGAAGAATTTTCAAAGCATAAAGAGAAATTACCAATAGAGGTTCAAGCTCCATGTGCAAAAGATGAAGGTTTAAAGAAAGTCACTCTTCAAGAAAAATTTCAAGAGGATGATTTGGTAGAGGCACCTATTCCTACCAAAGATGTGATTACTAAAGCTCCTTTCCCGCATCATTTGGCCAAGGCAAAAGTGGATGAGAAAATGAAGAGATTTTTAGAAATTTTCAATAAGGTACATCTAAACATTCCTTTACTAGATGCATTGAGGGATATGCCTAGCTATGCTAAGTTTTTGAAAGAGGTTGTTGCCAACAAAAGGAAGTTTGGTCAATTTGAGACTATAAACTTGTCAGAGGAATGTAGTGCAATCTTGCAAAAGAAGGATATACCTTCAAAACAAAAGGATCCCGGAAGTTTCACAATAGCTTGCCTGATTGGAGGTTCCAAATTTGGAAATGTTTTGTGTGATTTTGGAGCAAGTATAAATCTCATGCCTCTATCCATTTTCAAGAGATTGGAAATAGGTAATATCAAACCTATAGCCATAGCTCTCCAAATGGCGGATAGATCTATCACTTATGCAAATGGAGTGGTAGAAGATGTCCTTGTGAAGGTAGAGGATTTCATATTCCCGGTTGACTTTGTGGTTCTAGATATGCCAGAGGACAAGAACATGCCTATTATCCTTGGTCGTCCATTTCTTGCAACGAGACGAGCCCTTATTGATGTACAAGAAGGCAACCTCACTTTTTGAGTCAATGATGAATCACTCACTCTTTCCATATTCGATGTTATGAAGAAGGTCGATGATTCTCATGTTGAAGAATGTAAGATGATCTTTACCTTGCCTACTTCTATGGCTAAGGATCCAGTGGAAAATGTCATCTCCAATTCTATTTATACCTATTCCGATTTGGAGGATGCTTGTGATGATCTACTTGAATCACTTGCAAGGATTGATGCTAACCAAGGTTCTCCGAAGGATGAAGTGAAGTACCTTGATATCAACAAACCGGGGGAAGTTGGAAGTTCATCTCAAGAGGAATCATCTTCAAATACTTCTCCTTCAAATCATGAGTTAAAACCTCTTCCGGATCACCTAAGGTATGCTTTTCTTGGTGATAAAGATTCCTTTCCGGTGATCATATCACAACATCTTTCTACATCCGAAGTTGATAAATTATTGAGGGTGCTTAGAAGGTATAAGAATGTGATTGGTTGGACCATAGGTGATATTAAGGGAATTTGCCCATCGGTTTGTATGCATAGAATATTGATGGAGGATGGTTTTCGTCATAAGGTTCAACCTCAAAGGAGGTTGAACCCCGTATTGCAAGAGGTTGTTCGGAAAGAGGTATTGAAGTTGCTAGATGCAGGGATGATATATGCAATTTCCGACAGTGAGTGGGTTAGCCCAACACAAGTGGTCCCAAAGAAGGGTGAATTGACTGTGATCACCAATGAGAAAAATGAGATGATTGCTACAAGATTGGCCACCGGATGGTGAGTTTGCATTGACTATAGGGTATTGAATTCTACTACAAGGAAGGACCACTTTCCTCTTCCTTTTATCGACCAAATGTTGGATAGATTGGCCCCGAAGACCAACGCAAGATGGCATTTACTTGTCCTTATGGAGTATTTGCTTTTCGGAGGATGCCTTTTAGTTTGTACAATGCCCCGGCTACATTTCAAAGGTGCATGATGTTGATTTTTGATGGTCTTATTGAAAACATAATGGAAGTGTTTATGGATGACTTTTCGGTGTTTGGCTCAAGTTTTGATACATGCTTAGATAATCTCTCAATTGTGTTACAAAGATGTGAAGAGAAGTCTTTAGTACTCAACTGGGAAAAATGCCACTTCATGGTCAAGGATGGAATTGTGCTTGGTCATAAGGTCTCTTATGATGGATTAGAAGTTGATAGAGCCAAGATCATTGCAATTGAGAAGCTTCCTCCACCAACCAATGTGAAATCTATTTGAAGTTTTCTTGGTCATGCCGGGTTTTATCGAAGATTCATAAGGGATTTCTCGAAAATCACAAAACCTCTATGTTCTCTTTTGGAAAAGGGTGTTAAGTTTGAGTTTGATGACAAGTGTTTGAAAGCATTTGAGACTTTAAAGAAGGCTTTAATATCAACTCCCGTCTTGATTACCCCATGTTGGAGTGACCCATTCATATTGATGTGTGATGCTAGTGATTGGGCATTGGGAGTTGTGTTGGGCCAAATCCGGGACAAGGTATTTCGAGTTATTCATTATGCTAGTAAGACCTTGGATTCGGCTCAAAGGAACTACACAACAACGGAAAGGGAATTCTTGGCTATTGTCTTTGCATTTGAAAAGTTTCGGGCTTATCTTGTTGGAAACAAAACCATTGTGTATTCGGATCACACGGCCATTCGTCAACTTATGGCCAAGAAGGATGCTAAACCTCGCCTTATTCGTTGGATTCTTCTTCTACAAGAGTTTGATGTGGAGATTCGAGATCGAAAAGGTTGTGAGAATGTCATAGCGGATCATCTATCTTGTCTTGAAGATCCAATTGAAGGTGAAGATGGCGAGTTGGAAATTGGTGAGTGTTTTCCCGATGAAAAACTCCTTTGCTTAACAATCTTTGTTTTGAAAGTTCACAAATGTTGGTTTGCCGATTATGCAAACTACTTGGTTCTTCATGAGTTACCTCCAACTTTCACTACGGATTATGCTAAGAAGAAGTTTCTCCGTGAAGTGAATTTCTATTATTGGAGTAGTCCTCATTTGTGGAGAAGATGTGCCGATGGTGTGATTCGGAGATGCATTATGGAGGTTAATTGACAAAAGATCATCAAGGAATGCCACAACGGACCAAGTGGTGGACATTTTGGAGCCAATCGAACGGCCATGAAGATTTTTCAAAGTGGTTTTTATTGGCCTTCGATATTTAGAGATTGTCAAGCTTATGTCAAGACATGTGATCGTTGCCAAAGAATAAGAAATATCTCTAAGAGAGATGAGATGCCCCAAAATGTCATGATTGAGGTGGAGTTGTTTGACGTGTGGGGAATCGACTTTATGGGCCATTTTCCAACTTCGTGTGGATTTTCCTATATTCTTCTTGCCATATAATACGTGTCTAGATGGGTCGAGGCCATTCCAACCTCGACAAATGATGCAAAAGTGGTTATCAAGTTTCTCAAAAAGAATATTTTGACTCAGTTTGGAACTTCAAGGGCATTGCTTAGCGATGGGGGGTCCCATTTCAACAACAAATGGTTGGGAAGTGTGCTTGCGAAGCATGGAGTGAAGCACAAAGTCACTTCACCGTATCACCCTCAAGCTAATGGTCAAGCCGAGCTCGCAAATCAAGAGATCAAGCAAATCTTGGAGAAAACGGTCACCACTCGAAAAGATTGGGCAAACAAACTTGATGATGCGTTGTGGGCTTATAGGACGGCGTACAAGACTCCCATTGGTATGTCTCCTTTTCAACTCATATTTGGGAAGTCTTGTCATTTACCTGTGGAAATCGAGCATCAAGCATATTGGGCTACTCGAGCCATCAATTTTGATTTCAAAGGAGCCGGATATAGTTGCATTGATCATCTTGTTGAGTTAGAGGAATGGAGAAACGAGGCCTATGAGAATTCTTGAATCTATAAGGAAAGGGCGAAGAGATTCCACGATATGGGCATCCGGATGAAGGAACTTGGTCCGGGAGATGAGGTGTTGCTCTTTAATTCTAAACTTCATCTTTTTCCGGGAAAACTTAAGTCTCGATGGACCGGGCCTTACGTTATCTACAAAGCTAATAAAAATGGCACCTTCGATCTCTTGAAAGATGATGGTTCCAAGTTTCTTGTCAATGGCCATCGTCTCAAACCCTACTTCAAGTCGGAGAGGACTCGTGAGGAGTCAGTTTTCTATCTCAATGATCCATGAAGAATGAGGTATCGTCGAGCTAACGACGTTAAACAAAGCGCTCGTTGAGAAGGCACCTCAACACGTATCCTTTTATTTTTCATTTTAGTTTAGTTTGAATTTTATTTTCGATTTTCGTTTCACTTTTCATTTTATTTTGGAAAATTCCATAAAAATTCAAAAAAATTAAAAATAAAAATTAAAACATGTTTAGGGGGTCTCGATGGAGGGTTGGGAGTCGGCCCTTCCTGTTGGAAGGGCCGAAAAATGGCCCAAAATCGAGCCGGAAAGCAGCTCGGCGGTTTGGCCGGAAAACAAGCCCAAACCGCCGAGAATCAAGCTCCATATTTCAAGATAGATGGCGGTCTGGCCGGCGGTCTGCCAGACCGCCGGTTCACCTTGCACAGACCGCCGGTCAACCCCTTATCCCCCTTTATTTCTATTTTTGTGTTATTTTCTCATTTTTTTTCAATTTCAAACCAAATTTCTCAAGAACAAACCCATTTTCCCTCTTTAGAACTTCATTTTTCATCCTCCAATTACTTCCAAATCACTTGGAATTAAGTTTAATCCTTCCATAGGTCCATTACCCATCCTAAAACTTGCATTTTGAACCAAAGAAATCACATTTTCTCCCACATTTGCATAAAAAATGAAAATTTTACTTCCTTTGGAAAGAGTTGAATTTCTTCAAGTTTCTTCAAGATAATGAGGTAATATGCTCTATACCTTTGCTTTATTGAGTTTCTACTTGCTATATATGAAGGGATATGAGTGTTTTGCTTTTCATTTTTATGGAAATGAATAGAAATTCTTGCTAGGTTTTTTCTTGAATATTGAAGACACTCTTGAATGGAAAATGTGGAAAAGGACATGAATTGGATAGCATTGATTCTTCCCTTTAGGAATTATGCTAAATATACTCTTGAAATTGCACTTCCATATGAATGATGTCTCTTTATGCATTTGGGCATGCTTGGAATAAAGTTGGATGACTTTTGCATCAAGGGTGAACACTTGAATGTATATGTTTGATTTTTGGATAGGAATTTATTTCTTGAATGCTTCAATGCTTGAAGAGATCATGAATTAAGGGAGTTTTGGTTTGTAAGAAGAATTTTTTTCATTGCATTACTCTTTTGAATTGTATTTTTACATGAACTTGAATATCTTTTCACTTGAATATGCTTGAATGGGTTAGAAGAATTTTTCTTGAATTTGTGGAGGTCATGTGAATAATTTGATAGATGTTGGTTTCAAATGTCACTTCTTGAATGTATGAATGCCAAAATGGGGGGTAATGGATAGGAGATATGTTGTTTGATAAGTGAAAATTCCTTGTTTAAGTTTTAAATCTTATTTGGAATTCTTCACCTCTTGTAGAGAAAAAGGAGCAAAAGGAAAAGGTACTTCAAAGGCACCCTCAAAGGCCTTGGTCACCTACTCCAACAAAAGGCGAAAAGATGGATCTTCTTCTTCTCAACCAAGAAACACCATCTCAAGTACAATGAATCCAAAAGTCCCGGAAACTCATGGACTTCACTTGAGCAATAATGATGAAAGGGCGGCATTTGCTACACTTGTCACAAAGGACATTGAGGTGACTAGATTTCCATCTCGAGAAGTGTTGCAAACCCTTGGGCTCTATGACAATGTGAAGGCCCTTTTTGATAATGTTGGGTGGGGTGATTTCCTTGATGATACCATTCAAGATCGGAGGACTTATGCCAAGGTTACGCTTGAAATGATGAGCACGTTGGAGGCCACGAATGTACATGCCTTGCAAAATATCAAGTTTCAACTTTACGGTGAAAGGCATGAGATGTCCTTAGATGACATTGATGATGCATTTGGTGTTCCCCACGGAGGTGATCAACTCATAGAGAGGGTGTTCGACCATAATAATTTTTGGAACAAGCTCGTTCCCACTTCACAAGAAGGGTATAGGTCCGGATATTCTAAATCTAATGAAGTAAGGAACCCAATGCTCCGAATGGTTTTGAAGATCCTATCTCACACCATCATAGCTCGGAAAGAGAATACTTCGGTGAGGAATGATGACCTATTCGTTCTCCATGCCATGCTCACCGGAAAGAGAATTAGTTTTTGTAAGCTCTTCATTCCTCAATTGGAAAAGCAAGCTCGTGGTGAAATTGGAAAGATAAATATTGGTGGGATGCTCACACCAATTACAAGAAAAATCAAAGGGAATCTTGGTGGATATCCTCTGATGAGAGGTGATTTTCTTTTCGATATCATCAAGCTCCGGTATTTGAGGTTCATTAATTCGGTTTCCCCTCCATATTACTTCCGAATAACTAAGGAAGAGTTGTACCCATTGCCTAATGCAATGAGCATTTTGGTGACAAATGTTGAAGAAAGGGAAAATTGGTACTTGACCACCCCCTTGCATTATGTAATCATGAAAGGTCACATATTTAAACATGGTGAGGGGGATCAATACTCACTTGGTAGAAGAGGTCATATGGAGGTGGAAGAGGAGAACATGGAAGGGATGGATAACGACTCAATGGGAGATGAAGAAGATCCAAGTGGTTCCTTAGATGAAGGAAGGTTTGAGGTTCTTGAGAGTCGAATGGAAGGCATGGAGAGTAATTTCAAATCTTTGGAAGCTCAAGTCACGGTTATGAGACATGAGATGACATCAATCCTGAATCACTCAATTGGAAGAAGCAAGAAGAAGCGAGAGAATGGAAGCACTCCTTGAGAGCTTTAGGGAATATCAAATTGGCCAAGGCGCCACTTGGCCAAGACCGCCCCCGAAGTAGCTCGGAATGTTTGTAAGTGTAATTTAAATCCATTATTTATGTTTCCCTCCAAACTCATTTTAGAATTTATTTTCTAAAATAAGTTTGGGGGAGGGGGGGTAAGATAATGAATTTAAATTACTTACATTTCATGCTTTTAAATTCTTTTTAACTATGCTTATCTTTTACTTCTTTGCTTCTTTGTATATTTTTTGTCTCTTTAATGTGATTGGTGATATTTATGTGCCTTGCTTGTCATTCGATGGGTTGATGATTCGGATATGTTGGTTTTGATTGAGTGAATGGAGTTGTTGGATTTTTGGTGAGAAGTTTGGTTTGGAGGTGGTTCTTGGAGAATGGATTTGTTGTGAAAGATTTTGGTCATTGTTGGTTTGTCTTATTGCTTTGTGGTGTGAATTTGTTGAAAGTTTGTTGTTTTGCTCTATTGCATTTGGGGATGAATAGGGGTTCAATGAATAGTTTGTTGATTCATGAGGTTTGTGTGTCGAATCTTTGGTTTTGAGTGCGAAATTTTTAGAAAGAGAAAAGTCTTAAGTTTGAGAATGAATGTATGCTTGCATGCTTGAGTGTGAAAGAATGTGTTTAATTTCTTAAGTGCGTTTGGGTGAGATGCCAATGATTGATGCTAAATGGTGACATTTTTGAAATTTCTCAAGTTTGAGTCAAGCATGATTAGGGTTATTTCACTTGAATAGCTTGGGAGGATTGATTTTAGGCACTTAGGCTCTAGGCAAAAAGCTTGAGAGGATTTTGAACCTTAAACTATGCATCTTACATAGTTAATTTCCTTTCTTGAGAGCTTGATCTTGCATTACATTTTCTTTGCTAGAACTTGCCTTGATATTCTTGTTAGAAATATTACATGTGTGCATAATTAGGAGATGATCTTAGGCCATCATTGTTTAGCCCATTTTCCCTAAACACTAACCTATCTTTCATTACCATTGTCATCCCATTTTGAGCCTTAAATAGAGCCTTTTCTTCTTAAACCGGATGATAGGGGGTGAAGGATGGTTAAGGGAACCTTGGTGAAGTTGAAAATTCATGAAAAATGGTGGGTGATGGTGAAGGGTCTAGAGATTGATTTTGAAATGAAAGAACACTCCTATAAGCTCAATGTTAGAAAAGAAAAGAATAAGAACAAAGTTCTTATTGAAAAAAAAAGAAAAAAAAAGAGAGAATAAGAGCATAAAGGAGTGCGTCTTTAGATGCTTTGTAGAAGCTTGGGGTTTCATTTAATAAAAAGGGATTGGATAAGGTGGAAGATGAAGAAATTCATACTTAGAGAAGTGAAAAAAGGAGGTGAAGGAGCTTAGATGAAGATTTAAGCCACTTAGCCTAAAATTCCCTACCTTAACCAATGTCCCTATATTACAAGCTTAAGAAAGACCTTTTTGATCCTAATTTGTGCATGCATTGTGGTATTGAAAACTTGAGTTGATAGGCAAGCTTATGGTTAAAGTTATGTATTGTATGATTTCGATGAGTGCTTACCTTCTCTATATATTGAGGGATCGAGTGATACACATGTTTCGTGTGAGGTCTAGAGTCGAAAGTGGTTGAGTGATTGAGTTCTAAGTTAGGATAATGATTGATCTTATGAATGTTTGGCTTGACTTGAGAATTTCCTTGAACAAAAATGGTTTTTGAGATGATATGAGGCATCGAGGAACTCAAAATGCACACCCCATACGTGTTAAGTGTTTTAATTGTTCGTTTCATTGTTCAGGACGAACAATGGCATAAGTTTGGGGAAGTGATTAACACGTATTTTGTGTGCATGTTATTTTGCATGTGTTTAAGTCTCGATTTATGTGCTTAAATGTTAGAAATGCTAGAGTTTCTTAACTTATAGCAAACTTTAGACTTTTCTCATTTTCCCCCGATTTTCGATCCATTTTTGTAAGAATTTGAAAGAGCATTCAAGTAGCTAAGGATCGAGGGCTGGAAACGAGGAAGAATCGAGCTCTATTAGAGTGAAACTTGTGTTTAAAAATGTGGAATTTCAAATTCTATAGTTAGGGTTTTACTAGTTTGATTTCATTTATATTTTCCTTGTTCTCTCGAGTCTCTTTATACTTTTTGCAGGAATAATGGAGAACTTACTTGGCCAAATTAATCACTCCATGACAAAGAGGAGCTCGTTAGGAAGCTATAACAAAAAGTGAATCGAGATTCGGAGTTCGGACGAGAGAGAACGAGCGAAAACGGTGAAGTTGCGCAAGAGAAGGAAAACCGGCGGGTTAGCCGGCAGTTTGTCAAACCGCCGGGAACTAACATCGAACCGCCGGTTCACCACCTAATTTGGCAGCATAGATGGCGGTCTGGCCGGCGGTTTGCCAGACCGCCGGCTCCCCTTCCCACAGACCGCCGGTTCGGCGAGAAGTGCACTTAAGGGGCGAGTTCGGCACGTCCAAACTTGCCCCGGTTCATCCCGTTTCACCCCGATTCGACCCAAACTTGATTTGTAATGTATTTAACCCCTAAATTCACCCCATTTTGGATATCTTTTGCATACTTTAATATTGTAGAACCCTAGAAACATTTCCCTCTTTCCTTTTTTAGTATTTTGAAGATTGTTGAAGCTAGAGTTGTTGGATTTACAATTGAAGACCACATTCTTCTTCCTTATTAAATTCTCTATCTTTTAAGCATGATTTCATTTACTTTTTATGGTTTAATTCCTTCAATTATGTTTAGTTAAATTTCCTTTTGTTCCAATATATGAAGATATGATCTAGATCCTTGGGATTTTAGGTTTTGTTGTTGGATTTACCTTCTAATTCATATGTCTTGTGGTTTGGGACTTGTTTACATTGCATGATTGATTGATCATCATTGAGTGCATACAAGGTGTTTGGTTAAATGCTTAGGAGGCTTTAATTCATAACACTTGGCATCAAATCACACCATATTAGTAATTCTTGCTAGTAGGAGCTTCTAGATAATTAATTGAGCTATTTGGAGTTAATCTATGCACCTTGAGACCTAGCGGAGATAGATGTCATAGGTTAATCCACTAATATTAGTTGCTTCGAGAGAAGAATTGATGTTTACTATATATAGAACTCCCGTATGAATTAGATCAAAATGGCTAATCCATGCAAATCCTAAACCCTAGATTTCTAGTGATTATTGGATTATATTTGGAACCAAGTTTTCTACTATTGTTTGTTAACTCTTGCTATTAGTTGTTATCTAGTTTGTTGCTTTTCAATTATATTGCTTGATAGAATTATTATATTTCTCATTAGCTATACAAAAACACAAAAATATGTCACTTGTAAGCTTGAATAGTAGTTAGATAATTGGATTACTACTTGAATCTTAAACGACCTAGCATTCCTTGAGGATTCGACTCAATTATACTATAATTGATTATTATTGCATTCTTCCTCACCCCTAAAGTGAGGGCGGATCACATATCCAAGATAACAAAGTCCGCGGGGAAGATAAACTTCTCAACTTTCACTAACACATCTTCAACCACTCCTTGAGCATAAGATATGGAAGGATCAACCATTTGGAGACAAATAGATGTAGGTTTGATTTTTCCAATATCCAATCTCCTAAAAATAGTCAATGGCATCAAATTGATGCTAGCTCCAAGATCACATAAGACATTCCCAAACTTTTTCCCTCCAATCACACATGCTATTGTGAAGCTTCCGGGATCCTTCTTCTTCAAAGGCATTTTCCTTTGAATCACCGTACTAACCTCCTCCGTTAGGCTAATTGTTTCAAATGAACCAAACTTTCTCTTGTTAGCAACAACATCCTTCAAAAACTTCATATAGCCGGGCATATCTCTCGAAGTGCATCAAGCAAGGGAATGTTGATTTGTACCTTGTTGAATATGTCCAAGAATATTTTCATCTTCTCATCAATCTTAGGCTTGGCTAGACGATGAGGGAATGGAACTTTCGTGATCACATCCTTGGTAGGAAAAGGGGCTTCAATCAATTCTTCTTTTGGTGCCTCTTCTTGCACTTCTTTGCTTGAATTTTCCTCATTGATAGGAGACTCTTCATAAGGTATATCTTCAACAAGAACCTCCTCTTTTCCACTTCCGGATGTAGCATGGTTCTCATAGGCTCTTCCACTCCTCAATGTGATAGCATTACATTGGTTCTTTGGATTTACCTCCGTATTACTTGGAAACTTTCCCGGGGTGTGTTGAGTGGTGGCTTGGTTAGCCATTTGACTTATTTGGCCCTCCATCATCTTCACTTGCTTTGTCAAAGAGGTGAGTGAATTTTCCAACGCACTAACCTTTTGCCCGGTTTGTGTGATAAGCGAGCTTTGTTGATTTGCCATTTGTTGGACAAGTTGCTCAATAGAAGGAGATGTCTTCTTCGGTTCTTCAATTACTCTTTGAGAGACAGAGAATCCGGGAGGTGGAAATTGAGCGTTGTTAGGATTTCCATAAGAGAGGTTGGGATGAGTTCAGTTGTTGGGATTATAGGCTTAATAGCCTCCTTGATGACCATAAGAATTCCCTCCTTGTGGCTTCCCTTGGAACCCACCTTGATAATTCCCTTGAAATCCTTCTTGAGCTCTTTGAAAATTTGGCTTGTTGAAATTCCCATATGGCCTTTGGTTCACATAGCTCACTTCTTCATTTTCATTGTACTCTTCACTCTCTTGGGCTTGAACCACTTGCATATCTCTTTTCAACCTCCTCTCTTCTTCAAATTCCTTTTTGAGGAGGGTGTATTGTGTAGTTAACTCATCAATGGCCATTGATAACTATTGGTGGCCATCTCTTCAATGATCCTATGGGCTTCTTTTGCATTTCGATGCACTAGAAAACCCCCGGATGTAGCATCTACTATGCTCCTCGTGTGTGGAGAGAGTCCACTATAGAAGTTGACTATTTGTTGAGCTTCACTAAAACTGTGTTGAGGGCACTTGCGTAGGAAGTCCCTATACCTCTCCCAAGATTCAAATAAAGTTTCATCAACATGTTGTGAGAAGTGTGAGATTTCCGATATGAGCTTTTGAGCCTTCGAAGGAGGGAAGTACTTGACAAGAAAAGCTTTGCATAGTTTTTCCCATGAAGTGATCTCGCTCTTATCAAGGTTTTTAAACCACTCCTTTGCACGATCTCTTAGAGAAAAGTTGAAGAGCTTCATCCTTATAGCACCCTCCGGCATTCCATTGTGTTTCACCGTGTCACAAATCTCCAAAAACGTGCTCAAATAAGCATTAGGATCCTCGTTTGGCCTCCCACCGAATTGCTCGGATTGGACCATTTAGATAAGGCCGGTCCTTATCTCAAAGTTGTTTGCATTGACACGAGATCCCCATGCTTCTCCTTGAAATTGATCCGTAGGAGATTCGAATATTTGGTTGAATGGAGGTTGTTGATCTTCTTGAGCTCTTCGTTCTTGCTCATCTTTCCAAGCTTGCATATCCTCCAATTGTTTCCTAAGAGCCTCAATCTCTTGATTGTTAGCCATATCTTGATCTTCAATAGAATTCCTTCTTTTATACCTTCTTTCAAAGTTCAAGATCAAAGGTTGAACAAGTATTCCTTAGATCTTGTGTGCATAAACTTACAAAACAAAAATCAAAAGAAACAAATGCTTGAATTAGTAACTCAATAGCCAAAAATTGATCGCCCCTCACTTTAGTGGTGAGGGAAATGCAATAATAATTGATAAGTATCAAGTTGAATCCACATGAATGTTATGGCAAATGAGATTCAAGTAGTAATCTAGCTATATCTATCACTATCCAAGCTACCAACTAACATGTTTTTGTGTTTTTGGATTATTTAATGACAAATAAAAAGTAATTAACAAGTTTAGAACTTAACTAAGCAAGTAACAAGTAGCAAATGATATAAAATCAATAGGAAATGCAAGTGACTCCAATTATCCTTCACTTAGGTCTAAGTGATAGGGATGCGACACTCTAACTAGAATTAGCCATTTTAATCCAATTTCATGTGGGAAACCTCCTAAGTATGATTCACTCAATTACTCATTGTAATGAAATCAAGTAGATTAATGAAAGACCCAATTCCTACTAAGATATTAAGCAATTCATTAACTCCTAATAGATCATGGAGTTCCTTAACCCTACTATACTTTAGCATGCAAATCTCTTGATCCTAACATCTAATCTAAGCCTCCTAAGCATTAGATCAAACACTTGGTATGCAACTATGGTGATCAATCACAATTACTTAATAAAACATAGCCCCAAGAGAAATGAACATGAAATTAGAAGGTAAATTCATAATTAAAGCCTAATCCCATCACTTATCCCTAATCTACATATAATTGGAATCTAAAGAGATCTAGCTGGACATGATTAAGGAAATTAAACCATAAAAAGTAAATGAAATCATGCTTAAAAGAAAGAGAATTTAATAAGGAAGAAGAAAATGGTCTTGAATCTTGAATCCACAAAGTAATGCTCTCCAAATTTTGAAAATACTAAAGTGGAAAGAGGGAAATATTTCTAGGGTTCTAAGATTATTAAAATATGCCAAAGATACACCAATGGGGTGAATTTTGGGATTAAATACATAGAAAATCGAGTTTGAGTACAATCGGGGTGAAACGGGACGAACCGGGGCGAGTATGGACGAGCCGAACTCGCCCCCTTAAGTGAGGAAAAGTCTGCCAACCGGCGGTCTGGCAGACCGCCGGCCCAGACCGCCGAACTCTCTGAACACCACGGTGACCTGGTAGCTTGGCCGGCGGTCTGACAGACCGCCGGTCTTCTTCCTTTGACCGGTCCGAGCCCATCTTCGTTTCTTGCGCGTCTTCTCCATTTTTGCCCGTTCTCTCTCGTAGAACTCCGATTCTCAAACCGCTTTTTGCTACGGACTCCTAACAAACTCCTTTTCGACATGTAATGATCACATTGGCCAAATGAGTTCTTCATTATCCTACAGAAAGGCACAAAAAGACTCGAGAGAACGAGGAAAACATAAACAAAATGGAACTCATGAAACCCTAACTTTATAAATTTGAAATTCCACATATTTAAGCACAAGTTTCACTCTAATTTAGCTCGATTCATCCTTGTTTCTGGCCTTCGATCCTTAGCCATATGAATGCTCTTTCCAAATTTTATAAAAATAGATCGAAAACCGAAAGAAAACGAGAAAAGTAAAAAGTATGCTACAAGTTAAGAAACCCTAGCATTTCTAACATTTATGCACCTAAATCGAGACTCAAACACATGCAAAACACACTCGACATGCACATAAAATACGTGTTAATCACGGAGAGAGCGGCTGCTTCACGTCGAAGATCAAGGAAAGGAGGCAGCGCCGCGGCGGTGATAAACACCGCGGCTAGGGTTTCAACCCTACCGCGGCTGTTTGTGATCACCGGACGTCGCAGCTGCTTCTAGTTGCTCTCCTCAACGGCGTCGACGCACCGGAGGGACAACAACAACAGTGGGAGCAGCAGTGGTGCTGGATTAATCGCCGGTTTTTTAAAACCCTAGAATCCACAAAGAATGCAATGACGAATGAGATTCAAGTAGTAATCTAGTTACCTAACTACTATCCAAGCTACCAACTAACATGTTTTTGGGTTTTTCCTTTCAATGATAATAGAAACTAAATAACAATGAAAAGTAAGCAACTAGATATCAACAACTAATAACAAGCGATTAAAAATCAATAGGAAAGAGTTTGGTTCCAAATATAATCCAATAATCACTAGAAGCCTAGGTTAAGAATTTGCATGGATTAGCCATTTTAATCTAATTCATATGGGAGTTCTATATATAGTAAACATCATTTCTTCTCTCAAAGCAATCAATATTAGTGGATTAACCTATGACATCTATCTCCGCTAGGTCTCAAGATGCATAAATTAACTCCAAATAGCTCAATTAATTATCTAGAAGCTCCTACTAGCAAGAATTACTAATATGGTGTGATTAGATGCCAAGTGTTATGAATTAAAGCCTCCTAAGCATTCAACCAAACACCTTGTATGCACTCAATAATGGCCAATCAATCATGCAATAATATTCAAGACCCAAATCACAAGACATATAAATTAGAAGGTAAATCCAACAACAAAATCCAAAAACCTAGTATTCTAGATCATATCTTCATATATTGGAACCAAAGAGAAATTTAGCTAGACATAATTGAAGAAATTAAACCATGAAAAATAGATGAAATCATAAGGAAAAGAAAGAGAATTAAATAAGGAAGAAGAATCTATATTGGAATTTAAATTCCAACAAGTGTAGCTCAAGCAATCATGAAAATACTAAAGAAGAAAGTATAAAATCTAATTAGGGTTCTTGGAATGTAAAGTATGGAAAAGATACATGAAAAAGGGAAGAATATGGGGTTAAATACATTAAAAATCAGATTTGGATCGAGTTGGAGCAAATCGGTGCGAGTCGGGACGAGTTCGGGCGAGTTTGGGCGAGCCAAACTCGCCCTTAAATTGAATTCTCACGCAACCGGCGGCCTAGGCTGAACAACCGGCGGCCTGGTGGGCTGCCGGTCCAGGTCGCCAGACTCTTTGCGGTCCACGGCGGTCCAGGGGTCGCCTGACCGGCGGTCTGGTGGCCTGCCGGTATAGGCCGCCGGTCAAGCGCCTCTTGACCGGTCAACTTTGTCTCCTTGCGCGACTTTTCTGTTTTCGCTCGTTCTCTCTCGTCCGAACTCCGATTCGCGAACCGCTTTTTGCTACGGACTCCTAACGAACTCCTCTTCGACATGGAATGATCAAATTGGCCAAATGAGTTCTTTATTATCCTGAAAAAAAAACGTGAAAAGACTTGAGAGAACGAGGAAAACATAAACAAAGTTAAACTTGTGAAACCCTAACTCTATAACTTGAAGTTCCACATTTTTAAACACAAGTTTTTTAAAGACTTAGCCACATGAATGCTCTTTCCAATTCTTACAAAAATAGATCGAAAATCGAAAGAAAACGAGAAAAGTAAAAAGTATGCTACAATTTAAGAAACCCTAGCATTTCTAACATTTAAGCACATAAATCGAGACTCAAACACATGCCAAATACACTTGATATGCACATAAAATATGTGTTAATCACTCCCCCAAACTTAAGCCATTGTTCGTCCCTAACAATGAAATGAACAATCAAAACACTTAACACGTATGGCGACTCCCAGTGGACCTCTCTCCGAGCTCATGTGAAGACGACGGCAGCAGCGATGGCTGTAGCAGCGAGGGAGAAGGTGACGACGGCTGGAAGACGACCGAAGCTCTCGGCTGTTAGGGTTTTCCAAAAATTCTAACGGGCCGAGCTTTTTGGCCCAATTCTAGCTCGTTTTCTCGGCCCGTTCTTCAGCCCAACGTCACATCTCAATTTTTCAAGCTCGTTCGAAGAAACTCAAGGCCATGATGATTGGATAATTATTTATTACCTTGTGCTCATTTTTTTGATGTTTGTGGATAATATGTTGTTTAACTATCGAGATTTTTAATTACATGCTATGCTTGAGAAATGAATTAAAACCTTAATTTTAAATTACTAAGTGATATTATATGAATTTTAATTTTTGATTAATTTTTCTATTTTTTAAAAATTATTATTAATTCTAGCCTCCATAATTGGTTTAAAAATGAATTAATTAGCATTTGCTCACTGATCCGAGCATATCCCTACGGAGATGCTAATTATGGATTTCATTGGTTTAAACTTCGTATGATAATATTGAAAAATTATTTTATATCGATATCACCCCCCTACGGTAGGGTTATTCTTATAAAATAGATTTTTAGAATATTAAATTATGGTATTCACTTAGATGTAAATTTATTGATTATTTCCCCTATGGAAAGGTAATTAATTAAATTTGCATGGCTAGGAGTGACCGAGTGTTAATTTCATCAATTATAGGGTGAAGGTTGATTGAATAATGAAATTAAAGGCGTAAAAACCTACTTAAATTGATTATACGTAAACGTCCACCCTACGTAGCTTGCATATAAAGTCTTAAGGAGTCGGGGGTTGTATTTTATATTGATTTAAGGTTTTACAATAAAATAAATGCTTCAAAGTATATGACTTTGACTTTGTGTTATTTATTTATTTCTAGCTACATTATGTCTTTCAATCCCCTTGCTTCAATTCTCAAAGAAAACAAACTCAAAGGTTCCAATGACCTTGATTGGAAATGAAACTTAGATATTGTCCTTACTGCTGACAAACATAAATTTGTCCTTACTGAGGAATGCCCCCCTGAACCAGCTGCAGGAGCTACAGCCGAACAACGTGAGGCTTATACCAACTGGAAAAAGGCAGATGAGATGGCAAAATGTTACATACTGGCTTCAGTATCGACCATTTTGCAGTATCAATATCAGAATGTCGAAACAGCAGCTGGTATGATCCTGAGCCTTCACGAGATGTTTGGTCATCACGGTCGTCAGACGTGTCAAAAGGCTATGAAATAGGTTTTAACGCTGAAAATCTGACGGGGAATATGTGAAGGAACATGTTCTTAAGATGATTGGTCATCTTAATGAACTAGAGGGTCTAGGTGCTGAAATCGATGTGGAATCACAGGTCGATATCATCATAGAATCAATACCTAAGTCATTCAACCAGTTTCGGCTGAACAACAACATGAATCCAAAGGATTACACGTTGGCCCAACTGTTGAATGAGCTGGTGCAAGCTAAGACGGTGATTAAGTCTGATCCTCAGGCTCACAACACTACAGCTTCTACTTCTACTAAGCCTAAAGGCAGATTTAGAAAGAAGAAGAAGCAGGGTAGTCAGAATCAAGGGGTGGTCACTCAGAAGGGCAAGGGACCTCAAGGTCGCATAAAGAAGCCTAAAGGGAGGTGTTACCGTTGTGGGCAGAAAGGACACTACAAGGCATCTTGTCCTCAAATGAGGACGGACAGTGGTCAAGGTACATCTTGTGCACTAGTTGTCGAAACTTGTTTAGCGGCTAGTTCTATCAACACTTGGGTTGTAGATACTGGAGCCACTGATCATGTATGTTTTGACTTGCAGGGGTTCATTCAAACACGGCGTGTTAGTGCATGCGAGATTACCATCACCATGGGGAATGCTGCGAAAGTGGCGGTTTCAACAGTGGGAGTTGTCAGTTTACCGTTTTTTGATAAAATTTTGGTTTTAAGAGATGTTTTGTTAGTACCCGGTTTTCGGAGGAACTTGATTTCGGTTTCCAAATTATATTTGGATGGATATTCTGTTTCTTTCGGTTTTGAAAATGTTACTATTTATCTTAATGGTGATATTATAGTTCTGGTACTATGTCTAACAATCTCTATACCATAAACTGCACATATACTGCATTGAATATCACATCATCATATTCTAAGAAACGTAAGTTTTCTTCGAGTGTGAATCAAACATAACTCTATCATCTGAGGCTTGGTCACATCCACCTTAAGAGGATTCAAAGGTTGGTGAAAGATGGTCCTTTGGGGGAACTCCAAATGGAACCATTATCAACTTGCGAATCTTACTTGCAAGGTAAGATGGTTAAAAGAAATTTTAAGTCTGAGGGAAACAAATCAGAGAAAGTGTTGGATTTGATTCACACGGACGTGTGTGGTCCAATGTCGATTCAAGCTAGAGGTGGTATTGAGTACGCCATCACTTTTATTGATAATTACTCATGGTTTGGATATGTTTATCTGATGAAATGGAAGTTTGAATCCTTTGAGAAATTCAAAGAATTTAAGGCGGAAGTTGAGAATCGTCATGAGAGAACTATCAAATCCCTTCAATCTGATCGAGGAGGGGAATACCTTAGTGGTGAATTTTTGGAATACATGTTGGAAGTTGGGATCACATCCCAGCTTACTGCTCCAGGGACACCGCAACAAAATGGCATGGCGGAATGAAGAAATCGTACACTCATAGAAATGGTTCGATCAATGATGAGCTATTCTAAGCTACCTACTTCATTTTGGGATTATGCATTAGAAACGGCAGCATATGTTCTAAATTTGGTTCCTTCTAAATCGGTACCTAAGACCCCTTGGGAATTATGGACTGGGCATAAGCTTAGTCTGGAACATATTCGAATCCAGGGGTGTCCAGCACATGTGCTGAACAAAGATGCCGATAAGTTGGAATCACGAACTGAACTACGGTTTTTTATGGGGTACCCTAAAGGCACAAGAGGTGGAATGTTCTATAGTCCTAGTGACCAAAAGATCATCTTTAGCGCTAATGCGAGATTTTTGGAGGAGGAATATATGATTAATCATAAACCCATGAGTGAAGTCATTTTAGAAGAAATGAGGGACACTAAGATGTCTAAACCACCTGTATCAGATGTTACACCAAATACTGCACCTCGTGTTGACACTAACACTAACTCTCAAGTGGTGCCTCGTCGCAGTGGGAGAGTCATCATCCAACCTGAAAGATGGTTGCGTTATGGGGAATCTTCGGATGTCATAACTGGGGAAGATGACTTGGACCCATGGACATACAGAGAGGCAATACAAGACAAAAATGCTCAGTTTTGGCAAGATGCTATGGATTCGGAAATCCAATCCATGCATGATTACGATGTGTACGATATTGTAGAAGCTCCCCAAGGCGTCAAGCCGGTTGGGTATAAGTGGGTCTACAAACGTAAGAGAGGATCTAATGGGAAGGTTGAAACCTTCAAAGCTAGACTTGTGGTGAAAGGTTTCACTCAGAAAAAGGGTATCGATCATGATGAAACCTTCTCGCCTGTCGTCATGCTTAAATCTATCCTGATTCTCTTGGCCATAGCGGCACACATGGATTTGGAAATATGGCAAATTGATGTCAAGACTGCTTTTCTGAATGGCAATCTTGAGAAACCCATTTACATGAAACAACCAAAGGGTTATGTTGCCGAAGGTAAAGAGTATCTTGTATGCAAACTTAAGCAATCCATTTATGGTCTTAAGCAAGCATCTCATTCTTGGAACACACGGTTTGATGAGGTCATCTAGTCATATGGATTCATCCAGTGTGATTACGAGAGTTGTGTATATAAAAAGTACAACGGAAATAACTTGGTGTTTCTGATACTTTATGTTGATGATATACTCCTGATTGGCAACAACGTGGAGACGTTATTGGACATACGGATGTGGTTGTCCAAGAAATTCAAAATGAAGGACTTGGGAGAGGCTGGTCACATTCTTGGGATAAAGATCTTTAGAGATCGTAAGAAGAGAATGTTGTGTCTATCTCAAGCTGCCTACATCGATACAGTAAAGCGGTTTAGCATGGAAAATTCCAAGAAAGGTTTCTTACCTTTAAGGCAAGGAATTCAACTATCTAAAGTAATTTGTCCTAAGATACAGAAGGAGATAGATGACATGAAGGCAGTTCCTTATGCATCTGCAGTAGGAAGCCTCATGTATGCTATGCTTTGTACGAGGACTGATATTTGTTATGCCGTTGGCATTGTTTCCAGATATTAGTCTAACCCTGGCAGGGAACACTGGACTGCTGTGAAGAATATAATCAAGTACCTGGAAAGGACTAGGGGTTATATGTTGGTCTTTCAGTCTGACAGTCTAATTCCTTTGGGTTATACGGATTCTGATTTCCAATCGAATAGGGATGAGAGGAAATCTACCACTGGGTTTGTGTTTACGTTGGGAGGTGGAGCCATACATTGGAGGAGCATAAAGTAGAAATGCATTGCGGATTCCACCATGGAAGCTGAGTATGTCGCAGCTGCTGAAGCGGCTAAGGACGCTGTATGGTTCCGGATCTTCATGATATATCTGGATGTAGTTCCGAATTTACCTCAGGCAATCATAATTTACTGTGACAATTCTGGTGCAGTTGCAAATTCGAAAGAACCAAGATCTCATCAGGCCAGTAAACACATTGACCTGAAGTACCATATCATACGTAATTACGTAAAGAAAGGAGAGGTTTTGTGTCAAAGATTGCATCTGAGGATAACCTAGCTGATCCATTCACAAAGGCTCTTCCTACAAAGGTCTTCGTGAGACATGTGGAAGGCTTGGGAGTTAGATGCATGACATCATTACTT
Source organism: Mentha longifolia (assembly GCA_001642375.2). Taxonomy (NCBI): domain Eukaryota; kingdom Viridiplantae; phylum Streptophyta; class Magnoliopsida; order Lamiales; family Lamiaceae; genus Mentha; species Mentha longifolia. Next base: position 17,871,461 of record CM038113.1, on the reverse strand, counting down.
TGAGTATAAGTGGGAGAGAAATTGTAATGTAGTAGTAATATACTTGAAAGCATGCTTTTGAGTATAAGTGGGAGATTGTTGGGGTTTATATATTGAAAAGCATACTTTATGCTTGTATTATTAACAATTTCTTCCGGTTTTGGAAATAAATATTTTGTTATATGATTTGCATATTAATTCGTGTTATGGTTATGCAAATAAATGTCCGGTACTATATATTATAGATAATATGATGTGGGTGGTCGCACGGAAGATCATATTATCACATTCTTATATGGTTAAATGGTATTCGCAACCTAAAGTAATATTGGACAAATTACTTGTCAAGGTTGTAGTATTGTCATGCCCTAGTTCCCGAGGGAAGGCACTTATGCCGGGACGTGACAAGGGGTTAGAATTAAGAAGCGGGGATAGAAAGGGGCTCATGGCTTGGGATAATATAACCTTATTATTAGAAAATTAAATATGGGATCGGGACGCACAACACGAACTACGGGATAGGTAAACCATACTGCCCGTACCGGCCGCCTATGTCTGAATACCTATATACATAAAATAATTAAATATTTAAATACAGGATCGGGACATACAACTCAAACTATGGGGTTGGCTAAGCCGAACAACCCATGCTGGCCGACTTGTCTGAGTACCCGTAGTATATATATAATTCACGGTGTAAGAAGAACGTAGATATTTTATTGAGATACAGAGTTGACTTAGGAAAATACACATGGGGTAAACTTTATTCATAGGCGTAGCGGAAGCTTTTATTTATTTACACTGCAGCAACAACAACAGTCTTCCCAATCTTCGCATGTTCCACCAGCTCCTTAACTCTGCCAAACATTTGGAAAGGAATTGCAGGCTGAGTACTAATGTACCCAGTGGGCTTGTGCCGAAAACATTTTATCATAAAAAGAATATCCATGATAATAAAGTATACATAGAAGGTTTTGAAATTATTTACTTCTATGCACACAAAACCTAGTTTTTTATGATTGCGCGCGCATGCGTATTATCATGTTACTCTTATATTGATCCCGGGACATTACCACTGTCGGATCCCTTTCCATGGAGCGATAGTTTGGAGACAATGAAATATTTCATCCAGAGGTTCTCCCCTCGAATTTAGAATCAATTGGTGATCAATCCAACGATTTCTAACTGTGCGCACAACCTCTCGATTAGTGTGTTAGACCAACCGAAAGACCCGATCGCATACATTATAAGAGCCTTAAACATGTAATAACACATTGAAACATTTTTATGGATAATCTCATTTTATCAGAGCTTAATAACTCAAATAATACTTTTGAAAATATAGAGCCTCACCTGATAACCTTGCTTTTGTTGGATACTATTCTTCTTAATAATAACTCAAACTTTAATTGTTATACTAATCTACGATTAAGACTCTTGGAATTCAAATGCTTAGCTTATATGGTGGAATAGAATAACTTTAGAATACTTGGTATTTATAGGCCAAAAATATGATATAGGCTTGAATAGTCATTAGTCTATAATTGGTTAGTCACAAGGCTACTTCAATAGTCATAAGCCACATATAAAGTAGAAAGGTGGCTAGCTATTATTTATCACAATCCATGCATACACACGTAAATTTGTACACATAACATTATTAATATGCATTTATATTTCGCAATATATATATATATATATATATATATATATATTACGAATCATAGATATATACTATTATCTATTTGTAGGCTATAGATATACATGAATATATTAATTATATATGCTATTTCATGAATTGAAACTAATGAGTGCACCTAGATCCATAATATATTCTATACGTATTATATCTTATTTAAATTCCGAAAATAATAATAACAATAATAATAATAATAATAATAATAAATTTTAATTAGCTAAATTTGGGATATTATAAGTATAATGCTGGATAATAGCTGGTCTTGGTTATTAGCTTATACTAGTGCATAATCAGTTTGCATTGAACAACATCGCAGTGAGATAAATCCTTTTATATTGACTTATATAAAGGATCACGTCTCGGACGATTATTATTTCTTAATTCTAGTTGTCATAATATTCAATTATATATTTATAATTATTATTGCTTTGATTTACCATGAGTGAGAGTTATCGCAACTCAAAGAATCTCCGCATCTTGGATAATAATATTATAAATATGATAATTAATATTATAGCTAGAAATCGTGTCTCGGTGCGCCGAGTTGATGATGTTCCCTTGAGGCGTTCTAAGGATTATTATATCAAACCCTGCAGGTGGATTAAGTTCCGATATAATAATAAGGTCGAATGGTACTACTCTCGGTTTTAGATGTTAATTAATTAAAGCAGTCAATAGCTTAAATTAATTAATGGACATGCGATATCTTAAACACGCGAAATAATATAATTCAAAGAGGAGCCCGGTATGTAGTAATTTGGGAATGGACGGCGATGCAATATTATTTTACTATAGTGGAAAGAATATAATATTAATATAATTAAATAGAGTATTCGTGGTAAGAGAATACTTGGATTATTTAATTACATTGGAAGGCCCAGTCATGTCATCCTCAAGATCCCTGAAGTAGCCCAATAGAGCATAGCGTGGCCCATTAACCAAGCCCTAACTTCTCCACCACTCCACTTCTTATCTATAAATAAGGGATAAGTGGAAAAAGAAAATAGGTGATTCTTAGAAGAAGGAGAAGGGGGCGCCGGTTATAGGGCAGTGCAGAGAAGATAGATTTTCGCCCACTCAAAATTCTTCTCGTTGCTAGGAAATACTCTAGAAGATCTCGAGGTTTTCTATCAAGAGCTAAATCTCGTGTGCAGAGATCTAGTGCGTGGAAGATCATTTCCTCGACTCTGTTTTGCCGATCGGTGAAGAACAAACAGGTATATAATTCTAGATCTATTTCCACTTTCAAGATCTATAATTATATGTTAATAATTATTGAAATTAATTAAATCTACATCCGAGGGATCCCAGATCCAACACCTATCACCTATACTCTAATAACAAGTAAGCAAGGACTAGGTGTGGTTTCGAAGAACATCATCAAAACAACTGCAGAAGGTTCCTAATAATTTCCCCCGTTTTGATTATGTCGAAACCAACATTGAACTAAAGCAGAGTTAAAGATGTAAGCAGCTTGGACAAAGAGAGATTGCCATCAAGGCTTTAATAACAATTCCATTCTGCAAATCAGTTTACAATAATAGATAAAAGAGCAGTTTGTGAGCAAACTGGATTACAAGGATTCTAACTTCTACTGCTAAATTCTAATCTAATCTAACCGTCTTCCTCCATCTTTAGCCTGCTTGCTTTCTAGGAGAGAACATGATAGTTCTTCCTTTTTATACAAAATTCTTCATCCTCAATCATCGGCATCGGCTTCAGTATCTTGCTTTTCTTGCAGAGATAAACTGTAAGCATTTCATAGAGTAGAAGTAAATCCAAGTTCTATCTACTTGTTACAAGAGGCGTGGATTTTCTTCCTACTTGTAACAAGCTACTCCATGAACCTGAAGTGCCTCTTGAGGAATTTCCCACTTGTGACACCGATCTTGAGATTGTCTGACCAAGATCGTGCCTTCCTTGTTACGAATTTCACGGACTCTTCTTCACCTCGACATGCTTTGAGGTGCCATCTTAATTTCCCATTTTCGATATCATCAAAATAGGTTCTGATGAACTCCTAAAGTTTGGCATTTTCAGCTTGGAGAGCTTCGACCTTCTGATCCACGTACTCCTCGAGATGGAGTTCGAGGGAAGAAACATCAGCTGATCGGGCAAGCCCGTATGCTTCGATGAACGAAGGTGCATTAGATTACATTGTCTCCATAGCTATGGTCCTAGTGAGGGAAGTTACATCACCTTGCAACTGATCAAGCTTCTTGTCGAACTTGTCATTAAGTTCATTGAGCTCATCAGTAAGGATTGAGTTAATCTTGTCAATCTTATCATCGAATAACTTCTGCTTTTGTAAGTCCGCGAGTTGGAGCAGATTGAGCTTCATTTTCATCGTCCTCAGTTCAGCCTTGACAAAGGTCAAGAGCCGATCTTCAGCTCCAACTTGATCATGAGCTAATGGTGGAGATGCAAATGCAGTGGTCCGTCTTCAGTTTTGACTTGTGGAGGAGGAGGGACAACAGATTGGCTGGCTTCAAGCTTGATAGCCAGCGGAGGAAAGACAGTAGGGTTAGGAGCAGTTAGGTGTAAGAGAGAGAACTAAGAGCGAGTAACTCTCCTGGACCACGAGGAACTGACTTCTTCAGTAGCCATCCTCTTCCCTTTCCCTTTGGATGATCGGGAAGCAGCAGGGTCGGCTTCATGGGTCACCGGAGGGGCCTGCTTCGTTTCCTTCATTGCATGCAGCAAGATCTTGGCTTCATCAGAGGCAATTCTGATCATGTTGTCAGTCACGCCAAACTGCATCTCCAGCTACAATTTGTTTTTCGGAATGAGTTGGACTTTGGAGAGCTCTTCTTTGTTAGACCAATCAAGATCTGGCAAATAAGAGTGCAGAAGGAAATTGATTTTCATCCCGTGGTTGAGGGGGTACTTCACTTTGACTTCCACCACTTTGTCACCATCACGAACCAGAGAGATCCTCTTTGTTTCCTCGATCAGTAGGTTGGTGAGCAACCTAGCCTAATTAACATCCAGCTGTAACAACACAGCTGACATTACTCTTAGCTTGGGTAGGGAGACATTCTCGTTGGAGCCAGCATAGGATAGAAGGACGTTGTGGACTAATTGAAAAAGACTTCGATATTCCGGCTTCAACAGGCTCCGGTAGAACGGCTTCAGATTGTATTCCTCCCTCGGCGAGATCAGCGCTTGCTGATAGACTTCATGGATGGCAGAAAGAAGGATCTCTTCGATTTTTCAAATAGCACATGCATCAGAGAGATTGTATGCTTGAAGCAACAACGGCAGTACCAGAATTTAGAAAGTCGTAGATTCTAGGTCTCCGTTCACCGTAGTTAAGGAGCAAAAAAATTGGGCGACTTGCCTCGGGAGTCGGTGGAGTGGTTTTGCGGTGACGACATTGAAGAAACCGTCACAGCGGCTAGATAGAGTCAAAGATATGGTTCAGCCCTGTGTAGCCATAGATGTTGAGAACTGCAATCTTCTCAAAGAAGATTGATGGAAAAACCGACTTAATTTGCTCTGTGAATGATAAGCCTGGGCTACTTCAGCCGCTTCCTATTCCACAAGTGGCTTGGATTCACATTTCCATGGATTTTATAGAAGGTCTTCCCAAATCTATTTTGGAGTTGCCAGCCACTATTTTAGAGGGATGTTTCTTGGTTGCTCCGCTTCGGGTTCTTGATAGTCGCCATTTTTTAGTTCTTGGTACAGTGGATGAATTCTGATGCGGCGAACGCTACTTGGGAGGATTTCACGTATATCCGTCGAAAGTTCCCAACTTTTGATCCTTGGGGACAAGGATCTCTATTCGCCGGGGGTATTGTTATGACTGGTGCAAGGAATTAGGAAGGTGGAATGTTGGTAGAGAAAGGGGATTTAGGGTTTGCGACAAGAATTGGGGAGTTTCTGAGAGCGAGAATTTGAAAGGATGCAGGAATTCTTGAAGTGATTTTTCTTCTTCTCATTGCATCTAATAAATAGAATGAAGTGCAATGGTCGAGATCATTTGAATAAATCTGGACGGTTGGGGGTATGCTAGCGTGCAATTGTGGGTTCGTGTGAAAGTGGCGGTTGCGAGTGGTTGAGCGAGTGGGTCACACGCACGTAGCTTTTCACTCAAACCGTCAGAATTTAAGTTCTAATTCCCTCGATTCTGTAGAAACTTTTCAAATTCCTAGCTATAAAAACTAGGTAGAACTGTAGATATGTTAGGGTGTAATTATTAATAGATAAGACACGTGTATAAGGGAATCTTTGAAGGATAAAGCTTTAAATCGGATAATCCCTTCATCTACAGTGACTTTCCTCATACCCTAGAATAAAGTTGGTATTAATAAATAATAAATACAATAAGGGCAAGAGAAAAGAGACTAAACACTTAGACTGGGATCGATACAAATTCCGAGGTTCCCCTTAATTGATGAGCAGGTTCTTTGAAAGAACATACGTGTTGTTGAAGAGTGAGTTGGCTCAAAGGAGAGTAGCCAGCTGAAATCTACAGCGAGCTGGAGTGAGTAACCAGCTGGTGTGAGCAGCCAGCTGCTATACCACCCCATTGATTAAGGATCAACTGGTTTAGAGCAAGCTGGATACTGGGTGGCCAACTGGACAACAGTCATGAGCTGTTTCTAATGGCGGGCTTGATAATCGGCAGCAAGCGTCTCCTTTTTAGTTGATAACGAGCTAGGTAGGAGTTAACGGTAGAAATGTGATCGAGCTAGAAAGGCGATATGCAAGAATATGTATGTAAATGCCATCTTTCTCCAATTCCCTTCATGTTATCATTCCATGATCTGGGTTCCCAACAATGAGCTTCATGACAGGAAACTGGTTGATTTTGGAATGTTCTTTTTGCAGCGAGCTGATTGGAGTTGTGTTGTACTGTATCTACGTTCCCGGTACCGTTCGTTGAGAATGCTCCACTTCCCCCTTGCTGTGAGACCCTATATTGATCAGGATTTTTTTTCTTCGATCTGTCCGACTGCATGCTCTTGTCACTGTTCATGCATTTAAAGCAGCTGCTTTTTAATGATCCAGGCGATCTTGTCAGCAGCGAGTTGTCTCCTTTATTCCTATCCTGCAATTTAAACAGACTTGGCAACCCATTTATAAATGGGTGCCTTGTTAGTAGTTACAAGTTCTTTAGGATTAGAGGAAGTCCTCTTTTTGTGGGACTTCTTATTCCTGGAGCGACGCGGAGCGGGCTGGTATCCTTCAGCCTGCCAGTAGGGCTCCTCATAGTATTCAGGATAGGCAGCATGATATTTGAACTGATGGGGCTGTTCGTGGTACACAGATTGATACCACTGATTGGGGTACTATGGTTGCTGATATTGGTACGTTGAGTAGTCGGGCTGGTAGTACTGATGATAGTGAGTCCAAGGCCCTTGATACTCAAACTGCTGTTGTTGTGGCCATTTCTCATAGCGATAATAAGCAAGTTGCTTCCTTTGTGGTTTGGAGGCAGATTGCTTCTTTTTAGTTCCAGATCGTCCTGATGAAGTAGATGGACAATCATTCTTCTTTTGAGAGATTTTAGGAGATTGACTGCTCGAGCTTGGTGCTTTGTGCTCTTTGATCAGAATGACTTGGAGTTGACGAGCTGGAGCTTGAGTGGTACAATTTTGTCAGTTAGTGATCGATGAGTTAGCTTATCATCCTTCCACTTTTCTTTTGACTTGATGAAGGTAATATGACAATCATTCTTCTTTTGATTCTCCTTCTGACCATTAAATCTAATTTCAGTCTTGATTGCTAGACATCTCTGTACAGAGTGGATCTCATCCAGCTTGTCTTTTCCTTTAATCATCTGGTTGAGTTTCTGTTGAAGATTTGATTCTTTCTCAACCAGGATTCCATATCGAGCTGTTAGATCCATTAGCTTAGCAGAAAGTGAATGAATTTCTTTATCTTTGTCCTTCAGCAATTCGTTCGAATGTTCTTTTCTCAAGGTGGACTCTTGATCGCTCTCACTTTTGAGGGTGAAAGAATACAATGATAATCGATGTGTATAATCGAGTCGAATCCACAAGGAATGCTAGGATGTAAAAATTTCAAGTAGTAACCTAGTTATCTAACTACTATCCAAGCTACCAAGTAACATGTTTTTGTGTTTTTGTTTAACTAATGACAATAAAAAATAGGTAACAAACTTAGAAATTAAATAAACACTCAACAAGTATGCAAATGATTAAAATTCAATAAGGAAATGCAAGTGACTCCAATTATACTTCAATTAGGTCTAAGTGATAGGGATGTGACACTCTAACTAGAATTAGCCATTTTAATCCAATTTCATGTGGAGAACCTCCTATGTATGATTCATTCAATTCTCATTGCAACTAAATCAAGTAGATTAATGACTTATCCAATTCCAACTAGGACATCAAGTAAGTCATTAACTCCCAAAAGCTCATGGAGTTCTTTAGCCCTACTGTCTCTAGATGCAAATCTCTTGATCCTAGCATCTAATCTAAGCCTCCTAAGCATTAGATAAAATACTAGATATGCAACTATGGTGATCAATCATAATTACATAATAAAACACAGCCCCAAGAGAGATGAACATGAAATTAGAAGGTAAATTCATAATTAGAGCCTAATCCCATCACTTATCCCTAATCTACATATAATTGGAATCACAAAGAGATCTAGCTAGACATGATTAAAGAAAATAAACCATAGAAAGTAAATGAAATCATGCTTAAAAGAAAGAGAATAAGATAAGGAATATAAATATGGTCTTCAATCTTCAATACACCAAGTAATTCTCCACAAATCTTGAAATTAATAAAGTAGAAAGAGGGAAATTGAAATTAGGGTTCTAAGAATGTTAAAGTATGAAAAGATCCCCAAATGGGGTGAATTTAGGGATTAAATACATCAAAAACCGAGTTTGGGATGAGTTGGGCCGAGTTTGGATCAACCAAACTCGGCCTTAAGTGAAGGAGGGCGGCTGACCGGCGGTCTGTCAGAGTGGCCGGCAGTCTGTCAAACCGCCGGGACAGACCTCTGAAGTCTCTATGTGTGGCGGCGACCTGGCATGATGGCGGCGGTCTGCCAGACCGCCGGGCAAGCCGCCGGTCTTCCATGCTTTGACCGGTCTTCGTCCCTCTGCTTCCTTCTTCCGGTTTTCTTCGTTCTTCATTTGATCCAACTTTCTAACTCAAATTTCCACCTTTTTGAGTTTGTTTCTTCCTCGTTTCCGGCCCTAGATCAGGGCACTCCGATTTGTAGTGACCTGGTCTGTTACAGTGAAAGTAGCTACCTCCGGGTGTGTAAAAAAAAATTATATTTAGAGGGGATAGTTTTACCATCGACTGCTTTGAAGGCTATATCCTTCTCTATCCTTTCTTGCTCTTGTTTCTTCCCGCTGCTAGATGTATGAGCAGCTCCATGAATATGAATCATCTCGTACTCATTCCTAATTAGTAGATCGAAAAGCTCTTCGATTATGAGCTTGTTGAAGTCAGATCAATTTAGGTAGAGAGCAGCATACACTTGCCAGCTAGTTGGAAGAGCATAAATCACCTTTTGGTTAAGTTCACATTAGGTGAACTTGTCTGCTTTGATTGCAAAATTTTCTGAAGTGATTTCGATAAACCGATTTTTCATTTGCTCAATGGTTTCCCCCTGTAATATTTTGAATTCATCAAGTTTGTTACATGCTATAGAGAGCTTGTTTTTAATCATTTCCTCAGAACTTTGACTGACTGCTTTAAGAGTATCCCACATCCGATAATGATAGGCTTTAAGGCACATCTTGATGCGAGAGCTCAAGTCTTCATGTCCCTGAACTAAAAATTCGTTGCATACACGAGAAAGAGATGTTTCCATGATGCAGAGAAATGAGTAGGATGAAAATAAAGGATTTTTCTAAGATCTAGTCCTATTGACCAAAAGTTTAAGATTAAATAAGAACATTTAGTATTCAGATGCGATGGTGAAAGAACCACCGTTCTGATACCAGTTGTTGGTCTCGGAAAGAGCTAATTGGTGTATTGGGAGGGGGGAGGGGGAATACACCAATCTCCAACAATTTTGCTAAAGTACAGCTTTGAACTATCAGAGTTTTAGATCGATCTCCTTCTATTTCAGCAGACTTGCTGCTGATGAGAAGGAGCGAGCTGGATGCGGAAGTTGGTGGTATTGTTGAAGTACTCTTTAAAATGAAAGTCCTTTATGTAATCAGTAGAATGAATGTATGATGCAAGATGGTTAGTAGCAGTGGGATTAAATCAATTGGAAAGATAAAGAGAGAGAGAGAGAGAGCAAGACAGTCGATTTTATCGTGTTTTGGAGAAACACTCCTACATCCACATCAAGTTCTGTCGAACTTAAAAATCCCTTTAACCTTTGGATCCTACTTCTCTCTTATTTTTACTGGCTGAGGACCAGTCCTAGAACTCGACTCACTTGTCGAATTCTAAGCACGATTCTTGGGTCATGACCCTTACAAATTACAACAGCTAGACTAGAACAATAGGCCAGCAAACTTTCTGATTTCCAGAGCTAGATCCTCTCTAAAAATGGTGAAGCAACAAAACTACTTCATTCTTCAATGGATCAGCTTCTTGTCTTGAAAGAGTAGATTTTGTCGAGCTCTTGCAAGAACACATATTTAGTAACAATAGTGAAATCTCGAGAGGTCTCAACACTTGGGAATTCTCTAGGTATTTCGAGTGTTGAGTTTGCTTGAATGCTTGAGATTTCTGCAAAGTTTCGGCTTGTTAATTGAAATTTCTATGTTAAACTCCTTTGAAGATGAAGGTATTTATAGGCCTAGAATTTAGATTCTAGCCATTGAGACTCTGACCGATGGCACGGAGCCGTTGGTGCTGAGTCATCTTCATCAGTTGGGATTGGTCCATATTGGCAGCCAACTTGGCACCAGTGGACTAAGAGAGCAGTTGGTCGATGAGAGATCAGCTTGATTCTTGAGGCTAGCAGCAACCAGCTGGATAAGCTCAACAGCATGTCAGCTGGTCTTCTGCAGCCGGTGAGGTAGGAGCAGGATGCTAGGTCAATCCCTATAGGAGAGCTCGATAAGACGATCTCCTACTTTACAAGCTGGATCGATCAACTTATTCTAAACAACATCTGTCCTAACAAATATAGATGGCTCCTATCACCTATACTCTAATAACAAGTAAGCAAGGACTAGGTGTGGTTTCGAAGAACATCATCAAAACAACTGTAGATGGTTCCCAACATGGGTCATTTAGGGTGAGACGACCAAAATAGAAAATGGGACCATTTAGGGTGAGACGGAGGGAATAAGAGAAAGTCAGGAAAGTAAGGTGAAAGTGAGAGAAATAGGTAGAAATTGAGAAAATAATGTAAAAGCTGAAGGGTAAAAACGTCAATTTATTGAGAAAATCTTTCCACTTTTGGGTATACACACTAATATAAGGAACGTGTCAAATGGGTGATAGTCACACAGATATAGGGGATGGAGGAGTATTATTTCCTTCTCAGTTATTCCTCCTCGAAACATACAAAATTTATGCACATATGTGCAAATATTTTATTTCATCCGTTCACGATCTTTAGACACTAATACTATATTAGGACGTCAACCATCTATAGACAATTTCATTTTTAGTAATGAGCCTCATAACTTAAACACTTTACACTTTAACACTTGAACATTCACAACAATGTTAGAGGGACCTACAATTATTCTACGGAGTACTTTAAGACTTTAATATTTTAATTTATTAATATATCATCACAATGTATTAAACTCCGCGCTGAAAATTTTATGCCTACTCTTTATAGACGGAGGGAGTATATTTATACTTCCTCCGACCCAAGATTCTTGACACCCTTTCCTTTTTGGGCCGACCCAAGATTCTTGACACCTTTCTATTTTTGGAAATAATTAACATGCAGATTGCACAATTAGTTATCCCTTATGACAATTTAAATTTATTATCTAAATATCTTTTAAATGAAATTTAAAAATTAAAACAAAAATAAAAATCCTTTATTTACACTAAATTAAACACACCCCACCCACCATAATTCAATACACCATCTACACTCAATATACCAACATTAAATTAGGAATGGGAAGAATAATCGACCTAGTCCCCTTTATTTTGTGTTCTTCGTGAATTCCGCCTAACCTTAATTTATGGATCTATCTCTCTCTTGTCAATTGCAATTCGCTCTCTCTCTTGCCATGAAACCCCCCTCTCACAAATCTCGGAGCCCGTTGGCTCCGTCGACATGGATATCAACTCGTACCCGTGCGGCGAGGCATCCGCCGGCTCGGGTAGATGGGCCAGTGCGGCGATGCCGCCGTGTTTCACGTCGTCGTGAACCCCTCAATTTTTGGGATTTATCTCGCGACGACAGCCCAAGCCCGCCACGACCTCCTCCTCCGATCTCGCTGCCAATACTACGTGACAGATACGGGAATCTTCACCGGCAACCGACGGATTGGCCGGACCAGATGTGGAAGCGCCGCTACCCCTAACGGAAGGGTACGAGCAAAGCCCCAAAATGTTGGATCTGACGCCGTCGCCGCCTCACGGCACTGAGGACGCCTCTGCGGTGGCAACCCCTTAAATGGCGATGGAGGGGCGGTGGAGGCTTCCCACCGCACCAATCTCCGACCAATCTTTGAATTTATTTATGTTAAGTTCATTTAAAAAAAAATTATTGTGAGAAAATCAAATTTACAGTTTTTGATCAGTTATTTATAGTTTAAAAAAAATTGTAATTAATTTAATGATGTCAGCATTTTATTTAAATAATTAAGCATAAAAAAATATTAAGAATATTACTTTTCATTTTTAATTCGGATATATATAAATATTATTAAATACATAAAACAACACTAAATCCCTAAACAATACACTTAAAACACTAAACACTCTCGTCTTATTTCCCGTTGCGAAAAAAAAGTGTCAAGACTCATGGGCCCGAGTAACTATAATAGAAGTAAGTAAAATAGAACGAGTGAGGAAATAAAAACATAAAAGTAAGTGTATAGGGTGGGACAAATGCGGTGGAGCAGTTGGTCACATCAGTTGTAGGGGACCGCTTTGTGTTTATTGGTTAGTGGCCTATGCCCCAATTATTATACCTATCATCACTCGACATATTAGAGAGTGTATTACCAACTACCATGCCTAATTAATTTGCCCGAAAATAAGGGTTTTTTTTTTTTTTTTTTTTTTTTAAACCATAAGAGACAATTTTCTACTATCCCATCGATTCAACCTTGATATACACCATCCCCATTTTTATCAATAAAAATATGTATAGATAGATAGTACTGTACTCCGTATTTTTTTTTTTCAATAGTACAGGGCCTACTAAAAAAATTTAATAGTGATTGTATTTTTTTAATCTATTAGTCATTCAGTTCTTGATACTAATACTATATGATGACGTTCTCAATTTCTTGATCATTTCTATTTTGATACATAAGCCCCACATAAACTTCAACACTTTAACACCTTACAGTTTAATAATTTAATATTAGTATTAAAAATATTAAATGAGCTCACGATTATTTCATTTATAACACTTTAATTTATTAACATACTAGTTCTATATTCCGTGCGATGCACGATCATAACATGTAAATTTTGTAATTTCAAATGTAATCGTCGCATATAATACCAAAATAAATAGAAAGCTATATGACTTCAAAGTTATTTAACCTATTTTCAAAAAATTATCATTTTAATAATATACATGAGAGAGTTTTCCAGCAAAAAAAAAAATTCAATAACAATTATTTATAACTTAAAAGTACATGTAATTTTCAAGATAATTTAAAATTTATTTTGTATACAAAATGATAGGAGTAATTTGTCAGCTCCCGGTAGGTATCTGGAATGCAGAAGTGATACCCGAACATATGCCATATTTCCGCCAAATCCCACAGATCAGGTCTATCAGTGATCTGAGCATAACAGGTGCAGATCACCCTCCGTCAGTGATCTGAGCATAATAGGTGCAGATCACCCTACGTCACACTCGTTTCTCTTATCCAGATCCTCATATGAAGTGCGAAGGAAACGTGATCGTGGGGCCCACTTTTGGGAACCATTAATCATAACTAAAATATTTTGTCTAACACTTGTCTCCCCTAAAAAGACTAAGTTAACCCCATAGATTAGAGGTAATTACCCTTTTACCCTCGCATTATATCCTACTATAAATATTTGATCTTCTTCACCAAGAAAAGGTACGCTCTTACTGGATATTTTACCTCCGCTGCAAGCTTTGCTGAAGCGGATCTTCACTTTTCTCTCCCGAACGAGTACTGACTTGAGCGTTGGAGTGTCTTCCCGGAGGAACCCTCCTCGCTCCTCCGGTTCTGTTTTGCAGGATTACGGTGTGTCGTTGGAAATCATAAAGGTTGTTTCAAGGTAGCATCGCGAAGACATAAAAGAAACATCAGTTTTCATTCCAGTTCAATGTTCCCGTATATGTATTTTTTTAATAATTCTCTCAATTTGTTGATGGATAAATAACCCAATCTATCAACTGGCGCCGTCTGTGGGAAACATTTGACTAAGGCCTAGATTTCTTCTTAAAAAATGCTTTGAATGTTGATTCGGTCTTTATGCGAAAAAAATGAAAAAAAATATATAAATCTTTGTATAGCTGATATGGTGTTGTTTCCTCTGTTAATTTATCTGTTTTGATTATGATGAGGAATTTGCCTGAAGTATGAATGAAAATGTTTCAATTTCTCTTCTGCCTTATGTAGGATCTGTGATAAAAAAAAACAAGAAAAGAAGATTTAAGCAAATTTTGATTCCAGAAAGGAATTCAATCAAAGTAAAGATAATTCTCTTAAACTCTCTTATTTTATTCACTGAATATCCGCCGTTTTCCTACTAGGCATCAGTTTAGGCATATTCAATGGATTTTCATACAAAAAATCTTAAGGAAAAAGCTGCATATACAATGTGTGTTGATATTTCTTTTTCCTATGAAAAACAGACTATCAAAGAGCTGTAATAGAAAGTCCTTCATATCTCAGGGGAATCTCGAGAAAAGGAGAGAATCCGCAATTAATATTCTCGGTGAGTAGAAATACATCACCTACACATACGTGTTATAAATCTGAGAGATTTTTGTTGACGAAAAAGCAAGATAAGCTAACGGTAAGCCGTGGCAAAAGATCCAGGCACAAAAAGGCTATCTTCACGCTTAAACAAAAAATCCTCAGAATTATTTAAGGCAAATGGTCGGAAAAGTCCCAACAAGTGGACCCGAAGCTCCCTATCCTCCCATAAGAGGAGAAGCCCTAATTTAACATTAGGCACTAATCAAACAAATTTTGCGTATATCTTTGCAGATTTTCCTTAGAAATGGATCAACACTCCAGCATAGCCCAGATGATGGGATCATCTGCTGAAGGACAGGCAAACACGCCTCATCCTACCCCTGGTTCCAGTACCAATCCCGGGGCCTCATCCATGCCCCAGGGAAGCAATGTAGGAGAATCTGGCTTCTCCACATTGATGTTACAACAGATGAAAACGATGATCGATGGAGCTCTAGAAGGAGCCCTGGAAAAGAGGCTAGATGCCATTGGGGCTAGTACTATCTCAGATCCCATTAATCCATCCTCATTCCCCGAGAATAGAGGAAATCATGAAAAGGTGAAAGGCAAATATGTATCCAGATCACAAGATCCTAAAGTCCTTAAGGACGTCATTACCAAGCTACCCCAGATCCAAGAGGATGGGCAGTTCACAAAATATGGGTCCTCTGATGATGAGGTGCGGGAAATAGGCTCCGTTCAGGAGATGACTCTTACAGATATGCTACAAAAGCAGATCCGAGATCAACAAGACCAAATGAAGGTCATGGCCAAAGAGCTAGAGGAGCTCCGTAAGGCGCACTAGGCATCTGAAAAAAGAAACGATGAGGAGTCCGTCCCTCCAACAGAAGAGATAATGGGCACATCTGTGGCCCGTATGGGAAGGGAAAGCAGATCTGAATGTGGTCCTGATTACATCAATGATAATAACCCTTTCTCAGCGGATATCCAGACCGACCCTATCCCCAAGAATTTCAAATCAGTTTCCTGTGAATACAAGGGACAGGGAGATCCTGAAGAACACCTCATGAAATTTAAGAGTTTGTGTTTATTGCACCAATATTCTGAGGGAGTCAAATGTAGGGTGTTCTTGACCACTCTTTCTGGCCCGCCATCAAAGGTCAAGCCTTATCAGATTTTCTAGTGGAGGCAAAATTTACAGAAGTGCCAAAGCCGAACGAATCCTCCCCAAGCAAAACCGATGCCGAAGCTCTGACCGAACCACCAAAAGACTACTGGAGAGTCTACGTGGATGGGGCATCGGGATATTCGGGCTGCGGAGCAGGTGTCATACTCCTCAGCTCAGAAGGACAAGAGACCACTTATGCACTTCGGTTCGACTTCCCAACAACAAATAATGAGGTGGAGTACGAAGCTCTAATCTCCGGACTTTGTCTAGCTCAGGCCCTCCAGATACGAGCTGTTCAATTCTACAGCGACTCTCAAGTCATAGTGAGCCATATGCTAGGAAAGTACGAGGCTAAAGGCGAGAGGATGAAAAAGTACCTCTACAAAGCCAAGAGTTTGCAACAAGGCTTCTCATACTTCGAGTTGGTTCGAATTCCAAGGGGGAAAACAACCGAGCTGATACTTTAAGCAAATTGGCGTCATCATCTACAAGCTCTCCCGTGGAAGAAGTCAAGTGCCGAAGCATAGATGAAACCGAAGTCAACCTTGTAATTGAGGATGAGCCGAACTGGATGACCCCATTTCGAGCATATTTGGAGAAGGGCAAACTACCCAGTGATAAGCTCGAGGCTAGGAAGATCTTAAGCAAGTCTCCGAAGTACACTCTAGACCAAGGAGTGTTGTACAGAAGATCGTATCTTCAGCCTCTCCTAAGATGCGTTGGGCCGAACCAAGCGGACTACGCATTGCGAGAAGTGCATGAAGGATCGTGCGGATGTCACATAGGAGCTCGAGCATTGTCAAAGAAGGTAATGAAATAGGGATACTACTGGCCCACTATGTTCCAAGATGCAGTCGACCTCATCAGGAAGTGTCCAAAATGCCAAATTCATGGGACAGTGCCGAGGCTACCCCAAACCGACCTCACAAGCATGCAAAGCCCTTGGCCATTCATGCAATGGGGGATAGACATCGTCGGCCCATTCGACAAAGCTCCCGGACTACTCCAGTTCCTCATCATAGCCATCAACTACTTCACTAAGTGGGTCAAGGCTTAACCCTTGGCCAAGATCACGAGTAAGAATGCCCTTAACTTCGTCTGGAAGAACATGATTTGCCGTTTCGGTGTACCTCATATCTTAGTCTCGGATAATGGGACGCAGTTCATAGACAGGACATTCAGGGAATGGTGTGAAGGGCTTCATATTCAATAGAAGTTCACTTCGGTAGCTCATCCTCAAGCAAATGGCCAAACCGAAGTCACCAACCGGACGATCGTCAAGGGACTCAAAACTCGCCTAGGTAAAGCCAAAGGAGATTGGGCATCGAACTTACCCCAAGTCCTATGGTCATACCGAACAACTCCCCGGACCTCGAACGGTGAAACGCCCTACAGTTTGGCATACGGAACCGAAACAGTGATCCCGGTAGAGATCGGCCTGCCGAGCCCCGGCATTATCAACTTCTTAGCCGAAGACAATGAAGAAGGCCTTCGAACTAATCTGGATTTGTTAGAGGAGAAGTGAGAGCTCGCCTACATAAAGGAAGCCAAGTACAAGCAACAAGTGGCTCGGTACTACAATCAAAGAGTAAAGTATCAGTAATTCCAAGTAGGCGACCTCGTACTTCGAAATAACGAGGTCAGTAAAGCGGAAAGGCTCGGCAAGTTGGAAGCCACATTTGAAGGACCCTACCGAGTTGAAAAAGTCCTCCGCAAAGGGTCGTACAAGCTCGCCTACTTATCCGGTGAGCCAATACCCCGTACATGGCACATTACTCGTTAAAGAGATATTTTGCATAACTGGGAATGATGTTCAAGTCATTTAGTTCGTCTAGGTCATGAGTCAGGTCGTCCTGTTCCTTTTATCATATTTTAACTTCAGTTTTTCTATTAATAAATTCTTTATTTCTCCTTTAATTTGTTTGGCCTTGCATACTTCATCTTGCATGTTTTCTTTCCACTTATGCAAATTATATCACCCTTTTACTCTAAAAACTCTGACGAGGGTAATTTAATATCCTTTTAGGGATAAATAAACTCCATATCTGGAGTAAAATTTAAACGCGCGTAAGGGGACCACCTCTATCGATAAATTCGACAAATAAGGAACCTCGAGCCTACCTTAGTTAAAAATAAGGACGAACTACCTTTGTTTAAAACGAGGAGGCACTACCTTCGTTAAAAGCAAGGATGAATTACCTTTATTTAAAATGAAGATGAGCTGAACCTCATCTTATGATGAGGTCGTGCTATTTAAAGCCTAAACCTCATCTTATGATGAGGTCGAGCTATCTAAAGCTAAAATCTCGTCTTGTGAAGAAATTAAGCTATTTAAAGCCAATCCTCATCTTATGACGAGGACAAGCTACCTAAAGCTTACCTTCGTTTAAAACAAGAGAAATTACCTTAGTTAAAAACGGGAATGAAAGCTTAAACATAAGAAGTACATAAAATTCCATTTTATTTTGTATAAAAAGGAAAAAGTACAATCGCATTAAGAAGACGAAGAGCCCGGAGGCTTAGGCTGACTAAAGCTAAGCCAATTTCTAGCAAAATCTCTATTTAAGAGATCGTCTATACTAATCATACCTCTACCTCTACCTCGGCTAATTGGAGCCCAACCTCGGGTAACTTAAGTCCCTCGACTTCGGCCTCGTACATTCGCCAGCTGCCGCTCTCGATTTAAGAATTTCCGAGAATGGCGATCGACGAAACTCGGACTACACCCAGGATTGGACGAACTCGAAGGCTCACCCTCAGCAGTAATGAGTCGAGCTAATTTTGGTCGGCGAACTAGGGTTATCTTATATACCCCGGCTATTCGCTTCAGCTTGTCCACTTGTTCCTGAAGCTCCCAAGAGCTAGCTTCATATTGCTTCTTATAATCTTGACATCGAGCCAGAGACTCTTTCACCTTCTCTTCAACTTCGGAAATGGTGAGTCCTCCAGCTCGGCTGATAATCGCTTCGTATTCCACGTGTTCTTCACGGACCAGCTCGGCTTCTTCCTTTGCGATTTCAAGCTTCTCCTCAAGCTCTAAAAATTGAGCCTGTAGCTCGTCATACTTCTCCTGGGCCGCGACAAGCTTAACTTCGGCCTCGGTGAGAACATGTTGGACCCGGCCTTTCCAATGTAAGACTTCGGCCTCTTTCACCTCAAGAGCCCGAGTCAGTTCCGATATTTGGGCAACCAATGCAGATGCATCAAAAAGTTGGGGAAAAGAAGACTACACAAAGGCAGATAGAAGACTACACAAAGGCAGATAAAAGAAATTTCAATAACTTGGAATTTCATTAAAGCCACATCGGCAAAAAGAAAAAGCACCGTCCTAGTGACGACGTAATACAACGATCTATATTATAAAAAATAAAAAATAAAAAAATAAAAATAAAAATAAGAGAGAACACTTGAAAAGGATCAACTGACCCTATCAAGCTCTTCTCCTTCTAAGCGGGGTCTCTTGATTAACAATTATATTATGTGCATGTTGAGTGTGTTTTGCGTGTGTTTAAGTCTCGATTCATGTGCTTAAAGGTTAGAAATGCTAGGGTTTCTTAACTTGTAGGATACATTCTACTTTTCTCTTTTCTTTTCGGTTTTCGATCCATTTTTGTAAGAATTGGAAAGAGCATTCATGTGGCTAAGGATCGAAGGCTAGAAATGAGGAAGAATCGAGCTTCATTAGGGTGAAACCAAGGGTTAAAAATGTGGAAATTGAATTTATGGACTTAGGTTTTCAATAGTTCAAGTTCGTTTATGTTTTCCTCGTTCTCTCGAGTCTCTTTGTGCCTTTTTGCAGGATAATAAAGAAATCATTTGGCTAATTTGATCATTCAAGGTCGAAGAGGAGTTCGTTAGGAGTCCGTAACAAAAAGCGGTTCGGAAATCGGAGTTCGGACGAGAGAGAACGAGCGAAAACAAAAACATCGCGCAAAGAGAATACGGAGGTGACCGGTAAAGGAGGAGGGCCGGCGGCCAAGCTGCCACAGATTTCGGCAATCTGGGCCAGTGGTCTGCCAGACCGCCGGAGACCTCCCAGACCGCCGGTTAGCCATGTTCCCTCAACTTAAGGGGCGAGTTCGGCTAGCCCAAACTCACCCCGGTTCGTCCTGTTTCGCCCCGATTCGACTCAAACTCAATTTTCAATGTATTTAATCCCAAAATTCACCCTATTTGTATATCTTTTGCATACTTTAATATTCTAGAACCCTGGAAACATTTCCCTCTTTCCTTTTTAGTATTTTGAAGATTGTTGTAGCTATACTTGGTGGATTTGCAATTCAAGACCATGTTCTTCTTTCTCTTTAAATTCTCTATCTTTTAAGCATGATTTCATTTGTTTTCTATGGTTTAATTCCTTTAATTATGTCTAGCTAAATTTCCTTTGGTTCCAATATATGAAGATATGATTTAGATCACTAAGTTTTTGGATTTTGTTGTTGGATTTACCTTCTAATTCATATGTCTTGTGGTTTGGGACTTAATTTTATTGCATGATTCATTGGCCATCATTGATTGCATAAAAGGTATTTGGTTAAATGCGTAGTAGGCTTTAATTCATAGCACTTAGCATCAAATCACAACATATTAGTAATTCTTGCTAATAGGAGCTTCTAGATATTAATTGAGCTATTTGGAGTTAATTTATGCATCTTAAGTCCTAGTCGGGGATAGATGTCATAGGTTAATCCACTAATATTGGTTGCTTCGAGAGCAGAATTGATGTTTACTATATATAGAACTCCCATATGAATTAGATTAAAATGGTTAATCCATGCAAATCCTAAAACCTAAGCCTCTAGTGATTATCGGATTATATTTGGAACCAAGCTTTCTACTATTGTTTGTCAACTTTTGTTATTAGTTGTTATCTAGTTTGTTACATTTCTAATTACATTGCTTAATAGGATTAAGAAAACACAAAAACATGTCACTTGTAAGCTTGAATAGTAGTTAGATAATTGGATTACTACTTGAATCTTAAACGACCTATCATTTCTTGAGGATTCGACTCAATTATACTATAATTGATTATTATTGCATTTTCCCTCACCCCTAAAGTGAGGGCGGATCAATTTTTGGCGCCGTTGCCGGGGAATGCTTAGTTTGAGTTTCAATAGTCGATTTGGTTATTAAGTTACTAATTCAAGCATTGTTTCTTTTAATTTTTGTTTTGTAGGTTTATGCACACAAGGTCCAAAGGAAGACTCGTTCAACCTTTGATCTTGAACTTTGAAAGAAAGCATAGAAGAAGGAATTCTATTGAAGATCAAGAAATGGCTAACAATCACGCAATGGAAGCTCTTATGAGATAAATGGAAGAGTTTAGAGCATGGAAGGATGAGCAAGAAAGAAGGGCAAATGAGGCTCAACCACCTCCTCTCAACCATATGTTCCAATCTCCAACGGAACAATTTCAAGGAGGAGAATGGGGGACGATCAATGCCAATAATTTTGAGCTCAAATCCGGACTCATCCAAATGGTGAAGAGTGAGCAATTCGGTGGAAGTCCTATAGAGGATCCGAATGCCCATCTTGGTATGTTCCTTGATATTTGCGATACTATCAAGCTTAATGGAGTTTCAAATGATGTTATTTGCATGAGGATGTTCGGGTTTTCTCTACGGGACCGGGCCAAGGATTGGTACAAAGGATTAAACAAAGCCAACATTCACACATGAGATGATCTATGCAAGGCCTTCCTCTCTAAATACTTTCCACCATCAAAAGCTCAAAGGTTTCTTTCCGATATTTGACATTTCTCTCAACAAGGCGATGAGACTTTGTTTGAAGCATGGGAGAGGTATAGAGAGCTTTTGAGAAAATGTCCTCAACATGGTTTCACGGAAGGTCAACAAATTACCACTTTTTATAGTGGTCTCACACCACACACAAGTAGCATCGTGGATGCTACTTCCGGAGGATGTCTACTGAATCCAAATGCCAAGGAAGCCTTAAGGATTATTGAAGAGATGGCTGCCAATAGCTATCAATGGCCAATGGAAAGGCTCCCTTCTAGGAAGGTTGCTTCTATTGATGATGAGAAGTTCGATGCATTGGCAATGGAAGTTGCTAATATGAAGAAGAGAGGAAAGCTCAATCTTAAGCTCAAGTTTAAAGTGTTCATCAATATCAAGAGAACTTGGAGCCTAATGGAAGTGAAGATTTGAACTATGTGTACCAAAGGCAATATGGAAATTTTAACAAAGGGGGTTTCTAAGGACAACAAGGAGGATTTCAAGGAAGGCCACAAGGAGACAATTCTTATGGTTATCAAGGAGGTTATCAATCATACAATCCCAACAATAGACCTCATCCAAATCTCTCTTATGGAAATCCTAACAACGCTCAGTTGCCACCTCCCGGATTCTCCGTTTCTCAAGGAGCAATTGAAGAACCGAAGAAAACACCTCCTTCTATTGAGCGACTTGTCCAACAAATGGCAAATCAACAAAACTCGTTTATCACACAAACTGGACAAAAGATGAGTGCATTGGAGAATTCTCTCACTTCCTTGACAAAGCAAGTGAAGATGATAGAGGGCTAAATAAGTCAAAAGGCTAACCAAGCCACCACTCAACATACCCCGGGAAAGTTTCCAAGTAATACGGAGGTCAATCCAAAGAATCAATGCAATGCTATCACATTAAGGAGTGGAAGAGCCTATGAGAATCATGCTACATCCGGAAGTGGAAAATAAGAAGTCCTTGTTGAAGATATACCCAATGAGGAGTCTCCTACCAATGAAGAGAATTCAAGGAAATAAGTTCAAGGAGAAGCTCCTAAGGCAATGCTAGTAGAGGCTCCTCTCCCTACCAAGGATGTTATTACGAAGGCTCCATTTCCTCATTGTCTAGCCAAGCCTAAAGTTGACGAAAAGTTGATGAGATTCTTGGAGATATTCAACAAAGTACAAATCAACATTCCCTTGCTTGATGCACTTCGAGATATGCCCGGATATGTGAAGTTCTTGAAGGATGCCGTTGCTAACAAGAGAAAGTTTGGTTCATTTGAAACAATTAGCCTAATAGAGGAGGTTAGTGCGGTGATTCAAAGGAAAATGCCTTTGAAAAAGAAGGATCCCGGAAGCTTCATAATAGCATGTGTGATTGGAGGGGAAAAGTTTAGGAATGTCCTATGTGATCTTAGAGCTAGCATCAATTTGATGTCATTGTCTATTTTTAGGAGATTGGATATTGGAGATATCAAACCTACATCTATTTGTCTCCAAATGGCCGACTGTTTCATATCTTATGCTCAAGGAGTGGTTAAAGATGTGTTAGTGAAAGTTGAGGAGTTCATCTTCCCCGCGGACTTCGTTATCTTGGATATGCCGGAGGACAAGGATATGCCCCTCATTCTTGGGCGTCCTTTCCTAGCAACCAGAAGAGCTCTTATTGCTGTGCAAGATGGGAATCTCACGTTTAGAGTTAATGAAGAGACCCTCACTCTTTCAATCTTTGATGCTATGAAGCGAGGAGATGACGCAACCAATGAGGAATGCAATTCAATCACCACCTTGCCTACATCTATGGCAAAAGATCTCACGGAAGAAATCATCTCTAATTCTTTCTATTCTTATTCCGATTTGGATTATGCTTGTGATGATTTATTGGAGTCTATTGCTTATTTGGAACAAATGAAGGATCATTGAAGGATGAGGTTCATTACCTTGATATCAACCAACCGGGGGAGAGTGGGAGTTCAACTAAGGTGGAATCTTCTTCAAACACTTCTCAAGAATTGAAACCTTTTCCCGATCACCTAAGGTACGCCTTCCTTGGTGATAATGACTCTTTACCCGTAATTGTGTCACAATACTTGTCAGAGTCCGAATTGGACAAGTTGTTGCGTGTCCTTAGGGAGTTTAAAGATGTTATTGGTTGGTCTATTGATGATATCAAGGGTATTTCTCCATCTATATGCATGCATCGTATTCTATTGGAAAATGATTGTCGTCCTAAGGTTCAACCTCAAAGGAGGTTGAATCCGGTCTTACAAGAAGTGGTGAGAAAAGAGGTGTTGAAGTTATTAGATACGGGAATGATTTATGCCATCTCGGATAGTGAATGGGTGAGTCCTACCCAAGTTGTTCTGAAGAAAGGGGGGATGACTGTGGTCAAGAATGAGAAGGATGAGGCTATTGCTATAAGAGTTGCCACCGGATATCGAGTTTGTATCAATTATAGGGCTTTGAATTTGACTACAAGTAAAGATCACTTCCCTTTGCCCTTTATAGATCAAATGTTGGATCGTTTGGCAGGCTATGAGTACTATTGCTTTCTTGATGGGTATTCGGGATATAATCAAATTGCCATAGCCCCGGAGGATCAACACAAGACGGTCTTTACATGCCCCTATGGAGTATTTGCTTATAGGAGGGTGCCTTTTGGGTTGTGTAATACTCCGGCCACTTTCCAACGGTGCATGATGTCTATCTTTGGAGGTTTGATTGAAAATATTATGGAGGTATTCATGGATGACTTCTCAGTTTTCGGGAAGAGCTTTGATTCTTGTTTGGATAATCTCACAAAGGTATTGCAAAGGTGTAAGAACACTTCTCTTGTCTTGAATTAGGAGAAGTGCCACTTCATGGTTAGAGATGGAATTGTGCTTGGGCATAAGGTTTCTAGAGATGGTTTGGAAGTTGATAGAGCCAAGATTGTTGCCATAGAGAAGCTTCCACCCCCAACAAATGTGAAATCAATCCGAAGTTTCCTTGGTCACGCGGGGTTCTATAGAAGATTCATTAAGGATTTTTCAAAGATCACAAAGCTACTTTGTGATCTCTTGCAAAAAGATGTAAAGTTTGCCTTTGATGAAGAACGTTTGAAAGCTTTTGAGACATTGGAGAAAGCCCTCATCTCTACTCCTATTCTAATTAAGCCCAATTGGAGTGAGTCATTCATTTTGAAGTGTGATGCAAGTGATTATGCTTTAGGAGTGGTCTTGGGGCAAATGAGAGATAAAGTGTTTCGAGTCATTCATTATGCTAGTAGAACTTTAGATGGTGCTCAAATGAACTACACAACAACCGAGAGAGAATTCTTGTCCATTGTCTTTGCCTTTGACAAATTCTGGTCATATCTTGTTGGGAATCATACCATTGTCTATTCGGATCATATGGCTATATGACATCTCATGGCCAAGAAAAATGCAAAGCCTCGTTTGATTCGTTGGATTCTCCTTCTACAAGAATTCGATATGGAGATTCGTGATAGAATAGGAGTTACAATGTGCTAGCCGATCACATGTCAAGGCTTGAAAATCCGGTTGAAGGTGAATAGTTTCTTCCAAATATCCTTTACATCGAACACTCTATCAACGAGTTGATCTCCTCCATGTGGCACACCAAAGGCATTATCGATTTCCTCATAAGTCATCACATGCTTGTCTCCAAACAATTGAAACTCAATGCTCCTCATGACATTCATATGAGTGGTGTTCAATGTACTTAACATCTCAAGTACAACCTTCGAATATGTCCTTCGGTCTTGAATGTTATCATCAAGAAAATTTCCCCATCCAATATTGTCGAAAAGAGCCTTCACATTTTCATAAAGCCCCAATTCTTCCAACACCTCACGAGATGGAAATCTTGTCTCTTCAATTCCTTTGGTGACTAGAGTAGCGAAGGCGGCCCTTTCTTCATGAGTGTTCAAATGTAAGTTGTGAGTCTCCGGGACTTTCGGATCCATTGTTCTTGAAGTGGTTTCCGAAGGGTGAGATGAAGAGGAACCATCTTTTCACCTCTTATTGGAATAGGTTACCAATGCTTTCGAATGTGCCTTAGAAGACCCTTTTCCTTTAGCTCCTTTATCTCTACAATAAGTGAAAAATCCAAAATAAGATTCAAGGAACTACATCAATGGATTTTTATATAAACAATCACATTTGTTTCTAACCATCACCCCCCATTTTGCCTTTAAACATTCACGAAGTGAGTTTCAAGCAAACACCAAGCACTTCATTACCATAACTCTCCTAAGTTCAAGAAAAATTCATCTCACTTCATTCATGCATATCCGAATGAAAATAAATTCAAATGCATATGGAAATTCAACTCAAGAGACTTAAACCATGAATTCTCATATTTCAACTCAAGAATCTATGAAAACATATCTTCTTCAAGCAATGAAACATTCAAGAAATGAATTTCCTATCTAAGAATCAAGCATATGCATTTATTCATTCATCAAGAGATCAAAAATATTCCAAATTCACTCCAAGTATGGTCAAGTGCAAAAGAGACATGGTTCATCTAAAAATGCAAATTCCAATGCTTGATATAGCATAAATCCTAAAGAGAAGAATGAGTGTTATCCAATTCATGACCAAATGCACATTTTTCATTCAAGAATTTCCAAGATTCAAGCAAATCCTAGCAAGAATTTCTACCCATTTTCATGAATTTGATAAGCAAAAACATACATACCCATTCATACAAAACAAGTAGAAACTCATAAAAGTAAGGATATAGAACTCATTACCTCATTGTCTTGAAGAGAATTGAAGAATTTCACCTCTTCCTTAAGAAAAATAAATTTTTATTTTTTGTGAAGAAGTGGGTGAAAATGTGATTTTCTTGGTTCAAAATGCAAGTTTTGGGATGGGTAATGAACCTATGGAAGGACTAAACTTGATTCAAAGTGATTTGAGAGTAATTGGTGGATGGAAATTTAAGTTTTGGAGAGAAAATGAACTATGTTCTTCAAGGTTTAAGTTGAAAAGTGGAAGAAATAAAGTAATAGATGTTCAAGCAAGAAAAATACAAATAGGGGGAGAAATGAGGGAGGCCGGCGGTCTGGGAGGTCAGCGGCGGTCTGGCAAACCGCCGGCCCAGACCGCCGAAATCTTTGAAGTTGGCAGCAGGTTGGCAGCTCACTCCCGGCGGTCTGGCAGACTGCCGGCCAGGCCACCGGTTCCTTCCGGCTTGATTTTAGGTCGTTTTTCGGCCCTTCCAACGAGGGGGGCTGACTCCTGACCCTCTATCAACCCCCTAAACATGTTTTAATTTTTTATTTTTTTAATTTTCTATGTTTTATGGGATTTTTTTGAAATGAAACGAAAAATAAAACAAACGACTCAAAAATCGAAAATGAAATAAAAACTAAAGAAAACGAAAAGAAAAGGATACGTGTTGAGGTGCCTCTCAACTAGCGCTTTGTTTAATGTCGTTAGCTCGACATAGCCTCCAATGATCAAGCATCATTAAGAAGAATGGTTGACTCCTCCTTAAGCTTCTTCTAATTGAAATAGAGCTTGAGTCGATGTCCATTAACTACAAAGGTAGAACCATCATTCTTGAGATGTTCGAATGTGTCATTCTTGAAACTCTTACTCACAATGTAAGGACTGGTCCACCTTAATTTGAGTTTTCCGGGGAAAAGATGAAGACGAGAGTTAAAGAGAAGAACCTCATCACCCGGAATGATCACCTTGCTTCGAATCTCCAAATCATGAAACTTCTTGGCTCTTTCCTTGTAAATCCGAGAATTTTCATAAGCCTCGTTTCTCCATTCCTCTAACTCCACAAGATGGTTTTTCCTATTCAATACGGCCTCCTTAAACTCAAGATTAATCCTCTTTATAGCCCAAAACGCCTTGTGTTCAATCTCCAAAGGTAAGTGACAAGACTTTCCGAACACAAGTTGATACGGAGACATACCAATGGGGCTTTTATAGGTGGTTCGATAAGCCCACAAAGCATCATCTAGTTTCTTTGCCCAATCCTTTCGAGTAGTGATTGTCTTTTCCAAGATTTGCTTGATCTCCCGGTTTGCAAGCTCCGCTTGACCATTGGCTTGAGGATGGTATGGAGAGGTAATCTTATGCTTCACTCCATATTTAGCAAGAACATTTCCCAACCATTTGTTATTGAAGTGAGACCCCCCCATCACTAAGCAAAGCCCTTGGAGTTCCAAACCGAGTTAATATGTTCTTCTTCAAAAACTTGATCACAACCTTGGAATCACTCGTCGAAGTTGGAATGGCTTCGACCCATCTCGAAACATACTCAATAGCAAGAAGGATATAAGAAAAGCCACAAGAATTAGGGAATGGTCCCATGAAGTATATCCCCCAAACATCAAACAACTCAACCTCAATCATGATGTTTTGAGGTATCTCATCCCTTTTTGTGATATTTCTCATCCTTTGACATCTATCACAATTCTTCACAAAGGATTGACAATCCCTAAAAATCAAAGGCTAATAGAATCCACTTTGAAAAACTGACTTTGATAATTACCTTGTGCTTCGAGAATTGCCACCAAATCTTTCGGATTATCAAAGGCCAAGTTCCTTCGAGAGGTGAAGTTCTATTATTGGCAAGATCCGTACTTATGGAGGAGATGTGCCGATGGTCTTATTAGAAGATGTGTTATGGATGGTGAATGACTCAAGATTATTGAAGATTGTCATGAGGGACCAAATGGGGGTCATTTTGGGGAAAATCGTACGGCTTGGAGCTTGTGCCAAATTCAGAAAAGGGGTATAGATCCGGGTATTCCAAGTCAAATGAAGTGCGGAATCCGGTGTTTCGGATAGTGTTGAAGATCTTGTTGCACACCATCATTGCAAGAAGAGAGAACACTTCGGTGAGGAATGATGATTTGTTTATCCTTCATGCTATGCTCACCGGGAGGAGAATAAGTTTTTGTAATTTATTTCTTCTTCAATTGAAGAAGCATGCTCGAGGTGAAGTAGGAAAGATCAATATTGGAGGCATGCTTGCTCCAATTGCAAGGAATTTAAGAGGAAACGAAAGATCAATATTGGAGGCATGCTTACTCCAATTGCAAGGAAGATAAGAGGAAACCTTGGTGGTTATCCGCCAATGGGAGGTGATTTTCTCTTTGATTTTATCGAGCTCCGGTACTTGCGTTTCCTTAGTTCGAGTACCCCTCCTTACTACTTCCGAATTAATAGCAAGGAATTATACCCTTTACCAAATTCTATGAGCATATTAGTTACAAATTTCAATAAAAGGATAAATTGGTATTTGCACACTCCCTTACATAAGATGATCATGAGGGTTCGAATGTTCAAGCAAGGTGAGGGAGATGAGCATGCTCTTGGTGAGGTAAGCCGGGATGATTTTGAAGGAGGACACGGGGGGTGGAGGAAGAGGAAGGAATGGAAGATAATGATGATGAGTCTAGAAGGAACGATCAAGGTCCGAGTGGTGCTTGCTATGATGAGAGGTTTAAGGTTCTCGAGAGTATAATGGAAGGAATGGAGGATAGCTTCAAGGCTTTAGATGCCCAAGTAACAGTAATGAGGAGAGAGGCCACTTCGATGAGAGTCACACAACTTGAGGACTTAGAAAGGAGTAAGAGGATGGAGAAGCAAGCAACATCGATGATGGAGCTATTAGAAAGCTTCTGGGATTATCAAATTGCTCAAGGGGCGACTTGGCCCCGACCGCCATCATCATCATAGCTTGGAATGTTGTAAGTGTAATTTAAATGCATTATTTATCTTTCCCTCCAAACTTATTTTAGAGTTATTTTCTAAAATAAGTTTGGGGGAGGGGGGTATGATAATGAATTTAAATTACTTTCATTTCATATTTTGCTACTTTCCATTATGCTCGTGTCCTTAGTTTTCCTTGCTTTTGTTGTTATTACTTGGGTTACTTGGTTTGAAAGAATTACTTGGTGCTATAGTTGAGAAGGGAGTGTGAAGGTTTGAGTGGTGTGTATTTGATTCAAGGTGTGAAAGAAGTTTGTTTGAATATTGGGTTTGCTTAGATTATGGATGAAAATTGTTGGTTGTTGGTTGTTGGAGAGGAAATTGCTTTGAGATGAGTTTGAATGGTGGAAATGTTTGGAAGGATCTTGTGTTATTTGTTGACTTTGTTTGATATTTTTTTGAATTTGTTTGAAAGTTTGTGTTTTGTTTTGTGCATTTGGGGATGAATTAGGGTTAAATAAACACTTTTCATGAGTTTGTGGGTGAGTTTGTGGTTTTGAATGAGAAATTTTTAAAGGAAGGAAAGTTTTAAATGCATGTATGCTTGCGTGCTTGAATGTGAAAGAACGTGTTTAATTGCTCATGTGCATTAGAGTGAGATGCCAATGATTAATGCTAAATGGTGACATTTTTGAAATTTCTCAAGAAGTCAAGCATGATTAGGGTTATTTCAACTGAATGGCTTGGGATGATTGAACTTAAGTACTTAGGCTCTAGACACAAAGCTTGAGAGGATTTTGAGCCTAAAACTATGCATTTTACATAGTAATATCCTTTCTTGAGAGCTTGATCTTGCATTGCATATTCTTTACTAGAACTTGCCTTGATACTCTAGTTAGAAATATTATATGTTTGCATGATTAGGAGATGATCTTAGGCCATCATTGCATGCCCATTTTCCCCTAAACACTAACCTATCTTTCATTACCATTGTCATCCCATTTTGAGCCTTGAATAGAACCTTTTCTTCTTGAACCGGACGATAGGGGGTGAAGGATGGTTAAGGGAACCTTGGTGGAAGTTGAAAATTCTTAAGAAATGGTGGTTGATGGTGAAGGGTTTTAAGATTGGTTTTGAGTTGAAAGAACACTCCTATAAGCTCAATGTTAGAAAAGAAAAAGAATAAGAACAAAGTTCTTATTGAAAAAGAAAAAAGGGAATAAGAGCATCAACGAGTGTTTCTTTAGAATTTTGATAGAAGCTTGAACTTTCATTTGATGAAAAGGGGTTGGATAAGGTAGAAGATGAAGAATTTCATACTTAGAAAGGTGAAGAAAGAAGGTAAGGGTACTTAAATGAAAATTGAAGTCACTTAGCCTAAAAATTCCCTACCTTAACCAATGTCCCTACATTACAAGCTTAATAAAGACCTTTTTAATCCTAATTTGTGCATGCATTGTAGTATGAGGAACTTGAGTTGATAGGCAAGCTTATGGTTAAAGATGTGTATTGCATGATTTTGATGAGTGTTTACCTTTCTTATATAATGAGTGCTTGAGTGATACACACTTCTTGTGAGGTCTAGGGTTGAATGTGCTTAAGTGATTGATTTCTAAGTTAGGATGGTGAGTGATCTTATGAATGTTTGGCTTGACTTGAGAATTTCCTTGAACTAAAATAGTTTTTGAGATGATATGGGGCATCGAGGAACTCAAAATGCACACCCCATACGTGTTAAGTGTTTTGATTGTTTGTTTCATTTTTCAGGACGAACAATGGCTTAAGTTTGGGGAAGGGATTAACATGTATTTTATGTGCATGTTGAGTGTGTTTTGCGTGTGTTTAAGTCTCGATTCATGTGCTTAAAGGTTAGAAATGCTAGGGTTTCTTAACTTGTAGCATGCATTCTACTTTTCTCGTTTCTTTTTAGTTTTCGATCCATTTTTGTAAGAATTGGAAAGAACATTCATGTGGCTAAGGATCGAAGGCTAGAAATGAGGAAGAATCGAGCTTAATTAGGGTGAAACCTAGGGTTAAAAATGTGGAAATTTAATTTATGGAGTTAGGTTTTCACTAGTTCAAGTTCATTTATGTTTTCCTCATTCTCTCGAGTCTCTTTGTGCCTTTTTGCAGGATAATGAAGAACTCATTTGGCTAATTTGATCATTCGATGTCGAAGAGGAGTTCGTTATGAGTCCGTAGCAAAAAGCGGTTCGGAAATCAGAGTTCGGACGAGAGAGAACGAGCGAAAACAAAAACATCGCGCAAAGAGAAGACGGAGTTAACCGGTCAAGGAGGAGGGCCGGCGGCCTGACCGGCGGTCTGCCAGACCGCCGGCCAAGCTGGCAAACCGCCGGCTGGGACAGAGATTTCAGCGGTCTGGGCCGGTGGTCTGCCAGACCGCCGACGACCTCCCAGACCGCCGGTTAGCCGTGCTCCTAGTGTTCTAAAAATTGCTAGACGCTAGTAGGGTGGTGGGGGAGCGATTAGCTTCTAGGCGGACTAGGCGGGAGTCTAGGCGTTGCCTAGACGGCCTATACGGTGCCTAGACGGATTAGTATAAAATCAAAGTCTACGTCAAATTTTTCATATATTTAAATATGACATCCATAAGTTAAAGTATAAAATCCATGATTTTTCAACTATAATTTAATCTTACAGCTCTTCAAGCCCCGACTAGCCCGTCTAAACCCTCCTAGAACTGCCTAGACATGCCTAGGACCACCTAGGCACCTGTCTAGATGTCGATTAAATCGCCGCCGCCTAGAGAAATCCGTCTTGCCATTAATCGGGACGGTCCGACATCTTCTAGCGCCTAGAAGCCTTCTAGGCGGCCAAGTCGGCCTTCTTTTAGAACACTGCGTGCTCCCTCAACTTAAGGGGCGAGTTCGGCTAGCCCAAACTCGCCCCGGTTCGTCCCATTTCACCCCGATTCAACTCAAACTCGATTTTCAATGTATTTATCCCAAAATTCACCCTATTTGTATATCTTTTGCATACTTTAATATTCTAGAACCCTATAAACATTTTCCTCTTTCCTTTTTAGTATTTTGAAGATTGTTGGAGCTATACTTGGTGGATTTGCAATTCAAGACCATATTCTTCTTTCTCTTTAAATTCTCTATCTTTTAAGCATGATTTCATTTGTTTTCTATGGTTTAATTCCTTTAATTATGTCTAGCTAAATTTCCTTTGGTTCCAATATATGAAGATATGATCTAGATCACTAAGTTTTTGGATTTTGTTGTTGGATTTACCTTATAATTCATATGTCTTGTGGTTTGGGACTTAATTTTATTGCATGATTGATTGGCCATCATTAATTGCATACAAGGTGTTTGGTTAAATGCTTAGTAGGCTTTAATTCATAGCACTTAGCATCAAATCACAACATATCAGTAATTCTTGCTAATAGGAGCTTCTAGATATTAATTGAGCTATTTGGAGTTAATTTATGCATCTTGAGTCCTAGTCGGGGATAGATGTCATAGGTTACTCCACTAATATTGGTTGCTTCGAGAGAAGAATTGATGTTTACTATATATAGAACTCCCATATGAATTAGATTAAAATGGTTAATCCATGCAAATCCTAAAACCTAGGCATCTAGTGAATATCGGATTATATTTGGAACCAAGCTTTCTACTATTGTTTGTCAACTTTTGTTATTAGTTGTTATCTAGTTTGTTACTTTTCTAATTACATTGCTTAATAAGATTAAGAAACACAAAAATATGTCACTTGTAAGCTTGAATAGTAGTTAGATAATTGGATTACTACTTGAATCTTAAACGACCTAGCATTCCTTGAGGATTCAACTCAATTATACTATAATTGATTATTATTGCATTCTCCCTCATCCCTAAAGTGAGGGCGGATCATCTCTCCTGACCAGCGCCGACTCCTCCTCGGCTCTGGCGTCTCCCTGCCTGCCATCGGCAGCCTCCACCTCTGGCTCGTTCACCGGTTGATCAGCTTCGGCGGTCAAACTGGCGATAACCCCCTCCAGCATTGTGTCCATGTCATAGAGGCAGTTCCGGATGGCCTCCGCGGAAAGCATGGTGGATCGTGAGGTCAGCTTATCCACTATAGGGAAAGCTGCCGTATACTCCACCACCGTCTCCGCATAAGAGCGGAATACCGACCCTTCCGGTACCACCTCGTACCCATACTTGACTTTGTCAAGATCTGGGTAGTCCTCGGCGATGGCATCAAGGATGCCAGACACAACGGAACTGTTCACAAGGGCAGCTAGCTCGCCGACGAGCTTTGAGAACTGCCCCGAACGGAAGATCCGCTCCTTGAAAGCACGGCCCCCTGCGAGGTGGCCACTTCGGCGTGCACAGCCGCCGCCTTCTCTCTTTCCAAGGTAACCTCAGTTTTTAACAGGGCCACTTCGGTCTTCGCCGCTTCGGCCGTGGACAGTGCTAAGGCCTCCCGGTCGGCTGCCTCCTTCGCCCTCAGTTCGGCAGCGGCAACCTTCACCGCCAAATCTTCCTTGGCTAGCTCAGAGTCCCGAACCAGCTTCTGGTACTTGGCGACTCCGCTAGATACGAAGTTCGCCAAGCTCGTCAGCTCGGCAATAGCCAGTTCGGCCTCCTGTAATAACACTGGTCAGATTTAAAATGAATGAGTACATCACTAGAACCGAAGTGGGAACAATTACCTCGGGGAAGGATTTTTCCCGAGCCAACAACGGGCCAAAGGCATGGTCGATTGCAACAACGTCAACCTCCCTCACGGCCGGTGCAATTGCTACCCGCGCCTCTTTCAGTTGGCGCATCGTTGTACGAGGTGGCGGAGAGCTCACATAAGGAGAGCCCATCTGAGAGCTCACTGACCCAGAGCCCGTCACCTCCAATGTCCTCTCAAAAGAGGCTCTCGACGTTGCCTTCTCCGCAACAGTAGCAGACCTCGACCTCTTCCTGGATTTAAGGCCGGTCTCAAAGTTCACTGCAAAGGACTAAAGATCAAAATACATGGAGGAAAACGAGGACACAAACTCACGCAAGATAAACCGAAGCCTCACCCGGATTCTTCATAGAAATTGGATCATATAGGCTCAGCTCGTATTTAGCGAGCTCGGCTTCATTATATATTTCAGTAACGAGGCCGAGCTCGTTCAAAGATGTTTCTAGATCACCGAACCTCTCTTCGGTGCTCTGATCTCCTAATTTGTCCATTTTCCAAACGAACTTCGACACGTCATCAACGCGGCAGAAAATATTTACTTTGCCAGTTCGGATTCTTGGACTTCGTCTGGATTCTAAAACGATGTTGGGGGACAGGTAGAACCAACCCGAACTAGACTTGAAACAAAAAAAACTAAGGATCAAACCTAAGGTTAAAGAGAGACCTCGGCGCCCGGCCTTGACACCCAGACCGACGAGCTGTTTAAACGAGTTTGGCATAACTTGCCCAAGGGCCATGCCGAACTTCCGTAATAGCTTATCAAACACCGGAAGGAAGGGAAACGAAGACCGCAACCTAGGCAGTCCTCGTACACAGTCACAAAACCTCCCGGAGGTGAACAAGCCCTATCCTCCGGGCCCGGCACTACGAGGAGGACGGAACAAGGAAACATGTATTTTCTTGCAATATCCCTAACCATGGAGGCATTCAAAGTTGAGGGATATTCAAGCACATTGCCAAAATCCTTATCTAAGGGTGAATAAAGAGCCCTATGGACACTAGGGACGTCAGAATCAGCTGTAAAACATTCGACATTTATAAAAGGCGACGCGACAGACGCCGCCGCCGGAGAACCCAGTGGCGAGACAGACACTTCTAGGGTTTCGTTATCGCTATCATCCACTCTAGAAGAAGAGGCCATGGTAAACAAAAAAAATAGTAATAACTTACTTGTAACTGTTGATTGGATAAAACTCCTACGGCGACTTGGACGATATCGTTGAATGGCGAGAAAATAGCAGTGGAGGAATTCCAGGAGAAATATTCAAATTTGGGGAAAGTGATAGAAATGACGTATTGAAGAAGTTTTATAACTTCTGCCTTTTCGCATTCGGCACGACGCTCAACGTGCCCTACTTTATCGGGATTCCCACCAGCACATTAATTAAAGTAACTGACACTCCGTGTTCGGCTTCGGCAAGACTGTAGACCTTGACTTCGTCCAATTAATTGTTTGACGGGGCAAGCTACTTTTCGCCGACCTCGTCTTAACGAGGTGGTCCGCACTTGACCTCGTCTTAACGAGGCGGTACGTGATTAACTTTGTCCAATTAACTTTTTGACGGGGCAAGCTACTTTTTGCCGACCTCGTCTTAACGAGGCAGTCCGCACTTAACCTCGTCTTAACGAGGTGGTACGTGATTAACTTCGTCAATTCTATTTTTGACGGGGCAATGCATTTGACATCACTCCTACCTCAGCTATTTTCCCTAAATCACACCCTCGCTTCTACATCTTTTTAGGAGGGGGGGGATGTGATAGGATATGGCCCAGCACCTAGGCCCAAAGCATCAGGCCCAATATAATTGGGCATCGGCAATTAAGCTCGGCCCAATTGAAGATAAGAGACTTTATCACCAAGGTAACCAAGACTCCTACATCGACTACAACTCTAGCTCTAAGAGAGATATAGAAGCTCAGTGTTTATCCATAAAGGAGGAGATCAAGCCAAAGAGTCCAAATAAGAGAAGAATTCATATTATAATCGAACTCCATGTAACTATCTATAAATAGGGGCTTGGAATAGATTGAGAGGGGAGAACAATCTTGTAATCACTACTCATACAAGCAATAAAAATCCATACTCTTTCCGCCCGTAGACGTAGATCTATTCCAATAGATCGAACCACGTAAATCCCTTTGTGTTCCGTTTGCTTTCGTGGTCATTAATTCCTTGTCTACGTGCATTAATTATATTACGAAAACAAGATCGATCACCAGTTTAAATGGGATGAAAAAAGTAATGGCAACTCCTCTCTGTGTCTCTCATGTTTGGCCAAATAAAGTGAGACACACCATTTAAAAAACGAGGCCAAATAGGCTGGAACAACTTCGGAATTTGATAATTTTTACTCCCTCGGTCCACTTTATTAGTTTCAATTTCTTTTTTATATGTCCTATTTAATAGTCATGTTACCATAAAAAGAAAAAAAAAATAATGGTGGTGAAAGCCCCTTAAAACTTTTTATCTCACATATCTTTAATTATTGTGAGTGAGACAGATAAATTACTAATTTTCAAAGAGAAATTAGGAAATAAAGAATCGGTATACGTTTCCCGAAGGAATCCATTGAAAAATAAAAAAAATATAGAAAGCGTGGTAATGGAGCGTAGGGGCATAGGTTATGGTCCCATTATTTGTGTAGTCGTGGAATGAGAAATTGACATTTGAT
This sequence comes from Mentha longifolia, assembly GCA_001642375.2. Classification (NCBI taxonomy): domain Eukaryota; kingdom Viridiplantae; phylum Streptophyta; class Magnoliopsida; order Lamiales; family Lamiaceae; genus Mentha; species Mentha longifolia. The sequence continues at coordinate 17,834,817 of CM038113.1, read as the reverse complement.
CACCACCCTACTTGGCGGCTACTTTTCTGGGCCCACCCCTCACATTTTTTAATTCTTTCCTTTTAGTTTAGCCGTTTCATTTCCTCTTCCATTTACTGCAATAATTATAAAAATATACTGCAAGTGTATACTGAGTGAAAATTGTTGATTTTTTTTTTCCTTCTTTTTTTCTGTTCTGTTTGGATTTGCTGTTGTAAAATATAAGAGCATCCGAAGAAACTGTATCGAATTTCTATTTATTATCAGAAAATATGCACCGCTTACTTTAAAAAAATGAATAAATTGATTTCGCCGATTACATATATGAAAAACCGATGCATAAATTTTGAAATCACAAGAGTGGCTGTTGCAAATGTAGAAAAAAGGCTGGATATAATTTTAATGTACGTATTATTTTGGATATAAACTTTTTAAGTCCAATTCAAAGAGTCCGAGTGGGGCCAGTCGTGTCTAACTCGATATTTCGACAGCTCTCGTTATGACTTTCGATAAAATTGATCAATTGAATTTGTAAAAGCATAGTACTACCTCCATTCTATTATATTAGAGCTAGTTTGACTTGCACAGAAACTAATGAATGAAAAGATATGTGGCTATAATTAATTCTAAGGAGAGAGAGTATTTTTTACCATTTTAGAAAAGAGCTCTAATATAATGGGACAGACCAAAAAGAAAATAAGCTCTAATATAATGGGATGGAGGTAGTACTTAGTGTTGTGTTTAGATACTGACTATAACTATATTCAATTTTTTTATTTATTTATCAAGTACGACATTTTCAAATTTTCATAATTAATTATAAAATATTTGGAGATAACTAAACAAGTGAGAAATTTTTTTGGAATATTTGATTGTGTAAAATAAATGTGGAGATAGAATCGTGTATTTGTCAATATATTTTCGAAGTGAGTATTTATTGTTTATGATGAGTTATACTAACATTGAACTGCCTACATTAGTACAATATTCCCCAACTTTATTTCTAGACAAAAATGAGTTTACTCTTTTTTTTTTTACATTGATTCTCATAAATAAAATATGAAATAAATATCACTTGGGTTGAAATATTTGGCTTCTGATTAAAAGGTTTTGACGACCTCGTTGACTTGACAATAATAAAGTTAATGATTTAAATTACGGTTAAACTCAACTTAATGATATGTATCAATCTTAAGTTAATATTTAAATAAGATCATAAGTCAATCTTAACCTTAATCAGTTATTAGTTGACTAGGATTAGAAGAAAGATGATTGGCTGGGCAATCACCTGTTGACAAGTGACAACAAATGGTCATTGAAAATCTTGGAGCAAAGGACATGTTAATCAATGTCTCTATCCAATTAAACTAGCCATCATTCCTTTTAACTTTCAGTCAACAATTACCACCATCATAACATTTTTGAAAAAAAAAAAAAAAGGTTAATTAGTCGAAAATTTTGCAGACGAACTTTAAAACTGATGAAAAAACATAGTACAATTTTTGAAAATGTTTGACTTCCCGATTATGAACTCCCCTGAATTGAAGCTGGCGTGTCAATCAAAATGACATCGAATCGATCAAAATGACGATGTTTCAATTTTATGCTCCATCTAACTATGAAATTTTTTGCATGTGGAGATGACACAAAATTTAAGACACTATTTGGTTATAATGTGAGTAAAATGCGTGTCCAACATTAAAGTGCACATTTTAAATTGTTGATTATAGATTTATTGAGTTGGTTGTCACATTAGGTGGTCTAATAAAGGTACGTGATGTAAACAAATAGACGAGTGAAGTTAAATGTTGAATAAATTAGCACGGGTATAAGTAAAAAAAAAAAAAAAAAAAAAAAAAAAGAAAGAAAAAGAATAGACAAATAAATGGTGGATGGCCAAAATAAAAAGTAGACTGATTTTATGAACGGAAGAAGTAATAATTGGCTAAATATCGATCTTTAATCGACTATAGGAATTGAAATGAATTTTTTAATACTATGAAATAGCCGATGCTTTGTTTATCGTTACCAATTATAAAATGTTGAAATTTGTGATTAAAATATCATGAGTTCGAATTATTAATCTTTATAGTAAGATTTCATACATATATTGCTGAGTTCAAATAATAAATAGTACTCCCTCACTTTTTTCACATTTGGGACTACTTTCAATATTGGGTTGTTTTATTTTATTTTATTTTATTTTTTATATTTATTTTATTTTATTTTATTTTATTTATTTAGCTCATTTCCTTTATTAGCCCAACACCACCCAATTAGCCCAACAAACACCATTCTTATATCTCCTTTATGTCACTTAGCAAGACACTACTTTTATGTCATAATAAATGTCTTAAAAACTATGTCCAAAAGAAATAGGACGAAACCGAGGAAGCACTAAATAAAAATAAAATATAATTTCTTAAAGTTACAAATGTACGACTCACATATAAGGTGGACTAAAGTCTAAATTAAATTGAAGAAATGAAACTTAGTGGTGTGCATTATAGTTGAATGGGATTTTGACCATTGCCATTGAAGGGGGAACCTATTGAGCTTCCATCCATGGACCATCATTAGTTGCCAGCCCATACTTTCTAACTTTATTAATAAAATAGAAAATAATAAATAAATAAATAAGTAGTAAAACAAATAAATAGTTTCTCACCTTTGATTATTCTTTTCTAATAAAATACAGACAGAAGCAGTGTGCATTATAATATGAAACCTTTTTCATAAGTTGCAGTATCCACAAACACCATTCCATCCAATCACAATTAACCAACTTCACACTACCCCCTCACCCTCACCCCCACCCCACCCTACCCTTCTTTTCTCTGTTGTTGGTTCTCTCTCTTTCTCTCTCATATCTCTATCTCTCTCTGTGTATGTTATGGTGGCAGGGTGAATTGAGATTCATTTCTTGAAGCCTGCTAAATTGATTGCCTTTTTCTTTCTTTCCATAATCATAAATCTTTTTTCTTGCTCTCTCTCTTTTCTTTGCTGCTCTTACACAAGGAGGAGAGGAAAAAAGCAAGAAAGCAGAAGCCTTTTCCCCTCTTTTCTTCCTTTCTCATCTCTCTCTCAAAATTTCAGAGTTTCTCTCACTCATCAACAGTTTCCATCATCCAGCTTTTTCAGGCTGTCACTGTTCCTCTCCAGCTTCTTCTTCTTCTTTAACTGTCTTTTTTTTTGGTATCCTTCAGGTTTTCTTTGTTGCCAAATTAGTACTTATGTAATTTTGAGGTGAGGACAGCAACTCTTCAGCAAATCCACTTATGCTCAAATCAATGAAACTTTATCTGTCATTTTCCTAGAATTGTTTCTTGCTTTTAAAGATTAGGATTTTCTGGGTGTTTCCAGATCTTAATGAAGGTTTGTTTAACTGAAATCCACAGAGTTTGAATAATCTTTGGGTTTAGCCCAAGTTGAGAGATTTTTGATTGATTTTAGAAAAGTGGGCTTCTTTTCAAGATTCTTCAAGTGAGAGGAGAGGTGGCTGTTGAGGAAAAAGGTATTCTGATTCCTCCACACCAAATGCTTGATTTAACTCTGATTATTATGCCATTCTGAACCTTCCCAATCCCACCTCTCTCTCGTTCTCTCTCTCTACGCCTCTCTCTCGCCTCCCTTCTTCCTCTGTTTCATCAAGCGATGTTGTAGATAAAAAAATCTTGATTTTTTTTCATCTTTTGATGAGGTGGGAGATGGAGATCTTATCACCAAGTCCGTATTTTTCGAATTCCAGCTTGTTTGTTGATGAGAGCAGGAGCTCGAGGTGGACCCCAACTGAGAACAAGCTCTTCGAGAATGCTCTCGCATTGTTCGACGAGAAAACGCCGGACCGGTGGCAGAAGGTGGCGGCGATGGTCCCCGGAAAGTCCGTCGGAGATGTGATGAGGCAGTACAGGGAATTGGAAGACGATGTAAGTAGTATTGAGGCAGGGCTCATCCCTGTTCCTGGCTACACTACCTCTTCTCCTTTCACGCTTGAATGGGGCGCCGGCCATGCCTACGAGGGCTTCAAGCAGTCCTTCGCCGCGGGTGGAAGGAAGGCGCCCGCCTCGGGCCGCCCGTCCGAGCTGGAACGGAAGAAGGGAGTGCCTTGGACGGAGGAGGAGCACAAGTGAGTTTCCTTCCTTGATTTATAGTATTATGGAGTATTTTATAGTGTAATGTGTTGTTGGCTTCAATCTTGATTTGTGGGATGTGTTGGTTTAATTTAAGTAGTCTGTGTTGTTTATGTAATTGCAAGTTGGCTTCTTTATTATCTTGATTGAAATCTGAGATTTTGAGGCACAGAAATTCGTTTCCGAGATAGAATTTTTCTTGCAAGATTGTGAAAATAGTACTTCCTCCGCCCCTGCTTAAATGGCCCCCCTCGTTGAATAGGTAAGCCTAATGAAATGAGCCATTTAAACAAGAGGAAGAACTAAGTAACAAAGTTCTTGAATGGCAAATAGTTCCAATCCACAATCAATTGTTATTATTATAAATTTTTTTGCTAGATTATGAAGCTATCGAATGGTATGACAAAATTCTTGAATAGTGAATCTTGATATTGAGAGGCAAGAAATTTCATTTCAAGATCAATTATTTGGAAAATAGTATTCATATGCATAGCATTTGACACAATTTTTGAATAATTTCCAAACAGATTGTTCTTGATGGGGCTGAAGAAGTATGGAAAAGGGGATTGGAGAAACATATCCAGAAATTATGTGATCACAAGAACTCCAACACAAGTAGCTAGCCATGCCCAAAAGTACTTCATACGCCAGCTCTCGGGAGGGAAAGACAAACGTAGAGCTAGCATTCACGATATAACAACGGTGAATCTCAACGAGCATCATCAGTCTCCTTCACCGGAGAGCAAGAAGACGCCCTCTCCGGAGCAGCCCTCGGTTCTTGCGCCACCAAACATGGAGCAGAAGCTCCCTTATCAATGGAGCCACACTAGTAATGAGGCAGTGATGGGGTTCACCTCACTTTGCCATGGGAATAACATGTTCACTTCTTCCTCTCCTTATGGATTGAACTCGTACGGGATCAAGCTGCAACGGGGGCTGGTGAATCACGACTCGTTCATGGGGTCTCAGAACACGGTGTTTCAGATGCAGACGGAGCTTCACTACCCCAATGCTTGATTTTGGGATGCAATTGTTTTGATAAAAGAAGCATAGTTAATTTTTAGTTTAAAAGCTTAGGCTTGTGTTGTGATTTTCTTGATTTTCCCTTTTTGTGAATATGTTGAGATTGGCATTTGCTAGGTTATGGCAAAAAAAAGAAATTCCAAAATGCCAGATATTGAAAGAAGACAGTCTTCATGTGTTCCTACTCCTTGTATTTAAGAAAAAAATCACCAATCGTGGAAGGAATTCTCCTAGCCTTTTTTGCTTATAGGGTTCTTTACAAAAAACGATCATTTTTTTTCCTTATTTATTTCTAACTTCACAATTGGACTATGAGAAACTGTTGGTATATACTGAGAGATTGATGTATTTTCTTAATGGGATCTTAAAATTTCAAATTTGGCTGAGTCAGAAACCAATCTTTGAATTTTGCACATTGTAATAAAACTAGTGTACTATTCTTTATTTATCTGATTTTATTATTATTATTATTATTATTATTATTATTATTATTATTATTTTCTCTTAAAGTTCTTGGCTATGCTGGATTTGACTTGAATGCTTTTCAGTAGAAGCTGAGTGTGAATTCCAATATTCTCAAGAATCAGTTGCAGTGTATTTTCCCCCACAAAAAAATCTTCTTTCAAATCTTTCTCAAGAGGATGATTCCTTTTGAGTGATAAGATTCTTGATTTGAATTCTCACATTACATTACATTACATACTAAGCAAACTTAGGATTAAAATAAACCATACACCAACAATCTTTTTGACGGTCTTAAGTTAGTTTTGTTTATCCGGCTAAAAATCTTGAGTTCAAATCCCACCATCAGTTAAGTTTTATTTTATGGTTTTGGACTTTGATATAAAGTAAAGGTTAAACTTTACGGTTTATTCAAATTTAATACTACCTCCAAAGCTAATATAGGCTAAATTTAAATTTAATTAATTTTATTTTCTTAGTTGCCCACTTTCCAGCTAAACTGCAAGATAGTGGCCACAAGTTGAGATGGTATATTCAGTAGTAGTACAAACCAAATAATTCCATGAAATCTGAAACGAACATTTTTCACAGAATAATCCCTTTTCACCTTTTCCCTTCCTGTGAAAAATGCTCACATATATTCTCCCCTCATAATTATTATTATCACAAGAAATAAAAGTCAAAACTATCGCGATCACCATACACGTGGCGAGCCCACGTCGTCTCAAAGGTAAAAAAGAAAACTTAAATCGTTACCACGTCGGAAATGTAAGCCAAGAAAATGTAAATCATCATCCACATTTAATATAAATGTGAAGGAAGAGAAGCAGCATTTGAACAAGTTGCAGCAGAAAGTAAGCAGCAAGGGCAACTTTATTCCAAATACTATTATCTATTTAACCAGTTCCAACCACATAAATAGTACTAGAACCTTAAACTTTCGGTTATCCAATTGATTTTTATCTCTATTCTTGGCTAATATTCTGATTCTTCTTGCTAAATGAATCAAAGTAAAGACCTTCTTTGCCCTTTGGCCTTTGATTTTTTTTTTTTTTTTTTTTTGGGTGGGGCCCTTTTTTCTTGATGCTATTTTTTCACACAATAACAGCAAAAAAAATGCATGATTGGCATCATTGTATAAATCAAGATAAAGGGTATATCTTAAATCTGAAGTAATCTATGCATTCACACCTCATCTTGCTAGTAAACAATTTATTTACGGTTCACTTTCGGAATTCATAGAAAAAAAGGGTAGTAGCATCATAAGATTACTTTATTGAAAGCTCGTTTAGACTCGACTCCACATCATGCATTTGAGAGTATGCCCTAGAGATTACCGTTTTCGGTCATAGTCAAACCGTATCCGAGTGGAAACAAAGGGTCGTCTGCATGCTTGGGGAGGTGCTCGATGTTTTTATGCCAGGTCATCGGAAGCTTTCCTTGGAAGTCGTGATCTCCGAAGATAACATTGATGACCCCGCCCCCTTCGCTTCCTGGGAGCCATGCAGCGACGAGGGCATGCACTTTGTCCAGAAGTTGAGGCTCCATGCTCAGAGGCCTGCCCGATATCAAGATTAGTAATGTGGGGATTTGATCAGCGACGGAGTTTGCTAGTTTGGCTCCGTTGAAGTGGATCTTGAGGTCTGAGCTGTCGCCTCCGGATTCCACGTACGGACCTTCGCCCACGACTACAATGGCGAAAGAGTAATCTTTTCCGTTTAGTGTTTCAGACGGATTTTCTTCGTATATGACTTCTGTTTTGGCACCTGCAACTTCTCTAATGGCTTCCAAGATAGTAGTGCCTGTTAAATACCAGTTCTTAGTTAGACTTCTCAGTAACTAACTCGAATAAGACAGATTGTTTGGCATTATTGCTTGCTATATGCAAGGGGTTGTCACATGAATTCTTATGAGATAATGACATGAAACTTCATAGAAATGTACGTATGCATGAACACAGGCACATGCACGTGCTTATATGTGTGTGTGTGTGTGAGAGAGAGAGAGAGAGAGAGAGAGAGAATAAACAAGGTCCCATATTCTGAGAGAAGGAGAAGGAAAAAGGCTGTACAAAAAGGAAATGAAGAATGTCTTGCTAGGAAAATGAGGTCCCATATTCTGCAACCATAATCATATGCTACAGCTGGAAAATCAAGAAAACGATGACAACATGCCAACATTATCTGTTTGAAAAACAAAACGAAAGAGAATCTAATACACATCAGATATAATAAACACAAAGTCGAGAGATCACCATGACCAAAAATTCATGCCATAAACTTAACAGCACATAGTAACTATGTGATTTCTAAATTACCGGTGGTTATATTTCCGCTTTTACCCTCCCAAGTCGCTGTCCAGCCACCGCATTGATATCCCAGATCATCAGCATGCTTTCCCACCACAAGAATTCTTTTGGCATTTCGATCCAGCGGAAGAAACGGTTTCTTTGAATCTTTACCGTTCTTTAGCAGAACTAATGATTTGCAAACTGCTTCTCGTGCTAGTTGCTTATGTTGCTGACATAATCATCCATGTGTTAGGGTTTGTTTTCAAGGGATAACTTGATTTTCATCTAACCAAAAAAAGCAGATAAAAATAATGAAACGAATGTGTTACCTAAGGTTTTTAGTATTATAAACATCAGCATGGGCAAATTTAAAGCTTTCTCATGTCATGAATACACATACTAAGTACTAACCTCAATCTATTCGATCTTTACGAACTTACCATAGCATTTAGATATTTATCGTAAAGTTATGAATCTAGTAATGAGCTGAAAAAATATTTAGTTAGAAAATCGTGGAGATTCAAGAAAATAATTAGACATAATTCATGAGTTGTTCTATTTATGTACCAATTTATCTTATATTTTTGCTACTATGGTACGTTTATCCCCAACATGTAACCAACCACCGAATTTCCAGGACCCACAACCCCAATTGAGAGCATCACCTTGGGCAACTGAAAATCAAGAAATGGACTAAATCTAGTTTAAATCCAAGAATAATGGCACAAACTAACATTGTATTTAGAATTTAGCATTCTGTACCAAAGGCTTGTGGTGTTTAGATTTCAATGAATTTTATTGCACAGAACTATTGAGAAATAGAATCAGAATAAACTGTAATTTGACCAACATCATGATTTCCATCCAGAAGGGTTATCCACATATAAAATGGCACGATATCTGACTGCAAAATCTATGCAGACTCTCGACAAATTTGGAAATCTCACCTCACATCTAACTGTACCCAAAAACGATCCATTGCTTAGGGGATGTTCGAAGAGGCCAGCAGCAAATTTTACTCTTAGAATTCTTTCAACTGCATCATCAATTCTGGTCATTGGTATTTTTCCAGACTCCACCAAATGCAGCAAATCAGCCAGAAATAATTGATACCTGAAGGGCACCATCACCTGTCAAAACAGTAAAATTTTATTTTGTTTTAGACAGATATAAATAAGCTTGAGATTATTCAACAGAAAGTGATTCTTTACCATGTCAATTCCAGCAGTGATTGCTGAAAGAACACTCTGCTGATAGTTGGATCCGTGGGGACTCGATAGCCTGTCAACACCTTCAGAATCAGAAATGATAAATCCCTATAAGAGGAATCAGATGTTTTGAGTAATTTATCGTGTGAACATTTCCAATAATATGATACTTAGGGTGAAGAAAAATTTCTATATGAGAGTTTATGCACCAGCCAAAGAAGAAACTAACACATGATTTCATGAACCAAAAGAAAAGTAGAGAGTGGAATCTTTTTTCCTGGATACTTATAGCTTACCTTAAATCCAAGCTTTTCTTTCAAGATTTCTGTAAGAAGGAAACGACTACTGTGTAGCTTGGTTCCGTTCCAGCTAGAGTAGGATGCCATGATAGTACACACTCCCTGAGCTATACAATCAAGGTAAGGAGCCATGTGAATTCTCTCCAATTCATCATACGATGATATAGTATCTCCCTCGTTAACGCCATTCATGGTGCCACCATCTCCTACAAAATGCTTTGCACACGCAACAACATTTTCTCTGAAGTTAAATATTCTCATCAGTCAAACAGTCAGATACAGTATTTATATTGAAGCATATAAAGACCATGAAAGAAGATACACCCACATAGAGCAAATTTTGAGCTATGTACGTAAGATTCTGGAAGACCATTGGAAAGATGAATATTTAAGCTCTCTAAAAGACATTCTCCAGAAATTTAAGATGACTATCTAAGAGGATCTCTTAGAATTTTCATACTGATTTGGACACATTAAATTCAAAGAGAAGAACTTACAGTGTTACGAATTATAACACGAATTTGGGAAGCCTAAGGAAGCCCCACAAACTTAAAAAAATAACAATCTTTTTTCAGAAAGGTGCATTTTCAAGTGGTTTCTACCTTCCAGCTACAAAGGGATAACCACTGGGGTGTCCTTGAGGTGGTTGTCCTTGCAAACCTGTGACCATTGAAGTCATCATCTTAACAATCTGAGGGTCTTCACTGTAACTTTCGTAACATCTTCCCCATCTCGGATCTCTACAAACCTGTTTGCATAATCTTAATTTACAATGACATGGAAAATAAATAAGATACATAACATAGAGCAGGGCAAAAGGGCAAAACTACAATAAATAAGGCAAACAAATGGACCACTGACAAAAAAGCATATGTTCAGTGTCTGACAATTCATAAACTCTATATACGCTAAAGTTTCAATTTTCTCCACTCCAGCGGAACTTAGAAAATTATCTCATCTCTCATGATTTTGTTTGAACCTCAAGATCTTCTATTTGACTGAAAGACGTATTTAGTTTTGTAGTTCTCATAAACCATACAATGGCAAAAATTTTATAAATTGCTGTATGAAATGTTTATCCTATGAATCCAATAATTTAGCTTTCTAATGATACTCACTAACATTGTTCTTCCTTTCTAATCGTTTTCAGCTAGTGCTCATTTTGTCAACTATATTTATCTAGTTATTGTTAGGAACAAGAACTTGACTATTGTTCACTTGTTTTTCCCTTCGGGTCCAAATGCAGTGTTGCCAAGTAAATATAAACAGCTAAGAGCACTGCCTCCACGCAGAAAACAAGGAGATATTTTCTTACAAAAAATAATCTCACCAAGATATAAACCTAACAACTACTATAATCTATTTAGAGAAGGAAAGATGCAGTATATAGACATACAAGGACCAAACTGATGATAATATTAAGAGCAAAAAGGTGGAAGGAAATAAAACACAAACTTACAGCGACACATGGAGCAAAAGTGTAGTGAATCCCACTTGCCCGGACTTCAAGAGCTGTCGCAGCACCAATCCTCCGGATCAAGTCAGCATCTCTACAAGTGTTCAGTCCATGTAAAATTCAAATGCTCTTATATGTAATCGAGCTAGCATCGAAAGTTTTTTAGTGCACAGACTCAACCTGGTGGCGCCAAGGCCTATGTTATGAGGAAAAATGGTTGCCCCATAGACATTGTTATTACCATGAACAGCATCAATCCCATACAGCAATGGAATCCCGAGCCGCGACTGCAGTGCAGCCTTCTGGAAAGTGTCTGTCATGGCTGCCCAATCCGAGGACTTGGCATTCTCGAACGGTCCACTTCCACCTACACTCAGTATACTCCCTACACCAGTCCAAACACAAAATGCAAAATCAAAATTGTATAGATATGCAGAAAATTGCAACCTTGGTCCTATATTAAGACAATTTGAGCTGAAGACTAACTTAAATATGAATGAAATATTTTAAATCCCAACGATAATATGTTACCGAAAATTATTCCTACAAAGATGGGAGATAAAACGAAGGCAAAACTTCAAGAATCAAACGCAAAGTGTCAACACAAACAAACATAAACCAACAGTTTCTCCCAAAATTGGAAGAAAAAAAGGAACTTTTACACAGCCCATAAAGAAACAGTAATAAAATTACTTAAAGCTGACCGACCTATTGAGAGGTCTTTGATGACAGAGGGGGTGGCGACGACGCGCTCAATCTGAGCCATTTGACCGATTTTCTCTTGAATTGTCATTTGAGAGAGGAGGTCCTTGATTCTTGCTTCGATTGGGGCTATCGGGTCTTTGTAGATGCAGTTCATCGCTTCCGATTCTTGATCGTTTTTCTGTTTGTAATTTAACTGACAAAATCAAGAATTCAAAGAACCGATTTTTTTCAGTGGATTCTTGGTAGCGAATTTTGCGGTGAGAATAGTGGAAGAGCGATAAATCAATCGGATTTCAAATTTCAACGGCAATACCGAATCGTACAGTAAATAACATAACAATACTCTGCTGAGACCTGCGAGAGAGAAAAGATTCCCTTTTATTTTTAAGGATTTTAGGACATTGCGAAAGAAGATAACTGGATTATTAAAAACTACTCCGTACTAGTGTTCGCTTGCTCCCGTGCGATGCACACGGTAAGAGATACGTCATGAGTTTAATAATCAAAATCATTCATTTATATTAAATTTTAAATACATGTAAATGAATAACAAAATCAATAAGATGTGTATCCTATTTTGGGAATTTCCTCATTTTTATTTGAATGCATTTATATTTCCGAAAGAAAAAAAAGTAGCTTGGCGTGCGAATATATTATTACCACCCTACTTCTGTTATATAATGAAATAGTAAGAATTATGTGACCTCCTGATAGGATACTGACCTAACTACTAGGCCCAAGCATCGAGCCCAATATAATTGGGCCCCGACAGTTAAGCTCGGCCAACGCAGTTCGGCCGAACTAAAGCCCTATGCAGCTCGGCCCAGTCAGCTACAACCTACTTTAAAGAGACTTCTACACCAAGGCAACTCCTACATCGACTACAATTCAAGCTCCAAGAGATATAGAAGCTCGGTGTTTATCCAATAAAGGAGGAGATCAAGCCAAAGAGTTCTAAGAGGAAAAGACTTGTAATCCAAGTCGGATTCCATATGTAAATACCTATAAATAGGGGTTTAGAATAGATTGAAGAGGGAGAACAATCTTGTAATCACTACTCATACAAGCAATAAATATCTATACTCTTTCCGCCCGTGGACGTAGATCTATTCCAATAGATCGAACCACGTAAATCCCTTTGTGTTCTGTTTGCTTTCGTGTTCATTAATTCCTTGTCCACGTGCATTAATTACCTTACGAAAACAAGTTCGATCACTGCGCCGTCTGTGGGAAATGAAAATTTGTGATTTTCGATCAAAAGTTTTCTAGGTAATCTACAGCCATGACAGGAAGACCAACGCGATCCCCCCAAACGCAAAATCGCGATTTGTTCGGAGCAGCTTCTGTTATTCGCCAATTCCGGGCTGAAATCACCACCAAGTCGGACGAAACCACCTGAAAACATGTTCTACTCGTCGAGAGGATTCCAACGGTAGGTTGCCCGACGAAAACCGATCAACGGTGTGGCGGGAATCGCGTCTGGAAGTTCGTACTGCTGCACGACTCGCGAAATCACGTTTTGTTCGGAGCAGCTTCTGTTATTCGCCAATTCTGGGCTAAAATCACCACCAAATCGGACGAAACTACCCGGAAACATGTTCTACTCGTCGAGAGGATTCCAACGGTAGGTTGCCCATTGAAAACCGATCAACGGTGTGGCGGGAATCGCGTCTGGAAGTTTGTGCTGCTGCACGACTCGCGAAATCATGATTCGTTCGGAGCAGCTTCTATTATTTGCCAATTCCGGACTGAAATCACCACCAAATCGGACGAAACCACCCGGAAACATGCTCTACTCGTCGAGAGGATTCCAACATGATCAATCGCCGCCTACCGCCGCTGCCGCCGCCAACAAGGAAAAGGATATTCAGCAAACCGGACAAGGTCCGACAGCAAATCCACCGGTTCAGGAAGCCGAAATCCACAAAGGCGAGGCAAGCCAGGCGCAAGATCTAAACCCGGCAACATACCGGCTATCTAGGAAGGAACACGCCAGAGGCCAGACTCTAGACGGACACGTTGAGCATGTTGGATAAGCATAGCAAGATTTTCTCCAGCTCGCCAAAAACAACACAATGCTCAGCCGTGAAAAATGACAACCCTCACGTAAAGATGGTGGAGAGCACGAAGCTTACCTCCGGATCGCGGCATCGACAAAAGTCCCCTAGCGTCAGGATCGTAGACGCACGGGACGCCGGGATCCGCCAACGGGGCCACCATCGTATCTCACCTCACCGCAACGTCATCTCACCTCGGCGCGACACCATCTCACCTCGGCACGATAAGGACAATTACCTCGCACTATGAAGCCATTATGGATCATAGCAGATCGGTTCGCAAGAGCCGACAAAGCTGAGGTGCAAGCGCGAAGCCGACAAGGCCGAACTATCGGATTGGAAGGAGGATCAAAACGACCGAGGCCAAAGTCGGCAAAGTGTCTTCGACAGGCTCCAGCGTGCACCCCTGGAATCCAAACTCGTACCTCATCAAAATCAGGAACGAAGTCAATTCACCCCGTTGACGAGGCCGAGGACAGAGATCTATGAACTGCGTCATGGAGCAATTGGTGCGCGACAGCACCCTCAAGAGGTACCAAAGTCGCGGCTGACGTTCTGACAAGTACGAAGCCCATACTCAAGGTAAACCGCAATGAAGACGACGAGGATGAGGACCAACCTCAGTTCGACAAAGTCATAATAGCCGTTACAGGGCTCCCTCAAGGTGCTCAAAGTCCTCTCTCAAAGATGAGGCCCGAAGTCCTCAAACGGACGAGCCCTCACATAAGAGGTTCAAAAAGAACGAGATTTCCGATAAGGATCCGGTACCAGCCTCTAGGAAAGATTGCACTGGCGTTAGTAAACGTTGCAAGGAGGCTTGCGACCCTGTTTCCAAGCATACCCAAATAGGTCATCATCGACCTGTCACTTCAGCAAGTGCTAATGAAACACCGAAGCCATCTGAGCCCACCTCGAAAAGCCGAAGCCGAACCTACAAAAGAACTGCCTAAAGATTGGTGGAAAGTATACGTGAACGGGGCTTCGGGAAATCAGGAAGCGGGGCAAGCATCATACTCCTCAGCCCAGATGGACATGAGACAACCTATACACTTCGGTTCAACTTCTCTACAACAAATAACGAATTGGAGTACGAAGCTTTAATCGCCAGACTTCGCCTAGCTCAAGGTCTCCAGATACGAGCTGTACAAGTTTACAGCGACTCTCAAGTCATAGTGAGCCACATGCTAGGAGGTTACAAAGCTAAAGGCGACAGGATACCTCCACAAAGCCAAGAACCTACAACAATACTTCTCGTATTTTGAGTTGGTTCACATTCCAAGGGGGCAGAATAGCAGAGCAGATGCACTAAGCAAATTAGCCTCGTCATCCACAAGCCCTCCCGTGGAAGAAGTCAAACACCGAAGTATAGACGAAGCCGATGTCAACCTAGTAACTGACAACGAGCCTAACTGGATGACCCCTTCAAAATTACTTGGAGAAGGGCGAACTTCCCAGCGATAAGCTCGAAGCTAGGAAAATCTTAAGCAAGTCTCCGACCTCACCAGCATGCAAAGCCCGTAACCGTTCATGCAACGGGGGATAGACATCGTCGGTCCACTAGACAAAGCTCTCGGCCAATTCCAGTTTCTCATCGTAGCCATCAACTTCACCAAACGGATGGACGCCCAACCCTTGGAAAAAATCACAAGCAAGAACGCCCTCAATTTCGTCTGAAAAAACATAGTATGCCGCTTCGGCATACCTCACACCCTCGTCTCGGATAACGGAACGCAGTTCGCCGATCAGACATTCAGAGAATGGTGTGAAGGGCTTCATATTCACCAAAAGTTCACTTCGGTAGCTCATCCTCAAGCGAACGGCCAAACTGAAGTTACGAACAGAACGATCGTCAAGGGACTCAAGACCCGCCTCGACAAAGCCAAAGGAGATTGGGCAGCAAATTTACCTCAAGTCCTATGGTCGTACCGAACAACTCCCCGGACCTCGAATGGCGAAACACCTTATAGCTTGATGTATGGAACCAAAGCAGTGATCCCGGTAGAGATCGGCCTGCCGAGCTCGCGTACTCTCAACTTCACAGCCGAAGTCAACGAGGAAGACCTCCGAACTGAACTGGATCTGTTGGAAGAGAAACGAGAGCTCGCCTACGTAAGAGAAGCCAAGTACAAGCAACAAGTAGCTCGGTATTACAACCAAAGAGTGAAGTACCAACAATTCCAAGCAGGTGACCTTGTACTTCGGAACAACGAGGTCAGTAAAGCGGAAAGGCTCGGCAAGCTTGAAGCCACATGGGAAGGACCGTACCGAGTTGAAGAAGTCCTCGGCAAAGGGTCATACAAGCTCGCCCATTTATCCAGTAAGCCAATACCCCGTGTACGGCACATTACTCATTTAAAGAGATACCTTGCATAAGTGGCCGAGAGTAATGTCCAAGTTCATATAGTTCATTTAGGTCATTTAGGTCGTCTTTTTAGGGTCTTGCATACATCTTGCATTTGCATACATCTTGCACATCTCTCTCTACTCCACTTATGCATATTAGCTCGACAAATAAGGAATCTAAAGCCAAAACCTCGTCCTACGGCGAGGTAGAGCTATCTAAAGCCAAAACCTCATCCTATGACGAGGTAGAGCTATTTAAAGCTAAAACCTCATCCTATGACGAGGTAGAGCTATTAAACTCTGACAAGGGTAACTTAATAAACTCCATATTTGGGGTAAATTCCCAACGCGCGTACCAACCTAACCTTGTTAAAAATAGAAGTACAAACTGCCTCTGCTTAAAACGAAGGCACCACCTTTGTTAAAAGCGAGGAAGAACTACTTTTGTTTAAAATGAGGAGGCACCACCTCAGTTAAAAACAAAGATACGGCCTTTGTTTAAAATGGAGAAGAGCCTAAACTTCGTCTTTGACGAAGTTGTGCTATTCAAAGCCTAAACCTCGTCTGAAGACGAGGTCGTGCTAATTAAAGCCTAAACTTCGTCTTTGACGAAGTCGTGCTATTCAAAGCATCCCCACTTCATCAAAATCCAATTTCCAAGGGGGCAATGCAAAATTCTTACCCACCTCGTCTTAACGAGGTGGCAAGCATTTCCACTTTGTCAAAATCCAATTTCCGAGGGGGCAATGCAAATTTTATACCCACCTCGTCTTAACGAGGTGACAAGCATTCCGACTTCGTCGAAATTTAATTTCCGAAGGGGCAATACAAAATTAAGCTTCACCTCGTCCTAACGAGGCGGTACGCATTCCGACTTCGTCGAAATCTAATTTCCGAGGGGGCAATGCGAAATTAAGCTTCACCTCGTCCTAACGAGGCGGAACGCATTCCGACTTCATCAAAATCTAATTTCCGAGGGGGCAATGCGAAATTAAGCTTCACCTCCTCCTAACGAGGCGGAACGCATTCCGACTTCGTCGAAATCTAATTTCCGAAGGGGCAATGCGAAATTAAGCTTCACCTCGTCCTAATGAGGCGGTACGCATTCTGACTTCGTCAAAATCTAATTTCTGAGCACTACAAGAAAAACTGCATTTAGTGACGACAGTCTTTGTTACTATATGTGACTAAATCGTCACTAAACTAGTTAGTGACAACTTTTGTGTTTGTCGTTATAAGTTCCGTCACAAAAAGTTATAGCCACAACATTAATAAAGTCGTCACTACAATTTTTTTTACAGTGACGGACAATCTTGTCAGTAAAAATCCTTATTTTGTGACGTATTACTATTATAACTATATCAAATTTTTACAGTGACACACACAATAGTCATTACTATTGCCCAAATCTGTAGTGACACGGGATGTTCGTCACTAAAGTTAAATAATATAGTCACACGTCATAGTCGTCAGTAAAAACTTGTTTATAGTCACATGCATGTATTGTCAATAAATCATATATTAATGTCACTAATGACAAGTGTATAGTCACTCTTAATTGTCGTCATTAAAAAAAATTGTTGTCACAAGAGCGAAGATGTTTAGTGACAAACATATTTTGCCACTTAAATTTGTAGTTTTTGTCACTATAATATTAAATAATAAAGTTTAATTCTTCACAATTAATATATTAAAAGTAATTATTTTACATTTTTTTCATCATAAATATATAGATCACAGTTAGGAACTACAATTTGCAATAACATAAATATAAAATAGTATTTTTGAAGACAAATATCCAACAATCTCATTAAACTAAACGTAATATCCATACCAACGTCACACCATAAAAATTAAAACCAAATAAACTAAACTAAAATAACGACAAACACGATGTCCACCTAACTACATAGTAAAAATATAATAACATCACTCATATCTTCTAGCCGAAACACTTTAAACCGGAAACCTGCAAATATGCAAATAGAAAAAGTGGAAAGATAATTTAGGTAATTAAGATTAACATAAAATGTATAGAAAAATATTACTATAAGTTATGTGAATAATAAATATAACCTTACTTGCATTAATTAGAATTTGAGAGTTGGCTATTTGAATTCAAGCCTTGAAGAATAGCTGGGAGTTGAGCTTTCAAAAGAGATTGAAGTTGAGCTTGTAGATTGGCTTCTTGGCTGCTAACTTTAGCTGCTAAAGACTCGAACTTAGAGTTCAAGTCTTCATTTTTCTTCCTTAATTCTTCATTCTCCCTTAGCAATTCATAGTTTATTGTTTCTCCTCTTTTTGAAGGTGGCTTCATCCCATCTCCACAGATTAATAACTATACACGCTTCTTAATAATCTAAAATACTATCATAGAATAAAATAACAATGAACAAATTTGGCTTAAAAAAAAACTTTCAAATAAAAGCACACTACAGACATACCAAGCAGATTGCGCAATGTTTCCCAAATACATTTACCTTCATTGCAAACCACATCTTTCTCTTGGTCTCCGTCGGAATGTCTCTCCAATGAGCATGTTCAACTGGTGAGTATGTTTTCACTACCACACAAGCTTCTGTCTTTAAATCCTTAGCATTTTTCCCAACAATCCGATTCCTTTTAGGATGAAAAACGATGTCCAGTTTTTTAGTCCAACAACGTCTTTTTTGAACTGACAGACCTCTAGTAACACCTCGTCTTCGTTTTGATAATCCTTAAAGAATATAATCATAGATTAATGCCTTAAAATATACAACTATATACTAAAAAGCTGGAAAGAAAAAATCAACAAACGATTTTTCCATTAAGATAGTGAAAGTTAAATTACCTTCTCCATCTCCATATGTTATTTGCACCATATTTCGTTCTCCTTCAACTGAGTGTCCATCAGTTATTTGCTCGAGTTGTTGTTCTCCTTCAATTGATTGTCCATCAGTTATTTGCTCCTCGTTTTCTAAGCTTCCCATGGTAACCAAAGCTGATCTCTCTAATATCTCTAGACTATAAAATAAAACAATAAGAGAAAAGACTCCTGCATAACTGCTGAGTACAATTTCAAAGATGCATTCCATACATAATGTCAACCATAACATAAGTAGAGTTATTCTTCGAATCAAACATTTCGTCGAACAGTTTGGCTTCACCCTAATGATTCTAATTTCCTGATTAGAACATTCTCTCTGCCGATTATACAACTACCTAAATTATTTTAAGCAAAATAGCATCTTAATATATTTCATCGAAAGCAGAGACAATTCATAGTACTGAACAAGAAAACAAGAAAATATAAGAATCGATTATTCTCGATCGACCAATAAACACCTCCAACTGAGAACATACGTACATGCCTAAATTTTTTTGCTTTTCATCGATCTGAGGGAAGAAGAAAGGCGGAATCACATTATTTTGGTTCTGGTCTTCTTTGCTTGGACTGAGAGAGTTCGCTCTTTAGTTCATGGGTGTAAGGGAGTTGGTGGCAGTTTTCTTCTATTTTCTCTGGTGTGGGGTAATCACATTCTATTTTCTGTCCCCTTTTATTTTCTATAATTGGTTTTAATTGTTTTTTAGCAATTCACAATAGAAAATAGATTACTTCCTATTGGAGGGAACAATAGTAATGGGCGGCAATTTTCTATTTTGTTTTTTTGGCCCCATCTTTTTTTTTAAGAGAAAAAAAATAATACTGTACCTATTAGATTAACATTTAAAATAATAATTGTTAATCATTTATATCAAATATAACCTATATGTATATATAGTTGAAAAATTAAATAAAAAATGAACTTTTTGTAAAAAGTGAAAAATGATATGAAGCGTTTAAATTCTCATTTCCTATTTTTCTTATATGTCATTTTCTCACTCTTGCTACCAAACGGAGCCTTAAAGATTATTTATTAATAAATCAATTTGCTTCTCCTAACATTAGACAATATTTTCTCGCATTATACTAGATATTTATATTTTTTACTTTTATCTATACAATCATAGAAACTTTAAAGCATGGTTGTTACCGATTTTTTTTTTATTTTTTATTTTTTTACATAAAGATCCACTCTCATTAAAATTATTATTGCTATATTTTTCTATTACAACATAATTTTATTGTTACAAAGCATATGTTTGTAGTGACAAAAATACAATATCTTTATTCTCTAACATATAGTGACCATAAATACTAACAAACGCAAAAATTTATGACTGTTCCAAATTTTTGTGATAAGAGAAAATTTTGTCACTGTATGCATGTTTGTAGTAACAAATCTACGACCGTCACTAACATATAGTGACGACAATCACCGCCAATAAGAAAACTTGTGACTAATACAACTTTTTATGACAAGAGAAAATCTTGTCACTGTATGTTCATTTGTAGTGATAAAAATGCAATTGTCACTAACATATAGTGACGATAATCATCGACAACAATAAAAGTTGTGACTACTGTAACTTTTTGTGACAAAATGCAATATCGTCTCTATATGTATGTTTATAGTGACACAAAAAAAATCGTTACTAACATATAGTGACGATAATCATTGACAACAAAAGATTTTGTTACTATTACATCTTTTTATGACAAGCGAAAATATTGTCACTGTATGTGTGCTTGTAGTGACAAAAATATGACCGTCACTCATATTGTTGTCACTAAACGTAATTTTTCTTGTAGTGGAGGGGGCAATGCGAAATTAAGCTTCACCTCGTCCTAACGAGGCAGTACGCATTCTGACTTCGTCGAAATCTAATTTCCGAGGGGGCAATGCGAAATTAAGCTTCACCTCGTCCTAACGAGGCGGTACGCATTCCGACTTCATCGAAATCTAATTTCCGAGGGGGCAATGCGAAATTAAGTTCGACCTCGTCCTAACGAGGCGGTAGACATTTCGACGGGGCAATGCACTTTCACTACTCCTACTTTAACTTTCTACCCCGAACCGCACCCTCACTTCCATATCTTTTTTGGGGGGGATGTGATAAGATATGGCCTAGCTACTAGGCCCAAGCATCGAGCCCAATATAATTGGGCCCCGACAGTTAAGCTCGGCCAACGCAGTTCGGCCCAACTAAAGCCCTATGCAGCTCGGCCCAGTCAGCTACAACCTACTTCAAAGAGACTTCTACACCAAGACAACTCCTACATCGACTACAATTCAAGCTCTAAGAGATATAGAAGCTCGGTGTTTATCCAATAAAGGAGGAGATCAAGCCAAAGAGTCCTAAGAGGAAAAGACTTGTAATCCAAGTCGGATTCCATATGTATATACCTATAAATAGGGGTTTAGAATAGATTGAAGAGAGAGAACAATCTTGTAATCACTACTCATACAAGCAATAAATATCTATACTCTTTCCGCCCGTGGACGTAGATCTATTCCAATAGATCGAACCTCGTAAATCCCTTTGTGTTCCGTTTGCTTTCGTGTTCATTAATTCCTTGTCCACGTGCATTAATTACCTTACGAAAACAAGTTCGATCACCTCCATTGTCCCGTCCACATTTTTTTATGTGATACCGCAAATATAAAAAGCAAAACCATAAAATTTAACAAATATTAAAAGCAAAACCATAAAAGCAGTTGATCTTTAGACACTTTTTTTGGCATGCGTTTCCACACGTCTGATGATGGGTTTTAAAATGATTTTTTGAAAAAAAAAAATCTTTTACGGGATACTATGAATGATCATGAATGGATGGAGTATAAAGTTTTACTGGGCGTAAATGTAGAGAGAGATCACACAATTTATATTCAATTGTGATAATATAGAAAGCATCAATAGCAATACAACACTATCATAAGTAGGAAACGATTTTGAATCACTTTAGAAGTCGTGATAAAATCATACCATGATAAATAAATAAATTAAAACATCACTAACAACTCGATTGCTCTTGTGAATTCTTAACAAAGTCTCGAGAACATCAACTTAATTCCTATTAGAATCAAGAAGCAAAGATACTTCTTGTAACTCATTCAAATGATGATAGGGTTTAGCCATAATGTTAATAAGAATTACCTCATATTTTCTTTCAATAAAGATGAATAGACAGAATGCACAAAATATGAATACATATTATGTTAAACTATTCGGCACACATCCATAAATTCATACATTAGAAAAATAGATTCGCAGGAAGAAAATTAAAAGACTTGCAAAAATAGATCTTTCAGAACCTCATATTGTAACAGCCGTGAAAATCCTAGCTAGAAAATTTCAAACTTTAATTTTCGATCAAGGTTATCGAGCCTAGAATTAGCAAAGGATAATTATTATTATTATTATAGCTATTGGATTTTTTTTTTTCCAATAATAGAAAATAGCTTAGTAATTCCATATATTATTTTTGGAGAAGGGAAATTACTATTATTAGCATTAACGTTAATTTTACGATTGATTAATTCAGAAAAGCTTAGTTGGGATTTAATAATCTCGTGCTATATTTAGCACTTCAACATTTATTGAGTTACGAGCACTTCAACATTTATTGAATTACGATTAATAGCCGAGAAGTTAAGAAATATTTATTTCAGCTATTAAATTTATATTCAGCATTCGGAAGCTTAGTTCCGAATATTAAAGTAGCAAACAGAGATATTTAGCAATATTAGTGTATAAATAAAGTGTAGACAACTTCCACTAATATAACAATTAATATAATATTCCTATTAGTGCATGTGTGAGGTGTCATCATAGGATTAAAAGAAGAAATAAAAGAAATTAGAGAGAGATAGAGATGGTCGATCAATAGAGTAAAGGGGGAAAGGGTTGATTCAATTCTTCATTTATCACATTCCACTTTCTCTCTCTATTGCTCCTTCTCTCTCTAGAACCCCATCGCCTTCTTCTTCCATTTCTTCTCCTCCATTACCGCCGAGACCTCCACCTCCACAAATCATCATCTTTACTTCATCACCCACCTTCAAAATCTGCGATCCTTCCATCTTTCAAACCAAGAAACAAAGCTATAGGGATGGATTCATGATCAAGAAGATGTAGCTAGTTCATGAAAAATTCGATTCTTGAGGAAGATGAGTCAAATTCGATTTCTTTCAATTCCAATCGGTACAATCTCTTCTTCTTCACATGTTTAGCCTTTATATGAGTTAGAATCCAAGTTTAAGCTTCTGAAAATGGTGAATCAATTTCGTTCATGCCTTGATAAGTTTATGCACGTTTTTCAAATTGTTAAATTCTTGCTCTACACCTTGAAAGATGACCATTCATGTGTTGATTGATGGAAACCCCTTTTGTTGTCTATGTTTTGATCTAGCTCAGCCTCTGTATGTGCTTCCATTGAGTTGATTTAGCTGATTCTCATGATTATTTTTCTTGATATGAGCAATTGAAATGAATCTATGTTCTTGAAACCAACTCGAGAATGTCTTTTCGGAAATCCTGAAACTTCAGCCTATTTTCAAGCCAATCTGGGAATTCTCCTATTGAAATCTGAACGTTTTTCTTATTCCATGTTAAAGTATGTCTCATGAGGATTCTATGCATAGCACATTCACTTGATTTGACCAAGAACTCAATTTATGGTGATTTTTCAAAGTTCATGTGTAAATTCTGGAAATTTAGGCGAGCCAGCTCCTGCATCAGGTTCAATCAACAGGTTGAGCCCTTTTCCCTATTTCAAACTTGAACAAATCTTGAATGAGAGTGTTCTTCATGTTTCTAGTTCAAATGATAGCTCATACACTCCAAACCATCAAGTAATAAGAGAGAAAAGCCCATTTGAAAATTATGTGTCGAATCTGTCAAAATGTATGATGCTATGTTCTGCAGCTCTAAAGAAAAGTCCATGTAAAAAAAAAATCAGCCTCAACTTCTAAAAATACAAACGAAAATGTTTTGAATAGATTAGTGTCTTAGCATTCTAAATCATCTTGAATCACCCCAAACCAAGCTGTAATGAGTTAGATATAAAATGTTTAGTGAAGCATCGCCATTCTGCATTCTTTTACAAGCAGCCCCAAAGACCTAATAAACTGTTTTGAATGGCTCAAGATATGAACCCAAAACCTCAACCACTGTAAACATCCTTGTCTAAGGGTTCTACCAATATTTTTAGATAATTATTTCATCAAGTATTAAGAGAGTTATGAGCATTTCATTACAGGGTGTCAAGTTTGCCAACAGTGAAACCCTGCGGGTTTATCCTCTCTTAAGTCCTTCTTGGTATTATTGTTGATCATATAAGTTGGCTACTTATATTTAAGGTTAATATACTATCTTAGCATTATTCTTTCACTTATATTATGAAATGAGATATGATCAAGTATGATAATTTATAATTAAAGATTAAGGCTACTAGTTTAACTAGTAAGAATAAGGCTAAGGCATAAGCATATAGTTGATGATGATTGATGCTAACTTATTATGTAGGAGTATTACTTAAGGTGCTAGCTCGAGGATCGAGGAGACGAAAAAAGGAGCTACTACGAATTTAAATTGCATCATCAATAGTGAGCTTTATTTTCCTATAAAGAATTGCATATCATGAAAGCAAGCTTTGATTTAAGAAAGATTATGTTTATTTCACGATGCATGATTTATAAGAAATGTGTAGACTTGCCAATGCTTTTAGCATGCATGCATGTTACCGATCTACGACAGAGAACGATATCGGCCCTTCTGAGCAAAGTCAGACGGGTGTGTACACAAGAATGGTAAGGTGCCCGAGGAGGTGGCCAACTCCTCGGCACACAAGAATGATAAGGTGCCCGAGGAGGTGGCCAACTCCTCGGCACACAGATACGTAGATTCGGGTATGTTATGAATTGACTGCAGTCCAGATCATATGCATT
Organism: Mentha longifolia; assembly: GCA_001642375.2. NCBI lineage: Eukaryota > Viridiplantae > Streptophyta > Magnoliopsida > Lamiales > Lamiaceae > Mentha > Mentha longifolia. The sequence continues at coordinate 17,810,055 of CM038113.1, read as the reverse complement.
AGAAATGATAAGAAGCATGCACAATTTTAAATGAACAAGCACAGGTTATTTTCCAGAAACCCCTGTGATTTAAATTAAGTTGGGCAAGTCTATCTATAGCACTAAGTGGCAACTTTCATGTTTTGGGGCAGCTCACTTGGTACATTAATGTACTCACCCCTGTGCGTATTTCTAAACGTGCAGGTAAATTGAAGAGCGAGGGATGAAGGGATGGCGAGTCAGGAAAGTTGGGATATTGTGGTTGAAGTCCGGTGATGCATGTCTCCATACATGCATCATTACTACGTTTTCCGCTGTCAGACGTCAAGCTTTAGATGGTAGTTAAATATGATGATTAGAAATTTCTAATGATATGAAGTCATGTGTCAAGTAAAGTTAAATTGTTTTCCTTTTGCCATTTTCTTCAGACCACTTCATCCCATGATAACCTTTCCATTCTCAAATTATCTTTCCGTTTTGTTTATTTAAGCATTATATTTCAAAGTATTTACCAGCAAGCTATTAGTATTTATTATAAATGAAAACCTTGTGTTTTCGTGGAGTTAACTAATTTTCCAACGAATTCATACAAGATTAAATAGTATTAAGCCATAGTCCTTCCCAGATTCCCAAGTAGCGTCCGACTTTGGAAAACCGGGGCGTTACACATATACTCATGAAACAATTGTTGCAAAAAATCTTTGAAGTCCACACCAAATTGTGTCGAGTCCCTTGATTTCTCAGCTTTATCAATTTCTCTTCTAAACTTTGGCTCCATTAATTGATCCCACAACATTATCCACTCCCTTCATTACAACTTGACCCCTATATCTTCATTAGAATCAAAAGAAAATGATGAAAACTAATAATTGAATATTTAATAAAGCAAAAGGTACTTGCAAGGAGATAAATAGTTGAGAGAATACATGCAGATCTCCTCTGTTATGAGAACTTTGGCACGTAAACACTGCATGGATCAAGGAAGAAGTCTGAAGTTGTACTTCTGTGGGAGGCCACCTCAGAGGACAAGATAGTACTCCATATGTGATTTGATAATGAACAAATAGAATTCATTTTTGAAATCAAATAGAAATACATACTATTAAAAACCACAACTCCTCACTTCTTAATTTTCTCAATTTCTTTCATTTTAAATGTGTATACACTTTCTTCCTAAATCACATAACCTTGCAAACACACAACAAATTATATAAAATGCATTTCAGTTTTATTGAGAGTGCCTATACAGGCAACAAAATCTGAACCACTGATAAGGAGTGTTTTACCATTTATTCATAAACTACGCAGAGATTGTATGGAACAAAATATTCACAATTTAACAGTATGATGATGGCAGATCCAGCGTACCTATAGATAAAAGAAAACAGAGTAGTACTTTACTCTTCGTACTCCACAAATTTTGTAAACTCAGTTTTGTGCATAATTGAGGGGGTGAATTCACTGTAACCAATTTAGAGGCATTATACTCAACAGCAACTCAACAATCAAATTGTCATATACTCATATGCTTTGCCTCCGCTGCTATGAAATATCATCACATAACAATTAAAATCAATTTAATTAGCTTTGCACGACGTCATCTGCCGGGAGTAGTTGCTTTAATGATCGGAGAGAATGATTAAGTGATGCGGAGCGTGAATAATAGGGCTAATTTAACTCCTCAGTTGATAAACTGCAATTTAAATCCCGTTACTTGCGGCCACGCTTCACAAATTATAATTTATGTAGCCGAATTGATCACCTATACATATTGTCCCTCAATTTGATATTAATAACGAAATTGCCACCGAAAATTGATTTCAAATCAATTGCAAATCAATTGCTGATTTCAAACTCAGCTTTTAATATCTAGCAATCAATTTTACGGTGGCAATTTTGTAATTAAATTGAAATTTGAAGGGTAAAATCTCATGCAACAATGTGAACACAATTAATTTAAATGTGTACGTGTTTATTTCTTCATCTTCTCTCTCACATGTTCTCAAATTCTCTCTCTTCTCTCTCGCATGTTTTTTTCTCAAATTCCCTCTCTTTATTTTTTTTAAAATACGGCCTATATATACAAACTCAATTTTCTTTTTCAAATTTTAAGCATGCCAAATTTATTAAATTTGTTCCAATATGATATTCAATATTTTTTAAATCAATATAATATTTAATATTTTCGTAAGACGAAGTCACATTTTTTTTGTACATGAAATGTGATGATATCATCAAATATAAGTAATCATCAAATCAATGACCAAACTTACGATTTTTTTCCCCCAAATAGTATTAAACTAGAATTAAGTCGTTTGCTAATGGATAGGATAAACATTATCCATGTACAATATTTCTAACAAACTGAATACGGAGTATTAAATTTCAGTACACTAAATCACTTAATATAAATCAATTAGTGTGACAATTTTGTAATTTAAATAGATCTAACAGTAATTTGTACAGTATAACAACAAGCTGATGTGTAGATGTTTTGACTAGACAAAAGTATATGCATAAATCTACGATAGACAATAGTGGATTGATTTTGTGGGTTTTTTTTTTTTTTGCTTTGTTTTTTGTTTTGTTTATAGAAGGATTTACATTAGAATTTTCTTTTTGACTTTTTCTAAAGTTATTATTGAATTCTGTTAGTATAAATATTGTTAAGGTGATCGATCTTATAAAATACATTGATAATTACTAATTGCAAATTAAAAATTACCAATTACTTTCGATAAAATTAACTGACAATTAATATTTTTTATTTATTGTTATGTTTGAAATAATTTGCAATAAACATTGAATATGTACTAATCACCTTCAATCAAGAGGGTTCGAGTCACCTCGAGTGCGTGTGTGTGTGTGTGAATGTGTTGTGTTTGTCTGATAAATAAATAAATAAATAAATAAAATAAACATTGAATATATACTAATCAGCATACCAAATACATTACTCGCTTTATTGGGTTTATTTAAGTATGTTAGTCATTTTTAAGGATTTAATACAATATATATTTATATCTTTTTTTTCAATTGAGTATGCATTTTCCTTTAAATGATATAGTATGCACATTCATGCATTATTATTGTGTCGTTTTAAATTTTCATATTGAATTATTTTATTATTCATTTAGATTTATTTAAAATTTAGTTCCTTATATCTTTCTATAAATTTAAAAATTACTTGAGATTGTGACACATTTTTTATCCGTGCATTGCACGAGAGCGGATACTAGTATAGATAGATAGGTAAATTATAGTGAGTAATTTAATTAGCAAACTATTCAATTGAGTATAATTTATATAAAATACTCCATCCGTCCAATTCGAGATGTTACATTACTTTTGGACACATTAAAAAATACTACCTCCATCTCATTAAGGTAGTCCCATTTACTATTTGACACGTATTTCCACCGAAACTTAGTACGGGTTTTAAAATATAATTTTGTAGTATCGTTTTTTTTACGCGATACTATGACACTCATAGTATCCCGTAAAAAAAACGATACTACAAAATTATATTTTAAAACCCGTACTAGGTTTCGGTGGAAATACGTGCATAAAGCAAATGGGACTACCTTAATGAGATGGAGGTAGTATGTGTTTAGTATAGTAATTGTGTTTTTAAACCCATATGCACAAAGATCTCTTTTAAAAGTTCTAATTTTTGCCAAAAATAGAAATGTCACAAAATGTATCCTTTACGGAATGGAGGAAGTAGTAATTAAATACTTAAATTATTTCTCCCTCCGTCCATGGTCTATGGACCCAAAAATTTGTTGGGGTTGTTGTATATAGCTAAAGCAAAAACGTGTTTTAGTATATATGACATGTATTCCACTGGTAACAATCACCCATCTGAATAAATATATTAATAAGAATAAGCCCTATATCTCATGTTTTAGAACACGTGTACGGCTCGGGTGTCAGGGAGATCACGCAGCGTTCGACAATAATTATGAGATATAAACAGTGTCACAGTCGAGATAGCTTGGGAAAACTATCAGTTTAGACTGCAACATAACGGTAGTGGCGGGTCTCAGTCACTAGTTATGTTGGTACGGTGGAATGTATTGACATGATCGAGTGAGATAAGGTTCTTCTGATACTGACCCTAGCAATAGGTGAAGAACTAGAGATCTCGGAATTTAGAGATATGATCTTAATCTCGATATGCTATTAGAGATATATGTGTTGTTCACTGTTACTTTGACTTGTATAGCTAAGGGTCTATCGCAACATCCCTGATGACTTGCATCTTGGGTAACATGAGGACACATAGTATGTCTAATTAGTTATATCGAGACACCGTGTCCGTATTAGGTTGAGAGATATCCCCTCAGGGAGTTCACAAGGTTTATTATACCAAGTCATGCATGCTGATTAAGTTCAGGTATGATAATAAGGGGTGAACGGGTACTACTTGAGGATAATAAGATGTTAATTAATTATGAGCAGTCAGAGGAGCTCTAATTAATTAATGGATATCGGAGTCATTAAACACGGGGATAACTCTAAATAAAGTATCAGCCCCAATCTACAAATTGGGACAGAGCGGTGATTCAGTTGTGATTCTTTAGTGGAATGCATCACAGCTCTAATGAAATAAATGTTCTGGGTTGATCATGGTTATTTCATTAGGTAAGGCTAAACTCTGTCTGGTACATAGATCCCTGGGGTGGCCCAAGAGCTCTTCAAGAAAGGAATTCAAGGTATTATTGAGGGATATCAGTTTTGGACTGTAAAGAGGCATTATGGGCTTGAGCCCAGTAATGTGGCACCTACTGTAGTGTAAGGGACGCCGGTTTCTCCTTCTGGTGTTCATCTGATCTCAATAATTGTACTCTGGTTAATTATATAATTATGGAATAAATTAATATCTAATTAATTAAGATTTATTCTTAATTAAGGAATTAGATAATTAATTTAATAATTATATATTATTTTCCTTATAATAATTAGGATTAATTCTAATTATATTTAATTAGAATTTGTTCCAGTAATTATTAACTAAACCGGACTTTAATTAATTAAAGCCCGTGACTTAGTAGACAAGGAATATGGGCGGCACTTCTCCTTATAAATAAGGAGGAGAAGATTCTCAAAACCTAAGTTTTGGAGAAGGTAATCGGCGCCCACACTAGCAGAGGGAGAGTTCCTGGTTCCAAAGTTCCTAGACGCCCACACAGTCGAAGAACTTCGAGGAAAGGGATCACACCTCAGTAATCTAGACCTGTAGATTACTCCGTCGGCACAGATCTGAGGTATAACATTCTAAACTCGATTATATGATTTAGTTGCATTTAAATTATCACATCCAATTCGAAGATCCTGTGGGAAAAAGGAATGCTTTCAAGCAGCAGTTCTAACAACTGGTATCAGAGCCACGGTTCTAGAATTGGCTCTGTGATAATTGGAATAAATGTATGTTCATGCATTCGAGTCAATTATGCTATAAACTGTGCATGCTGCTGTCCGGGAACAACGTGTGTTGTTTTTGATCCCGTTTTATTCGGTTTTTTTTTTCATGTTGTTTTTCAAATCGGTGAGAAATAAGGTACCGATTAGAATAGGATTCATTTTTCTGTAAATTTCTTTGTATTTTGATTTCTTGTAAATTCTGTGCGGTGGAGATCGAGTGAAGAAATTCAAGAACGAGGCACGAGAATCGAGGAGACGGCGGTGACGAGGCGCGTGGAAGCGCGTGTCGCACACGCGCCTTCTTCGATCGAATTGCTGCACCGTCTTCAGCCATGATCGCTGCCTTCCTTCTCGTCGATTCACGGCGGTCGACCTAGGGTTTAAACCCTAGATCAAGACGGCACCGGAACGAGGATGGTGGTGGCAGGATCAATGGCAGAGCGGCGGGAGCAGAAGGCGACGGCGGCAGGGGGCCGAAACCGTAAGGGTTTCGGCCATGGCTGCTTTGCGGGTTCAATCGGGGCATGGTGCGGACAACAGACGTACCCAGCACCTCGAAGTGCTGGGCGGATGCGGACGGCGGCAGAGCATCGACGAGCGGAGGCGCGGCGACGGAGCAGCGGCGATCTGCATGCGGTGGTGGCGGGGGCTGAAACCCTAAGGGCTAGTTTGATAGCATAGATATAGCAAGTTAGATTACTTTTATAGGACCATATCTTGCGTTTGATAGCATTTATAGTTGACCCATGGGCCCGGGCTTCAATCAAGGGCCCGAGCTATTTTCACTATTTGAGCTTGATTTTCTGACTCGCCAATTTGGTCCGATTCAATTAGTAAATATTGAACAGTGTTCATCATAGAAGTGATTTTCTCAAACTACCCCACTTCATTTCGTTTTGACTCCACTTCTTCTTCCCCATTTCATCTCTCACCGTCCAAGGTTGCCGGAGTCTCTCATCTCTCTCACACCCCCGCAACGACTCCAACGCTGATGACCTCATCTTCGTCCGGCTCACTCCGCCGCCGAAGGATGAGAGCCGCCGCTGCGCGAAGAAGAAGAGGAACATCCCAGCAGGCTCTGCCTGAGCACCTCCACAGCCGATTCCAGCTGGTTCAGCAAAGAAGGCGGTGGCGGCAGCATTGCCGATGAAGAAACAAAAACCCTAGTTTCCTCCCTCCCGGGCTCTTCCTCCGAATTGCACCCAATTTGAGAGACGCAAGCCTTCACCGCCTCAAATCAGCCCAACGGCGAAGCAGGAGATCATGATCGTCCTCCAACAAAATGAAACACGTCTCCAATTCCTAACCATTTCACAGATCTCGCATCTTCGCTTCAATCTGCTCATATGACTTGACGCATCTTCTCCGACAAGATAGTCGGAGATCAGATTGCTTTCATACAAAGGCTCTCTTTTCCGACGACATAATCGAGAAGTGATTTGGGAACCCTAAAATCTACGGAAAGCGAAATTCTTTTGTTGTGGTTTTAGTGATATTCTAATACCTTCAATTTTCAGATATGGCGCTCAAGTATTTAGCGATTTAGGAGGCCGACATAATTCAAGGAGGAGGAGAGTCGGGTGAGAGAGAGAGAGAGAACCGATGTTGGAAGCAAGATTTGACCGTTGGGGTGACCGATGTTGGGTATCACCCAATCTTCATTTTCGCTAATTTCTGGTACCCAGCAAGAGGAGGGAGAGAGGAAGAAGACGATGGGTGAGAGAAGAAACATCAGAGGCTAATTTAGTAATTCAATACTTTATTTTGGGAATATTAATGCCTACCAAACACCCATTTTATAAATATATGGATTTTTTAGATAGTCTATCAAACATGAAAATATCTCCCTAGTTTAATTTTATCTTAACTACCTAGTATATTTTTATCCTAACTTTCTATATCCTATCCATGCTATCAAACTAGCCCTAAGGGTTTCAGCCATGGCTGCTACTGCTGCAGCAAAAATTCATCGGTGTCGAGCTGCTAAGCTCGTTGATGATGGCAGCGAAGGCGAGATCAGGTCGGAGGCGGCGGCTGAAACGATGGCAGCAGCGGCGACGGGCAGCGGTGAATTATTATCGTGCGCGGTCCTGTCCGCCAGCTGCTGCAGGTGTTTCAATCGTCTGCTGCGGCTGCTCTGGTGCCAGACTCGCGCTGCGGTGATCGCACACGAAGGCTGAGGCGGCAGCTGTGGGCGGAGGCGGACGACGGCGGCAGCGATAGGGTTTTTCGCTGCGCGCACGCCGTCGAGGACTTCTGCTCCGGCTGCTGCGATTGCTCCGTCCACTGATGCTGCTGCGACTTCCGACTCAAACCCGGCACCCTCTGTGGTGCTGGAGGCTCGTCGAGCCAGTGGGAGCGGTCGACGGCGGCGGTGGTTCGTCGGCAAAGCTGCAGCGGCTGAAGTTCGAAGATGAAGATGAAGACGATGATGATGATGGTGATTGGGCCGAGATGCCGGGCTGGGCTCGGGCCGGGTTGCAAGGGACGCAGCTGGCCCGTTCGCCCAGCCCACACGCGATCCAACCCGATCCGGCCCGTTTGACACGTACGATGACGGCGCGTGTGATGCACGCGCGTATGTCGTCGTGACACGTGTCGGTGACATGGCAAACGAACGAGGGATGTTCGTTTTTCAACGAATGGTCCTCGTCGTTCAACGAGCACTAAGGTTTTCCGAAACTTTGGTATGATCGTTGATGGTTAGGTTTTCATAACCTAATTCGTTTTAAAAATCATTCATCCCGTCTTATTTTGGAAATAGGGAATTCCGCGCCCTAATTCCATTTCGAGTTGTTTGCTAATTATGGAAGGTGGACTTGAAGACCAAGTGAAGACTTTCCAAGACCGAAGCTTGTTTCGGATTTTAATTAATTAAATTGTAATAGATAGGTTTTATCTTTCCCGGTCGGCAGCCTATTTATTTATTTTAATTAATTATGCATGCTATGGATGGTTTAAATTACGCAATGTGATGAAAGCATGTTTTGCATGTTATTGTTGCTTTTATTAAATGCGTAATAGAAACGAACATGCCTAAGGTGTCATAGCATGGATTTATGATTTCAAAAGCGAGCATGTTTTATTACTTGCGCTTAGAAATCATGCGGTAGGACTTAATTGTCAACGTGCTTCGTATATCGCAAAAAACCCTTTGAAAATTAAAAGACTAAGCGGTAAAATCAATTAGTTTTAATTAATTAATTGGGGACCTCCATATTTGGTTTTAGACGAAGTCAAGGATTAGAATCGTATACACGTCCACCTACGTGGCCTACACGATCTCGAACCCCTTGCCCGTATATTCGTCGGTAAAATTTCTCAATAACTTAGAATATTCTTTAGGAGAGTAGGAGTTGTACGAGTAAACGTCCACCCTACGTGGCTTGCACGTACAGGCTCTAACTCGGTCCTTAGTGGAAATTTTAAGTGAGATAATCTAAGAGGGCGTCTACAATACCGGCACAGTTCTCGTTTTCTGTGCTATCTTGTAGGTAAACTCGGTTAGGTGAATAATATGGTTAAAGCTTAGCTACTAATTGATGAATCCTCCCTACGAGGTCACTTCTCAAAATAGTAGGGTCCGGTTAAGATACGGGTTATTATTTCTTTAGTTCACAAGGGTCCATGTGATGATAAGAGAAATAAACTGGCTCTAGAAGTCATGGTCGAAAATTTCATGCTTGCCTGGTCGCCCTACGTGACTCAAGTATAAAATTTTTGGGCTACTCGTTTGTTGGTTCAATGTTATTTTGTCAAAGGGTTATAACATTGATAACATAAATTATTTTTATTAAATAAGTTGTTAACTGCCAACTTATGTTATTTGGTTTCAGATATGTCTTTGTCCTCAATACGCAATAAAATAAATCGTTTGCTAAATTCCCCTAATGGAATTCCTGAGGATTTCCGTGAGAAGCTGCTAAGAACCTTGGCAAGAAAAGAAATGGAGTTAATGAGGTTTGTGGATTATTTCGATATGAAACGGTACCTCAAGGTGTTCACACATTTCTCCGTCATATACTTCCTAAATGGAGGAAAGATGGCGGGAAGAACGAGGTGTGAAATCTTGCTTTCTACTTTCCCTGATTGGTTTTTGGCCTTAAGGGAAGAAGTTGTTGGTGAAGTTCATCATGAGGATGTCTTTGCTTTATGCGAAGAATTACTCAAGATTGATGAAGTCAGGATCATCTTAATCCAAGAAGCAAGAAGGGAAAATCGACTCGATCAAGGGAAACCTCCCAATGAAGAAAAGGTTATGAGATACTCATCAACCTGGGATGAAAATGAATATACCATAAGTGACTATGTTCAGTCACAAAGGTATAGGAGGTTTCTTGATTTTGTTGATGCAACCAGAGCCAAGGTTCAGTTAGTATGCGAACATAAACTTCCAGCTAAGAAGGTTTATGTAAGGCGGAATAAGAAACAAAAGATGGATGAAGGTATGTCTCTAAATGTAACATGGTGAAACATATTAGCATTGGTTTAGTCCTTTATTGGACGGATTAAACTGGTGGATACTAATTATGGTTTGTTACATGTATTTCTTTGTAGGCGATGCCACAAAGGATGATGAGGCGGCTTCGAGTCCTGGTGTCAGCGAGCATTGATGGTTGATGCGGTTGCTGATTACTCGAAGACTTCTGTTTCTTTGTTTTATCTTTTGGTTTTGAGATAGATGTTTGGGATGATACATTACTTTACTGTTTTTTCATTACATTGGTGCCAAGTTTTGGCGGTACATTTGTTTTGAATTGGTTTATGGATGATTTCGGTTTTAACATTTGTGTTAATTTGATTTTAACACTGGTTGTTAAATGTTTTTCATTCATGTGTTGAAGTAATTATCTAGTAACATGGAATATCTCAAATATGATTAGATAAATATAGTTGTTTCTTTGTTTCTCACCTCTTTTCTCATCTTGATTTGAAACATTACTAAACTATGTCAAGTATCTATAATTCTACCTTACAAATTGAGTATAAATTGGCATTATGACCGATTTTAACTCAAGTTGGATATAAGGGATATTTGCATGTATCATACTGCAAATTAGTTGAATTAAGATTGGTGATAAGTTGGATTAGTAAAAGTTCCAATAAAAGATTAAAAGGATAAGGTGATGAAAAAGATCGTTATTGAACGAATGTTCAAAAATGATAGGATCATTCAAGGAATTTCAATAAGCCAAGAAGTACAAGAATGAATAGTCACAAGTATTCTGCACAAGGTCATCTTTATTGCAGTGGGAGTGTTATCGAAAGCGAACACTAAATCGTTTTTCATATACATCAAAGAATTAGTTTTCTTGGAAAATGTACATGAGGAAAGAAACGACCACGTGAACATGAAAGTTTAAATGAGAAGGTTAAAGTAATTGATACGATCCATGTTAATTTGCAAGGTTCATTGTTGGATTTAGATTCATGATGAAAAGTGCAAAGGAAGAACAAAGTTGATATGGAAAATATAGAAAAAGTTTTCTATATTTCTATATTAACACTTTTTGTACCTCATAAGTTACAATCCAATATCTGTTTAAAGTCAATGGCTTTTGGCAGAAGATATTCGGATATAACGGTTATGTTGGAACAAATGTGTATCAATTAAGGACATTATTCTGAATGCTTGATAACTCTTGCGGAAATTCGAATAATAGGAGCATTTATGGAATGACATGCATAAAATCAAGTTTTATGGAACGTGTCAATAAATGTTATAGTTCTCATGGTAATGAAGATGAAAGGCGTGATTTTCTTGTACATTATGTGATAATATCACTAACTTAGGCAACATTGTGAAAGTATTATCAGACATAATGGTGGTGGTTATTCGGACAGTTTAAGACGCAGAATTTGAATAATGTAGGGTATATCCATAAGGGATTATATACATGATTCAAGTATTCTACGTAGGTTACTATTCTGACTAGGTTATCGATATAAATTATATCGGAAAAGTGTCAGATATTTGTTATTGCTACGTGCAAGGTAACAAATATAGTTCATTAATGAACACGGATAATCGGGGAGTATGTTGGTAAATGAGGTAATCGACCTTAAATCTATGTGTTCACTTAGAAAGGAGAACCATACCTTGGAGAATCTCGGGACAGTAAAATGTTTATGAGAATTCTTTCATGACAAACTAAATATGTAGTGGGATCTACTAAAGCAGCTGTATGGTTGGAAACTTTACTTTGTGAAATGGTAGTAATCCTATCTTGCAAGAAATCTCACATGAGTTTTCAAATGCAGAAGCAAGATTTACGGATTTGTCAAACTGGGAAAACACATAGGAGTACCGATTGGTTTATGTAACCATAAGGCGATATTGCGTGTATAAAGGAACATTAAAGCAGGAATGTTTATATGGCGGTTTATTCACTAAATTGAGTATGCTGGCACCTCGGAAGCACGTGGTGGGCATTGTCTCAGTGATCTTCCCACGGTAAAATCTTTCAGTATAAGTGGGAGAAGATGTGAAATACAGTGATGCCATATAGTTTCCGATAGACACATGAGTATACTAAAAGTTTTTACTTTAGTATAAGTGGGAGATTGTTGGGGTTGTTGTATATAGCTAAAGCAAAAACGTGTTTTAATATATATGACATGTATTCCACTGGTAACAATCACCTATCTGAATAAATATATTAATAAGAATAAGCCCTATATCTCATGTTTTAGAACACGTGGACGGCTCGGGTGTCAGGGAGATCACGCAGCGTTCGACAATAATTATGAGATATAAACAGTGTCACAGTCGAGATAGCTTGGGAAAACTATCGGTTTAGACTGCAACATAACGGCAGTGGCGGGTCTCAGTCACTAGTTATGTTGGTACGGTGGAACGTATTGACAGGATCGAGTGAGATAAGGTTCTTCTGATACTGACCCTAGCAATAGGTGAAGAACTAGAGATCTCGGAATTTAGAGATATGATCTTAATCTCGATATGCTATTAGAGATATATGTGTTGTTCACTGTTACTTTGACTTGTATAGCTAAGGGTCTATCGCAGCATCCCTGATGACTTGCATCTTAGGTAACATGAGGACACATAGTATGTCTAATTAGTTATATCGAGACACCGTGTCCGTATTAGGTTGAGAGATATCCCCTCAGGGAGTTCACAAGGTTTATTATACCAAGTCATGCATGCTGATTAAGTTCAGGTATGATAATAAGGGGTGAACGGGTACTACTTGAGGATAATAAGATGTTAATTAATTATGAACAGTCAGAGGAGCTCTAATTAATTAATGGATATCAGAGTCATTAAACACGGGATAACTCTAAATAAAGTATCAGCCCCAATCTACAAATTGGGACAGAGCGGTGATTCAGTTGTGATTCTTTAGTGGAATGCATCACAGCTCTAATGAAATAAATGTTCTGGGTTAATCATGGTTATTTCATTAGGTAAGGCTAAACTCTGTCTGGTACATAGATCCCTGGGGTGGCCCAAGAGCTCTTCAGGAAAGGAATTCAAGGTATTATTGAGGGATATCAGTTTTGGACTGTAAAGAGGCATTATGGGCTTGAGCCCAGTAATGTGGCGCCTACTGTAGTGTAGGGGACGCCAGTTTCTCCTTCTGGTGTTCATCTGATCTCAATAATTGTACTCTGGTTAATTATATAATTATGGAATAAATTAATATCTAATTAATTAAGATTTATTCTTAATTAAGGAATTAGATAATTAATTTCATAATTATATATTATTTTCCTTATAATAATTAGGATTAATTCTAATTATATTTAATTAGAATTTGTTCCAGTAATTATTAACTAAACCGGACTTTAATTAATTAAAGCCCGTGACTTAGTAGATAAGGAATAGGGGCGGCACTTCTCCTTATAAATAAGGAGGAGGAGATTCTCAAAACCTAAGTTTTGGAGAAGGTAATCGGCGCCCACACTAGCAGAGGGAGAGTTCCTGGTTCCAAAGTTCCTAGACGCCCACACAGACGAAGAACTTCGAGGAAAGGGATCACACCTCAGTAATCTAGACCTGTAGATTACTCTGTCGGCACAGATCTGAGGTATAACATTCTAAACTCGATTATATGATTTAGTTGCATTTAAATTATCACATCCAATTCGAAGATCCTGTGGGAAAAAGGAATGCTTTCAAGCAGCAGTTCCAACAAAATTTTGGTACGGGTTTAATGTGTTTTGATGATATATTAATAAATTAAAGTGTTGAAGTAAAATAATTGTGGACCCATCTAATAGTTTTTAGTTGTATTAAAGTGTTAAAGTATTTTTATTGTGGGGCCTACTACCAAAAATAGAAAGGGTCTAAAGATGTTGGACGTCCTGATATAGTAATAAGGTCTAAAAATTGTAAACGGATAGAGTTTTTTAATTATATTTTGGATCTTAATTTTTAAGGTTAATTATACACTTTGGCCTGAACTTTCACTGCATAGTTATTTTATGGCTCGAACTTTTAAAAATTACAAAAATAGCCTATACTTTGACCTTTTTAGTGAACTAATGCCCCGAGAGCAAAAATCCGGCGATACAAAGCTAAGTAGGACCGTTCATTGGATACATAAATGCCAAGTCACAACTATATTAATTTTTTATTTATTTATTTTTCTTTTCTCTTTTTTGTTTTGTTTTTGAGAAATTGGTTTTTTTTTCCCTGAATGCTAATTAAACTAAAAAAAAACCCTACACCCTTTCATATTCTTCTTCTGCAACATTTAATTATCTATGTCTCTATTGGTCCCGAAAGTGACTAACACACGTAGAGGGAGGGGGTGAATACGTGTGTTGAGAAGTGTTTAACTTCTCTTTCGTTTTTCAGTCTTTTTACCAAGTAGACGCTTTGAAGGCTTGTGAGGCTATCAAAGCTTCTCGCTTGTGTGAGTGTTGTGCGGAATGTGCTGAGACTTAATTTTCTTGCGAGTTAAAACCAAATTGATATTTAGAGCGTGTGTGTGTGAATGTAATAAATGAAAGCAATAAATAAAGTAATGAGACAAATAATTTATAGTGGTTCGGAGCAACTCTCCTACGTCCACTCTTATCCTCGACGGGATGAATACCTTCACTCGGTACTCCTTGTTTTATACTCGGTACTCGGTACTCCTAGTAACAAACTTGCTTCGAATCCTCAGAGATTCCGGGCTCTTGAGATGCCTTACAACAATCAAATTTTCTAATGAAAACTTACAACTTTACAACTCAATCTAAGACAGTACACTTGGGTTTTGGGGTTTTTGGTTTTCGTAAAGTGAGAATCCTTTACAATGAAAATCAAGTGTAAATGGATAAGGATTCTCAAGACTAGGTTATGGATATGAGCGGTTGAACCTAGAAAAGAAGGATGTTGTTATACTCAAGAAAATATGTTTCTTGAGGACACACTAATTGAAAGCGCTTCGAAGAACTAAAGGAATGTAATAGATGATTTGGTTGAGTTCTTACGAGTAGTATGCTTGAATCGTTTGTACGTGCATTAGTTTTACCGTGTGCAACTCCTTCTATTTATATAGTAAGAGGAACCCTACTTCCCGTTGAGAGAGAAGAGGTTGCGTGTTCCTCATTTTCTGGATAAGTCGGCGTGTGTCAGTCTCTTTACAGACTGCAGAGTTAGGAAGGGATGTCCGCCACACCTAGAGATATGGCGACTTTCACCTAACCTTGACTTTTCGGACTGTAGCCGCATCCGTTGTGCAATGGGGTGTTGACACGTAAGCTTTATGCAATGATTTGTCAGACATCCAAACGTTTGAAAATCAAACTTGGATTATGTAAGTTAAACTTATCACACTAGCACAGATTGATGCTTTAAGTTCAGCTCCATATCAGAGACGCTTTGGTGAGCTGACTTGAGAGCGCTTGCTTCCATAGAACGGTAGCATACTCTAGCATCAGTCTTGAGAGCGTTTCCCATATGCTTTGCAACTTCAATTTGCTGACGCTTTCAATGCTTGATGCCGCTTTGACATCTGACGCTTCGTGAACTCTGACTACTTCATAACATGCGCTTCTAGAATAATGATGAGAGCTTCCTAACATGCAAGCTTTACTAGGAAAAATAACTTTTCTAGATTCATCAAAAATAATAAGGAAAATATTATAATAGGGTTTTGGAATCGAATCATAACAAATTATTTATTAACTTGATCCAAGTTCCCCCTTATAATAATATCCCAACAATTTCCCCCTTTTTGATGATGCCAAAACCTGACGTCAAGTACTTAAAGAATCTAGACTCAATCTAGACTTTATAAGAATGAGTGAGTTAGCAAAGCGCAATAAATAAGACAGTTAGTGAAAGAGTATAAATAAGACAATGAGATGTTGTCTTGAAGCAAGAAATGATATCATTGTATATATGAGTTACGAAACTATAGATTACAATAGTTATCATTTCTTGAAGCATTTTCGTGGGGCGGGAGGAATTAAACCATAGGCATTGTAGACCCTATCCAAGATGGCAGTTTTGGAGCGGTTAGGATGGTCGTTCTGTTTAAGCCATTCTGCACATTCATCGACCTCCTTTCTGATAACTTCCTCATCAAGGATAGCGCCTCCAACGAGTGGGAGTTTGTAGCTTTCTTGTTTTGGAGGTTTGAGAGTTACTCCTTCTGCCAACTCCAAAATTTTGTTAAAGAGAAAGGCTTTGTAAGTATCCATGTATGCAACGAAGCAGTCCATAGCGTATTTAGTGCGAAAGCCTTGCCAGTAGTAGAAGCGTTTAACGACCTTAATCTTGGCATCATTCCACTCCTCCTTGAGGTCAGCTGGAATGATCTCATCAACAAATTTGGCATTAAGAGCCTTATCCCTCAGCCTCTTCCTTTCAAATTCCTCCTTGGCCTGCAGCTGCTTCCTGCACTTCTCGAAAGCGTCTGTGCGCAGGCCCTCGACATAGACTCTCTTCCCTTCAAGCACTTCTTTCTTCAAAAGGTGAAGCGCTTTCTTTGAGTTTGTTAGTGCTTCTTCGTAGAAAACTTCATCCCTGCACTCAAACACCGCTTTATATTTTGCCATCACTACCAGACATTCTTTTTCTTCAGCATTTGTTGGTGTGTGCTTCAACAGATACCGGCGGAGGTGGTAATTCATTTTGTGCAGCAAAATTGCATCGATCTCATCATTGAGTTCACGTTGCGCTCCAGCCTCATTGGTCATTGTTGCAGGAGTTAGTTTCTTCTTCTTCTTAGGGTTGGTGTTAGCAGGCTCTGTGTTTTTGCGCTTCTGAGGTTGTGGCGCTGCTGACACTGCTTGAAGTGGAGCGGCATCTTCCGACTTCTTGGAGATGATTACTCGCCACTCTGCTTCCCCCTTCTTTGGTGCTTCCACCTTCTTGGAAGCATCCTCTGTTGCCTTGGCCGTTGTGGATAGACCACTTGACGTCCCAGTTATTTCTCCCTTTTTGGCAGCATCAAAACCAGCTTTGGAGGTAACGGATTGTACGGTGGCGCTTTAGCTGGCGGCTCCTGGCAAAGTAATGTTTGGCTGATTCGGCTTCAATAGGTTCTGTGCCAGGAGAGTGCCGAGGACTTGTGCGGAAAGCACTGGTGTTGGAGAGCGCGCATTAGTCAAAATGGTTGACCTTTCAAAGCTTGTTCGGAAGATACGAATCTCAGATTGCACCAAATCTGAGAGCTCCCCGATTTTGTTGGAGATGCGCTCAAGCGTCTCATTGTGGATTGGCCCAACCTGGCCTGATCAGCTCTGCTCTCCAACAGCGGCTTGGCCCACCATGGCTACAGCCTGCTTTCTTTGCTGCTCCGAATCCGCGAGATTTCTCTCCACGGATTCCAGCTTCTCCTTCAGCTGGCGGGCTGCATAATTGGCTTTGAATTTTTCAGCCTTTGCCGCTTTTAGCTATTTCTCCAGTTTAGCGACCTTTACATTTGTCTTGGAGAGCTCTGCTTCAGCTAATTTGAGCTCCCGTTCAACGCGCTTTTGCCCATCTTGCTTGAGTTCTGAGCATTCGATTTTGGCTTCCAGTGCCTCATCGCTTTGCCTGATGTGGTTGAGCGTAATGAAATTCTCATCAGTCAGCTTCTGCACTTCCGAACGCAAGGTGGGAATTGCTTGTAGTTGAGTGTTTGCGTTCGAAAGCTCATCATTAGCTTTCTGGAGATTTTCCTTCTCTGTGGCCAACTGGCTCTCCACTGTTGCCAGCTTTTCTTTCAGCTCTCTCAACTCTGTGGTAGCAGTTGAGAGCACTTCATCGCTCTTCTTCTTCTCCTCCTCAGCTTTGGACATCCGGTCTTCTCTCTCCTTGATCGCTTCTTTCAGCTGGGAGCACTCACGCTCAACTTCATTGTGAACGGTTTGAAGAATTGAGAGCCGTTCTTCAAATGCTATCCCAGCTGGTTCATCTGTGGAAGCGGGAATGTAGGAGGGCACGAGCTCCTTTACCTTTTTCTTGATGAGCTTCCACAGTTCTGGCTCATCGATCAGGTCGTCAAAGTGCTCCAAGCTGAAGCTTCCAAGGATCGAGGCCTCCTCCTCGATCAACGCTTTGGAACCCTTAGCCTTGACATCATGGCACACTTTGTATACGTTGGTGCCACGGCTTCGGACGTACTTGAGAAAGGGTACGATTATCTCAAGAACGAGTGGAGGTAGTGCAAACTCTCCAAAGAATTCGTGAATCTCCTCCTCTGCATAGGAGAGATCCCTATCAACAGCTTTCACTACTGGGCTGGACGCTTTGGGAGTTAGAGGAGTGTCGGCCTGGAGCTCATCATCCACTGATGGACTTGACGCTCCATCATTGAAGTTGAGAGTGTCAATCTTTTGAGCATCTTCACCGGGCGCATCAACTTCCTCTCCTTCTTCTTGGGCGGCTATGGCACTGGCTTCCAGATCCTGACTCAAAGTCTTGTCTGAATCTGAAGCGCTGGATGAGGAAGCGCTTTCTTCATCTTCCTCATCTACCAAGCCACGCTTTCCCTTCAGTGGAGAGCATTTTGGCTTCTTGGGGGCTTTCTCACCCTTTTTCTTCTTTTCGCCCTCTATCGATTTCTTGAGGAGTAGGGCTTCCTCCTCTGTGTATTCAATTGTGGTGGCTGGTGGAGGGGCAACGCCGAACTCGTCGCTGGGAAGCGCTTTATTGAAAAGCACCCGAGTGTAGGCTTTCTCCACCAGCCATTCCTGAGCTGGCCATGCGTGCTCCAAAAACATGCACACTTTCATCCCATACTTCAGCTTTCCATGGAAGGCAAACATCCCGTGGTCTTTACCTTCCATGACTTCGCTCACGTCTTTCTTCGCTTCCAAGAGCTGGTTGATGAACCACGCTCTCCAGTTGAAAATAGTTTTGTTGATGGCAGTCTCACAGAGCGTCGACATAAGGCGTATCTTCTGCTCTGTGAGGGTGGACCAGCTTCCAGTGTGACAAAGTAAGCACTTTGTCACAATGTTGGCGAGATGGTTGAACCGCAGTCGGAGAAAGGAAACCCTTGTTTGCTTCCGAAGGAAGAGCGCCCTAGGGTCTGTGGTGAAGTGGCAAAATTCCTTCTGAATATCCGTATCTTCGGCAGATTTAGGATTCTCGCCGGTGTTGGGAAGAGGAATGATGTCTTCAAACAAAGCGTTGAGCTCTAAATCATTTATTTTGACCTGACGAACGAGGCCGCTTTCATCAGTCTGTCGAAGCGCGATCTTGGTGGTTAGGGTTTCTGGTTTCAAGTTCGAGAAGAACTCAACCACCCCAACAGGGTTGACACATGTAGGATGAAGAAAGAGTAGCCTGTCCAAGCCGGAATTAAGGATGGCTCTCTTGATGATGCCTCCGTCTGTGAGATAATCCTAATTGAGATGGGCTTCTACATAGACGAAGTCAGCAAAATGGCTTCTTGGAAATGTCTTTGTCTTGGCATTCGTCATTATGAAAGAAGATGAGAAATCTGGAAAACATAGAATTTTTAGTAGTTTTGAAGTTCTGTGAGAGAGAGAACTCGAAAATTTGCAGCAATGGTGAAAGTGATGAGTGATGAAGATGATAGAATGAAATAGTACATATATAAATAGAGAGAAAATTAAAGAGGTAGTGGGGTGAAGTGTCACAGTGAGTGGTTGTGATTACTTCCCGAAAATGGGGTGAGCGGCCAAGATTAAAAGTTTTTGGCGGTTTGATAGCGCGAGTGAGATGCACGCGCGAGTGGGTATCGAGAATTGTTCTCACATCAGTCTTTGCATTAAATGTAAAGATATCACACGCTACATATACTCGATTGATATCCCACTTTATACAGCTAAGTATATGCTACATCTATATAGATAAATTAATGAGAAATCAATTTAAAAAAAGATTTGAAATTTGGCTGATTGCCACACTTTGGAATTCAGACGAGAGCGTCTAGTTCGGAAAGCATCTGAATCAGCACTTTAATATTTTTGGTAAGTCACGCACAGAGTTCTTAAAGACGCTTTGCATTAACTCACTTACTTGAATTGAAAGACACAAAAGGAAGACTTACCAGTCAGTCAATATTGTAATTAACTGATACCATGCTTTGACGTCCACGTTCTTAACTGTTAAAGCGTTATTTGAGAAATAGTTCGTTCACGCTTCGGAAGTGTGAGAGCATCTGTTCTCATCTAAGTGCTTTCTCTCTAAGTTAGTGTGCTTCCCCCTTAAACAGAACTTCGGACAATCTTTAAGAGAGCGTCAATTCTGTAGGGGAGGCTCTTAACTTATGATGAGAGATGAAATAATGTCTAGTCCTTTTCTCTTACTAGGGCAGATCTATCTTGTGTTTTTCCACAGCATGGGTGAATATGAGATTACAAAATCTACAAGGGACCCGGTTGGGGATGAGTCTTCATAGATTTCATTGGAATGATGCAAGTTGCCTCACGCTTTACTAGGGATATACCATTTGGGCATGAGATTCTCATCATCCATGATAGAGCTATGATTTCACTCTCCTTACTAGGGCAAGCCATCTCATATTTCCATGAAGCGGAATTTTTGAGAATATAGTCTTGCCGTTTTTAGAGTAGGTGTTTCATATTATTCATAACAAATGAGGCTTTCACAATAAGCAGTGGTGAGAGTCTTCAACACGCTTCACTGCTGGTTCCTTTTCCACCATGAAAGCTTATGATTGTTGAGTGACCACACATCAAGAGTGACTCCACGTAAATGCCCCATCTTACGAATACGCTTTGTTACTTTGATGATGATCATAGCTCAACGCTTTCATGTTTCTTCAACATCGTAGAAGGAGGTAGAAGGGTTAGGAATGGAGTCGCGGTTGTGCAAACTCTAAGCCTATAAGTTTGACTTCCCTGAACATCCACAAAGTGTATCCACTTGTGCACTGCTCTGACAAGACGGCACAGAGTTTTACGAGCGTCGTGGTACGAACACTCAACCTTAACCAAGCTAATTCGATTAGCTCGAGAAAGGAGAAACACTCAACCATGCTTTCACATAAATGTAAAATCTTGTAGAGATTGGTACTCCAAAGGGAACTCTATCCCTCGGTCTTGATCTTCGTCTTCTTCTTTCACAACTCTTGTAAAGACCGGTTTCCTCTTAACCGATTATCCCAACAATCTTTCCTACAACTAGGAAAGTGTGAGGATAGGTAGGGAACACGCTTTACCTTTTCCACCTTACTCCACCTTCTCCTCACCAGGGTCTAGCAACCCTAGTTCCAAACACAACTGATTGAAGCAGGATTGAGGAAGCGGTTTTGTGAGAAAAATCCATTTTTTGATGATCAGTATGTATCTTTTCCACCTTTATATCTTTCTTTTCCACATGATCCCGTATGAAATGAAGGCAAATCTCGATATGCTTGCATTTTGAATAAAGCACGGGATTGTGGGTGATGGAAATTGTACTTGTGTTGTACAATAAATTGGAATCTTCGAACATTTCACTTTATAATCCTTCAACTGCTGCTTTAGCCAAAGGATTTGTGAGCAACAACTTCCTGCAGCCATGTATTCCGCGTCGGTGGTAGAGGTAGCAACACTTGTTTGTTTCTTTGAGAACCACAAAACAAGTTTGTTACCAATGAATTGGCATGTTCCAGTTGTTGATTTTTGATCAACTTTGCATCCACCGAAGTCGGCATCTGAGTAACCACTAAGCGTGAGATCATCTTCCGCCGGATACCAAAGACCTAAGTTGATGGTCCCTTTTAGGTATCGAAGAATGTGCTTAGCTCCCTCCAAGTGGCTTTGCTTTGGATTGCTTTGAAATCTAGAACAGACGCCCATAGCAAAGGTGATGTTGGGCCGGCTAGCTATAAGATAGAGCAAAGAACTAATCAACATATGATAATCCATAGGGTTGACTGATTTGCCATCAAGATCTGGATCTATCTTGAAGTTTGTGTTCATGGGAATCTTCACGCTTTTGCATGTTTCAACACCAAACTTAGTGAGCATATCACGAGTATACTTGGCTTGATTGATGAAAGTTCCTCTACTCGTTTGCTTCACTTGCAATCCTAACAAGCAAGTCATCAGCCCCATCATCGACATCTTGTACTTTCTCTTCATCAAACCCGCGAACTTGTCACTTAGGGTTTAATTTGGAGAGCCAAAGATGATGTCGTCGACGTAGATTTGTACCCAAAGCATGTCTTCACCGTCGTTGATAGTAAAGAGGGTTTGATCTACCTTCCCTTTTTGAAAGCCGCTTTCAACAAGGAAGTTTGAAAGAGTCTCGTACCACGCTCTAGGAGCCTGCTTGAGGCCATAGACAACTTTGATGAGCCGGTACACTTAATCACTCTTTTCAAAGCCTGGGGGCTACTTGACGTACACTTCCTCCTTCAAATCTCCATTGAGGAAAGCACTCTTCACATCCATTTGATACACTTTGAACTTCTTGGATGCAACATATGCAAGGAACATTTGAATTGCTTTAAGACAAGCAACGGGAGCGAAGGTCTCATCAAAATCGATCCCTTCCTCTTGGTAATATCCTTTAGCAACTAGTCGAGCTTTGTTGCGGACAATGTTGCCATTCTCGTCGGTCTTGTTCTTAAACACCCATTTGGTACCAATGATGCTTTGATGAGTTGGTTGATCAACTAGGTCCCAAATGTTGTACCTTTCAAACTCATTCAGCTCCTCTTCCATGGCGGTCACCCAATTTAAATCGTTTAGAGCGTCCTCCACTAATGAGGGTTTGGTGTTTGCTAGGAAGCAACTAAAACAAGCAACTTTCACCATGGAATAAGGTGCTCCTAGTCTTGACGGCCTGGCTGGGATCACCTATAACACCTTCTTGAGGATGATATCTTAACCAAAACTTCTTTTAATTTTGAGCTTCTACATCATCATCCTCGGAGCGTGGTGTGTGATCTTCACCATTCCCTTGATCACAAACCAATGGATTGGATAGAACTTCCTCACCGTTTGATTCTAGTGAGGTCAAAGGATCAACTATTCCCGAGTTTGGATCACCCTTATCGAGAGAGAGCTTATTGAGATCTTGTTCCATGGCTTCAACTCTGTCTTCAAGCTCCTCTTCTTCTGAAGCGTCCGCCAGATCTACACGCTTTGAGGTAGAACGCGTAATTGGTCCGGAAGAAGCTTCGGGAATTGCATTCACGCTTTTAGGTGGAGCATTCATGCTTTCAGCATTTACCTGTACCTACGGAGTCTTGAAGGCAGCTTCATAAAAAACAACATTTGGTGTTTCTTCCACAACAAGAGTTTGACAATTGTAGACACGATAAGCTTTGCTTGTAGGAGAATATCCAAGGAATATTCCCATATCCGATTTGCTATCAAACGCTCTCAATTGCCTTTTACCGTTGTTGTGAATGAAACACTTGCAACCGAAAATATGTAAATGAGAGAGAGTAGGAATTCTCCCTTTCCACAATTCATATGGGGTTTTGTTATGGCGTGTGTTGATTAGAGTGTGATTCTGGGTGTAGCAGGCCGTGAATGTTGCTTCTCCCCAGAATTTCTTTGGTAGTTGGGCATCCACGAGCATCGAACGTGCAACTTTTTTTATGGTTCTGTTCCGATGCTCTGCAACGCCGTTTTGTTGCGGAGTGTGAGCTGCGGAAGTCTGATGAAGAATCCCATTCTCTGTGCAATACGCTTTGATGAATTGATTGAGAAATTATGTTCCTTTGTCGGAGCGTATCTTCATCACAGTCTCCCCTTTTTGCACCGTCAGTTACTTTAGGAGCTTTGGGAGCTCCCGGAGCGTGTCCTTCTTCTTGAGTAGAATTAGTACCCAAGTGTAGCGTGAGTAGTCATCCACAACTACAAGAGCATACTTTATTCCACTCAAGGTGACATGTGTGATAGGACCGAAGAGATCCATATGAAGAAGCTCTAGAATTCGGGATGAGCCATGTCTTCGATGCTTTGAAAGGACTTCTTGATTTGCGTGCCCTCTTGACAAGCTTGGCACACAATGTCCTCGTTGAAGACCTCATTGGGGATGCCTTGTACAAGATTTTTCCCGTTCATCATCTTGTAGTTTAAGTGATTTAGGCGACGATGCCATAACCACCCGACTTCTGAGGTGCTTCTAGCAACGAGACATGCTCTGACTTGACAGCTGCTCCAGTTGGCTATGTACACATTATGCTTTCGAATACCTGTAAGAACAACCTGCATAGACTCTTTGTTCTTGACAACACATTGGTTATAGATAAACTCTACCACGAACCCGTTATCACAGAATTGGGAAATAGAAAGTAAATTATGTTTAAGGCCTTGGACATATGAGACGTTAGGAAGTTTCATATTTCCAATGTAAAATGTAACATATACGATGGTGATGCCTTTCGCATCATCACCGAAAATTACTTCTGGACCTTATTTTTCAACAAACACGTTGAGGAAAGATCGTTCACCCGTCATGTGATGTGAACATCTGCTGTATAGGTACTAAATAGATTCTTCCTTCCTCTGGTTTGCATCTTTCGAGTTTGCCGCTTTGATCTGTAAGATCAACAATTTTTAGGTACCCAATTTGCATTGGGTTCCTTAATGTTAGTGGCTTTGGGAACTCGAGTTGGATTCACTAAGAGAGTGATTCCTTTCTCGAGATCCTGATTGAAGCAAATAGGACTTCGTTTAATAGGAAAGCCCTGAGTGTAATCGTGTGTGTAATAGTGAAAGTGTTTTCTGTTCCTTCTTCTCTGAGAGCGTGAAGGAACGCTTTCACTATGTGTAAAATGATCGATGAGGCTTTGATCATAAACGTTATGTGAAGCATTGGGGATAAAGCGCACTTGAGTCCCTCCATGAGATGTGAAGTTATTCAAGTGAGCCTTGTTTCACTAAAAATTAGTGCAAGCAAATAAAATAGGTCTACTGTAGACTAATTAAGCAAAACCCGAATATCGATCTCTCGAGGAAAACTTAATAGGGAAATTAATCTTGTGACTACACACACTCTAAACACTCTAGAAAGCAATTAAAAGATTTGAGAGTTTTTGAGATTAAAATCCTAGGCAGACAATTTAAATGAAAGCAAATAAATCGAAGCAATTAAATGGAAGCAAATAAATAACTTTAGCAAATAACTTGAAATTAAATCAAAGCTTTAAATCTAAACCTAGACAAGTATTTAAAGTAAAATAAATAAGAGAGCAAATAAATCAATCTTAGTGCAAACAAATCTAAACATGCAATTGAAAATAAATCTAAGTTATTAAAGCAACAAATTAAGATTTTGAAAATAAATAAAATAGATTAAACTAAGAACATGCAATGAACTTATTAAACTAATCTAAGAATGAAACTATGGAATGAATCTAAAGATGAAAGCAAAACTTAAATTAAAAGAAAAAAGAAAGACAATGAACTTTTTGATGAATAAAACGAAAGCTTGAATTAAAAACTTGAATCCGGATCCACGAACTTGCAAAAGTAATTCTCAAATGTAAAATTGGAGTATTGAAGGCTAAAAACTAATGTAAGCAAAAGTATTTTCGTTATAAGAAGTTTACATATTTATAGGTTTGGAAAAACCTAATCTAATAAGGAATTAACATACTAAGTCGGCCAGAGTGAGCGGCCGCTCACTGCTCCTTGCGGAAAATCGCCAAAAACGTACTGAGCGGCCGCCACCTGCACAGTGGGCGGCCGCTCGCCTTGAGCTGCGGATTTTTTTCATTCTCTCATCTCTTCTTTGAGCTTTTCATTTCCTTTTCGACTCTTTTCTCAACTCTTGCCTCCTCTTAAGTCCCGATCTCACCTTCCCTACACTTGAGCATAAAAACAAATAAAAGCAACCAAAACTAAAATAAAACACACTCAACTTACGAATAAAACACACACAAAAACATAAGAAACAAATCCCCCACACTTAAACCTTTGCTTGTCCTCAAGCAAAATCATTCAAACCATTTTCAAACATGAGCTTAAAGAGCGATAATGACTTGGCTTCAGAAACTTTTAAAAAACAAGAAGTATCATGCAAAACAAGTCACCATCCACTAAGCAAGTCATAGCAAGTTTCAACTTCTAACCTCTTGAACATAAATCCTCACAACATGGGTATAAATGTGTAAGTGAACTCTCATCTCTCAAATGTTTAGATTAGGAGAAAGAACACTCAATTCAAGTCACACAAATTGCCTACCATAAGCTTGCATACTGTCTCACCCCTCCACTACTTAAATGCGTGCTTAAGACAAAGATCAAATAGGACTTTCTTTTTGGTTGTAATGTAGGCTCTTTGGTAGGTAAGAAATTTGGCTTAAGTGAGTTAACAACCCAAAGGCTTATTCACTCTCTTTTTACTCTCATTTCACATTCAACCCCCCCACACTACTTCAAACCATATCTCAATAAGGCTCAAAACATAACCAAAATATTAACATCTTTATCTTTTCTTTCTACCTACTTATGCTCTTATTCAACTTTCTCTTTTCTTTTTTTTTTTTTTTTTTTTTTTTTTTTTTTTTTTTTACTAGAGCCTATGTAGGTAGAAAGCCAGTTAAGCACCAAGATCATTCCCTCTTTTTCTTTTCCCAAATTTTCAATGAATATATCTCATAATATCCACAAGTTCTTCCCATCCCAAGGCTTTTCAAAGAAACATTAGGTCTAAATCGACCTCTAGGCTCAAAGGGGCTAACTAGGATACTATGAATGAATTAGGACAAGGAAAAAGGATAAGAAGGGCTAAGAAAAATGACCTAAGATCCTTTCTTCATCATAAAGCACACTATGTAATCTCAAGAGAGAGACCAACGCAAGTTCTAGAGACAAGAATGCATGCTTGAATATTCACACTCAAGAATGAAAAATGACTATAGTGATGTAACAGTCACAAAGGCTCAATTCTCACACAAAGTTAGACTCAATGATCTATGTTCTTAAGAGGCTACAAGTCTACATTTACCAATCATGCTCAACAAACAATGACATGTTTCACATTTCCTTTACAATCAAACCCAAAAATCACATCATTAGCCCATCATCACAACTTCTCATTCATGCTTGAAATGACCCAAACAACATGCTAAGACACAAAACAAAAGGATTAAGCATGCTTCACAAAACATTCACACACAAAACAAAACTAAAAAGTTTCTAACCCCTCCCCCACACTTAAAAACAAACAATGTCCTCATTGCACAAAAATATAAGAAAGGGAGTTAAGAAGACTTCACAAAAATGACAAGACAATCGGCACCAATCTTCACGATTCGCACGAAATCCAAAGATAGTACCTACACAACACAAACAAAATAAACAAAAAGCATAATATCCACTAATGGCACAAAAACAAAACACCACACAAAACATAAAACACAATCACATAACAAAAACACATAACAACACACATGTACCAATATACTCAAATGGTGGATGTGAAGAACCATCTCGCAATCCCAATCGTCGAGGAAGAATGCCGGTCCAACGGGTGAATTGGTCTTCAAGGCTTGACACTCTCGTGTTCATTGCCCTGAAGTTATCATTGAGAGCTCTAAGAATCGCCGCTTGTTGGGAATCAAGACGGACTCCAAAGATCGGTTTGAAAAGTGGTAAAGACCTCTTGAGTGACATATGCCGGTGGCGGAGGAGGGGATGGACCATGGGGCTCATCATGCCCGCCCTCATATGCTTCTTCTTCATCATCGTCCTCTTGGCCTTGATGATAATGGGCACGGAATTGCACAACCGTGGGTCGTTCCTCGTACGGAATGAACTCGAACTCCGAACACACAAAATGAGCATTCCTCAATGTCGCGAGTGAGAGCTCCACACTCGATACATGTTCCATATGCACAGTAGGGAACGGAACATGAAAATGACGAGCCAGTTCCGTTGCAATAGAAGCAAAAGCCGGCCTAGCATTCTTCCGGAGTCGGATTTGGTCGATTTGGCTCCAAATAAAGTTAGAGATGCACACTTTGTGACCATGAACCGCCGACCACATCAAAAATAACTCCACTTTCTTAACCTTGCCCGACTCGTGCTTGCCAGAGATGTTGTAGGAGAGGAATTTGTGCAACACATATAATGCTTCATCTCTTATGAAAGCACTTTGAATATTCTTCCCCGTCCAATTATCCAACCCCGTCAATTCCCTCCATGCACCATTAGGATTAAACACATCCAAACCCGGAACTTTCTTAAACACATTATCATCCTTTGAAAATCCAAACAATCGATGCATAAGGTCCCTATTGACCGTCACCTTTCTCCCCCCTAACCTACACTCCATCACATCCTCATACTCCATAGAAAAAGTAGAAATCATCTCCAAGCACAATTGATCATACCCATCTCTTTGCACACTAGCAAAAACTCGTAAACCCAAAGTATTGAGGAAATGAATGACTCTACTCTTAATGCCCAATGATTCTAACAAACCCCAATTAAGATGCAATGGTGGATTTATCTCCATATCAATAAGCTTGTTAAAGATAGTACCTTCCACCGAGTTCTCAATCGGAAAGTGGTATCCCGGATAGTAAGTGCTCATGTCCGGAGGAGGATCATTTGAAGAACGGGATGCACGGAGGCCTTGGCTCGAACTTCCTTCATTGAGTGTTCTTTTCTTATTGGGACGAGCCATGGGAGAAATAGATTAAATGTGAAGTGAAGAAACGAGTGAAGAAAAAGATGAATTTCCGAAATCGACACTGAGCGGCCGTCAGATGAACAGTGAGCGGTCGCTCACTTCGAATTTTCTGAATTTCCCAAGCTTTGCTGCAAATTCCAATCGGGTAATTAGCAAGAGAATGTTTAGAAATAGAGATATGAAGAAGATGGAGAAAGATAATCAGTTAGATTAGGAGAAAATTTGAAAAAGATAGAGAGAATGAGGAAGAAAAATTAGGGTTCTTGAGAATGGGAGAAGAAACCCGTCCGCCCCCTTCTTAACCGCGAAGTGAGCGGCCGCTCGCTTTGAGTGAGCGGCCGCCAGGTCTGCCCTGCGGAAAGTGTGTGCAGCCGCCAGCTACAGTGAGCGGCCGCCAGGGTGCCTTCGCGGAAAAACTTCAAAAACCTACAAAACAAAACGAAAAATTAACAAAAGAAGTAATAAAAATCAAACATGAAAAATACTAAAACATGGGTTGCCTCCCACGAAGCGCTTGTTTAACGTCATTAGCTCGACGCATTAAGCATTTTTCTTAAGAAGGTGGTGGATCGGAGATTAGTGCTTCCTCAATAGTGTGAGGTACCGTCTCTCCTTCAAAGTAGGCTTTTAAACGATGGCCATTGACACAAAACGACGACCCCGTAGCCTTATCCTTGATTTCAATGGTTCCATAGGGCAATACTTCCACCACAACATAAGGGCCACTCCATCTTGACTTAAGCTTGCCCGGAAAGAGTTTGAGACGAGAGTTGAATAACAAAACCTTCATCCCGGGCTTGAACTCCCTATTCAATGTACGCCTATCATGCAACCTTTTCATCTTATCCTTGTGAATCTTTGCATTCTCATAGGCCTCATTCCTCAGTTCATCCAACTCCTCGATTTGAAGTAGCCTCTTGCTACGTGCGTTGCAATGTGTGAGGTCGAGTAGCTTAAGTGCCCAATATGCCTTGTACTCTATCTCAATGGACAAGTGGCATGCCTTTCCAAAAACCAATCGATACGGACTCATACCCAAAATTCCTTTGTAAGCCATCTGGTATGCCCATAACGCCTCATTAAGCTTTTCCGACCAATCCTTTCTCGATGGTTTCACCAACTTCTCCAAAATTCCCTTAACTTGTCGATTACTGGTCTCAGCTTGGCCCGAAGTTTGAGGATGATACGGAGTCGCCACCTTATGTGTGATTCTATGTTTCTTCATGAGCTTCGCAAACAACTTGTTGTAGAAATGCTTCCCTCCATCACTAATGATTGCGTGAGGATATCCAAACCTACATAAGATATTTTCCTGCTCAAACTTCAAGACAACGTTAGAGTCACATGTCCTAGTGGGGATAACCTCAACCCACTTAGTCACGTAATCGACAACAAGGAAGATATATTCAAAACCATTAGACTTAGGAAAGGGACCCATGAAATCAATACCCCATACATCAAAATTTTCAACTACCAAAATGGGGTGTAAAGGCATCTCATTCCGTCTCCCGATTGAGCCAACTCGTTGGCACCGATCACATGCTTGGTAGAAGGCTTGAGCATCCTTGAACATAGTAGGCCAGAACAATCCACTTTGAAGCACCTTGTGTGCAGTCTTTTGGCCACCAAAATGTCCACCACAAACACCTTCATGGCAGTGTCTCAGCACATCCACTTGCTCTTTATCCGGAACACATCTCTGGATGACATCATCCTTTCCAAGCTTGAACAAGTAAGGATCCTCCCAAAAGTACTGCCTACAAGTAAAAATGAACCTTTTCTCTTCCTGTTTGGTTAGTTTTGGTATGCAGTCATTATCAACTAAATAGTTAGCAATATCTGCATACCAATCCTCTATTTCAACTTTAGACACATTTTCATAAGGAAAAGACTCGGGAATGGCATTATAATGTAAACAAGGAGGAGCATTCTCAAGACGAGACAAATGATCGGCAACCAAGTTATCACTACCCTTCCTATCCTTAATCTCTACGTCAAACTCTTGTAGTAAAAGCACCCACCTAATGAGCCTAGGTTTAGCTTGTGCCTTAGTTAACAAATGCTTAAGAGCTCCATGATCACTATAAGCACGAAATTTATCTAAGGCAAAAATCACAGCAGGCATTTCTTTTTCAGTTGTCGTATAATTCACTTGAGCAGGATTTAAGGTCAAGCTCGCATAATAAATCACACGCAACATCTTATCCACTCTTTGACCTAAGACAGCTCCTACAGTAGAGTTAGACGCATCACACATGATTTCAAAAGGTAGAGACCAATTAGGACCAACAACAATTGGGGCAGACACCAATTTCTCCTTAAGCAAAGTGAAAGCAGTCATGCATGAATCATCGAAGTTAAAAGGCACATCTTGAGCAAGCAATTTACACAGAGGTTGGCTTATTTTAGAGAAATCCTTAATGAAACGCCGATAAAAACCGGCATGCCCTAAGAAGCTTCTAATTCCTTTAACATCCCTAGGTGGAGGTAATTTTTCAATCACCTCAATCTTAGCCCTATCGACCTCTATGCCCTTGTTGGAAACCACATGACCCAAAACAATCCCACTTCTGACCATGAAATGACTCTTTTCCCAACTGAGAGTTAAACCACTCTCCTCACACCTCTTTAAGACTTTTTTAATTTTGTTCAAGCAATCATGAAAAGACGAACCAAAAACTGAAAAGTCATCCATAAAGATCTCTACAAAATCACCAATCATTTCAGAAAAGACCGACATCATACATCTTTGGAACGTACCTGATGCATTACAAAGGCCAAAGGGCATTCTCCTATAAGCATATGTTCCAAAGGGGCTTGTAAACGCCGTCTTCTTTTGATCCTCCGGGGCGATTGCGATTTGATAGTAACCTGACAAACCATCAAGAAAACAATAAAATTCCTATCCGGCTAATCTATCAAGCATTTGATCAATAAAAGGGAGAGGAAAGTGGTCCTTTTTTGTGGAAGCATTGAGCTTCCTATAATTGATGTACATTCTCCAACCCGTCACGGGACGAGTTGGGACCAGTTCTTTCTTCTCGTTCATCTCCACAGTAATGCCTCCCTTCTTGGGCACCACGTGCACCGGGCTAACCCACTCACTATCGGCTATCGGGTAGATAATGCCTTCTGCCAATAGTTTATAGATTTCCTTGCGCACTACCTCCATCAAAACTGGGTTTAACCTCCTTTGCCCATCTCTCTTCAGACGAGCTCCTTCCTCCAAACTAATCCGATGCATACAAGTAGCTGGACTAATTCCTCGTATATCAGCTAAGCTCCATCCAAAAGCTAATGTGTACTTCTTTAGCACTTGAACTAGTGCCTCTTCCTCCTCCTTAGTTAAGATAGCTGAAATTATCACTGGTTTCTGCTCGCCTTCTGTGAGAAAGACATACTTGAGATGTGATGGAAGTTCCTTCAGCTCTACCTTCTCATCCTCTTTCCTTATCCTCTTTAGTTCCCTCTTGGACGGCTCTAATGGAACCATTGGGATTGGAATCCCAAGATCAGCTTCCATTTGCGCCCACTCCTCCATGTCTCCAGATCCCATGAATACTTCTTGAAGTTCATCTTTATGATCCTGCACATACACTTTCTCGGACAAGGCATCAATCACGTCAATATATGAACAGTTATCCACATATTCAGCAGAGGGTATGGCTCTATCATAATTCATAACCGAGAAAGATACCGTTTCATTAGGCATATACATTTTAATCGTACCATTCTTAACATCAATAAGAGTGTTAGTAGTAGCCATAAAAGGTCTTCTTAATAAAAGTGTATGCTCTCTGCCATTTTCTTGCACCTCCCCTATTTCCAAAACGACAAAATCAACTGGAACAATTAACCCCCCCACACTTACTAGAATATCCTCAATTATTCCCCTAGGATATCTAATTGACCTATCAGCAAGCTGCAAAATCATGCGAGTTGGTTTAAGTTCACCTAGCTCTAATTGTTTGAAAATAGAATAAGGCATAAGATTGATACAAGCCCCTAGATCTAACATGCCAGATGCTTCCTTACCATTACCTAAAGCAATATTAATCACAAAGCTACCTGGATCACGTTTCTTTTGAGGAATGGGCTGTTGCATGATAAAGTTCGCCACCTCGGAGACCATGACCGGTTCAGATTCATTGAACTTCTTCTTCTTGGACGCCAGCTCTTTGAAAAATTGGACATAAGCAGGAACATTCTGAATGACATCAAGTAGAGGGAGATTGACATTGACCTTTAAGAGCATTTTGTACAGATCCGAGAATTTGCCATCCTTCTCCGAGCTTTTGACCCGACTTGGGTATGGAATAGGCAGAACATATGGATTGGAGGCCTTATGGAGTGTAGGTTGGGGCTCCGGTTCATCTTCGGGAGCAGTTTTCCCGATTTGCACAGTGGACGGCCGCTCGGATTGAGTGAGCGGCCGCTCACTACCCCCTGTGGAAAGGGTGAGCGGCCGCTCACCTCCAGTTGCGGAATTTTTTGCAATTTTGGGGTTTCGGACCCCGTTATCCACCGTTTTCCCATTCCTTAACACCGTGACCGCCTGCACTTGATGAGGTTGCATCCCTTGGGCTGGAATCTTGTTTGGTTGCAGGCTTTGTTGGATTTGGGTCGCCATCTGCCCAATTTGCATCTCAAAACATTTGTTCACCGCTTCTTGAGTTTCTTGTGGATGCGGTGGCTGCACTTGTGGGTTTTGTGGTGGAGTTTGAGGAGGTTAGTTTTGAGGACGTGTGTTTTGGGAGGGGTATTGTGGAGGTGGAGGATAGTAAGGTTGGTGTGGAGGAATGTAAGGCGGAGGTTGGTAGTATGGCATATGAGGATAATATGATGGTTGAGGTGGAGGGTAGTATGTGTTTTGTGGAGGATAGTAAGGTTGGTTAGGGTATTGGGGAGAGTATGAGGGGTAGTAGGGTTGTTGTTGTTGAGGTGGTCGACGGGACTGAAAGTTGAATCCAGTTCCTCAGTTTTGAGGAGGACGATATCCATATCCTTGTTGTGGTTGGCGTCCCGTCGCAGCTTGCTGAGGAGGAGCTTGTTGAGGTAAGTAACCTTGAGCTGAGTAAACTTCAGCTCCTCCTTCATAAGTAAACTCCCCCATGTTTGGGCAGCTATCGACGTAGTGTCCAAACTCTTGACAAATATCACATACCACATACTCTTCTTCTTGTTCTTGCACTTGAACATTCACTTGTGGTTGTGTGTTCTTGAGAATCTTGGCAGGGGGAGTTGATGGCGAGGCTTCGGTTTTCATCTCCAATTTTTACATCTTTCGAGCTATTGCTGCAACTTGCTTTCTCAAATCCGAGCTAGTGTCCTCAGAAATCACTGCACTAGCTTGCCGTCTCCTTGGTCGAACTAACTTCAATCAAGAACTCGCAGCTAAAGTCTCGAAAATTTCATTTAGCTCATCAGCAGTCTTGAGCGCTATGTTCCCTCCGGCTGTACTGTCCACCATAAACTGGCTCGTTTGATGTAATCCTTCATAAAAGTATTGGTAGAGCATTTTGGGAACCAGTTGGTGGGCACTGCTGCAGCAACTCTTGGAACCTTTCCCAAGCATCATGGAATAGTTCATCTGCTCCTTGCTCGATGTTCATGATTTGTGACCGGATTTCTTGCGTCTTCCGGTTTGGGTAGTATTTGAGCATGAACCGCTCACAGACGTCCTTCCATGTCGATAGTGAGTTTGCTGGAAGGGTGATATACCATGTCTTGGCACGATCCTTAAGAGACAATGGCAAACACTTCATCTTTAGTTGATCCTCTGTGATGTTCCCAAGTGGAAAGGACTGCACCGTTGAGGTAAACTCTCGTATGAAGGTGAGAGCATCCTCGTTTGCTATGCCATGGTAAGTTGGCAGCAAGTTCTGATGTTGAGGCTTGAGCTCCGTGTCCCTAACCTCTTTAGGAAGAACAATGGCAGACGAGGAAGATGGGAAAGTAGGCCGAGCGAACTCTCCAATGACTCTGGCCATGATCCTTGAATGTTCAGACTCAGTAGACTCGTCAGAACTCGAACTACCTCCTTCATCGATGTTCACCGTTTCAACTTTCTCTACTGCTTGATGTGATCTCAAGGCTAGGAATTCGGGACTTGGAGACTTTTCGAATATTGAAGATGCAATGAGACCGAGACCGCTGTTTGGTGGTTCACTTCTTTCTCCTCCTTTCGTACTTGCCAGCACTGCTTTCCTCTGATTGATGTTGTCTATAAATGGCGAGAGATCTTGTTGAAGACTTCGACAACCATGCATGCACAACACTCAACAAATGGGTTAAGAGCACCAATGGTAAACACAAAAGAATACCCGAAGGAGATTAAGAAGCATAAAAACGTTTTTTTTTTTTTTTTTTTTTTTTTTGAATAAAAACGAAAATAAAGAGAAATTAAAAACCACAATCACAAAATCAATTACCTAAAGCTTTCCCCGGCAATGGCGCTAAATTTGTTTCACTAAAAATTAGTGCTAGCAAATAAACTAGGTCTACTGTAGACTAATTAGGCAAAACCCGAATATCGATCTCTCGAGGAAAACTTAACAGGGAAATTAATCTAGTGACTACACACACTCTAAACACTCTAGAAAGCAATTAAAAGATTTGAGAGTTTTTGAGATTAAAATCCTAGGCAGACAATTTAAATGAAAGCAAATAAATCGAAGCAACTAAATGGAAGCAAATAAATAACTTTAGCAAATAACTTGAAATTAAATCAAAGCTTTAAATCTAAACCTAGACAAGTATTTAAAGTAAAGCAAATAAGAGAGCAAATAAATCAA
Organism: Mentha longifolia; assembly: GCA_001642375.2. Lineage (NCBI taxonomy): Eukaryota > Viridiplantae > Streptophyta > Magnoliopsida > Lamiales > Lamiaceae > Mentha > Mentha longifolia. The sequence goes on along the minus strand of CM038113.1, from coordinate 17,774,829 downwards.
TCTTAGTGCAAACGAATCTAAACATGCAATTGAAAATAAATCTAAGTTATTGAAGCAACAAATTAAGATTTTGAAAATAAATAAAATAGATTAAACTAAGAACATGCAATGAACTTATTAAACTAATCTAAGAATGGAACTATGGAATGAATCTAAAGATGAAAGCAAAACTTAAATTAAAAGACAAAAGAAAGACAATGAACTTTTTGATGAATAAAACGAAAGCTTGAATTAAAAACTTGAATCCAGATCCACGAACTTGCAAAAGTAATTCTCAAATGTAAAATTGGAGTATTGAAGGCTAAAAACTAATGTAAGCAAAAGTATTTTCGTTCTAAGAAGTTTACATATTTATAGGTTTGGAAAAACCTAATCTAATAAGGAATTAACATACTAAGTCAGCCAGAGTGAGCGGCCGCTCACTGCTCCTTGCGGAAAATCGCCAAAAACGTACTGAGCGGCCGCCACCTGCACAGTGGGCAGCCGCTCGCCTTGAGCTGCGGATTTTCTTCATTCTCTCATCTCTTCCTTGAGCTTTTCATTTCCTTTTCGACTCTTTTCTCAACTCTTGCCTCCTCTTAAGTCCCGATCTCACCTTCCCTACACTTGAGCATAAAAACACATAAAAGCAACCAAAACTAAAACAAAACACACTCAACTTTACGAATAAAACACACACAAAAACATATGAAACAAGCCTTATGCTCTTGTTGACGCTTCGGGTTTGTTGCAGACTGGACACGCTTTGAATTTCGCTAAGAGCGTTTAGGCTTTCCAGTCTTAGACTTACTTAAAGCGTCGAGTTGAACCTTCGAAGGCGCTTTGGAAGCTTGCCTTGAAGTTTCAGCCACAAACCCGACTAACTCTTTTCCTTTGCTTATAGCGTGTTGAGCGGCTTTGAGCCTTTTCAATGACACTTTAGAACCAGTATCGGTCGAAGCTATGAGTTTGGAACCAAAGCCGATTCCTTTTAAACTTTTTGAGGGTTTAAAAGAACTTTCAATTGTTTCAATAGCTACAGACGCACTATTGAGATGATCGAGAGTGGCTTTGCATTCCTTGGAAGTGGATGTGGTACGTTGGTGGTGTTCATGAAGATCATTGAACTTAGCCGTCAACTCGAATAGGTCCTTTTCCTTGGACTCGAGTGTATTGGCTAATCTGTCATTCTCCTTTCTGAACCGAATGAGAACTTCTTGCAAGGATTCGTAATTCTTGAGCAACTCTAAATAGTCGTCAAAGAGATCACTTTCCAAGCTGAAAGCCTCATCCTCACCGTCACCACATTTACTTCCTAGTGATAATGGAAGAGTATTGAGGTCAGTATTTTGTACCTCTTCCACTTCAGCTTCAATCGTCATGCAACCAAGATCATATTCATCATCAGTGAACTGATCTTCATCATGGTCAATGGGCTTTTTGGATTCAATGGGAGCGTCGGCTACGAGAGGGCGATAGCTGTCTTCACGACGAGCTTTGACCTCGTCTTTTTCCTTAGTTGAGAGCTTTGGGCATTCACTTCTGTAGTGCCCTATCTTGTGGCACTCGAAGCACTCAATGTTGGCCTTGTCTTTAGGGATAGCGGCAGCTTTGTCATCCCTCTTTCCATCACGTGGGTTGAAGCGCGAGGCTTGGCCTTGAGCTTTATAGAATCATTTGTACTTGGCCACTCGTGCATTGGAGTTGTTAAACCATCTAACCAGGTAGAGAGCATAATCCTCCAATTCTTCTCTCGACATTTCAGACATTGCTGTTGGAATCGTCGGCTTCGATGATGGTGTTCTCCACAGCAGCTTTGAAAGCCAGACTCTTTGATTTCGCTGGAAGCTCATCCTCATCCTCACGAGGCGCTTTCTTGACTAGTTCAAACTCGAGCGCTTTAAACTCGGAGAACATCATTTCTGGAGACATGTCTTCCAGTTCCTTTTGTGAGATGAAGAGATCCTTCATCGTCTGCCATTTTCTAGACAGAGCGCAAACCACCTTTAGATTGATCTCTTTGAAGGTGAGATCTTTCCCAAGGGAAGCCACAGTTGTGGTGATTCCCAAAACTCGAGTCTCGAAAGACTCCATGCTCTTATTGTTTCTTATTGTGAGAGCGTCAAACTCCTGCATCATTACAGAGAGTTTGTTTTCCTTGATTTTCTCTGTGCCCTGAGAGATTAGGGCAAGAGTTTCCCACATCTTCTTCGCCGTTTGCATTTCATGATTCTTGGGAGATATGCGTCGGAGATGGTTGACTGGATCATGTTGCGCGCCACACGATCTAGATTATCAGCTTTGAAGTCGTTGGCCATATACTCATCTCTTGGCTTCACAACATAGACATCGGTGGAAGCACTTTCATCCTCGTCAACTGTGTTGCCGTCTAGGTCTATGGCTTTTTCCTTTTCACGGTTCCTCATTGCACACTTCATGATTACGATGGCTCCTTTCTCGATAACTTCATGCATGCGATCATGAAGAGATACGAGATGAGACTCCATGCGGAAGCTCCACATGGTGTAGCCTTCAATTGAGAACTGAGGAAGCTGTGCTGAGGAAGACATATCTGAAAAGGAAATTAGTAAATGCAATATGTAGTGAGTGAGGTTTTAATGCAAGATTTTAAAAAGATCAGTTCAGGTAGACCTACTATAATGCTTTCGCGCTACCAGTATTCAGATGCAGAGGTCAGTTAGAACCCCTGCTCTAATACCACTTGTTGGTACCCGAAAGTGACTAACACACGTAGAGGGGGGGGGATGGTGAATACGTGTGTTGAGAAGTGTTTAACTTATCTTTCATTTTTTAGCCTTTTTACCAAGTAGACGCTTTGAAGGCTTGTGAGGCTTTCAAAGCTTCTCGCTTGTGTGAGTGTTGTACGGAATGTGCTGAGACTTAATTTTCTTGCGAGTTAAAACCAAGTTGATATTTAGAGCGTGTGTGTGTGAATGTAATAAATGAAAGCAATAAATAAAGTAATGAGACAAACAATTTATAGTGGTTCGGAGCAACTCTCCTACGTCCACTCTTATCCTCGACGGGATGAATACCTTCACTCGGTACTCCTTGTTTTATACTTCCAAAGGGAAGTGATTCAAAGCTAGTAACAAACTTGCTTCGAATCCTCAGAGATTCTGGGCTCTCGAGATGCCTTACAATAATCAAATTTTCTAACGAAAACTTACAACCTTACAACTCAATCTAAGACAGTACACTTGGGTTTTGGGGTTTTTGGTTTTCGTAAAGTGAGAATCCTTTACAATGAAAATCAAGTGTAAAGGGATATGGATTCTCAAGACTAGGTTATGGATATGAGCGGTTGAATCTAGAAAAGAAGGATGTTGCTATACTCAAGAAAATATGTTTCTTGAGGACACACTAATTGAAAGCGCTTCGAAGAATTAAAGGAATGTAATAGATGATTTGGTTGAGTTCTTGCGAGTAGTATGCTTGAATCGTTTGTACATGCATTAGTTTTAGTGTGTGCAACTCCTTCTATTTATAGTAAGAGGAACCCTACTTCCCGTTGAGAGAGAAGAGGTTGCGTGTTCCTCATTTTCCAGATAAGTCGGCGTGTGTCAGTCTTTTTACAGACTGCAGAGTTAGGAAGGGATGTCCGCCACACCTAGAGGCATGGCGAATTTCACCTAACCTTGACTTTTCGGACTGTAGCCGCATCCGTTGTGTAATGGGGTGTTGACACGAAAGCTTTATGCGGTGATTTGTCAGACATCCGAACGTTTGGAAATCAAAGTTGGATTCTGTGAGTCAAACTTGTCACACTAGCACAGATTGACGCTTTAAGTTCAGCTCCATATCAGAGACGCTTTGGTGAGCTGACTTGAGAGCGCTTGCTTCCATAGAACGGTAGCATACTCTAGCATTAGTCTTGAGAGCGTTTCCTATATGCTTTGCAACTTCAATATGCTGACGCTTTCAATGCTTGATGCCGCTTTGACATCTGACGCTTCGTGAACTCTGACTGCTTCCTAACATGCAAGTTTACTAGGAAAAATAACTTTCTAGATTCATCAAAAATAACAAGGGAAATATTCTAATAGGGTTTTGGAATCGAATCAAAACAAATTGTTTATTAACTTGATCCAAGTTCCCCCTTAACATAATATCCCAACAGTCTCAATTTTGTGCTTGCCAACGTCTACAAGAAAAACATATACGCGCTAATATTTCACTCTTTGCGCAAAACAAAAAAAGAAGAAAAAACACGCGCTACTACTATGGACAAAATGTTTGTTGCCGTTTCTACACGGAAACAAAAGGTTGTTGCCGTTTCCACTACGGAAATGGTGTCCGTTGCCTTTTCTGCTACGGAAGAAATTAAACCCGCCGTCGCCATTTCTACTACAGAAATGGTGTACGTCGCCATTTCCGCTATGGAAGAAACCTGCCATCGCCGATTCTACTACGGAAATATTTGCCGTCGTTGATTCTGCTACGGATAACAAATCCGTAGCGGTATCTACTACGGAATAGCTTAGCTGTCGCCGTACTACTACGGATTACAATTCCGTTGCCGATCTACTACGGAATAGCTTGGCCGTAGCGGTATCTATTACGGAATGTTTATTGTTGTCGAAAATTAAAATTAAGAAATTATTATTTTGTATAAATTGGAATACACTTTTGAAAATTAAGATAGGAAAGTAAAAATAGAAAAATAAAATGAAAGTAGAGTAGAAGAATCTATACTTATATAAAAAGAGTCTTGAGTGCTTAATGTAGATTGCCTATTATATCCTTGTAGTATTTTAAATTTAAGGACAATTATGTAATACGATATTATACATTTAAATATAGTATATATGTGTTTAAATTTAAGTATAGTACCTTATTTATTATTTTAATTTAATTAATTTTTTTTAATAGACGATAAGTATCTATATATACATATTTGTTATGCTAACCTATTAAGTTAAGCGTCTAAGATGAGTGACTATCCACGTCACTTATTTCATTTAGTATTATTCTTCTAAAATCAATTTCATGCATACAACTGTTTCTTGTACTGTTTCTCACGTATAGGGTTCCTATTATTTGTTCAAATAATTTGTTTGCTTTATTCCACTAATTTGCACCTCCTTGCATCGTACATGTTTTGTTTTTTTTTTATATTTTAAAATAGATTAATTAATAAAATTTATCAAAATTAATCAAATTACTATGGATAAAATTATTAATTCACATGAGAGTTAATTAGTCCCAATTAGGATTTATTAATTAGTATTAGGGTTTATTAGTCCCAATTAGGGTTTATTAATTTAGATTAGAGTTTATTAGTTATAATTAGGATTTATTAATTTCAATTAGGGTCTATTATTCTTCAAATATGATTTATTAATCCAAATGGAGTTTTTATTAATCTGCAATCAGATTTAACTACACATTAATTCTATTCAATAGAATTAAATAATAATAATAATATATGTGAAGTAGAAAGATGGCCTCCTAAACTAAAGTAGTGGAGCACAACAACAAACTATAATATTTGAATGAAAATGAAAATAAGGTTTGTTAGATAAAAAAGGAAGAGTGAACAAATTAAGAGGAAAAAAAAAAAGAATTAAGAAGTGACATGGACAGATGCTCACCAAATCGCTCATTCAACACGCTTAGCATATCAAAACTTTTTATATATAAACATATAGATATGAACTATGAAAATTCTCAACTATCCACAATATTATATTTACTTTAGTAATAAAAAGAAAATGTAAAATATAGTTGTTCAAGTATAGATATTTTTCTTAAGATTGCCTTATTTCAATTTAATTTTTTTTGGTTTAATTATTTATTATTAAGTTATTTTTGTTAACAAATTATATACTCCGTATATTTTATGGACTTGATGTTAGAACTCTGATTTTGAATGACCAATATATGAATTGAATTTGTGAAATTCAATAATTAAGGTAAAAAAAATATATTCTAATAGTGAATTCATTTGTATTTGTGAAATTCAATAAACAAGGTTTAAAAATATCATAATAAGCAAATTACAAATTTTAGAAATTAGGTAAAGTAACTAAACATTCTACATTTGAAACTAGGATTACTATTTTTTTTTTTGTGGTCTTGTTACATACTTTTACGAGAGGTACAATCATTAAATTATATTTATAAAATATTTAATAAATCATTAGAAATTAATTTACCTTATATATAAATTTAATATATCATTAGAAATTAATTTACCTTATTTATCAATTTATTTAATTTAATATACTTCATATATAGTGAGAATGAAGAGAGTTCCACCTCCGTAAAATTAAAATTTAGCAATACATTTGTCTCATTATATTAGTCTCATTTTATTATTTTATACCTCATATATATTTGAAAAATGGAACTAATATAATAGGACGGAGGGAGTACAAGATATCTATGAGAATTTTATAATTTATTTAAATTTTAATTTAATTTTATTATTACTTTCTTGGTTATTATTAGGGCTCGTTTACTAGATGATATGTGTTGTGATATGGCTGAATATGTGTGATTGAGATTATTTACATTGTATATGTTATCAATATATTAGTTTGAATGTTACATAATTTCTACCATTCATAATATGTTAACTGTTTGGTGGGATATATCAAAATTGTATAAGTAGTATAGTTTTAAAAGTGTCTTTCAAGTCAAAAGGTCTCATTTGTTTATAGTTAGTATACATTTCAGACCCCACCCCCAATTTATATAGGGTCTTCACTTTCGAAGTGCACAAGATATTGACCTTTAAGAAAATATTGGGATTGATTGAAGAATGATATATATACAATTAATAGTTATAAGATAATTATATATCGTAGTACATGCAATCTAAAATAGTATATGTTAAGGTATAAAAACCCTAACAACGATCGACGACAAGTCGATCGACGAACACGAACGATCCGGCGCCTTGTCGCACAAGGTCGGCGGAGAAAATAAAAGCCCGGCGCCTTCGACGTGAAGGTCGTCGGTGGATAAAGAGGCTGAACGCGGAGTCGCACTCCGTCGGCAGCAGAAAAGAAACGTTCTCGTGAGGAGAACGGCGAAGCCGATCTAGGGCACCAAAATATTATTATATTTCTTCAATCCTAATAATGAAATTACAAACCCATATTTATAGTACTAGAATATCTACTAAACAAGGAAAAGATCAACTAAAGATGAATATAAATCTAAACAAATAAATCTAAAATATATTATCCTAAATTATTGATACTATCGTATCAACTCTCCCCCGGTTGAAATCCACCTTGCCCTCAAGGTGGGTACCATGTTGCCACGAACCATGAACTCCGGGACGAAGTGAAGCACAATGTAAGCG